>JAQQAC010002067.1:631692-736194 GCA_029783875.1 Phataginus tricuspis | reverse complement strand
TTGGCCTCTTTCCCCTAAGACGTCCCCACATGCACAGGTCCAAGCTTACAGACCTCGAGCCTGATCATGAGCTGGATTCCTCCCTTTATGAAGATACCTTTTCAAAACCGAGCTCCCCAGGTGTGCCCAACTGTATGAATCAGCCGCGGCCCTTAGCTTTGGAGACCCTGGGCCGTGGAGAGCAGCCGGGTCCTCCAAGCAGAGACATTACCTTTCACTTATTTTTAAGCTGAGGAAGGAAGGAAGGATGGTCACAGATTTGTGAGTAAATTCTTCTCATCCCCGTGTCTTCACTGTCCTTTTTGCTCTGCCCATATTTCCTTCACTTTTTATGTCTTCCTCAAGGGCACACACATCCGTGGTGCATTTTCATAAAGAAAAGAACAGGTCCTTTCCCTGCCTTTGGGACAGGACAGGAGGCAAGGGCCCTTCCTCCCCACCCCCTCATCTAGTTTCCTGCCCTCCCCCCTTGTGGTTTTGAGTTGTTCTCACCGAGCAATTCCTTATTTGGGAAATGGTCACAGGGAACCTCTTCTAATTCTACCCTGACTTCAAACAGAGCTCTTGTGTTTTCCGCGTGGGAAGGATTCCCTGAGCTGGGAGTGAACAGGGCTGCTAAGGGGAGCCCACGCGAAACGGGGAAAGCGCAGATCATTTCCCCAGGACTGTGCTGCAGCCGCCCCCCACCTCCCCTGGCGCCAAGGCCACTCTGGAGTCAGTGAGGGGATTTCGGGCTTCCTTACTCACACTTCCCCTCTTGTCTTGTGTTCCAGTACGGATTCATCAACACCTGTCTGGAGTCTCTTGTGAAGGAGGAGTTTGGCGAAGAGACGTGGGAAAGGCTGAGGTGAGTACATGGGAGGCAGGTGAGGAAGGCTGGGGCGGCGCACAGCCTCCTGGTCTTGCAGGCTGTGGGTTTTCACTGACCTTTGGATTAAGGCAGCTAGTTGTTTCTAGGGACATCAGTTCAAGCGCCTTAAACCTACCAACTACTAGAGAACAAGCCTGCTATACCATAGTGTCTTCAAGGAAGACGTCAATCTCAGTTCCTCCAACCGGCCTTAGATCAGTGTTTCCATGCGAACATGCCAACATTATTCTACCTTTTATTTGCTCCCTTTAATGGCAGAGGAGAAGCAACTGCATTATTTGCATTGCACATAAATGGAGCCCCCGAGACCCCATGGAAGAGGGAGGCTGCTTCCGAGTCTGGCCAGTCGCTCCTTAGATTTTCCTTAGTTCACTGTCACAGGTTCTCCTTGCTGCCTCCACTCGGTAGGCCCTCACCCCTGTATCGACGTCTCCATATAGTGTCCTGTGTGAATCCTTCAATTTTGTGCTAAGCCTCTGCTTTCTTGGAGGCTTACAGCCTTAAAATGTTAGAGGATTGGGCTGATAGGGTCTCAGAAACCTCCTGGTTCTGCGAAGATGGAAGAAAAGATGGAATGTGATTGGTTTCCTCAGTTAATCAATGGAGTGCAAATTAAAACAATTTGGCACTGCTTTGCCCATTAAATGTCAAAAAAATTTAAATGGTAATAACCAGTTCTGGTTAAGATGGAGCAAAATGAGTAATTGCTGATGGCGTTGTAAATTAATGCAGCCCCTTTGGAAAGCAATTTGACTAGATGTACCAAAAGCTATGAAAATGGTGACATTCTTTAAAGTAGTAATTCCATTCTTGAGAATCTATTCCCTTAGAAACAAACACACCTACAGTACACACACACACACACACACACACACACACACATGTGCGTGTGTGTGCAGAGATGTAAGGTAGCCATATATTTATAAAAGGAACAAGAAAAAAACTGTCTTTAATGTTCAAAACCAAGCCAACAGACAAGTGGAATGGCAAAAGAATTAGGCATCATTATACGTGATCTCAAAGCTCATGAAGCAACATATAAAATTCTATAATAGTTATTAAGTAAAAAAACAAAAACAAAAAAACCAGACAGAAATGTACACAGCCTCTGGGTGAATCACACAAATGAAAAGCAAGAAGACCAAACTCAAAATAACTCGTGATTGAATCGGGAAGATGACCTGCCGGGTGTCTTTTCTCTAACACCCTAAGTTTCCTTTTTCATCGCTTTTGTAATGTAAAAACAACTGGGGTCACTTCTGCAAACTTCCCCTCACCCCCTCCTATTCCCATTTTACAGATAAAATCCTTTGTCTCCTCAGAGCTGAGCATGCAGGAGACTAGGGAGCACGAGGCTAAACTGTGGGGAGCCAGGCCAGCCCCACAACCTGGGGCCCCTGCTCTGCCCCACGTCACAGTAGCCAACGGCCAGCGCATCTGTGCGGCCACCCTGCTTCCGGAAAGGCAGCCCCAGGCCGTTTCCATAGACTCTCTGGGGTAATTCACCTAGAGTGCAAGTCTGGTGAATGAGAACCCGGAGTTCTGGCCTCCCAGAGGCTAAGGTTGCCCATTTCCAGGTATTCCAAGGGGACACGCTAAATGTGCTTGAGAGATGACCTAGCCCAGATCTTCTCATTGTACAGCTGAGAAGACCGAGGTTCCGAGAGGTTAAGCGTCCGGCCCAAGACTGCACAACAAGTGGGCAACAGGGCTGGGGTGCAGCGTCTGTCCCTTCAGCGCCCTTCTCCCACACAAGGCAGGCAATCATCCGTTTCACCGCGGAGGAAACTGAGTCCCAGAGAGGGGCTGCTGGTGCCACACTGTTAAGGAACAGAACTGGGACACGAGCCCAGGTCTGAGGCGGCGCAGGCCCCTCTTTCTCGTTGGTGGCGCTGCCAGGGGGCGGGCAGTCTCTGGGTGAAAAAAGAGGGGCATCTCTTTAAACAACGAGCTCCTATAGTGTTTGGTACCGAGGATTAAAGAATTAAAGAAGCCGTTTGCCTGTATGGTTTCTAATCTATCAAAACGTAATACATACACCTGCCCATGGGACCTACATGCCGTGGGTTCATGGCACATGGGAAACTGGGGTCATCTGCTCTGCAGCAAACTGGACAGGAGCAGGTCAGTGTGCCAGAGCGTCAGCTGCCCCGACCAGGGTGCGGCCGGCCAGGAGGAGGGGAGCAGGTGTGGCAGGTGCAGCCAGGCCGTAGGGTGGGCGTCTTCGGCAGACCGGGCACCAACTTGGGAAACAAAGTATTTGTGCCCTAAGCCGTTGGAGGAGGTTGTCAGTCCCTGGGAACGCGTGGCTGGTCCAGCAGGGACTCTGGAGCTGCACCACCTGCAGTCTTGGGACCCTGGGAAGTTCCTTAGCCATTGTGACATGGGTGTTTCAGCATAAAATCCTAGTCGAAGCAGCTAACCTCCCAGGGGTGGATGCAAGGGCAACAGGAGACACTACAAACAGGGCACTTGGGATAAATGCCTGGCTGGGCCAGCAAACGTAAGCCGAAGCTCACTAGTTGCTTGTCTGTGGGACTCCGGTCCTCCAGTGGGTCGGCAGCAGTGGAGGGGCAGTAAGGCGCGCATCCCACTGGACCGGAGGCGAGGCCAGGCTCCGCTGCCTGGGACCATCTGCCTCCCAGCAGGCCGCTTCGCCCCATAGCTGTCCCCCCAAGCGGTGAACTGGTAATAGGGGAATAACGCGCCTGTCTCCTGGGCTGAGGACAGGACCGAGCAGGAGATCCACCCAAGGACATAGCAGCTACGCAGAGCGTCGTCCCCCCTCCAACACGCAGGTGGATCATCGAGGTCAGGTCCGATCCACGGGCGCACTTGCTGCTGACCAGGTAACCGAGGCTTCATCTTGTTCCTCAAGGTGTCCTCTTCACCCAGAGGAGACCTGGCTTCCTAGAATTTGCATCACTTGGTGCATGGCATAGCCTCTGTTCCTATCTGCAGATGGGTCTTGCCAACCCCTGCTCTGAGCCACTGTGCGGCCCCACCCAGAGGACCCTCGCCAACCCCAGTGAGCAGCCAGTGAGAGGGAGGGAAGACCTGACTTCTGGTGACTGATTTTTGACTCATGATCCTTGTGTCATCTGAATTCCTGGTTAGGATTTTAGCCTCAGTCCAGCTGGTGACCTACATCTTGCCTGGCAGAGGTCAGGGTTCTGGAAGTAACTGGAAATAAGCAGAAATGGCTGCTGCATGCAGACACAGGTGGAGGTAAAACGTGTTTTATGACAGGCAGCTGAGAAATGGTGTTCAAAGGGGGTCTCTTGCCTCCCCTACATTGTGGAGCAGCTGTGGTGTGACCAGCCGCCAGAACCCTGATTAGCTGAGATACTCAACGTGCCTTTGCAAACCTAAGAGAAAACAGCTTTCCGTGTGTAGATGGAAGAGGCTTTTTCCTTTTTGTATCCTTGGTACAACCAAAGGGAAGGTAGCTTTTCTCTTCCTGCCCTAGAAGGGCAGTTCTCATAGCCCCCAACGAACAGGAGGCCCTGGAATCACAGGAACTCCCAGGTGACAAGGACATTTGAGTGCAGGGTGCAAGGGAGTCAGAAAAATACACCTGGGAACAGAGAACCCAGCAAGGCCATATCTTCAGTTGGGGTGGCTGCGTTGTACCTCTTGAATCGCGCAGCACCAGCTCTGTTTAATTGGGCCTCAAAGGATGTGTCCGCATATTCAGCACGACACCTTGTGATCACACTGGAAATGCATGTTTAAACCAAAGCAAAGCCTATTTAGCAACCTCACCAGCAATGAAAATTGCATCATATTACAACTCATTAAAAAAAAAACCAAAAAACTATAGTGCAGAAAACTCAAATTAAGGCAAGATTATTTGCTGTATAGAGTATTTGCTTCAGGCTACATTTAAATAACAAGGTCCCTGGTGCTTTTAAAATAGAATTTTAGCTGAAAAAGAAAAACCCATCATTTCTTACATAAATTTTAAGAAGAAACGACTAGGTAAAATGAGATATGTCTCCGGACTTTATGACATAAATGATATAAATTTGCTTTACATGACATAATCAGAAACAGATGTTTCTCCTCCTTTGCTGCATTGTTTATTTCTCTCTCATATAAGCTGGAGTTACAGATTTTTAATTAAGAACCACTCTTTTATAACCTCCTGGCTAAAACCTTTATCAAGACTTAACCAATAGATTGGTAAGAGTAAGGCCCCTGGTGTCAGATAAACCTCCACATTTGCCCAGATCATTTACTAGCTGTTTGACCCGGGCACGTTAATTTATTTAACATGTATTTATTTAGTTCCTGCTATGTGCCAAAAAGAATTCCCGTGCAGAAGATAGTGGTGGAGGGAAGAGACAATGGCTGGGTTCCCTGGGAACATGTATTACAGTGTTGAAGGTGTGTGTGTGTGTTGCAGAGGTGGGTCAGACAATAAACAAGTAAGTAAAGAATTAAACATAAATCTTTCAGGTTGTGCTAAGTGCTGTACAAATATAGGGTACTTAAGAGTGACCAGAGAAAGAAAATGCCAGGTTCCTTGAAGTGGTCAGAACAGGCTTCTCTGCAAAGGTGGCATTTGAGCTGCAAAGGAAGGAGTCAGGGAAGTATATGTTCTTGGCTGACAGCAAGTACAAAAGTCCTGAGGTGGGACTGAGTTTAGTAATTCGAGGCCCAGAAGAAAATTCAGTGTGACTGGAGTATCATGAGTGAGTGAGTCTGGTAGGATATGCTAGTGGAGAAGTTGCTAAAGATCAAAATATACAGGCATGTGGAGGGTGGAAAAGAGGTGAAATCTTCTGACTGTGGTGGTCCTGAGGTCTCTGGCCTGGGCGCCGTTGCTTCCAAACGGAGCTCATGATGTTTCCTCTCACTTGCTTGCGGTACTGAGGGGCGAACACAGGTGGAGCATCGGCTGCTAGTCTGGGACCGTGCACGATTCACCACGTGGGCTAACGTTCAAGGAGTCAGAATGGGCCTCCACGGGGCACAGGACCTAAGAAGAGGCTCTGGGTGGAGATGTCATGCTCGGCATACTCTCTCCACCGTGTGAACGGACGTGTGGAGGCAGGGGCAGTGCCCGGGTAGTGTATAAATGTACGGACAGAAGACGAGTGAGTGAGTGGTGGGCGGATGACCAGCAAGCACAAAGCAGTCCCTTGGCCAGGAGGTGGATGGGGCCAGGGGCTCCTGACCAGGGGCTGGTGGGGGGCTCGAGAGGCTCCGAGTACCTTTGAATTCGTCTGCGGAAACGTCTGCATGTGTGTCCTGGGAGAGGGTCCATGGGAGTCGTCAGAACGCCCACGAGCTGTGACCTAGTTAGTATGTTCTAGGATCCCTGCCTGTACATTCTTGGGATTTCTGCTCTTACTAAATAAAAAACCGTCCTACCGTTCTGACATCTTGGAAAGCACCTCCAGATACACTGGGAAGCGTCTGAGTAGAAGCAGGGAGGACGGCTCACCGCTTCCTTGCCCTTGACTCACCAAACTCCTACCACGTCCTCAGGGAAGCGCAGTCCCTCCCCCGTCTCCCTCCCGGTCTCCTAAGCTGCCTCTAGTTACAATGTAGCTGAAGGCAGAGAGCTTCTGTGTCTAAGCTTTGCTTGAGGAATGCCGCGTCCCTGTTCCTGCTCCATCCCTGGCCAGAAGCGCGTGTGTTGACTTATGTGCCACCACCCATGTCAGAACTAGAAGCGCCCTGGGAGTCACTTTATTTGGGATTTCTCAACAGAGGGACTTATTCCCCAAAAGGTCATATCAGAATATTTAAGGACTTATTAGTTAGCACATTTAAAATATATACTTAATATTATGACATTATTATATATATAAAACAGAAATTGTTTTTCTCATCAAGGCCATTGAAAGGAAAACGAAGTATTTTTGTTTAACGAGGATAAATGAAAGATCAGTTTTGCAGGTATTAGGAGGCCTGAGCTTGAGTAACTTAGAGAGCCTCCTTTGAGAAAACTCTAAAGTTACAAATAAAAATTTAGCTGCAAAAGTGAGTACTTCCTTAGAATAAGAAAAACATTTGAATAGCCGATAGACAATAGAAACATCGAGAGTGTGAAAGGCAACGTTAAGTTCATTATCACTGTCATAGATTAACTGCCGACCCACTTTTATAACATCTTCCCTGCATCTCTGGCTTTTGCCCGTTCATGACAAGGATTCAATAAGATAATTTTCCACAAAGGCAATAGAATGGAATTCCTAGCATGCTAGCTGAGAACTGTTCTTTCTGTGTTTTATTTTGACTGATCGCTTAGACAAATTTCTTTCTGCACATCTATAGTTTTCTCAGCAGTTTCTTTCAAGTATGTTGTTTTCCTGGTGCCAAGTCCCAGGAGAATGTCAGCCCTCGATCTCCCTCTACACATCTCACCCCCTTTCCCCACCTTCCCATGCTGTTTTAGGGCAAGTTCTCTGGGACCAGGTGGTCCCCAGTCAGCTGCCTTTGCGGGGGGCACATTAAGATCTGGACGATCTTGAGTTACTGGGGAAGGTGGCTCTCAGGGCTGGGTGGCCTGCAGCCCTTCCCCGGGGCACTGAAGACTGCCACCAGGGCACATGGGGGCTCTCCCCACACCCCGGGCTGGTGGCGTCTCCGAACCGGAGGAGGCAGGGCAGGGCTGCTTCCTTCCCAGAAGCCATTTCAGAAGGTCCCGGAGGAGTCTGGTCCATTGGGCTCAGCTAGAACTTCTCATTTTGGTCTTAGGAAACATTTTTACTTTTAAAACTCACTGAAAACCCCAAAGAGCTTTTATCTCTTGGTATTGACTGTGCTGGAAATTAAAACATAAATTTAAAAAATGGTCATCTATTAATACATCTAAAAATAATATTGTGTGCCAGCATAAATAACACGTGTTTATGAGAAACATTAATTAAAAAAATTAGCGAGAAGAGTGACCTTGTTTCACGTTTTTTGCAAACCTCTTTAATACTTGCCTTACTAGATGATGGCTGGATTTCACCTTCTGCACTTTGTTGTAATTGTGGGTTTTTTTGTTGAAATATGAAGAAAGTACAGAAGGAGGAGGGACTTTCCTACTCTTTTCACATAGTTGCAGAGATTCTTTCAAACCTCAGAAAATTTCCACCTGTGGTTTTTCTCCAAGAACAGTTACAATGTTGAGTGTGAAACACCAGTGACCTCCTCCTCTTACGTGAAAATCCCTCGGCCTGTGTTACACTTTGAAATACATCTCTTACCACCACTTTGTGCCATGGGGTAGTGGTCATTTGGGAAATAGTAGCTGAGTTATGCAGATCTTATGAATATCGACACAATGCATTATAAACATTCCACCCCCTTTTGCCCATATCACCCCATCAAAGCCTCTGAGAACTGAGAGGCTGAGAGCTCACAAGGGCGGATGCAAGTTTTCCGAAATTCCAATTTCCATGTGAAACCTTGAGTTTTATCATTGGCACCAAATTCTGTCAGTTGCTTTCCTAGAAGTGACAGGCTAACTTTGTTTTTTTTTACGAAAATGTGTGCCAAATATCCACAACTGAGGAACTGTTGTTTGCCTGTCAGGGGCTCTTTCAGGGAGAGATGATATCCCACAGGGATGCAGCTAATTCAGCTCATGGAAACGCCCCTAGACGTGCCCTTCCTTGAGGTGCCCACTCTGCTTCTGTGTAAAGCATGAAGAAATGCTGTGTGTGGATGTGAGCTTCAGGACAATAGTCCTAATTTTATTGTGAAAATGGTTTTGACCTCATGGGCCCCTGAAAGCATCTTATCCCCTAGGGGTTCCCTGGAACACAGCTTGAGAACTGCTGGCTTAAGTGCCAGGGTGTCTCTCAGTGAATCACACCATGGGTTGGCTGGGGAGAGCAGAGGGCAGGGGAGGGCGGGTGTACGTCATATCCTCACAGAAACCCCGAGTGCCCAGCACTGTCCCTGTAACTGTGGTTTGCTCCAAGCCATTCAGCCCGGGCTGGTCGAGCCGGCGTGAGTCCCCTGAGTCCTGGCTCCGGAGCAGTGGGCGTGCAGGCCTCTGCCGTGTCAGGTCGCCCACATTTCGTAAATCTCTTATAAATAGCAGGCTCCTATGGTGCACCAGCTGCAGTGCTAGGCACCCAAGATAGGGAACCAATGACCTTTTCCTGCTCTTTGGGGCTGTTGTCTAGGAGGCCCGTGGGTGGGGAAACCAAAGGCTTCCGGGCAGCCAGTGCAGAGGCAGGCCTGTGTGGGACTCGGGAGCTCAGAGGAGGGGCCCTGAGTCTGAGTGTGGACCAGCGTGGCCAGATAGGAGGGAGGGAGGGAGATCCGGCATGGCCTGCCGTGGGACCTGCCAGTGGCTGGAGGAAGGAGCAGGGAGACAGCTGGAGGAATGGCTGGAGGCGAGGGGGTCACGCAGGACTGTAGTGCTGGCTCAAGAACAACAGGCTGACACTCCTCTGAATACTGGATGGTCACGATGCCAGGACAGGCTCCTCCCCCCAACGGCACGCAGGCCACAGTCGCACACGCTTGTCCCATCAGTTCCCTGCCCGCAGGAGGGCAGCTCTTGAAGGAACGATCCCCACGGCTTAGAATAGAGCCCGTTTTCTTGGTTTGAAACTTGCTACAAAGTGCTGGTCGTTTTTCCTGTGGGCTCCATGGCTCACTCTGGGCTCTTAGAACCATCGCATGTTTAGTAATGTCAAGCAGTCTAAGGGCTCTAATTCATAATCTGCCACCTCCCCAGACTGAATCCTAGAAAGTGTTTCTGAACAGGGGTTTCCCCACCTGGGGAGTCATCCGAGACAGGTGGTTAAAAAAATACAGATTTCCAGAAGCCATCCTCAGGGCCCAGTAATCTGCATGTTTGTTTTGCTTTCCAAATTGTCCTGAAACAGGCAGCCGGGCCCTGGTTTCCTGCCCAGATGTTTTGGGACTCACTAGCTGGGACTAACTAACATACACTGAATGGCTGACTATTCCACCTTCATGCTGACTCGTCAGACCTGCTGAATATGTGGGTTTGTGAGCGCCTCTGCGGTCGGCCTTCTCACAGTGCACGAAGTGCACTCCCGGTGTGAGTGGCAGCACGGAACTCCTCCTTTCCCACATGGCTTTCGCAGCCCCTCATCTCTTAAAAATGTTTTCTGATGGCCAGTTTTCTCTCCTTCCCTTCTTCTCATCAGAGCTTTGCCATCCCATTACATAGATCAACTGGCTTATTTATTTTCTTTAATCTTGCATAACACTATGTATGCAAGTGCGCTCTGACTCTGGGAAGGGTTCTATGCGAGATCGTGGAGATCGATAAACAAGGCTGACAGAGCCTGTGTAATCCTGACAGTCTAGGCACGTCTGGCATCCCAGAAATATGCAACATATATATACAAACAAAATAAATATTTGACACTAAATTATTATCAGCTCAACCCACAGGAAGGAAGAGGCTGCCAGGCCCAGATGGGGATGAATGTGTGGTCCTGGGGTGAGCCACAGAATATGTTAGGTTTCCAAGGGTCCTGGGGGTGATAGAATCCCCTTTGAGGCCTTCAGAACAAATTAGGACAATGTGCCAAGTTTAAATTTGGGTCTTACTCATCAAGTTTCTATTTTGCCCATAGGCTTAGAAGCACGGCACAGATTTTCATGAAGGTTCACAGTCCCTGGAGGGGGCTGGGGAGTGATGCCAGCAGGTGGGGAGCGCCCCACTTGAGGGGGTGATGATGGCTAACAGCACCCCTTGTCTGCCAGGCCCAACTCTCAGCTTTTCTGAACAGCTGTGCTGAGGTGCCAGGAGACTGCTGTACAGACGTGCACCCAAACAGGAAACCTCACAAGCAGAGGGAAATCCAGAGAGCTTCTAGTTTGACACTGGCCAACTCTGGGGGCCCCCAGGCTGTTTGACAATCCCCAGGGAATGTGTGGGTGGGGAGGAACATGCATTTAAAAACAGTTTGAGGAACACTGACCTCACCAACCATCTCCCTTATTTTACAGAGGAGGAAATTGAGGTCCGAAGAGGAGGAGTGATTTGTGGCAGGGGCAGGCTTGGAACCAGAGTCCCTGACCCCAGCTCGGTCACCACCCGCTAAACGGCACCCTCGGGTCCTCCTGATTCTCCTCTTCATGTGTGTGTAGCTGTGCACGCTCCCCAAGCTCTCTCACCCCAGCTGTCCTTTTTCATCCTCCTCAGTCCTTCTGTCAGAAAGGGTACTAGTACCCCGCCTCAGTGAGGAAGGCACAGCCCAGATAGAGAAAGGGATGCTTGCACAGAAAAAAATGAAGATTTAGGAACAGTAAGGATCGCCAGATACTGGAGTCTTGGTGTCTGGAGGCAGAACCCGCCCAGTCTGCGTTTCCCCAGAGGGCAGAACGAGGGCCAGTGGGTGAGGTCGCAGTGGGGGGACAGGGCGCAGGTCCTTCCCTGTCCCCTGAGTGATGTCGGCAAGCTCTCTCTGAGCGCCAGTGTCCCCAGGAGTAAAGGGGACGAGCAGAAATAACCTGGCGTCTCTTTAGCCAAAGGCAGATGCTCAGTAAAACAAAAGGTATTATCAGGGTCCAGAAACAGGTTTCCGTTCAGCCTAAGAAAGCTTTCTTTCGAAGGGAGCAGTGGGCACAAGGAATGTGCGTCCTCGCCACTGATGCGCTCAAGAAGGAACTGGAAGGCCAGATTCATAGGACAGGAAACTGGCTTAGGAAATTTTACACCTCTCCCTGTTCCAAGATTCTGTGATGTGCTCTGGGATAAACTCGAATGTCCTGTTCTCTCCTCTGCTCTTCAGACATCTCTCTGCTGCCTCTGAGCCCATGTCTCTGTCCAGAGCGCTTTTCTTTGCCTATTTGTCCTCATCTCAGGGAAGCAATCCCTGCTCAGCCTCCTTCCCCCTGAACTGCCTGACTTGCTAACCACAGCTTAATGGTTCACAGAAGCAGCAAGCCCTCTGACGGCCAGTGAAGTCTCCTCACCAGGTCTGGTGGCTGCTGCAAGACTAGCGTCCACCAATAGCTCAGATGGCCACATTGCAAGACAGTGAGGTTCTCTAGCAGCCACGCCGTCTACTTCGGGGGATGAGGTCCACGACCCTGAACTGCCCTGTGTCAGGTTCTGCACCCGGGCTGGGCACAGAGCTACTGGCTGGGGCTCAAAGACAAAAATAAGTCACAATGCCCAAGGTCTGGGGGTGAGACCGACGACCTTAAGATCAGCTGGGGAAAAACGTAGCCTCCTGTGAGTGCTTGAGAAGGAGCTGGGATCTCAGGAAGACCTCCTGGAGACGCTCACAAACCTGCCACTGCTTCCGCTGCTCATAGTCGGGGGTTCTCGTGCCCTTTGATCTTGCAGTGGGGCATATATTCCCGAGGCACAGCTCCAGCTGCTGCTGTCTCACTGCCCCTGTTTACCTTTCAGAGCTTCTGCACAGGTGCGGGAGGGCTTCTTGACCTACACCGTGTACGACGACGCCATCACCATCACGCTCATCCAGGAGGCCTGCCGGATCCTGGGTAAGTTGGAAAGGACTGCCGTACCTAAGCAAGTCTATCCTCATTATTCATGACAGTCCTGTTCTCAAGTCTCTGGGCCCTGAATTAGCAAACCCTGAGCCATCGCTCCTAGGGGATCTTCACAAGTTCCCGAGAGCCTCTGACCACGGCATTTTCCTGAGCAGATAAATGCACGGGTTTGTTGTGTGTGTTTCGGTTTAAAGACACCTGTTTTAATATGTAGTGAGTCCCTAACGCTGGGCTCATGGCTAGCAGTCTGTAACGCATGCCCGAATGGGCTTTTTCACGGTGCCTCTGAGGTCTGGCAATTGGCCTGCTGTCCTCAGGAGCTATGGGAAAAGCCAGCCCCAGGTGCACAGTGACCAAGCCTGCAGAGACGGGGCTTCTTCGAACTGCAGCAGGGATGTGCAATGTGCCCAGGTTGGGTGAGGCCTTGAGCTTATTTCTCCTTCCATTGAATTTCAGAGAAATTCTCTGATTAAAAAAAGTGGTCCCCATGCAGCTGGATCTGGTAGCAGAGAAGGCAGCATCCGGATTCTCACAGCTCCCTGGCACCTGTGTGTCTCATGCTCCCGCTCTTCTGCTGGGTGCCGGAAACCTTTGGGAGTCTGCCTCTGGGAGAAGCCCCAAGTCTCTGAGAAGCCGGGAGTGGGGCATCACTGAGGCCTAGGGAGAGGACCATGCGTGAGCAGCCGGTGCTCTGTGGTCAGAGACCGCATGCTGCCTCGCTCCTCTATTGCACTGGCCTGACTCAGACCTGCAGAGTCAAGCAGGGGCCAGCAGGGCCGGCGCGGTGTGGTGGTGACAGTGGGCTGGGGGCAATCTGGGGCACCGACAGGTCATCCCTACCACGCACACGTGTGTTGCTCCCCTATCATTTGCCCCCTGCACCCCCAGTAGCCCAGCTGAGCTGAGCCTGAGACAGAACATAGGCGCTGGAGTGAGATGCCCATCTGCTCGGTCAGCTCCCGGAGCCCGGCGCTAAGAGAAGCCGCATCTCCGTGGTGCCTGCTAAGCCAGTGTGCGGCCTCTCTCCAGGTGGCCCTGGGAAGGAGGGCTGCTGGCAGGCAGGCCTCCTTGCCTCCCAGCAACCGCACCGTTGCCCCTTCCAAAGAGGCTCCCGGGAGGGTTTCTAGAACGGTGGCCAGGGCCTGGGCTCCTGCAAACCCCAGCCTACCCTGTCCAGCCTGTGCAGGGGCTCTCTGACGCAGATGCCCGGGAGGTGTGTGTAGAGCTCAGTTCTGTCAAACAGCTCGTGGACCCAGGCCTTCCGGCCAGAGTCTGACCCAGTGTGTTGCTCTTTACAGGGCCTGCTGCCTTGGGGCGGGGCCTGGAGACCCGTGTCTGGACTCTGCCAGTGACACGCGCAGGCTCCTTCTCTACCACAGCTGCCAGAGAGATTTTGTGTTTCATTTTCTTAAATGTCAATTTTTAACCTGTTAGTATATGTGATTACAATTTAGGTATGCCTGTCGAGCCACCCAGGCACCATCCTTGTTTCACTTTAAATTCACATACGCAGGGCCCAGGGGTGCCCTGGGGTGGGCAGCCTGCAGGCCTTGTTCCGAGAAGGAGAAGACAGAGACATCATCTGTTTTAAAAAATACCCACTTTTTAATAGAGTTTTTTTACATATGTGTAAAAGTAGACCTGCACACTGAAGCCCACGTGCCCTCACCCAGCTCCAGTAAGTCTTACTGATTCGCTGATCTTATTTCACCTCCACCTTTTTTCTGGTTTTGTTTTTGCTGGAATGTCTTAAAGCAAATCTCAGGTTTCCCATAATTTCACCCATAAATATTTCAGTATGAGTCTCTAACAGGATAAAGACATTTTAAAACATAATTGTGACGCCCCGATTATACCCGGCAAAATCCCTAGTGTTCCAGGGTCTCAGGGTCCAGCTGTGCCTCGCTGGCCGTGGGTGGATGTGGTCTTTGCAGTCTTACCGGACTAGATTTCCGGAGGTCTTTTCGGGACAATCAGCGAAAACTTTTTACTTTAACAGAATTGCAAACTCGCAGAAGGTCTGTGAGGATAGCTACACAGACTCCCCATACACTCTTCACCCACAGTCCCCAAGCGCCAACATCTTCCCATATGAGCTCTATCCTCTCTGTATCTGTAATTTTTCCCCCGAATGGTTAGTGTGTTGCAGACATGATGTCTCTTCATCCCTAAACACTCTCTGCGGTACAACTATCCACCTCGGGAGATGAATGTTGAGATATTGCGACTGCCTGACCTTCAGTGAGGATCTTCCGGTTGTGTCCGCGGCATCCTTCAGGACAAAAGGAAGCCCTTGGTCAGGCCACTTGTCGCATGTGGCCTTCGCCGCCCGGAATAGCCCCTGGGTCCTTGTGGTCTGTGAGGCTGATTTCCTTGGAAGGTTCTGGTCAGGCATTTGGAAAGTGATTTGTCGAATGCCCCTCTGCTCAGGGTTACCTGGTATTTCCTCACCATCTAATTCAGGCCCTGCTTTTTCGGCAGGAAGGTCATCACTTCTGGGGCATGTCCTGCTGTTTGTTCCGTGGTGGTCGGTGGTGGTCGGTGACGGGTCGCTTGGTTAAGGTGCAACCTGCTGGTCTCTCCGCTGTGAAGTCACTGTCTTTCTCTTTGTGGTCAGTGTCTTGTGAGAAGATGCTCCCAGCTTAGGTGTGGCCCCGGGGGCTTCCCGGATCCCTCCTCTTCCACTTTCAGTGTGCTTGGCGACTCTTGCCTGGAGGAATAACCTTGATGGAGCTCAAGCAGTGGTTTCCTAAGCGTGTCTTTCCTCCACTCCTTTATATCTATTCGTTGGATCTCTCCTTCGCTCCCGCATTCATATACTTGTATCAGTGTGAACTCTTGATTCTTATTTCTCTAATTGGCTGTACCCTTTACTTTCATCATTCACTTTGATGCTCAAATTCTCCAAGCTTAACTGGCGGGAGCCCCTCCAAACCGGTCCTTGTGTCCTTTTGATGCATTGCCATCATTCTGGGCTTGCTCCGCTTTCTGGCATGACAAGGTGTTCCGGGTTCCTCTTATCCTTTCCCTGCTCCAGCCCTGAAATCTGCCACTTCTCCAAGGGAGCACGTGCTTCCCTCTGTGTGTCTGTCTTCCTATCTACTGTCCGTCTACACTGCGTTGGGGTCTGTGGCTCTTTACGGTACATTTCCCGATCTTCGCCACAGGCTTCCTTCTGCTCTCCCCTGTTCCAAAACCGTCATTCATCCTCGCACAATGAGAAACCTGGTTCCCATTATCCACCATATATCTGCCTATATGCTTAATCCTCAAATGTTCAGAGTCAAAATTTCAGAATTGCCAACCAAACACGACTATGGGAGCAAGCCTACTAACTACACTCAAATGGTTGTTAAAAGTGTTTTTGTTTTGTCTGTCGTCTGAGGGCAAAGCAGTCTAACTGCTATGTTCACATATCACTGGGCTAACTTTCTCATGGATACTTCGGTCACTCAAAACTGTTCTGTTGAAATGTTCTGTTACTCTGTTTCTGTTTATATTCTTAGTCTTTTCCCTCTCCTTGCTGATCTTATTTAAAAAATTTTTAAGTATATGAGTCATTAACATGATTCCCCAAACCAGACCTGTTCAGAAAGTTAGCTCAGAGCAGTGCCAGGGCCTCTGCTCTCTCACTTCCCTCACCTTCCCCCCCTTTCCCACCAAGGCCTTGTCTGTAACCAGCCCCTGCAGTCCTTGGTTTATCTCTCTGGGGCTTAATTTTGCACAAATAAGCAGACAGGTGCATATTTCCCATCATTCGCTATATGAAAGATAAAACACTGAGCATGCTCTGGATTCTCCTTTGCCATCCCGGTAAACCTTGTGCTTACGCCTCTTCTGCATTTCCTCCCCTGTGGATATGTATCTCAGACCCCTGTGGCCCAGACTCACAGCATCCCTGCTCACTGAAGTTGGGGAACAACATGACACCAGATGAGGATTTAAAAAAGTGATGTCCTCTGGAGCCAAGCATGCTCAACCCAGAACGCTAGATGGAACCCAGCTAGGATGGAAACCACCACACCCAACCCCAGGACCTGTGCTGAAGCGCCAGTGAGTCTCTGAGCCAGCCTGCTGCTTCCACCAGCAGAGTTGGGCGCGCCCAGGACCAGCCAGCCAGCCTCTGGAACACGCAGTGTCATGGATTTTTGTAGGTTTACAGACTTAAAAGAAAAGCCAAGCAAGCAGGCTTTCTGTGCATGGCTGACCCAGTCACTTCACCCTAATTACTCGGCCTGCGACAGACCTGTCCTCCTGAGAGGGATGCCTGCGAGAAGAGCGGCTCTGGGATCTGTGCTCTCCTGGCAGATCACAGGCACAGCTGTGTTTCCTCTGCTCAAGCAAGCTGGACTTGGCAGGAAAGCAGGAGTAGAGGGAGGGACGGGGAAGGAGAAACCTGTTCGTGCACTCTCCCCTCCCAGGACTCACAGGCATTGGAAAGGACTGGAGTGGGGTTTATTTCAGTTCCCCTTGGGGGTGAGCAGGTGCTGTTACAGACAAACCTGCCGGTGTCCAGCAGGGATGGGCCCCAGAGGACCAACAGAGGCAACTGACCCAGGCTGTTAGACCTCGCCTCCTACCACCCCAAGCTTTGTCTTGATTCAAAAGACCTGGTTAATTTGCTTTGGGCATATATGTATTCATCTTTGACAAGATCACACCAACTCAGTGGGAACTCCAACCTGCTCAGATTACAGAACAATTATCTGCCCGACGATATGGCTGTGGACAATGAACCATAGGGAATCTGCTGCTCGGACCATCTTAGGAAGCAAGCAGAGGCTGGAGAGTATCCAGCCCAACTCGGTTCCCCTGCCACCCCAGTAGGCATCGGTGGTAGACAGCTCAAGAGACCTGGAACGCCGTTGTGCTAACTGCAGACCCGGCCAATTCCAGAGCATCATTGGGCCCCTCAAGGATCCAGCCAAGAATTCTGGGGATTGTGAACCCTGTGGGTCTCCAGAAAACCTGGGCATGCGAGGCCTTCCTGCAGCCCCAGGACCTACTGTGAGTCGGCACACCATTGCAAACCCAAGAATGCTCTCTTGCATAGGTGCCAGGCCTCCAGCATCGATGGATGCCGTCTCCTTTGTCCATGGTGAAAACCTGTAAGCAGCCCCACCTTGCGGGAGACCCTTGTTTCCCTGACTGCTGCTCCAGAGGCTGTGGGAGGCAGCACAGAAAGTGCCGAATTTAGAGTTAGAGCCTCTGTCACCCTGAGTGACTTGGGTCAGTTCACAAAGATGACTCTCAGCTTTGATGGGTTCACCTGTAAAGGGGACGTGATAGGAAGACTAGTTGTCTTTCAAGGTGTTGGCAATGAGTCTAATAACTGCTTACCCAGTGTTTCAGGAACTATAACATATTCTTACAAACACTTCTGCGTCTCTGGGAAGCATCCTTCACACACTGTCCAACTTGAGTACGGCTGGGGCGGGGGGGGGGCAGGGGCCCACCCCCAGGCACTCACGAGCGCCGAGTTTGTCTCTAGCACAGGAAACACGGAGAACAAGGTCCCTGCCCTTCAGAATGATCAAACAGTTCGGAAGAAAAGAAAAATGTGGCACTTAGGAGAACAATTTAATGGGACCTGGGATATTCAGGCTGTCTTGCCAATGGGTTTCAGCTCCAGGCAAATTCACTATGGCTTCAATGTGACCAAAGAAATGACAGTAGAACATTCTTGGGGTGAAAGGGTTATATGCAACTTTATTTCCACGGTGGCAGGTCAGTCACTAAAATCCCATCCACTCAGAGCAGGTCTGCATGCAGCCAGCCGGCCTCTGCCTCTGGGCCTCTGTCCTCAGCGCTGCAACCCCTCCAGCCTCTGCTGTCCTGCAGCCTTGCCACTGTGAGCCCAGAGCACTGGGCAGAGCTCTTTATATAGAATTAATAATGATGCATCGCCCACACGTGTGTAGTGAGCCAGCCAACCAGGGCCAGGTGAGCATCCCGGCCACAGGAACCTTCACTTTATCCACACAGGGAAATCTCTGTGGGGGATGCGATGTGAAAACCACACCCCCAGGGGAGTCAGGAGGCAGAGAGGATGGGAGAGGTGGAAAGGAGGGTCATTGCAAGCATTTGGTACCGTCTTTGGGGAAACCAGGATGATGTAAGTTTGTTGGTATTGGTTTTTAGTTGCAGGATCAGTTATTTCTGAGGTGGCTCTTCATCCTGCTTTAAGGCTGTCATATTTAAAGATAATTAGAGATGGCAGGGAGATTGGGTTGAACCTCCTCCTGGGAGCTGGTTCAACCATTGTAGGGGTCTGACAGCTTCCCGTCCACTTCCGGGCTGCAGAAGAGGCTGGGGAGGGTTAGGGGGTCCCGTGTTTTGTGAGCACCTTCCAGGTGCCAGGGCTGCACTGGGTGCCTCATGATCTAGATGCTAACACCGGCATTCTGATGAAACAGTGAAGCCTTAGAGGGAAGTTCGGCGACCCAGCACTCTGCCAGGACTTGAGCTCCTTGGAAATAAGTGAAGACTGGGTTCTGATCCAGGGCATGCTTTGCGTCCCACAGGTGTATCCATGGAGGCCCTCCTGAAGCTCTTTGGACGGCACTTCTTTAAATTCTGCAAGATGTCTGGTTACGACAGGATGTTACGGACCCTGGGAGGAAATCTCACAGAGTTTATCGAAAACCTAGATGCCCTCCACAGCTACCTCGCGCTCTCTTATCAGGTAAGGCTGTCTGAGCCTGGTCTTGACGGCTCTGAGAGGAAGCAAGTGGCCGTAACAGTTCTGGGCCACGCCCTGCCTCTGCTGAGAGGGTGCAGGTGCTGGCACCTGTGGGCCCCTTGGCACCAGGAGTCAGGGGTTCCCTGGGGACAGGAATGGGAAAGGGGCTACATCTATAAGCTGGCCGGCAGCATCCAAGGAGGGGAGGCTGGAAAGGTGGGCTTTGTGGGGGGGTGGCCTGGTCTCAGAGCGGCTCCTGTGGGTTTGGAATCGAATCTAGAAGATTGATCACAAGAGGGACAGAGGCGGGGAGCAGTAAGGGTCCCGTGGATTTGCAAACTCTCTCCTCAGGTTCCCTGGCCTGGGAAGAGCTGATAAATAGGTTCGCAGCCAGCTTCATTTATTCACGTATCAGAAGGAAAGACCTGACAGGGCCAAGAGCCAGACTCGGAAACCACTCAACCCTGATTAACCCACGGGGGGACTGCCCGAGGTGTTAAGAAACTAATTTCCTATTGGGATACGTCCTTCTGGAGTTCATTCCTTGGTTTCCTTGTTTGTAGAGATCACTGGAAATTCACATGCCTAACTCGCCTTTCCTTTTTAAAGAAGATGTTTTACTGAAAAGGGAAAGTGGCATTTACGCATCTCATAATAAGAATTTGTGCCACATAGAATAGTTTAGTTTTCGGGCCCTTTACAGTTTATCAAGCTCTTTCTTCACCATTTCTAAGTGTAATGCTTACAGCCTCTGCTGAAGGATTGTCATGGGGGTTAAATGGGGTTCTGTTTGTGGAAGTGCCCCAAGAGGGTGCACCCTTACAGGTGTTAAGTGGGAGGAGGGGGTCCTGATGTTACCATGTGAACTACTCAGAAACAAAGGGAGTGGAAAGAGCCGTGGCTCTGGGGCCCGATGGGCCTATCAGGCTGTGGACCAGCTCCCGACATACTGGCTGTGTCATCCTGGGGAAGTCATTCGCCCTCTCTGGACGTCAATGTTTTCACTCACTTATTTAATAAATATGTACTGAACACCTACCAAGCACTTTTCTGGGATCAGACACAAAGAGAGACAAAAAGGAATAAATAGGAAAAAAATTCTACCCCATATTGGCGTGGGAATTATTGGAGGCCACATGTAAGAAAACCCTTGGCATTATAATCAGTCTAGGAAAGGCATTTCATAAATAATTACTCCCTTCCTCTGCTTTTCCCAGTTTCACAATTACAGTAGTTCACGTGGCAACTTCCTTTCAAATTTCTTAGCTAATGCACTACAATTAGGGTACAAAGAAATACACTTAGGCCCCTTCGATCACCTTCCATAAGATTTTAATATAACATCTTCTTTCTGAAAATTTGGCTAGTATTGTAAGCCACAGTTCTGGAGAAGATATTAATATTCCCCCACTAATTCATTATAGAAAACAATCTCATGGGGCAGCTTTATGTCCCATGTGCCGTCCCCATCCCATTACTGCTGCTCAAGTGAGTAGGGAGGAAGGAATGCGGGTTCTCGAGTCCCACGTCCCTTATTTTACAGCCAGTCCTGAAACCCTTTCTCCGATAACCATTCCTTCCCACGCCAGAACCAAAGCTCGAGAAGCCGTTGAAGGGAGCTTCCCTGGGGTGAGCGAGGACATTCTGGACGCAAGGAGATATTTAAATGTAACACACAAGTTGTGGTAAAATCCGTGCAGTGACACCTCATAGCTGTATAGGCCTTTATGCTGGAAAAAATATTAGAAATTGTCTCTTAAAGGCAAAAATAAAACAATTCTGACTTTTTCTTTCTGTCTCTACTAACTGGAAGTACCGCAAGGTGTGCATTTCTGGTTATAGCCTCTAATCACATCTTTTCTGCTAACTTTCACTGGGCGCTAATTAGGAGGCAGCTGTTGGACTAAGTAATGTGGAAGCACTGAATTGTTGTTCTACAGCCCCAAGAGTCGTTACACCTATTTTTCCCACACACAGTACAGATGAAAAAACAGCCGGAAAGCTTGAGTTGCGGCCCCAAATCGCCAGGCTGCCTGTCTCCAAAGGCCATGCTCTTGCCTGCCTCTCATATTTTCCCTGTGCCCTGATTCCCCACATTTATAAACCCTATTTTAATCTGGAAATGGAAGCAGTCTCACTTAGCTGGGTGTGCTCACCAGGAGAGCTGAGGCACGGCTTTACCAAGCGCCTCTGGGAAGCAGCCGGGGCTGGGGTAGGAGCGAGGGTGCACACAGCGGCAGGATTCATCTCATTCAGCTCTCTGTCCACTGCTACTTGTTTCCTTACCTACGGTTTTGATATAATTTGCTAAAACAACTTTTGATTTCCTGCTTTATCATATGCGTTTTTAACATATGCCGCCTCAAGTCCTCTTCAGATTCAGTAAGAGATAAACGCACATACATAAAACATGTTCTTTCTGTATATGCTTTTGGAAAGATAAAATAAATACCTGAAAAAAAAGAAACTCATTTTAACTAGCAACCCCCCTCCACCAGAGAAGAAGGCACAGGTCTCGGAGGGAACCCACCGCGTCCATCTCATCCCTCACTCACCGGAAAGGCATCAGCTGGGCGCTGAGCTGCCTACCCACCGGGTAGGGGGGAGGCGCCTCTCAGGGCTCCCCAGGCAAAGTCTTCTTCCTTATTCCCAGCACACATTACCACGAGGTGGTGCACACATGAATGCTGACCTTTATTCCTGGAAAAAGGTGATCTCTTCTGATGAATCTTGATTTTCCAAATGGGCAACTTTACACCATGGACAGCATTATCCTTCCAGAACAAGGCATGAACTCTTCGCCACCTAGAAATTCCTCTAAGCCTGTTCTTTCTGAGTGAAGACACCCACGGCCACTTGGTCACAGGCCACGCGCAGCAGCCGGACCCCCGCTGGAGTGTGGGGATAAGCGGCCCCGCACAGGAGGAAGGCCGTTTGAGGGTCCGAACGCAGCTCCACCATTCCTGCAGCCTTCACTCCCCTGAGCCTGTTTCTTTAAAGCCTCCTCTTTAAAATAGAAATAATATTTGCTGTGTGGGTTCGTTAGGGGATTAGGTATAATATAAAATTCCTGACATATAGGGGTCAAAACCATGGTAGATTTTATTTTTATGTCATGGGAGAGAGTTGGAGATGGAATTCTGTGGGACGTGGTGGGTAAGCTCTGTGGCTTCACCGAGCCTCAAAAGCATGATTTAACAACTCTTGGGGAAAACCTGTTGTGTTTTTTAATTAGGAGATGAATGCACCATCCTTCCGCGTGGAGAGAGGAGCAGATGGGAAAACGCTCCTGCACTACTACTCCGACCGAAGGGGTCTGTGCCACATCGTGCCAGGTACGGGGAGGGCGCTGTCAGAGCCACGAGGTCTCTGGGTGAGGATGCGTCCCCACTGATCCTCCACCGCTGCCGACAGCCAGCCTGGCTCTTCTGAAATCTGACTCTCTGCGATCCCGACTGTTATTCCCAAAGTCTTTGAGCCATTACAATAATTCTCCACAGTGCCAAACCAAGGGATATTTTCCATTTTTATTTCAGTGTTTAATTATGTGAGTTTCTACATAGTTGTGATAACTCTGCAAATATTATTTTGTTATCAACTTGTTTTGTATTCAGCATTGTAGAAAAAACATCCTTCCATGTTTTCACATAGTCTTTAAATCATGTTCAATGGCTGGACGACATTTCTTAGTAATTAACTAGCCTGCGGCTGGACTGTTGGGGCTTCTCTTTTGCCATTGTAAACAGCGCTGTGATGAAAACCTTCATGCAGGCTATTCTCAAGGTTACTGTGTGACCCCGGGACAGATTCCCAAAGGAAACTTTTTAATACACAATCCTTCATGTTTTTACAACTGGATTTCACTCACATTATCTCCAGAGTTAGTTTACTTCCTCGTTTTGTGAGTTAAATATGTTCCTGAAGTGAATAAACAAACAGATAATGAACTAAAAGCAGGAGCGCAAGGATATATTTGGAATCCGGTCATGTGCAGCTTAAGCCTCTACCTGAGGTTTACTCTGTTTCTAAACTGGATTCACCTGCCTCTTTGACACAGGGCTGGGCTAGGTGAGCCCGGGAACGTCTGCCCAACGTTGTCCTGGGATGGTTTTATGACTTCCGCTCACACAGCTGCCTGAGTCACTCTCACCAAGACACTCTCACATGTCCTTCTGCTGCAGGCATCCTTGAGGCTGTGGCCAGAGACTTCTTTGACATTGATGTGACCATGGACGTCCTTGGCATGAATCATGAGGAGGAGAGGACGGGGAAGAAGGAGCACGTTGTGTTTCTGATTGTGCAGAAGCCCCGCAGACAGGTGAGAGGGGCACAGCCAGACAGGCTCCAAGACAGGACACCCAGAGACCACGAGGCTGCCACTCTTGGGATAAAGTGGCACAATCTATACAAAGAGCAGAATCAAATGGACCTTATGGTTCCCTAAGGAGGGTTTCTCAGTTTCAGCTCTATTGACATTTTGTGCCAGAAAATTCTTTGTTATAATGGGCTGTCCTGCGCATGTTTAGTTAACACCCCTGCTCTACCTGCGATGTGCTAACAGCACCTGCCCCCATTGGTGGCAATAAAAAATGTCTCCAGGCATTGCCAGAGGCCCCCAGGCGAGGGTAAGAGAACCTCTGGGTTAAGATAACTTAGATAAACATTGGGAGGATGTTTCTCTGGGATGGACCATGGCCTGGAACAGTTTTACCTACAAAAATATCAATATAAAGGCCTGAAATTTGGATCCGGTGCCTTATTTTGCAATCCTCCTAAAATCTATGGACTTTTCAAGTCCTGAGACTCCACCTCTACCCCTGGGGCCAGTCCGGGCTCTGGAGTCAACTAATGATCCCGCGTCTGGCTGCCTCAGCTGCGGCCTGTGGAGCGACCACATCTGCTGGGTGTGTGGCTCTCTGTGTCCACGTAGCTTGTACAAATACTCAGACGAGGCTGTGATTCCTGGAGGGCACGATGTTTGTGTCTTAGGGCATTCAAAGCCTCCTCAGGGCGATTCATTGCAGAGCCTCCAACCACGGGAAGAGATGTTCACGCACAGCCTTCCTGACAGCCGCCCTCTGAGACTTTGTAAAAAGTTCTTGCTGCCTCTGGCAGAGAAACTGCATAAGGATTAACTGGATAAAAACCTGGGGCCTTACCAGTTTTGCTAAAGGGGATCTTGCAAAGGCCTTGCTGGTCCTCTGGCTTGAGCATGTCCAGTCAATGACCAGACACAGGCCTCTCTCCCTGCCTCTGAAGACCCTAGAGGCAGCTTTCCTTAGGATGAAGGAGAGGTATTGGAGTGTCTCTGCTGGTCCTGTGAAGAAATCCCGCTGGGAAGCTGTGAGAAGTGCGGTCAGGTTTGGGGAAGGTGAGTGGGTTGTTCCCCTGACCTCGGTTCTCAGAGCAGAACAGCTGCGTGGTGCACCCCAAGGGGGCAGAGGCTTTGTTGATTACGGTGTCATGATTTCTGCTTGGATTGCCAGGCATGGTTTTTGACTTAGAAATGTCATTCTCTCCCCTGCCTGCTTTGCCCCTTTTATTCGTGCTGGGTCTCCCCTATAATCAGGGAACGCCCCTGGAAAGGGTCAGTACTGGTCCATTTGGCAACTGTGTTCAAGAGAAAGGGGAGAAGTACAGATCAAGAACAGGCTCCCCACAGCTCCTCAGGGCTTCTGGCCTGGGTGCATTTCCAGCCAGAAGTGTGTGAATGACGCTTGTGTCCAGGAGTGCGAAGGACAGCCCAGAAAGCAGATTTCAGGCTCTGTCCCTGAGGAGCCGTGTGACCTTGAAGAAGGCCCTCCATCTCCCCCCCCCGAAAAGGAAGGCAGCAGGCTCCTGCTGGTGGCCCTGCTGACCCGGGCCGGTGTGCTGGTCGGGCACACCGAGTCAGACCCAGAGGTCCGGCCCCCTGGGAGAGCGCGCCTGAGGCCTGGGCCCGGGAGGGGTCGGACGACTGCATCTGGGAGGAAGTGCAGAGCTCCAGGGCTGCCGAGCCGCCTGGGCCACCAGGCCATCAAACCTGCAACTGACACCCTTTGTCTACGGGATTTTCATATCAAAACGGCTCTGTTTTGAATCTCTACCCAGCACCAAATAGGGCTGTTAGTTAAATTTTCATGTGCCACCCCAAACTGTCAGTCTAAAAAGCTCCCTGACAAACATTGCCGACGCCGGGCTGGGCACACACGCTTGGCTCGCCGCCTCACTGTCTGGCTGTCACTGTCTCAATGCCGGCTGTGTCTGCGGTGAGACGCACTCAGCTGGCCCAGGAACTTTTCAGCGGCGGGCAGAAACTTGGTGGGGGCGCAGGGGGCTTCTCAACCAGGTAGTGAGTTTTCTGTTTGTTTTAATTTGAAAGAAAAATTGCCGTGGCCATCTGGGGATGCGGAGGGGCCCGGGATAGGGTCAGAGATGGCACTTTGCCTGGGAAGCATTTAAGGTACTGCCCCAAGCTCTGCTCTGTGGCAGGTTGATGGTGTGAGTTGCCTGTGAACTCGACCCTCTTTCTCCATATCCAGGGCGTCTCATGAACACCTTCAAGCCGATTTACCCTGAGCAGCTCTGGATCGATGAGAAGACCTTCTGCAGTGCAGTTCCTTTCCACATTGTGTTTGACGAGTCTGTAAGAGGCCCTTTCCCTCTGTAGCTTGGATTGGGGACAGGCTCACGGAGAGGCCATGTTCTATAGTCCTTAATGGCTGGCAGGGACTTTCAAGTCCCTGAGGAGTCCCCAGGGTTTGCGAGGCTAGGATTTAGCCTGGCATGACTTTCTTTTCATTGTGGCATCCTCCAGAAACAGAATGCAGGATCTTGACAGGCGTGGAAGGCCCAGGGCCAAGGAGTTTGAGGGAGTGCGTGAGAAAGTCTGCCATTAGCAAAACAGGGAGTGACCCTAAAGTTCCCTACACCCGGAGACAAAAGATGCAAACAGGGACGTCAGGGTGGAATTCTAAATGGCACCACTCACTGCCCTGTGGGCCTGTGATGTCTCGGTCCCACCACGCTCCACCTTCTGCCCCTTGAAGGTGGGCAAAGGCCTGTGCTCACTCGGGTGGGCTGGTGGGGGGCCCATGGCAGGTGCCATCTGGTCATTATTATTTCCTTTGATAAAATATATGTCAACTGCATTGATTATGAACTCGTTGAAAGGACAGTTTGCCAGAAAATCAGTTAAAATGCCTTCAGCCCTTGTGATTTTCTCTGATGTTTACTTGAACACAGAGATAGGCTGAATCAACGTCGACCAGACCAGTCAACTGCTGGGTACAGATTCAGCTGCATCATTCCTCATTTGAGGTCATCTCTGCTTGCCAAGAACTGACCTGAGAAATCAAACAGCCCCGTAAGCAACAACTAGAGTATCTGAAAGCAGTGCACCTTGACTTTTCCACAATGCCAGGAACATATTGCTATTGCTACTATTAATATTTAAAATTCTGATCCATTCCTTTTTCAGTTTTGGGCCTAACCTAACAGAGAACTTTATGATACTTATTCCATAAAGTTAGGTTGTTTTCTATAGCTTAGCAGAGTCCACATGGCTGCAAAGTTAAGTCCTGGACAGCTTGTACTGGCTTTGGGCACTGTGTAGAGGAAACTCATTCTGTCCTTCCTTCTGTGTGTTCCCTGGAGATGGTGGTAAGGTCTCCTCGCCTCCATGGTGGACTCCTTTACCCAGGGCTGGTGAATTTGCTGGTTTCTTCATTGATTAATTCTCAAGAGTGGGAGGAGGGCCAGAGGCAGAGAGACCAGGCAGTCTCTGAGCTAGGGAAGAGCTAATTAGTCCAAGCGAGAAGTCTGACCTGTTTCTCGTCAGAGATGCGCTCTCGGGCATGCCCGTCCTATCTTTTCTCCTTTGGAGGTGAGCCACCGCTTTGGTTTATCAAGTAATTCTGACTTCCGTAGTGTTCATTCCATTGCCGATCCCTCCCCACCCCAGAATGAGTCACGCAGCAAGGCCGGGATAGTATTTCTAAGGGAAAGTTTATGGGCAGGTTGCTTCCTAGGCCGCGGTCTCATGCCTGTCCTCTGCGGATAGCTAAGGGTCAAGCAAGCTGGAGTGAATATTCAGAAGTATGTCCCGGGACTCCAGACCCAGAAGATTCGGTTAGACGAGTATTTCTCCATCATTCATCCCCAAGTCACCTTCAACATTTTCAGCATCTGCAAGTTTATCAACAGCCAGTTTGTCCTGAAGGCACGAAGAGAAATGATGCCTAAAGCTTGGAAAAGCCAGCCCGCGCTCAAACTCCGAGGTAGTGATGTGCCCCATTGCATTGCTCCAACATTTGGGAAGCTGGTCAGTAAGGGAAGAGGTGGTTTTCCAATTTCCTCAAAAAATTGGAAGTTAGTTTTTGCGTAGAGTGTAAGGGGGCACACGTCCATTCGACTGATGGTTTCGTATTCCAGGTGTAAACACAGGCAGAGGCACCGTAGAGAAAAACGCTGTGTTCTGGGAACCCGGGGGAGTTGTAGAGGGGTGGTGGGAGATGACATGACTAGATGAGGATTTGAGCTGCAGACGTGGAGTGTCTGCCACAACAAGTTTGAGGTCTTGAGTGATCATTCTGGAGGCATGGGAAAGACTAGAGCACAGGGGAAATAAGCCTGGGTGGCTGGGCCGCCACTGCTGCTGGAGGGCAGGTGGGAAGCATTAAATGCACGGAGGCTGGTGCCTGGTGTGACGGAGGAACAGATTCAGGAGATAGTAAGGCAGGAAGTGGCGGCCGGGGGCAGGCACTGAAAAAGAGAGAGAATACTTAGGGTAGCAACTAGCTTTCTTGCCCAGGTGAGCAGGTGATGAAGGCGTGACTGACTGAGAAGGGACATGACGTGCACTCCTGGAGGGTGGGCCTGGCTCAGAGTAGGGGCTACGCGAGTATGGGGTGAAAGAATTAAAAGTCTGGCGGATTGGATTGAGGGAGTTCAGTGGCAGAAATCCATGTGTAAATACTAATAGGTAACAAAAAATATTGCTGATGGGAGTGTGAACTATCAAGGTCTTTCTAGAGGACAATTTGGCAATATGATTAGAAGCCTTAAAAATGAGCATATTCTTGTCTAAGTAATTCCATTTCTGAGATTATATCCTTTAACGAAATAGTCACATTTATACTCAGTGCCTTACCTGGAGCTTGGCCATTGCAACATTGTTCATAAAAATGATGAAATACGCATGATAAAATGAATGCTAGCTTATTGCTTAAGTAAGATATAACATGATCAATGTAGCCAGTAAAACATACAATGCGTATCTACACTTAATGCTATGGAAGATTATATCTATTATAAATCTGAAGTGGAAAGTCCAGATCACAAAGTGAAGATGCAAGGTAACCATATTTCTTGGTAATTGTGGGGTGTGATTACGGATCATTTTTATTGTTTTCTTCCACTTTTTCATTTTTGGCAATGATTGTGTGCTGCTTTTATGGTAGGATAACAAACATGCCTACTTTTAAAGAAACATGCATCTGGGTCCAGGCAGCCAGGTTTCTCTGGAAATTCAGATTCACTGCCAGCATGGGGTAGGATGCCACCGTGGACTGTGAAAGAAGAAAACACCACAACAGATCCCTGGGGAACACTGACATTTAAGGAAAACATTTAAGGAAAATGAGCAGAAAAAACTATAGGAAAAATGGAAAGAAGTAGGGGAAATCTCAGAGAGAAAGCAGTGTCAGGAAAGTCCCCGGAAGCTGAGTGTCAGGGAGGAGGGTCTGCGAAACGCCATCAAATGGCAGGAGGGCTGGCACGGAGGGGCTGGCAGACTTGTGTTGGGTGGGGAGCTGGGAGGCCACTGATGGGAGCTGCCTCGAAGCAAGAAAAGCTGCTGCGGAGAGAGGGGGAGATGAGGGAGTGGAAACAGGCAGTATAGATCGTCTCATGCAGTTCGGCTAGGCGGAAGGAGGGAGGCCGGGCAGTGGGCACAAGAGCTTGGCGATCTGGCAAGCTCCGCCGCCTCCTGCTGGTGACGTGCGCCAATGTCGATTTCTCTCCCTGCTGGGAAGGCCAGATGATCTGGATGGAGTCCACTCGGTGCATGGTGTACATGTGCTCCCCGAAGCTCCGCAGCCTGCACGAGCTGGAGGAGCACGGGATGCGTCTGTCCGACATCGCCCCTCATGACACCACCAGGGACCTCATCCTCCTGAACCAGCAGCGGCTGGCCGAGATGGAGCTGTCCACCCAGCTGGAGAGGAAAAAGGAGGAGCTGCGGGTCCTCTCCAAGCACCTGGCCGTGGAAAAGAAGAAGACAGAGACCCTGCTTTATGCCATGCTGCCCGAGCACGTGGCCAACCAGCTGAAGGAAGGAGAAAAGGTCGCTGCAGGTGGGGCACTCCTCCTGGGGACCTCCGAGCACGAGGCTGCGCCCTGCGTGGTCAGGGGCTCGGCTCTGAAGCCAGGTGGGGCTGGGTTTGAATTGTGACGCCATCGCTTGTTGGCCACATGATCTTGGGCTGATTACTTATGCTGCATATCCTCAGTCTTCTCTCTTCACTGAGAGAAACAAAAAATACCAGAAAGAAATACGGATTACATAGACATGCCTGTCAGCCATTTCCACATACATTATGTTCTCTAAGGATAGAAAGCTGTGTCCTGAGACTGGCCTCTGCTCAGCTCTTACAGTGATTAAGTTTCTTCACCATAAGTGGGACCGACACACCCACACATTAGCTAAATCATGGGGTGCCCTAAGGACCATGCAGGGAGAGCAAAAGCCATTTCTGGAGGGAGGGCTGCCTGTTTGCTGGGGACTCATTCCCAGTTTCTCATGGCAGGACGCTCAGTCACCAGAGGTGCACCATGGACGTAGAGCCACAGCGCTGTCCCGGGTCCCGGGCACCCAAGGCGTTCACAGTCTGTGCGTCTGACAGATATAAACAGGATAAATTAATGGGCGGGGTAGACAGAGGAGAGGAAACCCATGTGCAGTAGGGGTGATTATTGTGCCGGGATCTGTGTTAGACATTTTCATGTGCTATTTCATTTAATGTTCTGACCATTTCTGTGAGGGAGGTGTTATTATCCAGAACAGCTGAGTGAATTTAAGTTTGCTCCCGTTTATGAGGAAAAGGGCAGAAAACCAATCTGAAGTCCGTCTAGCTCCAAAATCCACACTTTTTCCTTGCATAAGACACACAGCTGATAGGGAAATTAACAATAAAGAGGTGTCAGGAGAGAAAGGGCCGGGGGAGGGTGGGGCTGTGAAGGCTTATGTAAAATGTACAGCCCTTGAGCTGGGCTTTGAGGCTGTATTCCAGAAAAAAAAAAAGAAGGAACAGGCATTTCAGGAAAATGGTACAGCAGAGCAGAGGCTGGCAACATGAGGTAAACTTTGAGGTGTCGTCCCAGAATGTGGGGGTACGTAGCAAAGTGCTGCCTGCAGCTGGGCAGATGGGATGGGGTGATACGTGAGGAATATTATCATGGAAAAGAGGTTGCCTTTTATTACAGATGTGGGGATTCACTGAAGTTCCTTTTTTCTTATAATGCAAGTGACATGATTAGTTTTATAAATAAGATTTTGGCTGCAGCAGGTTGGATGCATGAGAGGGAGGCTGACGCCCATCAAAACGCAGTTGAGTTGCGGTTAAGGCCTGAGTTCGGGCAGCATGCGGCGGAATCAGCAGGGGTTCATGCCTGCCAAGATGGGGAAGGCAGAGGTAGGCGTCAGTGAGGTGTGTGAGGTGCTGGTGTGGGGAGATAGGACCCCTCTCCTCAGGAAGGACCAGACAGCAGGTTTGAGGGGAGGGTGGTGAGGTCAGCTTTAGAGCTGCTGAGTTTGGAATGCCTGTGGGATCACCCACATCGCGCGGCTCCGTGGAGCCTTCCAGGGTGAGCTGCAGGTCTGGGAGGCATTCCAGTGTTGTTGGTTAATCACGGGGTCTAGGAATGATGGAAAAGATCCTCCAGGGGTGAGAAGAGAAGAGGGCTGAAGCTTAGGGAGCAGGTATTATTTAAAAAGAAACACCAGTGAAATATATAAAATGAGGAGATCAGAAAGGTAGGAAGAATATGAAGAGAGAATGGTGGGCAGAAGCTGCAGGGCAGGCAAGCTACGCGGAGGGAAGACTGTGGCCAGAGGCACCCAGGTTCAAGGAGTCGTCCCATGAATGTTTATTGGGCATCTACTATGTGCCAGGCCCTGCTTCACATGTGGCATAGGCAGTCTCTCACCTCACGGAGCTTATGTTCCACTGGGGAGATGGGCCCCAAGCAGAAGAACAATCCTACACAACATTTGCACCATGTGAGTCTCGGGGGGCGGGAGTGGCCATCAGGCGAGCACAGGTCCAGGCACTGCGTGCTAGAGGGAGGCGTCGGGACGTTCTCACTGAGGTCCTGTGTTTGAGGGACCCAGCCCCGTGGGTATTTGAGAGAAGGGGGGTCAGGCAGAGGAAACAGCAGGTGCAGAGGCCCTCAGGGGGAGCCCCAGGGAGAGTGTGGCTGGAAGCGAGGCAGTCAGAGGGGGAGCAGGGAGACGTGGGGTCCGAGGGGGGCAGAGACAAGGGGGCCCTTATCGGCCACGGTCAGGATTTTGTAGTTTATTCCAAGTGTGGTGGGAGCCATGGATGGTCTGAGGCAGAGGAACTGGGGTCTGGATTAAACTGATCGTCTGGCTGCCATGTGGAGATCACCACGAGTGGGGCAGGAGCAGAGCAGCCAGAAGGGTTAGGAGGACGTGCTGAGGAGTGGCGGCCTCCCCACTGTGCGGAGACAGGGGACGCCGTGCCTCACGGTGACCAGGCTCTATCAGCCCTCAGCCCGGGTCTCCCGTAGCTCAAGCTGCGCCTCAGCCCACCCTCCAGGGGCTGGTCTGCCAGCCGGCACCCACCCAACCCGTGTCCATCACTGCACAGCTCTCACCACACTTACAGTTGGTTTTCTGTCCATCTCCTTTGCTAGACGGGCAGCGGCCTGTGTGCAGGGGCTCTGCCCCATGCTTTACGGTCCTGCCCGCACCATGACTAGCTCATCACAGGCTCTCAGTAAATATCTGTGGGGGGAATGGGGAATGGGGCCTGGCTCCTCTCCCCCAAGGCACAGTCGGATTTGGTGCCAAAGGGCACTTTAATTCACAATCAGGGGATGATTATTCTATATCCTTGGCCACCCCTGACACCCTGTCTATGTTGCAGGAGAATTCAAGACCTGCACCATTCTTTTCAGTGACGTGGTGACGTTCACTAACATCTGTGCTGCCTGCGAACCGATCCAAATAGTGAATATGCTGAACTCAATGTACTCCAGGTTTGACAGGTTAACCAGCATCCATGAGGTCTACAAGGTAAGGCACTTGCGTGCCGTGGGGCTGGGAGGGCGCTGTGGGGTGGGTGGTATGGGGCAAGGAGGGCGCCGCGGGGCAGGTGGCTGTCCCCATGTGCTCTGCAGGCAGGAACTCTGCCATGGGTCGTCCTTTGCCTCTGTCTCCTCCGGTCTGGTGTGGGTGGGGATGGGGAGAGGGGAAGAGCTACAAGGGAATTAGGGCAGCTGTAGGAATTTCAGACTGCTAGGAACCCTTTCAAACACCCAGAGCTTAGATGCCTTTGAGGGCACATGGTTTCCGCAGGGACTAGTTCTCCTACTCCTTAAATTCAGCGGGCAGTCTAACCTAAAAAGTATATATATGTACCTATTCCATAGCGTCATGTGACTACAAGGAGCGTTTTCTTCTCTGGGACTGTTTCCACTGGCAGCAGGGAGCCTTCTGTCCTCTTGGGGTTGTTTTCTGAGTGACTCTCACCCCACTTCCTCCCTGCTTCTCTAACTCCCGGTGAATCACCACCAGCTTGAATGTGGCCCTTCTGGCAATATGTGGAAACCGTCAATGCTTGTCAATTAGTGACATCTTTAGAGCACCGAGGAAGCCCTCTGAACAGCCCCCCTCCCCTGCAGGTGGAGACAATAGGAGACGCCTACATGGTGGTGGGGGGCGTCCCAGTGCCTGTCGGAAACCACGCTCAGAGAGTGGCGAACTTTGCCTTGGGGATGAGAGTCTCTGCGAGAGAGGTGACGAATCCTGTTACTGGAGAGCCCATCCAGGTAGAGAGCCCCTGAGGACTGTTCCATCCCGACCGTCTCAGCCACTCAGATGGTGACCTGGCGTGTCACGGGGATCCCAGTGGGTGGCTTGTCCTTGCACTTCCCTGGGTAACACAGACACTAATAAGGACGCTGCTGTCCCAGCTTCTCCCAAATTTCAGCAGAAGCTCTGAAGCGCAGGACTTTCCCTGTAATTCACTAAAAGCCTTTGTCTGGAATGCAGGGCCGGGCTGAACACATGCCCCTGGGCATGGGCTCAATCCATCTTGAAAGCCAGCTTGTTTATAATTCCTGCACTTTTATTCAAGCATTTCAATGAGTGGTTCAGGTTTATGGGAAAGCCAACTTTTCCCCCAATAAGGGAAAATGTGTCTCCAACCTGCCTTCTGATGGGTTTGGAACTGAGGCCCAAACACCATGGGGCAGTAAGATACTCGGGAGCACGCTACTCCCACCACGGGCCCCCCTGTGGTCACCTGCTCGTCTTCCTCATGGGGAGCCACTCCTCCAAGGACGGAGGCTCTTTCACGCTGTAAGAGATGGACCGTTTGGAGAGGAAAAGTAGGCACCCTTCTGCTCTTTGGAGACCCTAACTGCCCTGAGACAGCTTTGTGCAGGGTCTCTGCTCTTTAAACTCAGACCCTTACCTTCTTCTGGCAGTCAGACCTTCAGAATAAATTAAACAGCCAGACAATTATCAATGGAATATGATTTTTCCAAATTAAAGCCCCTGTGCTGGGGATTCTGAAAATGCTCCCCATCCCCCACCCTGCAATGAGGTGAGCTGAGAAATGCCACAGGGCCTGGTTACGGCATCCCCACCGTCTTCTGAGAGAAAGCTGGCGTTGGGTAGCAGCAAGAACAGTGTGTCCACAGGACTCAGCCCGCTGTGATCACACAGACACATCTGCTGAATAAAACCCCCAGGATAATAAATAAGAAATCAAGATGGGAGATAATGAGGGTGAGAGAGAAGGTCAGATGGCAGGTCATTGTTTCAGTTGAAGGACTCTAAGCCCCTGAAGAAAAATAACTGAAGACATACTGTTGTGTAAAAAGAGCATACACATGTTTGCGTGTGTGTTTGTGTGTGTGTGTGTGTGTGTTTGAGAGAGAGAGAGAGAGAGAGAGAGAGAGAGAGGCGTAGCTACAGAGATGCTACACCAGTGAGAATGGGATTAAACAAGGGGCTCCTGGAAACTCTCATGGTGGGTTTACAAAGAAAACAGGAAAAGATGTTCTCAAGGCAAAGATAAGATAAGAAGAGGGACACGGGAGCATCATTAAATACCCCCCAGACCAGCACATCATGCCAATTTGTTCAAGGAAAGGACTTGATACCTTCCCTCTCGAGAGCATTTGTTGCCATGTCAACAGCTTTACAATGAGTATCCTTTCATAGTGTCTCCTTCACACAGCCTTGAAAATGCATTCACTGAGGTCCTACTGTGCATGTGACAGTATTACTGGGTGTCAGACGGGCCCCCTTTCCTAGAGGGATTTGTTATCTTATTTCAGGGAGAAGGAAATCTAGCATGAGAAGGTGACTGAGTCTGGTTAGGAGACTGCTACTCCCTTACTGGTGGTCTAGAGAAAAAAAATCAGCAAAGAAATAGAAATGAACTAAATTCCAGAAGGTGACAAGTCTTTTTTCTAGGGAGATGCCCCTAACTGTGTTCCTCTCCAACAGAGCAGCCCCAGAAGGGATCCACTGGAGGCCAGGGTAGGAAGAACTCAGCCTAAATTTCAGTGAACTTTCAGTGGCCACACAGAGACTGGAATGGAAGTTTCCAATCCCCAAAGGTCCTGTCTTTGATAAATTCTGGGCAGAGCCTGTGCGCACCTACCAGGCTTTCCCACAGGCCATCACATAGTGCACTGGGTTATTCAGCAGAAGGCTGAGGTGGGGGGAGAGCTGGGAGAGACCCCAGTCTCGGGGTAGAGGGACCTCCCCAGGCAGGCCACGGCCCACGGGAAGGAGGACGCACAGGCGCCTGGGAGACCCCTCTGAGGAGCTCTCGGCCTTCATCAGGTGCCCTCGACATTTCTGCTTATTAAAGAAAATGAATACACAAATCCACAGAAAGGGAAAAATCTTTGTAATACATATATACTACATCTCTCTCTCTCTCTCTTTCTCTCTCTCTCTATATACACACATATATATATAGAACTCCTATATATTAACAATAAAAGATAACCCCATTTTTTACATCAACAGAAAGCTTGAGCAGACTTCTCACATAAGAAGATCCATGCATGAAAATCATTAGCCTCAGGGAAATGCAGATTAAAACCACAATGAGCTATCATTTCCCACCAACTGGAACATCAAATGATGTGGAATGTGGAGCAATGGAAGTGTTACATTGTTGATGGGAATGTAAAATGATACAAAGACTTTGGAAAATTGTTGGGCAAAGTTTTGCGTGTGTGTGTGCGTGTGTGTGTGTGTGTGTGTGTAACATTAAATATACATCTACCTTGTGATCCAGAAATTCCACTTCTAGTCTTATTTAGGAAAAATGAAAATATATGTCCACAAAAAGATCTGTGTAAGAAACATCAGAACATCTCAAACTGGAAATAGCCCACGTGTTCATGAAGAGAAGGCTGGATAAATAAATTTTGGTATATTCTCACAATAGAAAAGAATTCACAATAAAAGAATGGGTGACTCATACATGGAACAGTATGGATGAAATCTCAAAAATATTAATTTAGGTAAATGCAGCCTAATACCAGACAGAATACACTGCATGAATGCATCGATGTGAAGTTGTAGAACGGGCAGATTGATCTTTGGTAGAAGAAATAAGAAAGCAATTACCTTTGCCTGGAGGGATGCAGCTTAACTGGAAGGGCAGAGGCAATTTTTCTAGGTAAAGGAACGAGTCTGTATTTCACTCTGGATGGTAGCTACAGGGATATATGCTCTTGTCAGGACTCATGGAGCTAAACACATAAGATGTGTCTTTTTGTTTTATATAAATTGTACCTTAATTTAAAGATAAAAGCAGCAGTATGCAATGGTCCCTTTTCAGTGAGATTCTCTCTCTCCAGATCAGAGTGGGGATCCACACAGGACCAGTCTTAGCAGGTGTTGTTGGGGACAAGATGCCACGGTACTGCCTGTTTGGAGACACTGTGAACACAGCTTCTAGAATGGAAAGTCACGGGCTGCCCAACGAAGTGCACCTCAGTCCCACTGCCTACAGGTAGCCGTCCGCTCACCCAGGCCTTCCTTTGTCCCGCCGTCCTCCCAGGGCACACAGAGTCTAGCAGCCATGGGCTGGGGGAGTGGAGGAAACCTGTGTTTTTTTTCCCATGCCACACCGATTTACAGAAGACATTGTGCCAGACAGTACAAAGATAGATTTGCTCTCAAGGAGCACATGGTCCAGTGCAGGGATTGGCAAATTATAGCCACAGGCCAAATCCAGTCTGCTGCTCATTTTTGTAAGTAAAATTTTATTGGAACACAGCCAAGCTCTTTAATTCACACCTGGCCTAGGGCAGCCGCCATGGTATGATGGCAGAGGGGCCCTGTGGCCTGCAAAGCCCAAAATACATACTACCTGGTCTTTTACAAAAGAAGTTTGGTGGAAGGACAAAATATTCAAATAATTATTTTTCAAAGCGGGATAAGTACCATGATAAAGATGCATAAAAATACGGATGGTTTCTAGAGGCTTTTTTCTGAAGTCTTTTGAATATGCTGTTCATTTACTATTGCAACAGCTCTAGGAAGATATGCTGCTACTATTCTCATCTACGGGTAAGAAAAAGTCCCACGAAAGGGTTAATGACTCACCTCAGGTCACAAGGTTGGGAAGGAAAAGAGCCTGCACCAACCAGGGGGTCAGGCTGGGGGCTTCGCGGAGCCCGCTCTGCATGCCCAGTTCTGCGGGAAGCTAGGGTGTGCCCTGGGGGCCCGGTGCCGGGTTATGCATGCAGCACAGGGATGCTCTGTGGAGGAGGGCGTTTCTGGGCTGCATCCTGAAGGAGACGCTCCAGAGCAGGACGCGGCCGGAGTCGGGGCTGGGAGCGGGAACCAAGCAGCAGACACACAAATGCAGTCAGTGCAGAAGTACAAACAGTTCAGCTGGCGTGGAGAATAGAAGCGGAGCGTGGTGAGAGCGGCGTGCACTCTGTTGAGGGGCTCACAAGGGAGCTGACGAAAGGCCCCTAAAGCATGTGAGATCCGGGACGATGGCCAGGTCAGGGTCCTATCTGACACAATTTTGCTCAGGCCACAGAAGGACAGATTTGAACACCAGGAAATGGGAAAGATAACACCCCAAGGAGTTTGGTTTGAACCAGGGCATTGGTGGTGGGATTTGGGGGAAAGTAAAATCAGCTAAACTTGGTAATTGCTGGGAATGGAGAAAATGAGAAAGAGGGAGGGGCCTCGAGTGTCCCCCAGTCTCCATCGTGTGTGGCCAGGGCCTGAAGGGACGCAGAAGAAGCATGCCGTTCACAGGGCCATGGGCTCAGGTTTGGAAGCGTCGAATTCAAGGGACTGTGGAACATGTAGGTGGAGGTGCCATTAAATGGATGGATGAAATCTAGCGTCAAGTTGTTGGTTGGGGTCCAGACTTGGAGTAAGTAACATACAGGTGGTAATTAAGCCGCGAGAATTGATGAGATCACGGGGGGAGGGTGCAGAGTGAGGACAGTGCAAAGAAATAACGCTTCAGTGGTGGATGGAAGAAGAGAGGCCTATGCTGGAGGCAGAGGAAACAGAAGAGAACCGGGAGAGGTCAGGGTGAGAAGCACCCTTGTGTGTATTTTTAGGCAGGAGGAACTGAACAAAAATGTCAAGTATGGTAGCAAGGCCTGGAAAATGTTTGCTAGAGGTTTGGGGACTTATCTGAAGTGGTCGTGTAGAACTTGGGGTGGGCTCTGGACTGCGCCCTGAGGAGTAAAAGGAAGGGAGCCTCAGTGTGGGATGGAGGCCAAGGTGACGGCGTGAGGAGCTTTTCCTTCTATTTAGGATGGAAGTGACCTTAGCTGCTAGTAGGCGGAGGGAGGCTGCAAAGGGCAGGGAAGGTGGGGGAGAGGCAGCTGAGGGGGCTGGGCCTTGGGGAGGTGGGAAGGGCGCATGGACGGGTGCCTTTGAACAAGACACCTCATCCTCTGAGGCCGGGGACAGGCAGGAATGGGGTCAGTGGGGGGAGAATTTGCAGGGTCTCGCTTCTCATGGGTACAGTTCTGTAGATGAATCAGGTTTCAAAGCACGAGGCACTCGGCAGCTCCAGTGAGGAGAGCAGGTGCCAGTATGGGACTTTGGGAGCGTGGCAAAGGCCTGAAACCCCCTCGGAACTGGCCACGGATGAGGGGAGGCTGAGGGTGTGGAGACCCGGCACAGGCGGCTGGCTGTGAATTCGAAGCACTGCTGGTCTGCACAGTTCTGTGGGTTTTCTTCACCATCTCTTCAGCTGCCAGTAAATAAACAAGCTAGATTATTTCCACTCTCCCATAGTGTGGTCTGTTTTCACGGTCCCTCTGAGGTCGTCCCCTTGGGTTGGCAGCCAGAAGTTGTGGAGTGAGTAGTTAGGATGAACATGTTACTTGGGGAAGGTGGGAAGAAGGTGCCGGCATCCAGGGAGCCTCCTGCTCGGAAGCACGGGATGCTGCACGCAGCGCCCGGGAGGCTGCGGCAGTGCGAGGGCTGTGCCGGGAATGGTGTGCTGGAGGGGAGCGTGGTGATAGGGTCCCGGGGTTTTGGTGGGTCCCCGGGGCATCCCACTGCCTCAGCACCTGCTCAGAATGTCTGAGCTTCCTGCCTCCTCTTTATGTCCTCAGCCAGCTGGCTGAGGTCTTGGAAGCACCCCCACCCCGTGTGTGCCCTGGGCCCCCCATATGTGCCCCGGGTCTGCCCGTGTGTGCCCTCGGCCCCGGGCCTCCTGGTCACCCTTCCCCTTGCAGCCCACTCTCAAGTTGCAAACCTGTGACCTTTGCTGTCTGGTGCATGTTTCTCCCTGTGCAGAGCCCTGGAAAACCAAGGGTTTGAAATAATCAAAAGAGGTGAAATCGAAGTGAAGGGTAAAGGGAAAATGACCACTTACTTTCTGGTCCGGAGCCTGAGCGCCTCAGAGGACGAGATCATGGGCAGGCCTGCAGCTCGGCTCGACGGCGCCGGTGAGCCAGCGGGGAGCCTTGTCGCGGGTGCGAGTTAATTTTGTCACCGGGGACTGGAGGTGTGTTTGGTGGGGTCCTTGGGCCTGCAGGCCCCGCGCTCTCTGTCTGGGACAGCTCCCGAGTCTGGCAGCAGACAGAGCCGAGCTGTGAAAGGCTTGTGTCATCAGCTTCCAGGGCCTTTTGTCGTAGGTTAGGCCCCAGGTGTCATGGATGTGGGGCTACAGCTACCTGATAACATGGTGCTCAGCTCAGGTCGGCGAAAGCTGCCGAGGGCCCCTGCAGAAGGCCCAGCTCTTACTCCAGCCCCGCGGCCATCCACCTGCCCCCTGTAGGTGCCGTTATGTTATGGGAAAGTGTTTCCATTAGTACCAAACCTGTCAGGACGCTGAAGGTTAGGCTGTTGGGTCTTTGCTGCCTCGGAGGTCTGCCTGCTCCCCAGTCTCTGGGCAACCGGGAGGACGTCCAAGGCTCACCTCATCGATCCCATCGGCCACTACCTACCTCTGCCCTGTGAAGACCAGAGCTCCTGAAAAATATCTCAGAGCCTTGGCAGGTCACGGGGCTGCAGACGCAAGAACGCCCCCAGGCCCGGCCCCGGCCAGCAGGGAGGCGCTGCTCGTCCTTCCCTCCGCCCTCTTTGAAAAGGGGACCTCATTGAAGGCTGCGAGTCCAGCCAACGTCTGCCAGGGCTACAGGAAATACTCCAGGGGATGGGCCTGCAGGGCCTCATTTGCACTTCAATAACCCACTTTTCCTTCTTGCCACTCTGTATTCTGGTGTTAGATGTGTGAGTGGAAAGACGCCCCATGCAATTAAATGGGAGTATTGAGCTGGAGAGAAATCAGTGCATGTTGACTCAGATATTTAGGCAACCACCTTTCCGTATTGACTGAAAAATCAGCCTTCCAGCTGTCCCTGCTGGCACGCTCTTGCATCTGGTCAGACCCCTGTTCATGTGTTTTTCAAATTTCACATTGCTTCAACTTGTCTCCTAACTGATTCTCCTGACAATTAGAATAATGGGTTCCTGGCTGACCTGCATACCGCACTTAGGAAAGTAGCCCAGGCTCCTCTCTAGAGGTGGACCTGCCTTATAAATCCCAGGCTGAGGATGTCCACTCACAAGGTTCACAGCAGGTTAAGTCAGTTGGTAGATTTCTTACACCCGCTCCCAGTTATCCCTCTGCAGATCGTTAGTGGCAAGGGTCTCTCTCCTGATGGAGTTTAGGGTTTAGTGGTCTACCTGCTGGGGGCTGCTGGTTTCCTCATTTGACCCACTCTTCCAGCAGGAAGAACCTTTCCCCTATTTGCAGTACCCCGATGGGGGATGTTGGGGTGGGCGTGTGGTCCTTACCCCTCACATCACAGCACCCCTCCCAGACGGGTCCAGTGGGCTGCAGTCCGGCTGCTTTGGAGCCAGGCGAAGGAGCCTGAGCTGGTAATTTCCAACTCGAGGCCTCTCAACAGCCTTTTTGAGGCCTTTGTAAGCATGGCTCTCAGACCTGACCTTTTCTTCTTGGGGCGGATGAATGGCAAAGCTGTGTTTGACCTTGGGCTTCCTAGGGGCTGAACTATGTATGAGTGGGTGTGCATGGAAGGAGAGACCCAGTGGTGTGGCCCTTGTCAGCAGTGATAGAAGAAAGATCCTGGGAGACATAATGGAGACTTTACAAAAAAGGAGGTTCCTAACAAAGGAACACAATAATTTTCAGTGTTAAGGCTAGTTGCTAAAGATTGTTTATTCATTTGTATTACAAAAGGAATATTTAGTAAATAGGAAAAAATACCGTTATTGTTGAAAACCAAAAGGTGCAGGTAAACAAGAGGAGACAAAAGCACTCATGACTCCATCTCCCAGAGAGACTATTAAATTGAGGCGCCCATCTTCCCAAACTTGTGTGCATTGAGGGTGCATGTGTGTGTGTATACGTATATGCTTTTTCTTACAAAATTGAGATTGTTTCACACTTACACTGTTTGTAGCTTGGCAGGTCATGAATTTCTTTCCTTTGAACATTTAAACACATTTCAAAACAGAGGTGGGAAATCTTTAAAGGGCCTCGTGTGCTTGGCACAGCACACTTCTTTACACTATTATCAAATGGAAACCCCAATAATCTGGTAGTTCTGCACGTTTGCCACACGTTTGATGTGACCCTGATATTCTGAGTCCTAAAGGTGCTTCTGAATTTTCCAACAAAGACTTGCCTCTTCCATTTAACTTTGGTGTTTAGATTACTCCAGATATGACTAATCCATGGGAGATGTACCCTGTCGTTCTCAATTAATCAGAAAAGTTAACTAACCAGATTACATTTCCCAAATGTTACGATAATGAGTGTTAACTGTAGCAAAATGATGGTGCTAACGGGCAGTCCTGGGAGGGGTGTGAGCCATGGTCTTGTGGGAGTGAAAGATGGTGGATGAGAATTCATCTCAAGTAAACAAGGAAATTCTTCCACCATCTGGATTGTGGAATTGGATTGGGGTAAAATGTCAGATATATATGTGTAGAAATTCCAAGAGAGCCGTGTGGTTCTATGCTGTCCAAGTCTCTGAATTGTCAGGCAGCCTCGAGTCAAATGGATGGAGCCGTAGGTGACCATCAATTTGTGGTCTCGGTTCTCCACCCTGCGCGATACCAGCTGGCTGTCTTTTCCCTGTTCCTCAGGGACCTTTTCTTCCAGGAGAGAAAAGGTAAAGAGAAAATGAGTTTAATAGAAATGCAAGGAAAATGGGAGTTGAAATGCAGGAGAAGGATCGTAGTTGAGATAAAAGCAAGAAAATGAAAAATAGCCGAAAGGGGAAAATGTGCTGCGGAGACAAGAAGTGAATCAGCAGTGAAAAGCTAAGCTGAAAACACTTGGAGAGGAGAAGTGAGAAGGAAGAAAAACACGAAGAAGTGTTGAGTAAAGGGGCGACTAAGAGACCTGTGAAATACGATTCCCTAGCGTTGAGTTTATTTCCAGAATTCTTTGTGAGAGGCAAAGCCAGAAAACAGGTTATTCATCTCTGTTACCAAGAAATCACGGTGCCGGGTGGAAGCGGGGGCGCGTCAGGAGCTGAGCCTTTTTCTTTCACCTACTATTTCGTTTCCTGTCCTTGTCGAGCAATGTCAATGCCCCTTCTTGTTCAGTTTTAATTTCCTTTAGGGTAATCCCCACTTTTGGTACGGTCATAAAGCCACAGAATAAGTCAGTTTTGTGACCACAATACTATTTTGTGGAGACCTTTTCTCTCAGGTTCTCATAAATTTCTGTGCGTTGAGGGGGAGACAGATGAATTGTTCAGGAATCCTTGTACATATGGAGACACGAAGGCACAGAGGGTGTTGTATGAAGAGGGCTCTGTGGCCCTTTTTAGTGCTGAAGTGCAGTAATAGTCCAGGAGACAGACGGCTCTGCCTTCTCAATAGAAAGAATTGCATTTCTATCTGTAATCATTAGCCGTGACACCAAAGCAAAACTGATCTCAAGCTTTTCAGACACTGTCCTTATCAGTTACCCTGCTTGTTTGCATTTTTGAGAAATCCAATTCCTTTTAAAATTATATAGTGCTTACACCTCAAAGAAAACCAGCAGTGCAATAACCACTGTAATTCAGAATGGGAAGAATCATGAGCCTGTGGAATAATAAACACCAGTGGAGAGTTAGAAAAAGACAAAACAGAAAACCCATATCTGAATAATTAACAATTTCCAAAAAGCATTAAATATTGCCCAGCATGATTCTGTCTTTTGCAGTGCTGAGAGGGGGAGGATGTGCTCTGGTGCTCAGATAAACATGGAGCTAATGACAGCTCCACTTACCCAAATCTACTTTGCCCATACCCTATAAAAATGCCACATTTGAGGGTTTTATGAACCTTGGTTCCTTGCCGGATTAGTCCCATCTTATGCATGAGCTAAATACTCCATATGAACTGTCACTGGGAGTTTCCCCAGGAACATGGTTCTCTATGTGTCCCAGGATCTCCCATGTCCCAGGGTCCTCTCCCAGATTTTCACTCCATCCTGGGCCTGGGACTGGGAAGAGGCTGGGGACAGGCTCAGGAGACCAGATTTTTCCACATGGATGTCATCACTAAAGTTCTTTAATGACCAGCACATTAGCAAATTGAGCTGGCCTCAGTCTAATTGTTGGTGCTGGAAACTACCCATTGTGTTTACGATCTTAACACAAAATTGACCACCGATCCAGGTTCAGAAAGAAGTCTGACTGCCCACAGCCCCTCACAGTGGAGGGAGTCCTTCATCAGTTTGGGAACAGGAGGCTGAAGCTAGAAACCTCTCCTGCATGTGCTGACGGCTAGAAACTCGAGCCTCAATCTAGTACATGAGCCTCTCTGAACTTGAATGTCTCTGGAACAATGATTAATGGAAAAAGAAAAGAAATGAGAATGATACATGACTTTAAAATCTTAGATACTGCCTTTGCGGATGAACCTGCAGGGAGAGCTGGGAGGAAGGAGACAGTGCCTTCCATGCAGGCTGCTCCGTGCGGTGGCTCACAGGCCCAGGGGTGGGTCTTTCTGGCGCCTTCTCTCCGGCCTTCTTCTTAGACGTGAGAATTGACATCTTTGAGTTTGTGCTCTGCTTTATGATTATGTTAATAACTTTATGTAAATCATCTAATTGAGTTTTCACCACAGCCTGGGTTTAGGAGCAGTCATTATTGCCCCACTTTCCCGATGAGGGTAAATGAGGTCCAGAGGGGCTAAAGGACAGTGGCCATGCTGGGTGTGAGCCATCGGCCTCTGTGATGCGCCCAGCGGGTTGTAGTCTTGGTGTTATTATGTGAGTTATGCAAAGTAGAGATTTGGTATGTGACCGACAAGATGACGCAGTGCGGGATGAAAGAAAGGACATTGCCACGAGGTGGAGGTCTGCGTGTCTGCCTGGGCCTTCCTGTCCTTGGCTCTGAAGGCGTCTGCAGGAGGCAGGGAGGGGCCTACACGGCGCTTCCCGGGGCCTGGCTCAGAGAGAAGGCCCTGGACCGCAGAGGTTCACCCCATTGTTCTGTTTCAGCTTCTGACAAAGTGACACCTGAAGGGATCCCAGGGGCAGGACGGGACTCCATGGAGGCGGCTGCTGGACCAGGGTCTTCAGCTCAGACAAAGACACACCCCTTTTCTGCTGACACTCTGCCATCTGGTTTCTGTGCCCTGTCGTAACCAGGGGAAAATGAACCCCTCAGCTTAATTTTTCCCCTACTCAGTTTTATGGCCACAAAGAAAAGTATCTTCTTGTCATCTCTCAGCTCAAAACTTTTTAAATCTATGTCTCTTCCTCACTGTCCCTTTGAGAATAAAAGTCTAGAAATGAAACAGAGTCCTGACAGGTTTGGAAAATGTGCTTTTACACTTTCAGTTCAAAGCCAGCCCCTACACTTGGAGACTTTGGGTCTTGTCTGTTCTCATAGGTGATGTCAGGCTGTGGGCCTTTTCTGTTTTCCTGCAACAGGAGTGAATGTCTTTCATGCTCTCAACACTATGGTTCCACTGAAACTTGCCTCCAAGCAAAAGCCCCAGTGGCCCACTCAGAGGACATCCTGACCTTGGAGCTATTGTGTGCGATGTCTTGTTTTAAATGATGGTGGGAGGGAGGGGTGCAGGAAGAGGGGAAAGAGACCCAGACCCCGCAGTTTATAAATCACCCCATAACACAGCAGGATGCAGAAGGTTCTTAGCCAAGGGTTGTGAAAGGAAATAATTTCATTCCCAGCCCTGGGAACTGTGTGAAGCAATAGAACAAAAGCTGCATTCCCCAGAGACTTTCTGAAGGCAAAATGGGGGGAAAATGTGAAAATCACAGGGAAGGTGGAGTTAGGAAAGAGTGGGAAGCCAGGCAGAGTACAGCCAGATGCCCAGGCCTCTCGGCCGTCTGCCGTCTGCACGCTGTCTCTGGCTGCAGCTGTGCGGGGCCTCTGCGATGGACCGTGCCGGAAATGTTCTCAGAGGCTTGGGGTGGGGTGACAGGGGAGGCAGAGAAGTGGTCTGGGTGCAGACTGTGCTCCTGCATTGGCGATGGTGGGAAAGTAAGCTTTTTTAACCCAGGTAGTTAAGAAAACCTTAAGGACACACATATGCTCATCCCTGCTTCCAGGACCTTACTTGTCCCCACCAATCCCACAGGCAGGAGAGGGGACAGGTGACAGGAGCTGAATCACATGCTCCGTCCTGGTAGACGGCAGCTGCATCAGTGTTCAGACGGGCAGGTGTGGCCCGTGGCTCAGCAGGGCCACGCACATCAGGATTAGACTGGGCACAGGGCATGGCGTCCAGGGATCTGGGTTCTTGTCCAGGCTCCACTGCTCGATGTCTTGATGTCACGATGTCACCAGCTATAAACGGGGTGAGTGACAGCTGCCCCACCTGGCTCACATGTTGTTCCTGTTAGTTTTTTTTTTTTGTGTGAGGATTCAGTGAAATATGAGAGCACAGAAATGACGACTAACATTATTGACCATCAGCCACATGCCAGGCACTGGCCTCACATGCAGGGGACACATCTCCTCCTGGCAACTACCGGTAATAAGACAGCCCCTGCAGTTTCTACTCGACAGACCAGGAAACAAACTCAGGGAGATTCACTAGCCCATGATCGCATGGCTGGTGCTGACGGTCAGCTAAGCAGGACACATGCTGGTTGGTGTTACTCCACCAGGGGAGCAGGATTTCCCGGCGATGTGGACCCTGGAGCCAGGCGTGATCAGGTCAGGATCTGGGCTCTGCCACTTACCAGCTGTGTCAGTTTGGGAACGTTGCTTAACCTCTCTGTGCCTCAGTGTTCCTTCCTTAAAATGGGGATGATCAGAGGACCTGCTTCCTTGGGTGTCATGAGGTCTGCGTGAAATGTACACAAGCACTTAGAAGAGTAGAAGACGCTAAGCCCTCTTCAAATGTAGGCAATTTTTAATTTAAAAATGCTCCCATGAAATGTTTTCCCTGCCAAACTAGGGACAAGGAAAGATGGGCCGGCTCGCAGCTCTTGCTGTTTCCCCTGCAGACCACTCAGCTCAGCTGCGAGCAAGGAGCCAGCCCAGGACCACTCGCGTTGTTAGGCGGCAGCATTTCCCGAGACACTAGCTTTCTGTTCTGCTTCGGAAGGAGAGCGGCCCTGGCTTCCCACTGCCAGCCTGTGCCGCGTCTCTGGCCGCAGTCCGTGCCGGTTCAGTGCTCAGCCAGAAGCTGTGGGGCAGGTGCGCCAGCCCTGGTTGAAAATGGAGAGGATTTTGTTCGATGTTTACTGTGAGTGGAATAATCGTTTTCAGCTGTAAATGAATGACTACACCCCACGTTCGGTGTCCCCCTGGAGCCTACCACCTACTCTTTGGAGTACAGACTAGTGGAGACAAACTTCAGGTCCCTGGGGAAGCTTGAGTCAGGCGAAGACTGCTCCCCGAGCCCCTGGCCCTCCCAAAGGGCAGTCTTTCTGGGAGGCGTGTGTCTTATCAATGGGTTTCAGCCCCAGGCAAATTCACCATGGATTCAGTGAGACGGAGGGAATGACAATGGAATGTTCTTGGGGTGAAATGGTTTATACCCAACTTTATTCCCGCGGTGGCAGGTCAGTCACTAGAATCCCGTCCACTCAGTGCGAGTCTGCATGCAGCCAGCTGGTCTCTGCCCCAGGTCTCTGCCCCCGCAGCTGTCTCAGTCTCTGTCCTCGGCGCTGCCACCACTCCAGTCTCGTCTTTGCTCTCCTGAAGCCGTGCAGCCGTGCCACCATGTAACCCAGAGCTCTGGGTGGAGCTCTTTGTATAGAGTCAGTAACAATGTATTGCCCACACGTGTGTAGTGAGCTAGCCAACCAGGGCCAGGTGAGAATCCTGCTGTAGGAAATTTCACTTTCTCTGCAGCCTGTCTCTGGGTTGGAGCCCTCAGGAGCCTCCGCACCAAGCTGGGGCACGTGAACATGCACTCAGAGAGCAGATTAGCTCACAGGACGCCTGCCTCTGCAGCATGAAGCAGCTGGGGGCTCCCTGATATCCGGCAGCCACATCTGCCTGTCATTCCCGATACCAGGCTTCCGAGCAGCGAATGTTCTGCCCTGCAGGGACGGCAGAAAGACTCCAGGCTGAGCCTTCAAGGAGAGGAGCCCGCCCACCCCTCCCACCTGGTAGGTCTGGTTCCAGCCCCCAGCCCCCCCACAGACCAGGGCCCAGCCGATGGGCCTAGCAGACTGGGACCCATGCAGATGGCTGGCCCACTTCCGACCTGGCCCAGTGGGTCAAGGACCGTTACAGACTCACTGGCCTCCAGCCCATGGAGAGAGCGAGACATTTTCATGAGTAAGAATTCGAAAACACTGTCCCCCATCCTTCCGCACTGAAGCCCAGAGCTGAATCCCACTGCCAAGCAGCCCTCCGAGAGTCATGGATGTGGGCGGAGTGGGCAGTGACATGCCAGGAGGTCTCCTCTGCCTCCCCTCCCTCCGGCCACCGGGCTTTCCCCTGTAGCCTCTGAGCCGCTGCCCATCTGCCAGGGCCTGGCCAGGGACTGCCGCGTCTCCCCTCCTCTGGACCATGACCGGCTCTTTCTTGCCAGCAGCCAAAGTCCCCCACCCTTTCCTTTTCACCCTTTCTTCCTTTCCAACTTTCCTTCAGCTCAAGTTGTGTGTGAGAGAAAGACGGCGAGCCATGCGCCTGGCTGGGAATGAGATCATCTGTCTCCCCTGGTAGCCGGCTCGCTGTCTGCCTGCCGGGGTGGCGGGGAGAGCGGGGGGCGTGAGTCCCACAGAGAGCCATCTGGCCCCGCCGGACTCCCGCTGATGGGGGTCTTTTGGTTGCTTTTTCCTTATTCTTTGTTTCTCTCTCTTTTTTCTTGTTCCTGAGGAACACTTCATCTGTGGCTATACACCCAGGCGGGAGGGAGACCGTTCGGGGCATGTATTTAGCACGGCGTGCACCCCCTGCCCCGTGTCCCGTGTAGTTGTAATGTCAGGGCTGTACTTTCAGATGGAAATCAGGCAATTATGCTCCACATGGAGAAATCTGACAGCTGACGCGGTTTTACACCACTGGCTGTGTCCTGAGGACAAAGGCAGCCGGTCTGCCAGGGATGGTTAAATAAACAGAATATGTTTCAAGAGGGAAGGAAAATCCAGGAATAATTAACCGCGTGATGAGAGTTCACAGAGCCTGTGGCTGTTCCACTTGAAACTGTGATGGTGAGGCGTCGACAAGCCACTCTCCTCGTCCCTCGGAAGGCAGCCTTAGAAAGCTGATTACAATGTGCATTAGAACAGGTGGACGCCGCTCTGCACATCTGTTTTTCAGTTTCCAAAGGCAAAGCCTCAGAGTTCTCACTTGTTGGGCACCCCTCACGGGGCTCCAGCTGGCTTGGGAAGAGGGCGGGCAGCCTGCTGTGCCACGGAGCAGCTTCTGGAGCGGGGTGCCCGGCACCGCCCGTCCATCTGTCTGAGGAGAGCAGCACCCTGGCTACCCTCGCTGGGGCAGGCCAAGCCCCAGTCTAGCACTCCTGCCCTGTAGGATGTGGGCGCTCGTCCGGCCCACAGCTTACAGATGGGGAGACAGGGCAGAGGCGGGCGCCAGAGCTGGGCATCAGGGGAGGCCTGCCCTGCTCGGGGCTCGGTGCTGGCCCCCGGGTCCTGCTCTCTGACATTTCAGTAGTGGGCAGAAAGACACGGACCTGCCTGGCACCCTTTATAAATTGCCCTGCACAGATGCATATAACTGGAGTGAACTAACTGGGAGAGACCTACATAAAAGTTAAAACGGAATCTTCCCTTAAAATATCTAGCCACTTAAACAAATTGTTTGGAGCACTGAGATAAAACACTCCATGTGCACAAAATTGGGTTTAAATTCGCAGAGAAAAGTGTTGCCAGTCCTGGCCGTGCTCCCTCCTGTCACAGAGGCAAGAGCTCAGAGCTGACCTTGGTCCACAGCTGGGGCTTCAGCAGTCCCTGAATTTCCCCTACGTGCAGCTGCCTTGGCCTACACTGGGGCTGTGCCAATTAGAAATGAGGAAAAGGGCAAGATTTTATCTCTCAGAAAAAGTGTTGTTTGAACTAAGCATGTGACGAAATAAGCAGGCAGGTTTGCAGAGCGGTTTCCGTGCCCTCTCAGGTAAATGAGTGCCGTTTGGAAAGTCCACAGGCCCCACTGTAGAGAGAATGCATTAAATAAGCAAAACCAGAGGTTTCAGGAGACAAAACCTCTCTAATTTGCCAGTGACCGCTTCACACAGTTGCGCACAGCACTCTCTGACCACGACTTGTAACTTACCCACAGATGGAAGAACATTTAAGGGGATTCAAAACTTGTTAGATCATTAGCTTTGTCTTAAGCTAGAAAAAAATTGTATTTCTGCTTATCGAAAATTAGTTTTTACTTTTTTCATGTCTATGAAACATGTTTCCTTGAAAATATTAGAATAATAAGCTTGCATCACAGACATGAGAAATCGCACCGAGGTAACCTTTTCAATAAAGACCTTAATTAAAAAGAATCAAAAACACTGGTGAAAGGCACAAAAAAGACTGACGTCACCAGTTGCCCAAGAAAGGGTCGCTCAGGGCTTCACAAACTCATGGGAGCCTTATCTGTGGGCGGGGCCCCCGGACGGGACACCCACCACCCAAGCCAGATCACTCTCTGCAGAGACCAGTCACCAGCGACTGAGGGGAGGGACAGCCTGGAAGGAGGAAAATGGGAAAGCCAGTAGGAAGCTAGCGATTTTCAAATCAAGAACAACTAAAAAGAGAGATTCAGGAAAGCGTTCAGAAAACCATTCAAGAGCTTTTAGGCCCTCACCTTACCTTATGATAGAGGCGAAACAAACACCTCTGACTGAAGAAGAATAGGGTTGGCCTTTTTCTTCTCTTCAGCCCATTTATTTGAAAATAGTATAATTATTGTGCGGTTGTTACTTTTTCAAAGTGATTATAATTGACGAATCAACATCGGTTTTGGTCCAGCCCTTCCAAAAAATGGTGTATGTGTGTAAAAGTGAAAAATAAAAACTGATTTTTCTGTGACACCATAATACTGAACCATTTAAGAAAAGTAAAGCAAATTGCCCACCAGTGAGAGCACAGAGATCCATAGGCGTGCGACACTGCAGGAAAGGTCTCCATTCGTCATTCCGACAGAAACGTAAAGCTTCTTTACATCTGATCTCAGGCAGCATGAGCCCTGAAAACTGTGCCTTTTACTGTATTAGAAGCAATGAAATGAGGCAGTGGGAAGACAACATAAAAACACAGGCAGGATCCTTCATACCTTTGAGAAAACGTTTTCCGACTGAGCCAGTTACTCGTGGAAGTGAGTCACAGCCCCCAGATGGTTTGGGGTGGAGAAGTGATGCTGGTGGATTCTTGAATGTGGTACCATCCTTGCATCCCTGGAATAAAACCTACTTGATCATGATGGATGATCTTTTTGATGTATTTTTGAATTTGGTTTGCTAATATTTTGTCGAGTATTTTTGCATCTATGTTCATCAGGGATATTGGTCTGTAATTTTCTTTTTTTGTGGTGCCTTTGCCTGGTTTTGGTATTAGGGTGATGCTGGCCTCGTAGAATGAGTTTGGAAGTATTCCCTCCTCTTCTACTTTTTGGAAAACTTTAAGGAGGATGGGTATTAGGTCTTCACTAAATGTTTGATAGAATTCAGTAGTGAAACCATCTGTTTAAGGAATTTTGTTCTTAGGTAGTTTTTTGATTACCAGTTCAATTTTGTTGCTGGTACTGGTCTGTTGAGATTTTCTGTTTCTTCCTGGGTTGGCCTTGGAAGGTTGTATTTTTCTAGAAAGTTGTCCATTTCTTCTAGGTTATCCAGTTTGTTAGCATATAAGTTTCCATAGTATTCTCTCATAATTATTTGTATTTCTGTGGTGTCTGTAGTGATTTTTCTTTTCTCATTTCTGATTCTGTTTATGTGAGTAGACTCTCTTTTTTTCTTGATAAGTCTGGCTTCCGATTTACCTGTTTTGTTTATTTTCTCGAAGAACCAGCTCCTGGTTTCATTAATTCTTTCTATTGTTTTATTCTTCTCAATTTTATTTATTTCTTCTCTGATCTTTATCATGTCCCTCCTTCTACTGACTTTGGGCCTCATTTGTTCTTCTTTTTCTATTTTTGTTAATTGTGAGTTTAGACTGTTCATATGGGATTATTCTTCTTTCCTGAGGTAGGCCTGTATTGCAGTATACTTCCCTCTTAGCATGGCCTTTGCTGCGTCCCACAGATTTTGTGGAGTTGAATTATTGTTGTCATTTGTTTCCATATATTTCTTGATCTCTGTTTCTATTTGTTCATTGATCCATCGATTATTTAGGAGCATATTGTGGAGCCTCCATGTGTTTGTGGGCTTTTTCATTTTCTTTGTCTAATTTATTTCAAGTTTCATGCCTTTGTGGTCTGAGAAGTTGGTTGGTACAATTTCAATATTTTTGAATTTACTGAGGATCTTTTTGTGGCCTAGTATGTGATTTATTCTTGAAAATGTTCCATGTGCACTTGAGAAGAATGTGTATCCTGTTACTTTTGGATGGAGCATTCTGTAGATGTCTGTTAGGTCCATCTGTTCTAATATGTTGTTCAGTGCCTCTGTCTCCTTACTTATTTTCTGTCTGGTTGATCTGTCCTTTGGAGGAGGTGGTGTGTTGAAGTCTCCTAAAATGAATGCATTATGTTCTATTTCCCCTTTTAATTCTGTTGGTATTTGTTTCACATATGTAGGTGCTTCTGTGTTGGGTGCATAGGTATTTATAATGGTTATATCCTCTTGTTGGACTGACCCCTTTATCATTATGTAATGTTCTTCTTTGTCTCTTGTGACTTTCTTTGTTTTGAAGTCTATTTTGTCTGATACAAATACTGCAACTTCTGCTTTTTTCTCCCTATTAGTTGCATGAAATATCTTTTTCTATCCCTTCACTTTTAATCTGTGTATGTCTTTGGGTTTGAAGTGAATTTCTTGTAGGGAGCATATAGACAGGTCTTGTTTTTTTATCCATTCAGTGACTTGATGTCTTTTGATTGGTGCATTCAGTCCATTTACATTTAGGGTGATTATCGATAGGTATGTACTTATTGCCATTGCAGGCTTTAGATTCGTGGTTACCAAAGGCTCAAGGGTAATTCCCTTACTATCTAACAGTCTAATTTAACTCAGTATGCTATTACAAACACAATCTAAAGCTTATTGTTTTTCCCTTCTTTTCTTCCTCCTCCATTCTTTATATATTAGGTATCATATTCTGTACTCTTTGTTTATCCCTTGACTGACTTTGGGGGTAGTTGATTTGATTTTGCATTTGCTTAGTAATTAACTGTTCTACTTTCTTTACTGTGGTTTTATTTTCTCTGGTGACAGCTATTTAGCCTTAGGAACACTTTCATCTATACCAGTCCCTCAAAAATACACTGTAGAGATGGTTTGGAGATACACTCAGCTTTTGCTTATCTGGAAATTATTTAATCCCTCCTTCAAATTTAAATGATAATCTTGCTGGGTAGAGTATTCTTGGTTTGAGGCCCTTCTTTTTTCATTGCATTAAGTATATCATGCCACTCTTTTCTGGCCTGTAAGGTTTCTGTTGAGAAGTCTGATGATAGCCTGATGGGTTTTCCTTTGTATGTGATCTTTTTCCTCCCTCTAGCTGCTTTTAAAGTCTGTCTTTATCCTTGATCTTTGCCATTTTAATTATTATATATCTTGGTGGTGTCTTCCTTGGGCCCCTTGGGTTGGGAGATCTGTCCACCTCTATGGCCTGAGAGACTATCTCCTTCTCCAGATGGGGGAAGTTTTCAGCAATTACATCCTCAAAGACACTTTCTGTCCCTTTTTCTCTCTTTTCTTTTGGTACCTCTGTAATGTAAATGTTGTTGCGTTTGGATTGGTCACACAGTTCTCTCAATATTCTTTCATTCTTAGAGACCCTCTTTTCTCTCTGTGCCTCAGCTTCTTTGTATTCCTGACCTCTAATTTCTATTCCATTTACCATATTTTCTACTACATCTAGTCTGCTTTTAAATCTCTCCATTGTATGTTTCATTTCAGATATGGAATTTCTTAATGTTTGAATCTCCATCCTAAATTCATCCCTGAGTTCTTGAATATTTTCCTGTGCCTCCATGAGCATGTTTATGATTTTTATTTTGAACTCTCTTTCAGGAAGATTGGTGAGTTTCACTTGGCCCTTTTTCTGGTGTTTGTAGGATTTTGGTTTGAATCAGTTTCCTTTGACATTTCATATTTGTATGTGGTGCCCTCTAGTGCCCAGAAGCTCTACTCTTTGGAGCTACTCAGCCCCTGGAGCCATGTTGGGGGTCTCAGGGGAGTGGCGCTGGTGCCTGGGGAGAGGAGAGAGCTCTTTCCTGCTTCCTAGCTGCTGTGCCTGTCTCCACTGTCAGAACCAATGGGCCGAGCACACAGGTGTAAGCCTCTGTGCTTTGTGATTGTAGCTGCTGTAGGTGGGGCTTCCTAAATCTTTCACAGTTAATCTTTGATTCATTTGGAGTTTGTCCTGATGCATGCACCTGCCTTAGTTTTGTCTAAATTGCTACTTGTCTTAAAATAATTTATTGAATGAATCAATATTTTTGCTTCTGATGTAAAATGTTACTTTTATCATATACTAAATTTTAGTATGCATTTGGGTCTATCTGTAGTATTTGTACTCTGATTCTTTATATGTCTACTCATTCAATACCACACTCTTAAGTTTTGTAACTTAAGAATATATTTTAATATGTGATATGGCTAGTCTATGCTTTATTATACTTATTTTAAAAAATTCTTGTGACTATTCTTCCTAACTTACTTTCTCATATGAACTTTAAAGTCAACTTTTTGAGTTACAAAAATATCCTGGTAGTGTATTAATCAGAATTACAAGTAGGGAGTTTTAATTAGGAAGAGCTGGTATGTTTATGATACATCTTTTATCCAAGAATATGGTACACCTTTGTGTTTTGTAAGACTGCACTTGTGTCTTTCAGGATCAATTTAGAGTTTTTTTCATATAGATCTGGAATATTTCTTAGGCTTATTCTCAGTGAATTTAGCTTTTTTGTTATTGTGTAAAAACGATCTTTTCTTCCACTATGTCTTCTAACCAGTTGTTTAAATATACGAAAGCTTTTGAATATTACATATTGATTTTATACTAAGCCACTTTTCTGAATTCTTATTTCCATAATTTTTTTCAGATGATCCTTTTGGGTTATCCAAGTATACAAATATATAATTTGCAAATGATAATTTTACTTCTTTTAAAGACTTTATGTATGTCTAATTTCTCTTTTCTGTTTATAACATCTGTCTTATTCCTAACTTTAGTAGCATGCTGTTGTTATTTCTCCTTTAAACAAATGTTGACTTTCAATATGGTTTATGTTAGGGAAGTACACACATCTGTTCCTATTTCATCGAATTTTTTTAGATGAATGATGGAAGTTGAATTTTACTAATCATTTTTTAAGCATCTAAAGAGATACGTACATATTTTTTCTTTGATCCTTAATATGGTGAATTCATATAAATAGACTTCCTACAATGCAACCATCTTTACATTTAATAATTCCACTGTGTCATGTTGCAGTGCCCCCTGAATGAGTTCCCTGGGACTACTTGGTAATGTTTTGATTTGCATTTCTGCAACAGCATTTTTAAAAGTTTTAAAAACTGTACAATTATTACCAGGTTTTTGTATCAGTTATGTTCACCTTCTGTGTTTAATACATTTTTCCTATGCCGATATCCATTTCATCTTTCTTTGTTTTTCACTCAATTCTCTAAGGTCCTTACTGTGCTTATTATGCCCTACTTTCCCCTCCAACTCATCCTTGTTTCTGTGATGATCTGCTTTTCTCTCCCATTTATACCCTGGATCCCACCAGCTCGCATGTCATCTCCTGTCTTGCTTTTACTGCCCATGGATTCCTGTATCTGTGCATTGTGCCCAGGTGTGGTAGGGATAACTGCTTCATTTCATGTTTTATATTGGTAGTAAAGTACTTTTTATTATTTTCATCTGCTCTTTGGCCACCTTTTACCTGCCATTTACTTTTTCCGATCTTTTTCTTGTTTTATTTTTTGAACTTTTGAAATGACTTAGGTGGGTTCCTTCTGATGTCTCACCTTTAAGGCAGGTGAGTTTTCCTGGACCAAATATTTGCAGGGCCACATCTCAGCCTAGTGTGAATTTTCTTTATGAATCACAGTTCCATGCATGGATTTCAGATCTATCTTCTGTGGCCAATACAGACAGGCTGCTATGGGGCTTTCCAAAAAGCATCTCTTCTTTTCTGTTTGCAAATAGCGCATCCCCTGCCAATGTGTGATTTTTGTTTTTAACCCCATCACCTCTACTTTTCACAACTGAATTGGATCCAGGAGAGTTCTTGCTGCCCTTATGTCTGTGCTGTTCCCTCCGTAGGAGGCAGGGCTCTTAGATTCTGCTCCTCACCTCACCTCTCCCCTTTTACAAGTGTAGTTGACTGACTCCTCCTGACTTCTGTGGTCATGGACTCTCCTCTTCCTCCTCCTCTATGCTCCCCTTTTTGCAGACCTTCCATCTATTTTGCTGTTTGTGGTTTTAACTCCCTCTTGGTTTTGCTGCAGGTGGAAATTTTATTTTCATTTGTTTCCCACAACTTCAAAGAAGAGGAGAATCACAGATTCCCACCTTCGTCTTCAAACCACAAAGGTACATAGCTTTAACATTTCGAATTTCAACGACTGTGTGCAAGGCTCTGTGCTAGGAGCTCTTTGTGCGTTACTATTCCCGGGAGCAGGCATTTTATCAGCTCCATTTTAGAGTCATGGAGAAAATGAGGTTCTAAGAGGTCAGATAACTTACTCAGGATGGCAGTGGCAGAACCAAAATCCTGGCCCAGGAGTCTCACGTTTCAGAGCAGTTTTCACGGGTGTGCAGGCCTGTCCTGCCTGAAATGCATGGGCAGTGGCCATGCCTCCTGTCCCCCAGCCCTCTGCTCGCCGGCCTTCCCTCTCATCTCCATGACAGTTATTTAAAGACCACGCCTTCTGTACTCATCATATGCTATAATCTGAAATGCAGCCGGCGTAACGAGCTGCTGAGCAAATCCCGGGCTGAGCTGACCACCTGCCGCCGCTCCCACGGGCCTCCGCGACCACCCCAAACAACAGGGGATCCTTTACTAAGACCTTCATAGAATAATTGCAGGCAAATCATCCATTTTAAAAATAGACCAAATTATCTTTGAAGCTCCAAGGCATCCTTTACCCCAGGTCATTACCTAAAAACAGGACAAAGGAATAAAAAACCCACTGGGGCTTTTGTTCACATTTTTAAAAATAGCGTACTACGTTTTGACCATTTTTCATCGTTAACAAAATCAATGCATTTAGCCCTCATGTTTGTTAAAAGAAAAAAAAAGGTAAAAAATTCATTTTCTAAAAAATATATTTGCTTAGAAATTCTTTTTACCTTATGAACTTCCTTGGCCTTGTAAACCTGTCAGCAGGGAGAATTGGGAGCCAGTTTCCTGCAACCATAACTCCCACCCACCCTTTTTACAAGTCTTTATTCTTTGGGAATGGAAACGCTGCGCTGAAAGCTTTCACGGGAAGGTAAATGCACAGCAAAGTGAGTGGCCCCCGTTCAGTGGTTCGGCGGCTCGGCGGCTAGGTGGCTCCTGGGCGATGCAAAGCTGGCTTGAGGGCTTTCTTGGAAGCTGACGCCATTCTTCGCACCTGGTAATGAGGTCTCCTGGCTTCACCTCTACCCTGCCTGGGCCTGCCCGACGGGAGGGCCCTGGACAGGCCGCATCCTCGCGGGCCCGCCAGGCAGCCTGTGTGGTCTCCCTGGGGTAGAGGTTCCAAGCACGGCTTATCTTGGAACGTCCACTGCCACCTTGAGGCCACAGCACCAGGCAGAGAAAAGTGAGATTATATCCCAAAGAGCCCCTCTGAGCCGCGACTGCCCCTCCTGGAGTCCCATTCTGAGTGGGGCGGGGGCACACAGGAGGTTCCTGCTCTAATTCCCTTCATCCCCAGGGTCTTGCCCCAGGTTGCACCTGCCTGAATCCTGGTCGTTCCTGCCCATACCCACTCTCTCCCAGGGGCTGTCCGGTCTATAGCAGGCAATCCTGGTACCCTTTTATGGATCTTCTGTTCTGCTGAGAGCCTCCATTTCCATCCACTTCAAAGCCAAACTCCTTTGCCTGGCTTTCGAGATCTGGGTAACCTTACCTGATTCACTGCCCACTGCTCCTGGGTCCCTCGGCAGCCACGCTGGGTGCTTCCAAGGAAAGCTGCCAGCTAATGGCCGGCTCCGCTGTCTTCCCCAGAGAGGTCACACGGTGGCATGGGGAGGGTGTATATTTGCTGGAGGAGGGCTCCCAGGACAGGAGAACATGCATCCTCCTCGGGGACAATGCACTCTTATCAAACATCCAAGACCAAATCAGCTACCTTCCTCCCCTATGCAAAGTGAAGAGGGACTAGCGTGGGGCGGCCGTGGTCCCCGGGCGGCACTCGGAGCCGCACTCTCACGTGCCACACCCAGGATGTTCTCGGGAGTGACCTGCCCTGACCTACCTGCTGGCCTAGCCACTCCGCGCTTCTTGTGCTTTTTGAGATAAAAGGTGTTATTTGTTCCTCTTACCAGTGTGCCTGCCTACTGGCTGCAGGAGACCAGAGCACAGAAATTTTAAGAAGTCTTTCAAAAATAAGAAACAGCAGGCCTCAAGGGGAAGCCTGGACCCTGTGAAATATGATCACTGGTAGGGGGGGTTGGGGCGTGAGGGGAGGGCAGGGCCGTGGGGCTGTGTACTGAAGTCCAGGGGCCCAGGCACCTCGGACCAGCCGTATCTGAATGGGGCTGAATCCTCTGGAGCTGAGGCCCCGTGCCAGTAGTTTACGGTGCTTGCAGATGACCACCTGCGTGCAGCAAAGCTGAGACGCGTCACTGCTCCTGGGCCCCACATCGCTCTCCGTGGCTGAACTGGCGGACGCTGTGAGTGCGCAGTGGGAGTGACAGGACGGTAAGGCCCGGGAAGCCACGTGTGGCACAGAGGAGGCCGGCCCACCCCATCGCTCCCAGTATCCCCCATCCAGACACTGAAGGCTCATCTGTGACAAAAACATCTTCATGGGCTTTGACTGTGTTAAATTTCCTGAATCATTTTTTCGGAAATGTGTACATTTTTTATTTGGGTCATTAGGCTATAATCGATAAGTTATGTTTCTTAATCGCTTGAGAATTTCCACAGGGTAGATTTAGCTCTAGCCCTCTGAGGCCATGTTCGTTTTCATTTCAAAAAACAGGTAATAAGCCAGTTGATAAATGTCAAATCCTGGCCAGGTCCTGGGGCACACGGTGTGCCCGGAGTCCCCACGCCCACGCCCGTGTTTGGATGCTTGCCGTCAGCACTCAGGGGAGTTGGCGTGTCGTATTCACAGCTGGGATTTATTGCAGCCATAGAGTGAGAACACACAGCTGAATCATAGGGGAAAAGATGCAGGTGGGTCTGGAGAAATCATGTGCAGGCTTCCTTACACGCTTTCCCTCCCGTGACAGGTGCCCGGCGTGCACCCCAGCAGCGGGGCTGTGACATCATGCATGCAGTGCTTCTGCCCCAGGGAAGCCCACTGGGCTCTGGCCTGCAGTGTTCACTGGGTGCTGGTCATGGAGGCAGCCTCTGCCTAGAAATCCCTAAGTTCCCAGAGCCCCAGACGGTAAGCTGTTAAACTGCAAGTTGTGCACAAACAGTTTAGGTGCGATGGGCCACTCTGATCACAGCGTGTAAGGAGTGTTCGCCTGCCAAGTGCCCAGACACTGACCAGCAGTCGACCTAGGGCCAAGGCCGGCAGTGGCAGCCTTCCTGAGGCCGTGACTGGGGACGGACACTCACCCTTACAGCCACAGACATGGACACGTCTCCGCGACAGACCTGGCTCAGTCACCTGCCTTGGCCCGGAAGGCGGGGAGCCTCTGGAGGCTTTCCCAGGGCAGACAGGGAAGGTGGGAGCTCAGGGCCCCGGGCTCCGGCCATCAGGGAAGGGCTGGCAGAACATTCTGGGTCTACAGACCGGGCAGCCAGAGCCCGGGGGACACCCGGGGGTCTGCAACGGCAGCAGGGCCGGAGCCCAAGTCTGGCAGGGGCTCAGTCTGTGGGGCTCCTTCCTAAGAGCAGCAGGAAACCACCAGAAGGCTTGAAGCGAAGTGTCATGGTCACTAAATATCCAAATAATTAAAAGTCATTGTCATTATAAAAGCATAAAGAATACTTCAGTTGCCTAGGAAAACACAAAATGATATTGTCAAGAAAAAGGTCATAAAATTACTAGTCTAGATTCTTTAAAAAATTATCATCATAAGAAAATGCACCATAATATCTTTGGGTATTGAAAAGTTGGGAGATCATAATTTTTGTTTTATGCTTTTCTCTATTTTCTAAATAGCTTTAAAAGATTTACCAGAAACCACAGGTTTTTAGAAAGTGGCAGCTCATCTGAGTTTTAGCTGATTTCTCTCAGTGCATTAAAATCTGTATTTTCGTAGCCACTGTGTGTCCGAGCAGCGCGAGAGGCACACACCCTGATACTGCCACGTCAGTTTATTGAGGAAATTGTGAGGCTGAGGTGAAATCTAGTCACTTGGTTAACTTTCATTTTGTCAAACAAGGTTCCAGAGGCCACAAGCCATGAAGTCACAAAGTTACTTTCCCATAGTTTGTTCAGGAACAAAAAACAAACGCTAGAAATACTCAAGTGAGCCTGAAAATTGCCCTGTTCCACCTCCCCAACTTGCAGGGTCAGGAAGTCCAGTGACGGTGGAGGACGAATGAGAAAGGAACACATAAAAGGCAAGTAAGTTTTCTACATTTCATTTTCAAAATTTCACATCTTTCCAATTTTTTTATTTTTTGCACCAAAAAAGGAATCAATACTTCTCATGCCCCTCTTGTCAACTTTGGCCAAAGCCTTCTGAGCTGCAGTCATTTTGCTGTTTTTCTGTCAAGGAAAAGAAGAGAAAATTTGTTATGAGTGCAACACTTAACATCATGGATGAAGATCCAGCGAGACTGTGCCTGTCTCAGAGTTCATTAAGGAAAGTAAGCAGTGGCTGCTAATGGACTTCTTAAGGGAGTGATTATTTTTAAAAGTTCTGATTTCTATTCAGAATTCAGACCTAAGAGACAAAATACGTTAAAAGAGGCAGGTGACAAAACTGCCGCGTCCAAGAAATGGAATGTTGTGATCAAGGGTTTATTAGGAGGTGGCAGTAAATGCAGTGATGCAAACACTGACGACAGCCTTGTGCCGCCACGTGATGAATAAGTCAACAATCTGCCATCTGATTTATCCACAGGCTCTATGGGAAGCCAAGGACACCGCTAAGCTAACCCGTACTGGACAAGCTGCCCCACTTCTCCTCCAACACAGACATACTGCAAGTGAGTCTGCCTTCTGACTGTCCCCTCTCCCTGGGCACCGCCTCTTTGCTGTTTTCTGCCCTGCCCTAGAGCGAGTGCTAGCGGGAGGTCCCAGCTCACACAGCAGAAGCGTGAGACGGGAGTCAGCGGAGGAACAGCATCTGTCTCCTTGGGAACTGGGAGCAAGTTCATTGCCAAAGTTTCCCTCAAGGGCACAGAAAAGATGCCCAGGTCTTGCGTCTCACATCGTGTCACTCACAGGCTTACTTTGTGCCTGGATGGTGACAGCTGTCTCTTTGAGACAAGTCACCCCCTGCATTTAACCCGGCAGGCAGTAGATAGCAAGCGGCAGTTAGCAAGGTGGGTGCAGATACTTCTCTGGGAGAGAACACAGAAATCCCCGCTTATAGCGAGTGCTGACATAACCAGCTAGTTAGCACATCTCAGGTCGGACCATCTCCTGGTGACCCCAGCTCAGATAAACAGGCACGCAGGGTCATGACAACATTTATAGAAAACATTAAACTCTCGGGAGCAAGTGTTGTTAAAAATCTAAGTGGAAGTTAACTTATTTGGGGATAGGCAAAGTTTTTCTAAGCATAAATAAATGAGAAAATCATAAAGAAAGGCAGTTCTTATATTTAATCCTCAAAGAACTTAAAACTTAAAAAGCCAAATGAAAATGCCTAAAAATAAATTACAAAAGTATGTGTACCCCCTATGTGAGAGTGTTCACAACCTTAATTTAAAATGAGCTTACAAATCAACAAGAAAACCAGGCAAGAGGTGTGAACTGACAATTTGCAAAAATGCAAATGGGCGATAAGCATTTGGAAAAACAACTTTTCTAGTTAAAGAAATGAGGTCTAGTTATGCAAAAGTTTTCAAGAATAAAAATAATGTTGTCAAGAATGTAAGGAGAATATACACCAGCAGCAGTGACTGGAAGTACAAATTTCTACACTTTTAGAAAGCATTTCATATATGTATCTCAATAATCATGGGAAGAGCTGTGGTTTCTAAGCCCTGACTCCTTGTTCTTAATTGTGTCCAATGAAATAACCAGAGATACAGACTGTAAATAAAAATATTTATCACTTCATTAAAACAAAAAATAAAAAAGGCAGAAGTAACCTATGTGTCCATAGGGGAATAATTAAATAAATTATATTCCATATGGTAAAATAAATAACACATGGTTATCATGAAACCATTAATAATTTTTCAAAGAATGCTTAACGATACATGAACATTTTCAGAGAATAGTGCTAAATGAAAAGGGCAAAACCTCCAACTGTATATGTATTATGATGCCAATCTTAAAAGCTGTGTATGTATTTACAATGCATGTATAAGATAAAACTTAGTGAGAAATGTCACAGAAGTATTTGCCTGGGGTGACTGCTGAGGGTCATTTAGCAAGACGGCTGCTAAAGGGTCATTAATGATTTTTGTCATCAACATAATTTTTGGGAAGCTTCTGGCAGTGGGGTTGACCAAAATTTCCGTGTGCAGGCTCCCTCCCTCCAGCCCACCCCATCACACGCTTGCTAAGTATATTGCCTTTCTTTGGTTCATAAAGTTTCCTTGCTCTACGTTTTCATTGTCATTCACAATTCTGAATCACTTAGGAAGCCACAGAAAGGCAAGGTGATAATTCTTGGTGGTTAAACTGCAGAATCGCACGGCCGAGCTGCAGCCATTCCTGGACGTCCTCACGCAGTGTCTGCACCAGACCCAGGAGCACCTCCTACACCTGGACACACGTACCTTCTCAGCCTTCAGGTCTGTGGTGTTAAACTTAGTGTAATCTTCTCTTGCTTCTACAGGCCCATCTGACAGCTTTACTTTCTGCAATGTCAGAGCAGTGAAGTGGCGTGAAACATCACTGTGGCACTTAGAATCAACGGAAAGAACGACACACATGATCCGGCCCCACATCCAGGCCATTGGAGCATCAGGCCCCGCAAAGCGCTTACTTTTCACGAGCTCCTTTGCGTTTTGCCCATTACCTGGGGAACTAAGCCACACATCCCTCTGGCACCAGCCTTGGTGATGGGCTCTGAGGGGCTTTGGCCGGCAAGTCCGTGCCCTGGCCCCTCTGTCTCGCAGTACTTCGCATGTACTGGGACAGAGGAACTAGGTGACTGCTGGCTTCCTTCTTTTTTGAGGAGAGTCTCGGGGTGAGTGAGGGCACAGAAGTCAAAGGCGAGAACTGCCTTTAAGGAGGCTGCTGTCCAGCCAGTAGCCCCTCCATTCACTTCCTTAGCTGGTATCATGTTCATTTAGGGCACTGGGACAGCATCATTCTAGCATCACCATCTTTGGTGTCTCCACATTCTTAACCTCCTTCCAATTCAGTTACCTCGTTTATCCACATGAGAGCAACCTTACAAAGCAAGCAGTCTGCAGGAGGAAGCAGCCGGAGGTTACATGAGCAGCTTAAAGCCACTCGGTGGGGGGCAGGGGAGTGAGGCCCAGTGAACTGCCACCCTCGGTTCACGTCTCACCTTTCACAGGAGCATTCTGCACCAGCGAAGTGAGAATCTCGCCCAGAGCCAGTCTGTTGCCCTAATGTTGACATCACAGAAGGAGCCGTGACACAGATGCTACGTAAAAGGCACACCGTGGGGCAGGTGTGTGTTGACGTTTAACAGTGACCAAAACTCGGATCTTTACAGGCCCTCGGGCTCTCCAGAGACACCAGATCGACAAGACCCAACGTGAACCTACCCCAGGAAATGCAGGTTTGTTCCCAGCTTCCCTCTTCACACCCCACGACTGTAGAGTTGGCGCTAGAAGGAGCCACAGCATGTGTACACAGGGGACAGAGCCACGTGTCTGGAAATCTTTACCGTAAAAAACGGGCATCCTGGAAATATACCCCATCGTGTGATGTTATGGGATGTATTTTAGAGGCCAAACGGCGACCTCTAGCAAGGGGTCTTCCAGAGCAGAAGGTGAGCTCACCACGCATGAAGTCCCGGCGAGCGAGGGAAGGCAGGGATGACAGTGATTCTCTTACAAAAGCATGTTTTCACTTAAATTAAGACAGTAAAGGGTGTCTGGTGACATTTTTACTAGGAAGTACCTTCAACCAAGAAAGCTGACTCACAGGTAGGAATGGTGAAGGCTATGGTGGTCTCAGACCTCAGGAAGTTCAAAATTATAAGGATGTTTGCTTCTCTGTGGCAAATGTTCTAATACAGAAGTCATCATAAACATGTGGGTATACTCCCTTTTCACTGGTAAGTCAAATAAAAAATGCTCATGGCAAGAGCTTAAGATGAAAGTTTCTTCCTTAGAAACAAAACATTTAATAAAGTGATCAACTAGTTCAGGTGTTTGAACGGCTCACTATCAAACAGATCACCAGTTACACGTACTTACAAAGAAGAAAATGGGATACATTTCACAGCTAGTTTAACTTTCTTTAAATTCTAGGTGAGACAGGTAACAAAGAAAGGAAGGATTATGAGAGGCCTCTCAGCCCAGCACATCCAGACCCAACTAATCAGCTTTGGGAATTAAAAAAGGAATGTAGATTAAAGATGGCGGTGTGAGAGGTGAGACACAGGCTTCCTCCTAAAACCACATATAATACGAAACTATAACTAATACAACTAATCCTGAAAGAGAAACAGGAAAGAGGGCTGCGCCAGACGGCATACACCTGGGGACAAGAGCAGCCCTCACTGAAAAGGGTAACATACCAAAGCTGTGGCCTGGTGGGACCCAAGCCCTTCCCACACCCCAGCTCACTGGCGGGAGGAAGAGAAATGGAGCGGGGAGGGAGTGGAGACCTGGGACTTCTGAATACCTAACTCCAGAGATCTGCTCTGGGAGCAAAACCTACATTTCACGGTGCTTGCATGATACTCTCATGATTACAGGGTTGGAAAGCTAAGACAGGCAGAATTCCTGGAGAGACTGAGATTCCAGCCGCTTGTGGAAAGCAGGGATCCATATCCAGCTGCTCTGGGACAAAAGAAAGGCGGGCAGTCTGAGAGACTTCCTAACAAAGAAGCCCTTAGCAAGAGGGCTGCTAAAGGGGCAAGGATTGCACAGAGCTTACTGCTCAGGAGAGAGGACAGGTAGACAAAATTGCCCGGGTGCACTCTGCCCAGCAGGTTGGGAGCTTTGCCATATAGACTCTCATATTTAAGGAGGAAAAAGAAATCTTCCTCCTTAGACGATCTTCAGGTACTCCAGCTCCCTGGTTGGCTACACAGCTCCAAGGACCCCCTCCATGATACGCAGTCTACTGTGCCTTTCTCCCGGCCAGCCCCACCTGGCTCGCAAACTGACAAACCCTACCCTGGCATTAGCCCAGCCAGAGGGAGGATCTGTTTACAGCAACTACAAATGCAAAGCACAGAGGCTTATACCTGTGTGCTCAGCCCTCTGGTTCAGGCAGTGGAGACAGGCGTAGCAGCCAGGTAGCAGGAAACAGCTCTTTCCTCCCCCTAGGCACCAATACCACTCCCCTGCAACCCCCGACATTGCTTCAAGGGCTAAGCAGCTCCAGGGAGTAGAGTTTCTGGGCACTAGAGGGCGCCATATACAAATATAAAACGCCAAAGAAACCTGGTTCAGAGTAAAATTATTAATACCACTCATGAGAAAGATTTAAATGACATCGACCTCATGACTCTTCCTGAAAGGGAGTTCAAAATAGAAATCATTAACATGCTCATGGAGGTATGGCAAGATATTCAAGAACTCAGGAATGAATTCTGGTCAGAGATCCAGTCGTTGAAAAGCACAATGGACGGTATTAAAAGCAGATTAGATACGGTGGAGGAGACGATAAATGAAATGGAAACTAGAGAAAAGGAATACAAAGAAGCTGAGGCACAGAGAGAAAAAAGGATCTCTAAGAATGAAAGAATATTGAGAGAACTGTGTGACCAATCCAAATGGAACAATATTTGCATTATAGGAGTACCAGAAGAAGAAGAGAGAGAAAAAGGGATAGGAAGTGTCTTTGAGGATGTAATTGCTGAAAACTTCCCCAATCTGGGGAAGGAGATAGTCTCTCAGGCCATGGAGATGCGCAGATCTCCCAACCCAAGGGGCCCGAGGAAGACAAAACCAAGATATATAGTAATTAAAATGGCAAAGATCAAGGTTAAGGACAGACTATTAAAAGCAGCCAGAGAGAGAAATAAGATCACATACAAAGGAAAGCCGATCAGGCTGTCATCAGACTTCTCAGCAGAAGCCTTACAGGCCAGAAGGGAGTGGCATGATGTATTTAATGCAATGAAGCAGAAGGGCCTTGAACCAAGATTACTTTATCGGGCAAGATTATCATTTAAATTTGAAGGAGGGATTAAACAATTTCCAGATAAGCAAAAGCTGAGAGAATTTACCTTCCACAAACCATCTCTACAGTGTATTTTCGAGGGACTGTTATAGATGGAAGGGTTCCTACGGTTCAATAGCTGTCACCAGAGGTAATAAAACCACAGTAAAGAAAGTAGAACAGCTAATTACTAAGAAAATGCAAAATTAAATTAACTATCCCCAAAGTCAATCAAGGGATGGACAAACAGTACAGAATATGATACGTAATATATAAAGAATGGAGGAGGAAGAAAAAGGAGAAGAAAAAAAAGGAACCTTTAGATTGTGTTTGTAATAGCATATTAAGTGAGTTAAGTTAGACTCTTAGATAGTAAGGAAGTTAACCATGAACCTTTGGTAACCACGAATCTAAAGCCCGCAATGCCAATAAGTACATACCTATCCATAATCACCCTAAATGTAAATGGACAGAATGCACCAATCAAAAGACACAGAGTCACTGAATGGATAAAAAAATAAGACCCATCTATATGCTGCCTACAAGAGACTCACTTTAAACCCAAAGACATACATAGACTAAAAGTGAAGGGATGGAAAAAGACATTTCATGCAACTAATAGGGAGAAAAAAGCAGGAATTGCAGCACTTATATCAGACAAAATAGATTTCAAAACAAAGAAAGTCACAAGAGACAAAGAAGGACATTATATAATGATAAAAGGGTCAATCCAACAAGAAGATATATCCATTATAAATATCTACGTGCCCAACACAGGAGCACCTACATATGTGAAACAAATATTAACAGAATTAAAAAGGGAAATAGAATGCAATACATTCATTCATGGGACTTCAACACACCACTCACTCTGAAGGACAGATCAACCAGACAGAAAATAAGGAGACAGAGGCACTGAACAATACAATAGAACAGATGGACCTAACAGACATCTACAGAACTCTACACCCAAAAGCAGCAGAATACACATTTTTCTCAAGTGCACATGGAACATTTTCAAGAATAGATCATATCCTAGGCCACAAAAAGAGCCTCGGTAAATTAAAAAACATTGAAATTGTATCAACCAGTTTCTCGGACCACAAAGGTATGAAACTTGAAATAAATTATGCAAAGAAAATGAAAAATCCCATAAACATATGGAGGCTTCACAACATGCTCCTAAATAACCAATGGATCAATGACCAAATAAAAACAGAGATCAAGCAATATACGGAGACAAATGCCAACAATAATTCACCACCACAAAATCTGTGGGACACAGCAAAGGCCGTGCTAAGAGGAAAGTATGTTGCAGTACAGGCCTACCTCAGGAAAGAAGAACAATCCCATATGAGCAGTCTAAATTCACAATTAACAAAACTAGAAAAGGAACAAATGAGGCCCAAAGTCAGTAGAAGGAGGGACATAATAAAGATTAGAGCAGAAATAAATAAAATAGAGAAGAATAAAACAATAGAAAGAATCAATGAAAGTCAGAGCTGGTTCTTTGAGAAAATAAACAAAATAGATAAACTCTTAGCCAGACTTATCAAGGAAAAGAGAGTCTACTCACATAAACAGAATCAGAAATGAGAAAGGAAAAATCACTACGGATACCACAGAAATACAAAGAATTATTAGAGAATACTATGAAAAATTGTATGTTAACAAACTGGATAACCTAGAAGAAATGGACAACTTTCTAGAAAAATTCAACCTTCCAAGGCTGACCCAGAAAAAAACAGAAAATCTGAACAGACCAATTACCAGCAACGAAATTGAACTGGGAATGAAAAACCTACCTAAGAACAAAACTTCTAGACCAGATGGCTTCACTGCTGAATTTTATCAAACATTTAGTGAAGACCTAATACCCATCCTCCTTAAAGTTTTCCAAAGAGTAGAAGAAGAGGGAATACTTCCAAACCCATTCTATGAGGCCAGCATCACCCTAATACCAAAACCAGGCAAAGACACCACAAAGAAAGAAAATTACAGACCAATATCCCTGATGAACATTGATGCAAAAATACTCAACAAAATATTAGCAAACTGAATTAAAAAATACATCAAAAGGATCATCCATCATGATAATGTAGGATTTATTCCAGGGATGCAAGGATGGTACAACATTCGAAAAATCCATCAACATCATCCACCACATCAACAAAAAGAAGGACAAAAACCACATGATCATCTCCATAGATGCTGAAAAAGCATTCCACAAAATTCAACATCCATTCATGATAAAAACTCTCAACAAAATGGGTATAGAGGGCACAGCATGTACCTCAACATAGTAAAAGCCATATATGACAAACTCACAGTCAACATTATACTTAACAGCGAGAAGTTGAAAGCTTTTCCTTTAAGATTGGGAACACGACAAGGATGCCCACTTTCTCCACTTCTATTCAACATAGTTCTGGAGGTCCTAGCCACGGCAATCAGACAACACAAAGAAATAAAAGGCATCCAGATTGGCAAGGAAGAACTCAAACTGTCCCTGTTGGCAGATGAGATTATATTGTACATAAAAAACCCTAGAGAATCCACTCCAAAACTACTAGATCTTATATCTGAATTCAGCAAAGTTGCAGGATACAAAATTAATACGCAGAAATCTGTGGCATTCCTATACACTAACAATGAACTAGCAGAAAGAGAAATCAGGAAGACAATTCCATTCACAGTTGCATCAAAAAGAATAAAACACCTAGGAATAAACCTAACCAAGGAAGTGAAAGACCTATACTCTGAAAACTACAAGACACTCATGAGAGAAATTAAAGAAGATACCAATAAATGGAAACACATCCCATGCTCATGGATAGGAAGAATTAATATTGTCAAAATGGCCAACCTGCCTAAAGCAACCTACAGATTCAATGCAATTCCTATCAAAATACCTACAGCATTTTTCAATGAACTAGAGAAAATCATTCTAAAATTCACATGGAACAACAAAAGACCCCGAATAGCCAAAGCAATCCTGAGAAGGAAGAATAAAGCTGGGGGGGAATATGCTCCACAACTTCAAGCTCTACTACAAAGCCACAGTAATCAAGAAAATTTGGTACTGGCACAAGAACAGACCCATAGACCAATGGAATAGACTAGAGAGCCCTGTTATAAACCCAACCATATATGGTCAATTAATATACGATAAGGGAGCGATGGACATACAATGGGGAAATGACAGCCCTTCAACAGCTGATGTTGGCAAAACTGGACAGCTACATGCAAGAGAATGAAACTGGATTATTGTCTCACCCATACACAAAAGTAAACTCGAAATGGATCAAGGACCTGAATGTAAGTCATGAAACCATAAAACTCTTAGAAGACAACATAGGCAAAAATCTCCTCAATATAAGCATGAGCAATTTCTTCCTGAACACATCTCCTTGAGCAAGGGAAACAAAAGCAAAAATTAACTCATGGGACTACATCAAACTAAAAAGTTTCTGTACAGCAAAGGACACCATCAATAGAACAAACAGGCATCCTACAGTATGGGAGAATATATTTGTAAATGACATATCCGACAAGGGGTTAACATCTAAAATATATAAAGAACGTACATGCCTCAATACCAAAAAAGCAAATAACCCAATTAAAAAATGGGCAGAGGATATGAAGAGACAATTCTCCAAAGAAGAAATTCAGATGGCCAACAGGCACGTGAAAAGATGTTCCACATCACTAATCATCAGGGAAATGCAAATTAAAACCACAATGAGATATCACCTCACACCAGTAAGGATGGTCAGCATTGAAAAGACTAAGAACAACAAATGCTGGCAAGGATGTGGAGAAAGGGGAACCCTCCTACACTGCTGGTGGGAATGTAAGCTAGTTCAACCATTGTGGAAAGCAATATGGAGGTTCCTCAATAAACAAAAAATAGAAATACCATTTGACCCAGGAATCCCACTCCTTGGAATTTACCCAAAGAATACAGGTTCTCAGATTCAAAAAGACATATGCACCATATGTTTATTGCAGCACTTTTTACAATAGCCAAGATATGGAAGCAACCTAAGTGTCCATCAGTAGATGAATGAATAAAGAAGATGTGGTACGTATACACAATGGAATACTATTCAGCCATAAGAAAGAAACAAATCCTACCATTTGCCACAACATGGATGGAGCTGGAGGATATTATGCTCAGTGAAATAAGCCAGGAGAAAGACAAGTGCCAAATGATTTCCCTCATTTGTGGAGTATAACAATGAAGCAAAACTGAAGGAACAAAATAGCAGCAGACTCAGAGACTTCAAGAAGGAACTAGTGGTTACCAAAAGGGAGGGGGGGGTGTGGGAAGGTGGATGGGGAGGGAGGGAGAAGGGGATTGAGGGGTATTATGCTTACTACACATGGTGTGGGGGATCACGGGGAAGACAGTGTAGCACAGAGAAGGCAAATAGTGAATCTGTGTCATCTTACTACACTGATGGACAGTGACTGCATTGGGGTATGGGTGGGGACTTGATAATATGGGTAAATGTAGTAACCACATTGTTTTTTCATGTGAAACCTTCAAAAGAGTGTATATCAATAATACCTTAATAAAAAAAAAAAAGAAGAAAATGATTGTGTAGCCCCTGCACATAACTAGCTGCGTGTTATTCCCAGCCCTGTTGTGTGTTGAAAAAACCACAACTGTTATGTTGCTTAGACGGGGGGAATGTTTCAGAAGAAAGCAAATGGCTGCGGCAGACAGTGTCAGGGTGAGACTCCCGCTGCGGTTCTGGGAGGGGAAGAGCCGGGAGCCGAGCACCCCAGCAGCGCTGGCCTCAGTCCCACAAACGATTTGTAAGAGAGGACTCAGGAATATCTCCAGACCCGCTGACTGCATTCAGCTTTGCTACCTGACGGATAAATCCCAAAATGGAAGGCATGAGGGTTGCAAGCTCAGTTTAGACACAGGCAAACATATGATAGTAAGAAAACAATTCAGACCACAGTGAGTATGACAGGCTCCGTGCCATCAATCACAACACAAAGACCACTGGAATGTATTTCCTGAAAACAATCAACTGTATTACTGTAAAAATCAATCAAATCCCGGGCAACAGACAAGGAAGCTGGCAGAAGACACTGCCCCACGCTTGTTTAAACCACGGGCACGGTAAGTCATCGAGGGTGGTCTGCAGCGTGTGCGCCGGAGCCGCAGGCGGGCGACCTCAGGGGGCTGCGGAGCCATCAGGGGAGGTGCCGAGGGCCACATCGGGGCTTGGCAGACACCCTGGGCTGGATCCGGCGGGCGCCTGTTTTTACGAATGGGGCTTTGCCGCATGACGCTGACTCGTTTATCAAGTGCCTGTGGCTGTCTCTGGGCTACAGCAGCAGAGTTCAGGCGCTCAGCAGATGCCATCTGCTCCATACAGGCTAAAATATTTACTATCTGGCCTTTACAGAGTAAGTCTGCTGACCACTGATCTAAATCATAAATGACGAAATCACAATCGACTTAAATTTTGGAAATTGGGAAAACAGAAAATTGGTTCAGTGAAGAAGAAACTTATGAAACGCATTACCCTAGATGGTATCAAAGGCTAAAATCCTCATGAACAGATTTACATGATCTCTAAGTTACTAAGTAGGAAGACAGATAGATATTTGGGAGAACTATGCTTAGTTTTTGGAGGGAGAAAGGAAAGAAACAAATGTGTCTATCCTCTTGTAACAAAACAGTTAAGTCTGTGTCTCCAGCGCTCCCGTAACTACTGGCAGGAAGGGACGTGGGTCTGACCTAGGATGACCTCAGGTCTATGCAGCCGACTTCTGCCCGGAACCATTCCTCCCACAATCTGCTGAGAAGGGCCCACAGCTGCACCAACACACTTCTGATGTTCGGTCTTTTTCTACCAGTTACAGTAATTAATGTTTTTGGAGCCGTCACCTCCAAAACAAGACCTGGCACGGGAGTCCTGCGCCCGTTGGCCGCCTTGGAGGCAGGGAAAAGGGCAAGTGGCTTCACACCTCAGGGCATCCCTGTTCTGCTGGCAGGACAGTGGCCTCACTGAGAAGCTACCTCCCGTCTCTGAGCGGCCCTACCAGGTGTGGCTTATGACCGGCTTCCCCACCCTCTGCACCTGGGAGACACATGCACAGCATTTCACAGTGCCATAGGCTGAGGGCAGGGGTTTGGGAGCACGTGGAAGAGGAGAGGTTTTCCTCCGATAGGTGACACACAAGGTGTGCTGATCATTGGTTAAAGTACAGAAAAAAGCGTGGTCATCTGTGCTCAAAGGATTCTGTGTGTTGCAAAAACACGCTCTGTACACCTCTGTGCCAGAGACAGTTAGATTTGGCGAAATGAGTTTCAGTTACACATAAAGTATTCCTGGTGATTAATTACATTAATTACAGGATCTGTAACTCAGGGAGATTTAATTTTAACTGCGTTATCTGTAATGTTTTTACACAGGTATCTGGCTAAAGCCAACTCTTACTTGGTTTTCACAGCACTTCCTTTATCATTCAGGTAAAATCTACAGGAATAAATATGGATGGAGAGCCCATTACAACCTCTATTCCACGTGACCTCACTCCATGCACAGTGGACTTAGAATGCCTCACAATATACTAGAACAAACTAAACTTCATGGAAAAAGTGCAAAGTTTTTCCAAGTCTCCCAAAGATACCTGAGTCACAGCTTCTTACCTTTGACGGAGGGATTGGCAACGAAGTGGAAGGTTCTGGAAGCCTAAGGGGTGAGAAATAAGCATCAGAGTCAAGCAAACAGAAAGACCAGGCCAACGTAAGACTTAAAATCCTACTGTCACCTAACAGCTCCACCTCCACGTGTTTCACTGTATAACCACCTCAGGGCGAAGAAGGACATTTCTCTAAATGAATAAATCTTTGGTTCATTAATTCCTTGTACTGGAATTGTTGAGCTAAAAATCAAAGTCAGAACTCATTTGTTGAAACGGAATTGCTTTTCTTTGGCCTCTATAAATTTGTGTTTTGCAGTTGTACTTTTTCTTTGTAAATGAGGAATCTTAGCATATTCAAAAGCAAAAATTATTCTGTTAACAAAAAGTCCTACAAACTTTCTTTTCTTCCATTAAAGAGAAGTTTAACTGACATATCTTTCTCCCTAAATCTTTAGCCAGAACTTAACAATTAAACTTTAAATTTTAGTTAAAAATTTCAGTGGAAAGAAAAGAATCTAAAAAAAATAAAATAAAATACTGGAGTATGAAGACATACAGTCACTAACAAAATAATAAGCAGGTACTAAGAAATCCAGGGACATATTAAACAGAAGGATATGGTTATCAACTTAAAGCAGGCTTTCAATACATTTTAACTACTATAGAAACCAATTTCCACTTATCAAAATGTTTTTTAAAGTGGGACAATTCGCTAAAAGCAGCAATTCTATTAAAAAAGTCATTTTACCTTCATGTATCAGAGAAGACAGCTATTATAAGAATCAAAAAAGCTATTAAATCAAAACACATAAAATCTTAGCCACAGTTATTAAAACCTAGGAAAAAAACACTTTTTTTTTCAGCCTAAGGCACAGTCTTTATGTTGTATTAAAGGTCTTTATGAAGGAAGGAACACAAATCAAGTCGTTCCTAAGCCCTCCCGCCGCCTCAAAGGCACAGGTGATGTCTCATTCCTCCTTGAGTTCCAGGCGCGACAAAGGTTCACACGGAGCATCCAAGGACAGTGAAAATGCACAAAACCCTAAATGTAACCTTCAAAAATATTCTACAGACAAGTACTCTTTCCTTTCCACCTTTATTTCTCTTAAAATGACCACAAAGAACCAATTAGTCAGGTCTAATTGGGGATACAATTTTAATACAGTTACCCTCTAAAATCATACCAACCCATAATTCCAATCCTAACACTTTTGAGTTCCTGCAATCAGGATCCACCAAATCAATTCATTCCAATCAATCAATGTCCATTAAAAATCACTTCCAAGACCTAAAGTCTGTGACATAGCTCAAGAATAATCTCTTATCAGAAGCCGTGATGTGGTAAGCCATAAAGAAGTCAGGAAGCACAAAGGTATTTCTTAATTATGACAGAGGATGAATACTTACTGTAAATACTTAGATAAATCATCACTTAATTCTTTAGGGATGTAATCAGATATCAGACCATGAGCATAACGAATATAATCCTCTGAAACAGAATGGAAAGTGAAAGGAAGAAAGTTAGTAACAACTATGGTAGTTTTACAGTCAAATTGACCAGAGTTCAAATTCTGGCTCTCTCTGGCCTTGGAACCTCATGTAAGTTGTAAACTGGGGATGCTAGCATCCATCTGCCAGGGGTGGGTGATGTGATGGATGAGACATGAAACAGAAGACATGAAAGTCATGATGGGACAATGTGAGCACAGCACGGAGGGTGCCCACTAAATGACAGTTAAAACACAGATTTGGGGCTATTTTCTTAGTTGAGGCACTTGAATACAAATAAAGTTCAGACACAAGCTGCCACAATATGAACTATTCACGTCTTTTAAAAAGACTAACCTTTCTGTTTCAATATACAGTGAATCTAATTATTGAATGGTAACGGGCATGCTCACTTAAGAGAAATCATATATATCTATTAAATACATGCTTTGTGACGGTCCTGAACATTATATACACTCCCAAACTAACACAATGCCTTAAAAAAAAAAAACTAACCTCAGTGGGTTGTACAATCATTAATTCTAAAGCATCTGGATCCTCAGTGCTGTACTGAAGCCCTGCTGCCAATTAAATAGTTACATATGACAAAATCCGTTTGAAAGCCTGTTTAATTCAGTATTTTATGTGGAATGCTAGGGGACAGTCGCACTTAATAGACGGGATAATCCCATGGGGATGAGAGCTATGAAAGGCAGGCTTGTAGCTGGGGTGTCCACCCAGCTGCGTCTTCCATCCTTTCTCTTCGGCTTTCAAGGTAACAACCTGCCTCAGTATCAGCAAGTGACCTGGGCCGCCTGATCTCAGAAAGCTTTCACTGAGACATTTCTCACTGCCAGCGCGGAGCTGAAGGTATCACAAGGCCCACCTTAGAACACGCTTGGGGTTCTGGGTGAGTAACGACCCGAGGAGTCAGGCAGAGACACAGAAAACTGCTCCAGGAAGCCGGCATATCATTATTTGCTTCCCCTGGTAGCGCAGCAGCTAGAGAACTAAGAAAGGAGGTGAGGGGGAAACGCTTCCTTTATGGGTGGGCCCTCCCTGGCACTGTGGCCAGGCCCAGGCCCTGTTTACAGACCGGCGCACACACTGGACTCAGAGCAGGAGACCTGGCCTACCAGCTAGGCTGGGTGACCAAGGATAACTCATCTACTTCTCTGAGGCCACAGTTCTGTGTTTTTAAAATGAGAAGATCTGTCTAAATAACCCTTTTCCTACTCAAAAAAACAATCTATGGTCTTATTCATCCATCTACCCTCCCACCTACACATGCACTCATCTGTCCTTCTACCCATCCATCCATTTGATCCAATCCTTTCTCTTCTTTTGTTAAAGGCAATCAGAGGTGCTGGTACTGGTAACTCCATATGGCAAGGGCTGTCCGCCCCTACCGGATTGGCGGAAGCCAGTGCAGGTCTGCATGTGGGAGGTTTTTAAAGAGATTTCTGTGAGCCCAAGACGGCCTGAATCACCATCGATCAGAAACAGGCCACTGCTCCTGGTTTCATTTTTTTTAATGATGACACTCTGATGTTTCTGAGCTGTATATACCTCAACAGGGGAACACTGAAATGGTGCTGAAAGCAGGGGAATTTCTGTCCCACCGTTTGAGAATACTAATGGTGTTGTATACATATAAAAATCAGAGGACACACACTGGAAAAAGCAAATGAATGGACTTTAATAACCTAAACGAGAAAAACTGCCAAGTGAATCATCACCTAAAATCACAATCTGAGACCTACAGGAGGACACGCAAGTCTGGAGGGTAAGAGGCAAGCCGTGCAGCTCAACGGAGGCCCTGCGCCCAGCGCAGCCCACCTGGGAGGCTCAGGCTGAGGGCCTAGCACCGGGCACGGCTTCCGGCCACCGGCCTGTGACCGACACAGCCCCACAACGCTCGCTGTAAACAGGACTCACGGGGAGGCTCAGGCAGGTAGTGTGTGTACACGGGTAACTCAGTCCGGGGCCTGGCGCACCCCCAGCAAGGGCAGCCCGAGGGGTGAGGGCGCTGATCACTGTGGGTGCAGAGCAAGTACTGGCTGAGTGGATGGGGTGAGTATGAGTCACTGACAGACGTGCTCTATGGTGGAAATTATGTGGCTCTGAAATAAAATGTGCACCTGCCACAGATCTATAACACTTTTGGTGAGGGTGTGATGCCCCTGAGACAGGAAGATTTTAAAACCGTAAGATAGGCAATTATACGTGAGGAGCTTACTCCAGACAAAAATAAGTTCTGATGCAAAGAGTCACTTACCTTCCTTGTCACCGGAATCCTGGCCACGTGTTAGAAGTGCAGCCGATTGCACCCGGGCACCAACGCTCACGTTATTGGCTTTTAATGCTGCCACTGTCTGACGGACCTACGACGTCACAAAGGGGAATGGCGGGGTATTTTCAACTAACTTTGGAATCCATGACTTTCCAGGCGGGCCTCAGTCTACTTAAGTTCTAGGGAGAAGTATTTGAGGACTGAGAAATCGCCTCAGGGGATATGGAAGATGAGCAACGGCTGCATCTTTGGAGAGAGGTGGCGCAGTAACAGCAGCATCTCAGGCCGACCCCCACACGTGGACTGCCTGTGGCCCGTGCCACGTGAGAGCACTGGCCGCAGCCGGGCTGTGGGGTTGTCTTTGTGACCACGGGCTAGTTGCTTAACCTCTCTGTGCTGCTATCTATGATATGGGGATAAAGATACTGCTTACCTTATAGTGTTGCTGTGAAGATTAAATGAGTTAATATATGTAAAGCCCTTAGAACAGAACCCGGTGCAAAGTTTATGTGTAATAATTTTCTAAAGAAAATAAATAATATAGATTTCCCACTTCCTGAGAATTTAAGAAAGGAAATACAATAAACACAAATTTCCCTTTGCTGTTCATGTCATTATCATTTGCTAGGAGCAAAAACTAAATGCCAAGGGTCTTCCCAGCACTTCCCCTTGTTCCGTCCACACAGAAAACTCCAACGGGCGAAAATGCTGCCACTCGGGGCACTTCTACAGTCTTCCCACTGCTTTGTACAGCAGGAGACAGATTAACTGTACAAGACCCATTTTCACGCTCCCAGGCTCCCAATGTGTCCAGAAACAGGGCATGACAAACGTGTTTTTCACATACAGGACAGAAGAGAATGTCAGGAATCAGTGCTATGCTGACGTCCGCCGAACTTGCACACTTTGCAATCAACAGATCTGGTTTACAGGGAGTCTTACTCAGGGTGAAAGTACATAGTATTCTGAGAGTGGCTTTCAAAGTGTTTTTTTACCACACCCACAGTAAGAAACACGCGAGGATCCAATACTCAAACACACACACGAACACCTGGTTCACAGAGCTGCACCTGATGCCTGCCCTGACTCCGCGCTGTGTTCTGGGCAAGCTTTCTTCTCCCCTCCTCTCCCCACTTTCCTAGCCTATCCCATTCCATTCATTTCCATTCCAAGAGACATACTGGCTGCAACCTACTACACTGATTTGAAAAACACCACCCCAGACATTCTGGCCAGTCTAATGCTTCGATCACTAGGGCACGGGGCTTGCCTGGAAGAGGCCCCTTCAGCACCCAGACGCCGAGAGTGGGCCACACACCCTCTGAGACTGAGCCCTGGCCGCCTCCGTCACAGCCTGGCGGTGCGTGAACAGCCTCTGAGACTCTGACAGCGGCAAACACACATGGGCCTGGCACCACCCCACTGGGGAGACTCAAATCTACAATGGTGGGGAGGTGGGGAGACGTCACCCTGACTCCAGAGGCAGATGCTCAGGAAGATGAGCGGTGGAAGGTTTCTTCTCAGACTTGGGGATTTTATGGCTTTTCCCCTCCAGATGGATATGCAAGATGGTCTCTGGATCCAGGCTTACCACCTTCGCTGAAGATCTTTTAGAAGCACTTAACTTTTTCTGCTGTGAGGTCTCGGGAGGTACTTTACCTTTTTTTCCAGCCACTTTAATGTCTTCTCTTTGCTGTACTTGTAGTATTTCTTTTTGTCTATTTCTGGGTTGAGTTAAAAGAAAAAAAGACTCAGGACAGTGGATTAAACACAAAAATAAATTCATAAGCCTCTGTCATACACAATTCAAAAATATTTTGTAATAGTTTATATTCTTGAAAAACTCACTTATAGCCTGAGAGCATACTTGACACGTTAAAAAAAAATCCCCAAACGGAACGTGGTACCTCAGATTTCACCCAACCATTAAATGAGTGGGGATTTAAGAAAATCATTATATTATACAAACAGTTCCCATCTCAAGGAGAAATCTTTCTTTTCTTTTTATTGCATCTCTCTGAGATGACAGATGTTAACTAACCCTACTGTGGTAATCATGTCACAATATATGTGAATCAAACCATAATGTTGTGCACCCTCAGCTTACACAGTGATGTATGTCAATTATTTGTCAGTAAAACTGGAAAAGAATTATACAAACACAACTGTAGATGAAGTAATTGTTAAAACTCAGCAAATTAACATGCCAAGCAACCTTTATTTTTCTGAGTTATTTTAAGCTCACCCCAATGTTTTCAATGAAAAGCTTCTTCTAAAATAAAAATGGAAATCTCAATAAAGAAAATTCAAACTAAATGCAGGTGCCTATGAACACATTTCATTGCAGACATTCATGAAAAATAATTTTTTTATTACTTCTTAGCACTGCCCTGTGGGAGGAGGGGAGATCTGTCTTCTGATGTATCAGTAATACAACCCTACTTATTCTGGAGGAACCTGGATTTTTGATAGACTCAGTCTGCCCTTTCATGGGGGTAAAAGTTCCACCTCTTATAAACCACAGTTCCTCTTCTGACAGTCCACCTGTTTCATATATTGTGACGTTACGGCATATCCCCTCAGTTACACCTTATTCGTGGGTCTTCTGCTTTGTGTGCGTCTGTGGCGGCAGCACCTCCACTCCCCGTCCCCGGCCCGCCTCCGCGCGGGAGTTCTCTGCGCCCACGGGAAACGCCACGGCCATCTCCTCGGTAATTGTGGTGGGAAATGCAAACTGCTCATCCAGGACCGTTTTCTGCAGTCTGTTAGATGCTTGGGTTCTGCTAAACAGTTTATACGGGACGGCCTGGCCTTAGCTTCCGTGCACTTCCTCCCTTTAGCCTGCGGCCGTCAGTGTTCTGGCCAGCAGGAGGCAGGATGGAGTGGGGCTGGACTTTGCACCCACCTCGTCAGGATGTGTCACTGGAGTAACGAGAAGGCAAGACAGCTGCAGACGGCAACGCCAGAAGGCTGAGGACTCCAAGCCGCCCCGTCTGTCACCCTGGACAAACAACTTGCGTGGAACCAGGCAGATGACACTGGAGTCAACCTCCCTGGACATTGTGTCCTACCCACGTACAAAAATCAGGGGGTTTGAAGACCACACAATAATCAATAAATGCACGCCGCTGAAGGGTTTTCAGAAGCTCTGCCCATTGCCTGAGACAATCTCCACAGAAGCTCATGTCCAGGTCCGTCTGGAAACCCTGCTTTGTCCCTTGTCTCTTGCCTCTACCCCCAAATTTCCTGGAAGAATGTTCTGCCTGTTTTCCTTGCTCTCTCCCACTCCCTGAGCCCCCTGCAGGCCCTCTTTTCCCCGAGAATGCTTTCAGAAGCAGCAGACCCAGGGCACAATGTCACCTCGGGAAGTCACCTATTAGGTGAGGTGATGGATACAGAACCGACCCACAGCACCTGGCATGCAGCAAATACTTAATATTAGTTGAGAAAAAGTGATGACGTGTCACCTTGTGATGACAGTGGATTCGGACACGAATGTAGCTCTGCCCGTGTCGGGGCTTTGTATGCATCTCCTCACTGCTGCTCCGTATGACGCTCAGGTAAAAACCAGTGTTTGTTCCCAACTTAAAGCACTGGATTCAAGTGAAATTAAATAAATTGTCCAAAGCCATGGAGCTGGTAAGCAGGGGTCTGGGCACTCCCACTCCAGCTGACTTCAAAACTGGGGTTCTGACTTCTGTCTCCCAAGACGGTTAGGTCCTCACCCTCCCCGGCACTTCCAACCCTGCTCTTTCTGGGAAAACCTCTCCTACGTGGTTCTATACAACCTCTTTCTGTTAGTTTTTCTGTCTCTGACTTCTCTGATTCTTTTCCAGCTCCAAGACCAACTGGACCTTCGCCTGCGGTGACTTCATCCTGCTTCAACAAGACCAGAAAATCCAACCGGGAAGCCCGGAGCGCCGACCTCAGGCTCGGTGCCTAGGTCGCCTTCCTCCCAGACCGTCCCGGGCACCCAGAGCCTTGACCACCCTGCCCTCGCCCCACATCGTGTCCCTGGATTCCACCGTCACCTCATGGGGGGCGATGGGGGAAGAACTGAAGTACCACGTCAGAAGCGAGAAGGCTTAGCTTCTGTGCTGGATCAGGAATGATTCATTATTTTAAAAATCACGTGTATTTAAGAATGACGTTCATATGAGTAATACACCCATTTTAAGTGTACAATTTGAGGAGTCTGGACACATGTTTACGTAAGTCACATGACCCTCACCCCCAAAAGTTCCCTCGCGCCGTCTGCAACCCCCCACGCCTCCCCACTTCAGGTCCCCACCGAGCAGCAGCACGATAGCGCTGACTTTACTCCAGAGCTTCCCAGAGATGGAATTGTACACTAGGTCCTTTTTTGTGACCATCTTCTTTTCTCAACATCATTTCTGAGATTCATACATTTTGTCGGCACTGCAGAAGTCCCTTCCCCCATGTGACGGAGCGCTCCGTGTGTGGACACCCCACGTCCTGTTCACACTTACTGAAGGACACTTAGGTTGTTTCCAGTTTGGGTTACTTGGAAAGAGCTACTGCACTGAACATTCTCGCACAAGTGTCTGCATGGGCACCAGTTTCCAGGTCCTGGGTAAACGCCCAGAAATAGCATTTCTGCCTCATGAGAAACTGTCAAGTGGTAACACTGTTAGCTGCGGCCAGCCAGGTAGGGAGTTCCAGCTGCTCCCCACTTTCTGTCTTTTTTATTTTAGCCACTCTGTGGATATTAATGATATTTCCTTGTGGTTTAAATTTACATTTCCTGAGTGATTGATGATACCGAACATCTTTTCATGTGCCTATAGGCTATTCATAAATCTTCTTTTATGAAATATTTGTTCAAACTTTTTGCCAATTTTTTACTGGGCTGTATGGATATCATATTATTATTGTGTTAAGAGATATATTTATATATCTTTATATATATATTTGAGATACATAACTCTTGTCAGATTTATGCCACATATCATTTTTTTCCAACTGTGGCTTATCTTCTTTTGTTTTCTTACTGGTTTCTTTCAAAAAAAGAAGATATTAATTTTAAGGAAGTATAATTTATAAATTTTGTGGTTAGTGATTTTTGTATCTGTCCCCAAGGTCAAAGAAGTTTTTTCCTATGTTTTCTTTTAGAAGGTCAACAGTTTTCATCTTTGCATCTGTTAGTGATCCATTTTGAGTTGATTTTTCTGTAAAACTGTGAGGGGGGCCAGAGTTGCTTTTCCACACGGATATCCAATTTCTCCAGGCCATTTGTGAAAAGACTCTCATTTCTCCTACTGAATTATCTCGACACCACTAAAAAAAGAATCATTTGGCGGTTTAAGTGTAGGTCCATTTCTGGAATCTTTGTTCTGCTCCATTTATCTATACATTCTCATTATACCAACATCACACTTCCTGAATTATAGCAGCTTTATAGCAAGTCTTGAAATCAGGTTGCGCACGTTTTCCAATTTCATCGTTCTCTTTCAAAACTGTTTTGCCTACTGTAGGTACTCTGTATAAATTCTAGAATCAGCTCATCAGTTCCTACCCATCCTCCAAGAAAACATTACATTAAAGCTATAGATCAACTAGGAGAATGGACATCGTAACAATATTGAGTCTCCTGATTCAGAAATGGCCTATTTAGTTAATTCCTCTTTAATTATCCTCAGTAATGTTTGTGATGTTTAATGAGCTGGTCTTGCACATTTTGTGTTACATGTATCCCTAAACTTCAGGATGATATTACAAATGGTATGTTTTTTATAGTACATTGTCCAGTTGCTCACTGCTAGTATGCAGAAATACAGTTGATTTTTGCATATTGACCTTGTATCCTGAGATCTTGTTTATTAGTTCTAGTGGTTTTTTTTTTGTAGTTTCTTTTAGGTTCTTTCCACACATGACCATATTGCTTATGAATAACAATAGTCTCTATTTACTTTCCAATGTGTAAACCTTTTATCTATTTCTTGTCTTACTGAACCTCCTGGCACTTGGTGAACAGGGTGGTCAGAGCAGATACCCTAGTCTGTGCTCAGTTTAAGGGGAAAAGTGTGTTCAATCTTTTACACTGAGGTGTAGGTTAGCTTAGGTTTGTTATAGGTGCCCTTCACCAGGCTAAGGAAGCTCCCTTCAATTTCTAATTTGCTGAGAAAATGTATTATGACTGAATTTTGTCATATGGTTTTTATGCATCTATTGAGATGACCATACTGTTTCTCTTTTGCCAGTGTAAATTTGGTGAATTATGCTGAAAATACTGACTTTCTAAAATTGCACATTAGAAAATACTGATCTTATGTGCAACCAACTTCGCATTCCTGAGATAAACCTCACTTGGATATGATGTATTACCCATTTTATACATTTGATTTGCTAATATTTTGTTAAGGATTTTTCAATCTATGATCCTAAGCCATACTGGCCTAGTTTTCTTTTTAAACAATTTTGACTTTGGTATTGGAGCAATTCTGGCATCACAGAATGGGATGGGAAGTACTCCTTCCTCATCAAATTTCTGGAAGAGTTTGGATGAGTATTGTTATTTCCTTGAGCCGATGTAACAACTCCAGCAGTATTCTGGAGGCTGGTGCAGTTGCAAGAAGGAAGGGAGGATGGACAGGGGTTCAAATTCCGCTTCAACCACAAGTTCTGCAGGTTAGCCAGTTGCTAAAAACTCTCAGAGCTTCTGTTTCCTCATTTATAAAAATGCAAGTTATAGTAACAAAGAAGGGAATTGTTGCAAGAATATAATTATGTTAAAACAATAAGCAGAGATGGTATTTAATAATCTCTCATATGGTAGACAGTTTTCTTATTGCCTGATCATCCCCGCTCTCCTACAAAAGCTACTTGAATATATATTTATCAAAGGGCCATCAAACAAATGTGTACTGGTCACTTAACAGTGTATCTAGTACTTAAATATCAGCAAAGAATTAAAAACTTCTAATTCAGAAGACTTACTAGCACTGAGCAAGCACTATATATCCAGCATTTTCTGAGCACTGGTTACTTGTATGACATCATTTAATTCCAGTAGCATTTTTATATATATGGTAGATACTAGATACTATTAACTGCAATACTTAAATAATGTTCTTGGCTGGTCACTCCGAAATTTCAACGCTGTAGAGCTAAGGGAATGAAAGCTTTATGCATGATTTAGAACAACTCTGTCAAGTACTAATTCCAGTGTGTGGCAGAATATGGGGCATACTCTCTGTCCTTCAAATTCTTCATCTTACAGGTCAAGGATACTGAACAGTTTGAACAATTTGTTTAAGTCTATATAGCAAATATATTTTTAATTTTCCTTGTAAGCCATCAGATTCTGAAATTGGATTACCAGATGGCTCTAAAGAAGTTTTCCCCCCCAAAAATATGAAGCAAATATAACAAAGTATTAATATTAACATTTGTTGATCATTGCAGTTGCATACAAATAACTGTAGCTTTTCCTGAGTTTTTCTGCACCTTAAAATCTTTATTTAAAAAAATTGCTTTACCTGCTCATGTACTTTTATTCTTAAAGCAGATATATTATCAACCTTGTATATATACATACACATCAGTTTTCTAAACTCCCTAGGCCTCAAATTTTTCTTTCTTTTTTAATGACAGTAAGGCAAAATGTAATTCAGACTAACCCTACAGCCTGCCTCTAGTGCTCAACATATGCCTCTTAGGGGTGCTCAGTAATGTTTCTTGAATCAGCAAAGGTGTGAGTTTTACAGAACTTTACAAATGGGAACTCTGAGGCAGGGAGCACCTTAAGAGTCTTATCTAGTCCTAGACTATTTCCAAGAACTGAGATGAAAGCCCAAGCCTCGTACCTGGGCCCCATAGGCAACAGGCCACCATAGTTCACTGGCTGGGATTTTAAAGACCAAAGACCCCAACGCAACAGAGGATGGTGCTGGAGGGCAGAAAGAGCTGAGTGACAGCTCCCTGTGGCCTACGGCGGCTCCATCTCAGCTGCCCAGCCTGTTTAGCAGCCAGAAGCCCGATTTCAAAGGCCACATACTATACCTTTGTCCTCTGTCACGTGTCGAAGTAACTTCTCAAGTTCAGGAAGTTTTAGCAACAAGATGCAGTTTGCAAACACGTCATCCACCACAACCTGATGTAGGGGCTGAAACTTCCCCTGGAAAGAAACTCTAGTCGGTCAGAGTGCCAGGGCTCTGGGGACGGGCTCACCCGTTAAAGACAAGAAGACAGAGAAGACAGAGAGCCTCATCACTGGGCAGCGAGGCTGAGCTCCAGGCCACTTGTTCCACCTAAGGAATCCCGAACCCGGGACAGGCTCCAGACCCAACTTGCAGCAGCCTGCTGGACGTGCTGAGAGCCCTGGGTTCCAAGCAGCATAACTCCTGCCTCAAGGTGAGTCAGCCGGTGAAATGGGAGCAGGGCTCTGGAAAGGAGCCGGAGCTACAGAGACTTGCTGAGGGCAGATGCGGCCCATTCGCGTTGAGGAGGAACCGGCCGGTGCCACGGACCGGGAGTCCCGACCACCCCCCAGGAGTAAGCCCAGGTCAAGTCCAGAGAAGCATCCCTCCCGCCTCGCTCCAGGGATGAAGAAAGAAAAAGCACAACGAAACGAAGGCCACCAGGTGAGCCATCTCCTGCAGGGCTCCCAGTTGGACAGTCAGAGGGTGACACAGAGGCCACAGACACAGAACGTCAGGCTCACCCGGGTAGGTGCAGAGGGCCTGGCGGCTAACGGGCCAGAGTGTGGAACACAGAAACTCAGAACATTCTTCTTCTCACTTAGGTCTATTTTTTCTTGACTTTACTAGAGCTGGAGAGGTGAATGTGCCTAAATGGTGAGATCCTGGCTTGGGGAAGAGTGGACTTTGTAAACGATGAGGGTCTTGCCCGCGCCCCTCTTCCAGCTCCTCAGGAGCCGGTGTGCCGGCGCTTCAAGCCCATGTCACTCCCTTTACACTCACAGCCAGGGGAACCACGGTGACTCAGACTTGGGTATTTGGCAGAACTCAGTAAGAGCACCTGTCACTGCCTGTTGCCATAAAAATTTAACTTTCAAGCAAAAATTGGAATTGTAGGAAATCTGTATCTGCCACTGTGACCAATTCTCAATAGTCAGAGTTTTCTGATGATATGGGTGGTGACTGCAATGAAGGTGAGTGTGTGTGTGTGGATGAGATGTGTCAACATTTTGAAGACCAGCATAATTCAGTGAAACAATATTACAAAGTCACACATTGGTAAAAAAACCAAACAAACCATTCTCAGGACAAGATGGGCCAACGGATTTCAACAACAGACTGTGGGAAGTTCACTGGCAGGTTCCGGGTTGCACGTGGCAACTGCTTTTTAAGGAACCAGCCCCGTTGCCTTTTGTAGTATCAAAGAATATCCACAGTTGTCCGAAAAGGCTTTTATAGACTCCCCCTTTTCTGACTCCACATCTGTGAGGCTGCACATGCCTCAGACACTTCTGTCAAAACAGAATACAGAACTGGACCGAAACCAGAACCAGACAGGGGAACCCAGCTATCTCCTGCTGAGCCAACATCAAAAAGGCTTGCAAAAATGTAGAACAGCGCCACGTTCTTCACTGAATTTTGCTGTTTTCATTAAAAACATATCATGTTAACATGTATTGGGCCTTGTATTATTGTTTTTATATAAATTAAATTGATTTTTAAAGTTCTCCGTTTTAATTCCTAATGTAGTAAATATTGATACACAAAACTCACAGGAACAAAAACTCTTCAGGATCCTTGATCGTGTCCAGGAGTGCCGAGGGGCCCTGAGACCACAGTGCTTAGAAGCTCTGTCTAAAACTATTATAAAGCATTGTCTTTTTATTACAAAGGCGAATTCTATCTCTCTGTTATTCCTTAAGTTGCAACCAGACCCTCCCCCCTCAGTGAGCTTGTACTCGTTAGGCAGGCCTATTTACCTATTTCACAGTATCTCACAGAGAAGAAAATGAAAGAGTGCAAGTTTTCTTTCTTCTCCTAAGGCCTGAGGCCAGTTCCTTTACACCTGTAAGGTATTTCAAAACTAACAGGTCCTTAGTGGTAAAGTTTCCATTGTCTGCTTCATCCAAAAAGCAAGGTGCACAGCCTAGCGGCTCAGGCACTGGTGCTCAGGGATGCGCCTCTGTGCGCTGGTCCACGCCACCTGCTCTGGACCAGCTGAATTAAGGTAAAGCTGACCTACACTTGGGTCACGAAAAGAAGCGAGGGGAGATCAAGCAAAAACATTCTACTGTTTCCTCGCTGTTAATACGGTGAATGGAGAGACCCACCTCTTTATTGGTCTTTACAAGGTAGTGGAGAAGCAGGAACAGAGGGTCCATGGGTGTGGCAAAGTGGAGAAGACCCCCTGGAGATGAGAACGAGAACAAAGGGAATTAAATGTCCTTGGAAAGACAATTTAGTCATTTCAACTTAATTCCAAAGTGGAAACCACTCATTGAAAATTGTATGGGAAACTCCAAATTCAGAAGCTCTTACACAGACCCGAATTCTATGTGATTCTCTCAAAGGCAGAATGTGGTCCATGAAATTTTCCTCCAAGGAGCCTCAAATCCCTGTGTGGACAGGGCAGCCAAGACACTGATAACTGACCTTCAACTTTCCATTTTTCTTTAGAAATCATTTTTAACAGAGGTCCTCCCCACGGCCCCCAAAAGCAAGGGCTGGAGGTAATGCAGACGGAATGTGGTCCAGGCAAACATCAGCAGACCTGTATGAGTCTATCTGAAAACCGGCAGTAGAATGTAATTTTCTGTGCTTTTGAGGACGAAGCCATGGAAAGCAGTATTACACTCTCCAAATACCGCTCCTTCTACAGTCTGTGGCATCACAGCTCTGAACTGCCAGTGCCTCTAAGCTCAGGAGGTCACTACCCACCCCAGATGAAACAGGCAAAAGGACTGAGAGTAAGAAACGAAGCCCTGCGGCAGGGCAACAGTGTCGCCAAGCTGCAAAGGGAAAAGGCGAGTCAGGCGAGCGAGCTGGGCACCCCCACCGCCCCACCTCTGTCCTGCCGTCCTGACACCCTGGCTCCTTCCAGGGAACTGAGCGAGAAGAGGTTTCATCACGTGGAACAGAGACATTTATCTCCATGGTTGTCATTCTGGCCTCAGGGACACATGGGCCAACTTCTGTTCTCCAACAGAGCAACCAAGAAATTCTGACCCTAACTACCAACATGAGTCCATTTCATAGCAAAAAAAAAAAAAAATTAAAGAAGTGATTCCATATTTTGACATTAGTTGATTATATTTTAAAAAGTAGAAGAGAAATTTATGAAAGAAAAGCGTCAGAAGCTCTAAGCTCATTTTACGTGAGTCACCTGTTATATTCAGAAACGAGGAACAGGTTTCTAGGTCTAAAAGCAATATTCTGCTGCCCATTCTTAAAAACAGCTCTTTCTTCAAGGTTAAGTTAAAAAAGAAGACAATGATGAAAAAAGCAGGTGTCTTTGCTGTGAACCTAAAACTACTCTTAAAAATAAGGTCTGTTAAAAAGAGAAAAGCAGGCTACAACTAAGTCCAGGAGAGATGATGGATCCCCGACTCCCAGTATATTCCAGAGTTTCACTGTCTCTGGCTAAACCCAACGACAAGTGGTCGCATTAGAAGTCGGAATGCGCCTTCTTACCAATCAAACAGGCAGAGCAGCAGCAAGGAAAGCAAATGTGTACTTTCTACCCACCAGGCTCTACACACAGGGACGCCGCATTTTGGCAACTGAAAACCACTTCAGATCTCACGTGCTTAGGTGTATGAGATTTATCACCAGCAGTAAGCCCTTCTTCTGGAATGTCTTAGAAGAAAGACAAGGTGGCCTTTCCACCCTAGCCCTGTGGCCTCACGCATGGTCAGCAGGAAGCAGAGGGCTCAGAACTACGAAACAGCGGGACCAGCCGGAGTGAGTGTGCCTTGGCTGCCCCAGGACGGCCAGCCCCTCCCAGCGCCGTCCGAGCAGTGCGCAGGGGCCTTTCCCTACCTTAAGGGAACATTACAGAAATGGGACTCTGGGCCTGGGCAGGTGTGTGTGTTGGAGGGGTGGAGGGGGGTCGGTGGTAATTCATGTGACAGACCACGAAAAAGTCTTTGTTCCATTCTGTCCCGTTTAGAAGCTGTATCATGTCCATCTGCAAGGGACCATCCTCAGACGTGGCTAACAGAGCAGAGTCCCCACCCAGCCCGATGGGCACTGCGCAGACAGAGGCCCTTCGATCCTGACAGAGGATGTGCCAGTGTTCAGGAGACAGAGAGTTCAGTTTAAGATCTACCACTACGTAAGACACACAGGTACTGTTTAAATGCTCGAATGTCCTTTCCTTTCTCCTGATGAAAACCTGCTCTGATGTCAAGGTGGCTGAACCACGGGCCCGACTCCAAGCCAGGCAGAGACCCGTCCCCCATGTGTGAAGGAAGGAAAAGCTAGAATACGTGTTCAGTTCATGAAAATACATACTCCAGTCACTTACCTGATTGAACTGACTGATTTATAAACCAAGAGTGGTGCTTTTCCTTGAAAACTTTTATTTCAAACAGCTGCGGCAGACACATATTGAATAAGTAAATGGCTCCTTCTCCTGTTAAGACAAATTTGTTTTTTATTTGTAAGTTTTCTCATACACACACACACACACACACACACACACACACACACACACACACACATCAAGCCTATCCAATGGTTCTAAGGAATGTTCCTAATTTGAACATAAACATACACAGATATATTCTATACAAACTGCCTCTGAGGAATGCTTACAGCTATTACATACAGATGCCTGTTTTCCAGCTCTATAATCCTCACTGAACTTAAACCAATCAATAAAAGTGCAAATCACTTATCTTAACTGGCACAAAGCTCTCACCGAATCCTCCATCAGATCAGGAGGGAAAACCCACTCTTGAATTACCCAAGCCTAGTGGTTCAGCCAGGTGAACCAAGCCTCCATGTGGCTCCCCACACGCAGGGCCCGGACAGGGCAGCCCGCACACCCCACAGGCCAGGGCTTGCCGATGAATGAATTTTCCCTAAACAACGAGCACTCTGAGTTGGAGCCTATCCCCACTGTGCGCTGGGCGTGTGTTCTTGGGAAAGATAAGTAAGCCTTTCTACACCCGTGTCTGCATCTGTAAAATGGGAATAACACCAAACCTATATCCCAGCCTTTATAAGGATTAAAACGACAGAATACATGTAAAGCTCCTCAGATGATGTACTTGGCCCATAGTAAGTGTTCAGCAAATGTTAACCTGTATTTTTCCCCAGTCAATGTAGCAAATAAAACATTTGCTCCTCTGTTGTCTGTGGACATTTAGATAAAACAGAAATTTTACAAGAGGCTGACTTTTTCTGTATCTTTACTTTTGTTAAATACTTTCGAACATTCACTGCTCTCTAAAAGTTCTCTGAACAATCATTCTCAACTCAACACAGTCTTATGCATCATGCACAGTTCTAAATAATACTGACCAGTTGCACTCAATTCCATTTTGAGGAAAGAAAACTGGAGAATTGCAGGCATTTTCGTCTCCTTCATTGCTTCTAACCATCAACAAGGCGCTAACCATCAGCTCTCCCTTGCCTTTCCCCCTCAGTATTCCACCCACCGGGGATGTCTCCATCACTGTCAGATTTGCTGTTAAGTCTACTCAACACCTTATAAAATTAATAATAACCTTATAATATTACTACATATTTATAGCATTCTAATATTTTTGCCTAAAAATCAGGAAACAAAATGCATTGGATATACAGTTAAAATAAAATTAGTTCCAGTAAACTATGTGTCTCTCCAATATGCAATGCTCTCAACCAAAAAAAAAAACAACACACCCATTGGCAGGGGAAAGACTACTTCTTGGTCAGAATAAAATAAGAGAAGCGGAGCTAAAAATAAAACTACGCAAAATCTTGGCATGTCAAGCAAAAGGCTTCTTCTTTTCCTCTGTTTATTTTACTTTATGACACAGGACAAACGTAAATGGAGACTAATGTTGGATGACTGGTCTAAGAAAGCCAAAGAAAATTCATCTGTTTTCAGAGAGAAGTCAAAATGCTACTTTTGTTTGCCAGCATTTCTGATGAACGAACAGTTCCGTGGATGAAAACAAAGACATGAAACATGCTAGGTGATGAATCACCCAAGAGGACCAGTCGTGCCATCAGCGAGTGTCTGTAATGCCACCTTACCTTTAAAAGCTGCCAGGGAAGGACTCACACTTCAGCCACGCGTTTGAAAGACATTCAAGTTACCACTGCAGGCAGAGGGGAGGGCGGCTCACCTGAACACGGGTTAGGCAACTTCACAAAGAAGAGCCCACCTTTCATCTTCTTTGAAGCCTCTTGTAAATGTTCTGGGGAGAGATGATGAGTTTGTAAATTAGGGCATTTATTGTTCGCCTTCTTTATTTCACCCTGCTCTTCCTCCGCGTACATGATTTTTCTTTCTAAAATTCGCTAACTCAATTCTCCTGCTCGCAAACCATGTGACCTTGAGCAAATCACGAATTTCTCTGAAAGTTGCAGTGGAATTTTAGGTAGTTTTATTTTTTGGGATGTGCCACGGGGCAGGACTGTAGTCAGACGGTCTGGGCTCTGACCAGGACTCATCCACCCGACGACTTCGTTGCGGTGTGCGGGCCCCGTGCATCCTCGGTTGTCACCCTTTTAAAGGGATGATGAGAACACGAATGTGAGATTAGCTAAGCTGTTGAACGTTCTGAACATATTTAGACCGATAGTTGTATTATTTTTTACCGCTATGATTATCAGAAGTAGAACATCCCTAAAATAAATGTTTGTTTGTGGACATGTATCTTTCTTGCCCCTAAATGTGGCCACCTGACCACGTCCTCGGCCCACCTTCAGGGGGGCATTCGCCTTCCTTCTACTGCTCTGTGAGGTGTCTTTGTTCAGGAAGGACATCAACTCTGGGTCTACTGGGCTTTTTTTTGCTGGGTGGGAGACAAAATCTTTGTGCAATCAGGTCAGTATTGTCCGTCACGGCTGCTCCTTCTGCATCAGACTGCTCTTCCTCAAATTGCATGGATCGCCTACATTTTCTCCTCATGCCTTTAGCTTGCGCCACTGATCTATCTGGAAGGCACCTGGGTCTGAGAAATGAGATCCGCCTGAGACTTTTCTCCAGGTGTTGTCCAGTTGTGCCAACACCACCTGCCGAATGACCATCATCGGAGTAATTCCTTGACGCTGTGTTTACACATTTAAAGTTTGCCATGGACAGTCTATTTTGGTCCACCAATCTGTGTCTGTTTTAGCACCCTACTCAATGTTTTCATGACTGCAGCTCTAAAGGGCACTTTAATATCCAGTGAAGCGAGCTCCTCATCATGTTTCCTCTACAACATTTCACTGCTAAAGTTTTAATCACGCAGGTCAAAGCACGAAGCCCCCTGACACCTGACTGTACTTATAACATCAGAGCTAATTCAGAGACTCTGCAAAAGGCAAGGGGGGGGCGGCGGTGCTGGGGAGGGAAGGCACTGCACCCTGGACCTGGCTTCTGCGGCCCCCATGCCCTTCCCACCGCTTCAGAGCTTCGTAAACTTAAACAGAGCAAGCAGAAATAGAGACTGGTTTATTCACCAATGGTTAAAATACAATTTTCTCCTTAAAATACCCATAATATTAAATACATAAATAAAAAATACTCTGATTTTGAAATTCCCACTTGCAACCAAGTGAAGTAACAGGAACCCAATTTACCCTCTCATCCAAAATAAATAAACCCCAAAATACACAAAACAACTATTTACATGACACTGGACATGGAGCACGTGGGACAGGAAGAGGTGGGAAGCAGTGGCGCTGAGCCCCGTGAATGCCCAGAGCACGGGCCGGCAGAGCCTGGGGGAGGCCTGGCGGGCTGAGTCGAAGGGATGGAACCCAGAGGTCTGGAGACTCACAGCTTGGCAAACTAAAAGCAGAGAGCTACAAAGAAAGAAATCTTGTACCTGTAGAGGGTACAGCTTTGTAGTCCATGAGCACTGGAGCCCCCCGAGGGCAAGGAGCAGCCCCTCTGAACAAAGCCTCCTGCTCACTCAGGGCCTGAACCAGGCCTGCTCCCAGGCAGCTGGGAAGCCTCATGGTTCAGAGGGCACAGGGCAGGGCTCAGAAGCATCTTCCTCAGAGGTAGGGAGCTAACAGCCCAGACTAAATGTGCTCTGATCCCACCAAACTAATTTTAAAAGCAAGACCCAAAGGGATGAAACTGCTTCCAGGCACTTTCACTGTGTCCCAGAAGGAAGCTCAAGGCTGTTTGTAGGAATACAAAAATATTCGCCAGCCAAAAGGGGGAAATTCACAATGTCTGGCATCTAATCAAATATTACTAGGCATTTAAACAAGCAGAAAAATATGGCCAATAATGAGAAAAATAAGGAATTCAATTGCTGAGAGTGGGTTTTGCTATTAGACACAGATGTCAGAACAAACAGACAAGGGCATTAATAATGGTATTTCTCATGCACAAAAAGTGAAGTAAAGACATAGAAGATTTTTTAAAAGACCCAAATTGAGGAGAAATACATGAGATGGAATTAGTGGTGGAAGATTAATGAACTTGAAGACAGCAGCAGAAATTACCTAAAATGGAAACACAGAGAAAAGAATTAAAAATAAACCGAGAGTATCCGTGAACTGGGGACGATTCACGCACCCTAGTAACGTGTGCAAAGCTGCGGCTCCTGAAACGAGGCCGTGGGGCACCGACAGCATCTGGGGGGGAGTGCGGCTGGCTGTGCTCAAATTTGATGAAGACCATAAACCCCCGCAAGAAGTTCCATGAACCCAGGGCACAAGAAACAGGAATAAACTCTACGCCAGAATCAACAGTTCAAAACTAGGAAAAAAGAGAAAACCTTAAAAGCAGTCAGAGGAAAAACACATGAAGTATAGAGGATCAAAGAGAAAAGTGGCAGCGGATTTCTTTTCAGAAACAAGGTGAGCCAGCGGTCATGAAGGGACGCCTTTGAAGTATTAAAAGAAAACTTGACGAACCCAAAGAAAATACCTTTGAAATAGGAGTGTGATAAATATAGACTTTTTCAGACATACAAGGGCTGAGAGAAACAATCCCCACCGGACCCTCAGCTCGAGGAGCTGAAGGCAGTCCTGGCAAGCGGACGGTGACACCAGGTGAGGATATGATGGGAATGGGGACTAAGGGGTACACAAACGAGAATTTTTAAAAATTATTTAAGTCTCTTTAAAGACCATTGGCTAAACAAAAACAACAATTTAGTGTGAGGTTTACAGCATGCCTGAATAAAGCATATGAGAACGACAGCACAGAGGCCAGAAGGGGAGGAGAGTGCACACGGCTGTTTTTATGCTGTCCGGGAAGGGCTGTAGATCACCTGGGGTGGATGTGATCGATAAACATGTGGGATAAGCCCCAAAGTGGCCGCGAAAAATAAACAAGAGCACCGTCACTAATAAGACAACGAAAGAGCGGGAACAGAGTCATGAAAATGATTCTCAAGGAAGGGGGTAAAAGAGGTTCCGGAGCAGATGAGACCCCAGACCACAAACAGGAAGGTGGCCGACTAACCAGACACAACACCACAGGCAGCGATGTCTGTGCCCAGCCGGGAGGCAGGAACTGTCGGCGGGGTAAAAGTAACACCACGCTGTGTGCGACCTCGAGGCCTAGCTGGTTTCCAGGACTGGTCAAGCCTTCTGTTCCCCTGATGATCTTCTTCCTTGTTGTTTTATCCATATTGAAATGGGTTATTGAAATCACCCACTCTTACAGTTCAATTGTCCATAACTCCTTTAAATTCTGTCAGTTTTTGGTTCATGTATTTTGAGCTGTCATCAGGTGTATGTATATTTATAATTGTTGTATCATCCTAACAGACTAACCTTGTTGTCATTATAAAATATCCCTCTTTGTGTCCAGTAACAATTTTTGTCTTATTAAAGTCTATTTGATCTGATATCAGCATAGCCTCTCCAACTCTCCTTTGGTCACTGTTCACAGGCACCAGCTTTTCCCATCTGTTTATTCTCAACCTATCTGTATCTTTGACACTAAAGTGCATGTCATGTAGATGGTGTATTGTCATATCATGTCCCTCCCCCTCATTCTGTCCATCTCTGCCTTTTAATAGGAAAGTCTGATGCATTTACATTTAATATCATTACTGATAAGGTATGATATACATATGCCATTAGTTTTGTTTTCTTTATGTCATAGACTTTTGTTCCTCTACTCCCCTAATATTGCCTTCTTCAGTGTTAATAAATGTTTTCTAGTGAACCATTTTAATTATCTTGTTGTTTCTTTTACTCTATTTTGGGGGAGTTATTTTCTTAGTAGTTGTCCTGGGAATTAAAATCAGCAACTTAACTTACAACAATGTAGTTCAGATTAATACCAGCTTGAAATTTTCAATAGTATGTACAAACTTCCCCGCAACATATTCCTTCCTCTTTTTGTGCTATTATTATCACATAAATTACATCTTTATATTTTATACGTTTATCTGTTTTATAATTACTGCCTTATGAAGTTATGTTTTAAATCAGATAGGAGAAAAGCCTTACAAACAAAAATACATTTGTACCGTCTTCTATATTTATGTGTTTATCTTTACCAGTGCCCTGTAGTCTTCATGCAGATTCAAGTTACCATCTAGTGTCTTTTCCTTTCAATCTGAAGGACCCCCTTTATGACTTTTGTGGGTCAGGTCAGCTAGCAATAAACTCTTTCAGTTTTTCTTTGTCTGAAGATGCCTCAGTTTCTCCTGCAGCACTGAAGTGTAGTTTTATCATATGTTTCTTATCTGGTTGAGAGTCTTTTTCTTTCAGCATCTTGAATATGTCATCCCATTAATGTTGGGCCTCTGGTTTTTCATGAACAGTGAGCTGTTTATCTTCTGAGGATTTCTGATAAATTATTTTTCTCTTGTTGCTCTTGATTCCGTTTCTGCATTTGTCTTTTGGCAGCCTGACTACAACGTGTGCAGGCATGGATTTCTTTTAGTTCATCCTACCTGGATTCTGTTGAGCTTCTTGGATGTGTAGATTAATGCTTTTCATCAAACATGGTAAGTGTCCATCTAGTCTTCAAATACCCTTTTGCCCACTGTCTCTCTCTTCTCCTTCTGGGACTCCCATCACACATATGCTGGTATGCTTAATGTTGTATGACAAGTGTCTGAGATGATGTTCAGTTTTTTTAAGTCTTTTTTCCTTTCTGTTCCTCAGACTAGATCATCTCAATTGATCTATCTCCAAGCTTGTTGTCTTTCCTCTGCTAACTCAAATGTCCTGCTGAACCTGCTAGTGAAATTTTCATTTCAGTTATTATAATTTTGAACTCCAGAACTTATATATTCTTTTATAATTTCCATACCTCTTTATCAATATGCCCTATTTTGTGAGACTTTATTGTCATACACTCCTTTAATTCTTTAGATGTGATTTGCCTTAGTTCTTTGAGTACATCTATAATAGCTGATTAAAATCTTTGTAGAGGAAGTTCAACATCTTGGCCCCCCCCAGGAACAATTTGTATTCACTATGTATTTCCCTTGTACATGGGCTATACTTTCCTGTTTCTTCATGTGTCTCATAATTTTTTAAAAACTGTACATTTTAGATAATACAATAATAAATGTGACAATTCAGGAAACAGACTCCCCCCCCTCAACTCCCTCAAATTTTTTGTTATTGCTCCTTTTTATCATCATTACAGTTTTTGCTATTTGTTCAGTGACTCCCTGGACTAACCCTGAAAGTCTGTATCCCCTGTAGTGTGCAACAACTGGTGTCTCAATTAGATTAATGGTTAGCTACTGATTGATCTGAGGTTTCTTTAAATGTTTTCAGCCAATAAGTCTCCCAACATTTGCTGAGGGGTTAAGCATGTGTGTTGGGGTGCGTCTTTAATATCAAGCAGTTTAAACCTACGCCTTACCTTTTATTTACTGTTTGCCTAGGGCCTCAAAGTCAGAAAGAAGTGAGAAATTGGGAACCTCTAGGGTCTTTCCTGGGTGTGCACACAGCCCTATGTATGTGCACAACTTTCTGATTTCCTAGGAACATGTCAGAGCTTTTCAAAGACCCTTATGGATGTCTTATCTTTTCACCTTTCTTTTAAGCTGTCAGGTTCTTATTTGCCCAACTGGTATTGCCCCTCAGCAGCTGATTATATTGAACAATTACCGCTGGCATTGTTTTTGACAAAGGCCCTGGAGAAGAGGGCTTGATCAGCTCCCAAGACAACAATGTCCTATAAAAGGGCAAGCTCCAGGGAGGTGTAAGACAGGTCAAACAGGGACAGTGCTCTGACAATGGGACTTTCTGAGGAGCTCCAAAGTAGGCCTGCCCCATCCAGTGCTGTAAGGCTGCTGGTTTTTACAAGTACCGTGTTTGCAAGAAGGCTGGTTTTCAAGGTCACTGCAGACCTGAGCAGAGGGACATGGGAGCAGTTCAAGTTACAATGCCACAAACCCTGCTTAATGAGAGTCAGCAGTTTTTCTTGAATAAATGGTCCTCAGATTGATGGAGTTCTGAAAAAGTTGAGTTTGGCCATCTTTGCCAATGTTTTCATTGCTTTTATGGAGGGGTTAGATTTACCCCCACCAGATTTTCAAGGCTTAGCATGAAAAAAGAACTTCTATTGCTATAATACTTCTGATAAGTCCCTTAGTCTATACCTGGCCTTCGTCACACCAAATTAGTTGTGGCTATAAATTAATGGCTCTATCAAAGTTAGTGTCTTTTCTTTTCATGTACATTTGGAAAACTCTGAGTCACTCACGGACTAGTTTCTTACCTACCAGGTTTGGAAGCTCCATCTCTTTTCTAACTAACGGAGCTTAAAAAACAGAGCTAAATTATAATCAGGAAAGAAAAAAATCTGCTTTTAGAATAACGGGAAAGAATCAGAAAAACACAAGAGTGGGAGTGTGGAGACGGCTCTCCTCTATAAGCCCGTTTTTAACTGATGCCTATATCCCGGCAATGTCAGTATAAAGAGAACACGAGTCATGGAGCCAGACAAGCCCATGACCCAGAGCCCCTCTTCTCAGCAGTGTGACCCGAGCAAGACAGTCAAGCTCTCTGTGCCTCAATCGCTTCATTTATAAAATGGGCATACTGATTATTGTACAGGTTTTTGTTAGGCTTAATTATATGTGAAAGTGCCTAGAGCATGATGTAAGCACTCAATTAAGGATCAATTCCCTTTTTCTCATCGGCATGGAAACATTAAGAATATGTATGAATAATAAGATCAAAATATAAAAGTCAAAAATTCCAAGCACAGAATTACCTAAGGGTCTAACAATTAGCTTTCCAAGAGATTAAATTAGGACCAGTGGGTCCCTTTTAAAAAGCCAGGACACAATGCATTCTATGCACAAAAATTAAGACAACATATAGTAAGGTACCCAGCAGTCTTTGGCACATGGGATACACTCAAAAGCTGTTACATAAACTTGTTGTTCACTTTTAGAAAAAGTCCAATAAGAAATGGTAAAAAGCAAGTTTTTAAGTTTTTATATTTAACGAGCTGAACTTCATTTATCTACAAAATTTACTCGTGTGAAACAACTTGAAGCTGAATACAGTAAGACTTCACATTAAATTTTTTAAAAAGTAAGCTTTGCACTCTCCTTCTTTGGCAGTTTCTCTTACCTAAGAGATGACATGAGCTACTCCGGCTAAAAGTGTTTTACAAAAACAGAAAAAACTCAGACAAATCAGAAGTAGGTTCTGAGCCTTTCTGTGCCCTTCAGATTCAGGAGTATCATGAACACCCAGGTACCCCAAGCCCCCAACTCTGATTTTCATGTTCACCCAACTCCGTAACAGTCTGAGCTCTGTGTAAAGATCAGAGAAACTCTTAATCTCAAATCCCACCCTTATGAACTCAGAAAACATTGTAGCTCTGAACCACAGGGACTACCGTGTTGGGGCTGTGCTTGTGTGACACAAATGTCTCCGATGCAACTGTTAGTTGCTGCTCTGCTCTCAGCCTCAAGGACCCGAGAATCATCTAATTAGCTGCCTCCACCTGGGTCCGGCTGGTGTCCTGAACTGCCAGGGGTGCAGCAGAAGGCAGAGAGGACAGGGTGGCTGGGGAAAGCAGGAAAAAGAAAAAGGCAGGATCAAAAAATATGTAAAAGGATAAAAGAAATGTGCTGTGGGACACAAGAAACGTGTATCGTGATAAAAACAGATAGAGTCAAGTTTGACTGATGGCAAGGAAGAAAACAGATCTCCCTATCAGAGCTCATGATGTGCTACACACAGCTGCACCCAGTCTCACGTCATTGGCGACTTTTGAATGCTTCAAAATTAGGGCGCACAGCATGTATCAATGCACAGACTTGACCGTTCTGTAATGTTGAAGTTAGTCATGAAGTATTATACAAGCCAAATGGAACATTAATTTTCATTTATAGGCTATATAGTATGGGTGGTTGTAGAGCTGATATGAAGTTATTTATCTGCTTTTAAACGTGGCAGCTCTTTCTTATCCTTTCCTTGGTTAAGACGTATTTCTTCATATCATTTAAAGTTTAAAGACATGAGCCAGGAGACAGCCACCTTTTTGCCAAGTGTACTTATGGCTTGGAAGCAACAGACATTCTTCATGGCTCTAATGATTTGGCACAAGGCAGATAACCTTCCCCGCTGCTATGTGCAGAAGAACAAACATCAAAGCACCGTTTACTTCATTTTTAGGTATCACATCAAGGCTATTCAGGTTCTTCAGAAGGTCTAGCAGGAAAAAAAACACTAAGAGTGTCACTGCTGAGTCCTAAATAGGTCCCAGTTGATTTTCTTAGACATCAGCCATTAGAACATAAGGCGAGCCCTGGTCCCTTTGCTTGTCACCGGAGATGCCTCCTTGGGAGCCCTTTGCTGGGACACTAGCACATGGCACGAGACAGACCCGTGCGACTTGCAAGCTGCTTGCCGCTTCCGGGAATGCTAACTTCAGCAATAACCACGAGCCTTCCCTTCCTGAGACGCCGGCGCTGCCATCAGAGGGACTGGGGCCATCCCCTCCTGAAGCTCTCGGCTCCTGCAGACACTGCAGGAGGCAAACAGAGCGAGGCACATGGTACAAAAATAATTCCTAAGTAATGGGCTCCTTTAAGAGTATCTCTGATATTCTCAAATCACTGAGACCAAGAAGATTAAACTTCCACTCTCCTGGGGCCGTCCCTATCAGCCACCCTAGGTGGCTGGCCTGAACCCTGGAGAAGAAACAGATGGGAATGCTCAGGTCTGTGGCCGACTCCCAGCCACAGAGGCCAGCAGCAAGCAGGATGGAGCTGAGGCCCTGAAACATCTGGGAAGCAGAGCAGAAGGACAGACCCAATGGGGATGTTCAACGACAACCAGGAGAGTATGCTGCCTGGTCCCTGATCATCAAACGGACGACAGGAGCCTCGGCCCTCCCCCCTCTCCCCTGAGATGCCGCCGTTCAGCAGGAGGGCTTCTGGCACAAGCAGGGTCCTGGAGGCCTGGGGAAGCAACAGCCTCTGCCACTTAATTTCTTTGGCGTGCTGGACAGATAGCGTGACTTCCCGGAGTCTTGCAAAATGGTGATAATGAAGTCTGCCTTGATCACTTTCCAAGGTCACTGTGAGGGTTAAACACAATTATGTATGTTGGTGTACCACACAGGTGTTAAGAGCTAGAGGCCACGGGCCCTCAGGGATGGCGCCCTAAAACTGACATAAGCCGTGGGTCGTGGAGGCATAGTTACAGCCCAAATCCAGTCGTGCACACAGTGAACTTTGGCCATACCCGTATGCCAGTCAGAGACCAGTACTTAAGAAAGTCAGAACGCGGGGCCGGCCAGGCAACACGTGGCTTGGGCTCCTGGCCCCAGCTCGCACGCTGAGCCCCGGCAGTGACTGGCTCTCGTGCCGTCCACCTTGCCCTCAGCTTCCAGAAAAGCACTCCCTCCCCGCAAGTCCCCCATCAGCCTCCCCCACTAGCTGCAGCTAATGGGCACAGGGGGTACATGTGATCACAGGGGGACCAGTCGGAAGGCTGTCCTGTTAAAGGTGAGAACTAGGCAGCAGGCGGCTTCTGCCAGCAGACACAGGAGGCTTGAGGAGGGTGCGCTGCACAGCCCATTTTTCACCGTTGGGAGGAAGTTCATTTGAGAAGAGGAAGTTAACTGAGACGCAGGAACCCTGGGCATCCCGGGACTGCAAGAGCCCAGTTCCAGATGTGCTTGCACGCGCTGTCCCCCACCCCTGCCCGACACATGCCAGCTCCTCCTAGGAGTATGGGTGCTGCTAGGGAAGCCCCAAAGGGGTGGAAGTCAGGTTGGTAACACAGAGTCAGGATGCATTGACCCCACATTAAAGAAACAGTAATTTCCACATTAAGACAGTCTCGTAGTCCATTCAAACTGGCCTCCTGCAGGAGAATAAACAACAAATCTTCCAAGAAGCTGAGTTTAATTATTCAGAGATTGTCTAAGATCAGCGCCTGGATGGGCCGGGTTCCCTATCACTGTCTAAGGGCCACTTCCTCCCACGTGAACAAACTCATCCAAACGGAAGGAGGCTTTGGATCCACAGGGGGTATTTCTAAACATAAACGTGCACTCAAGGCAGTGTTGACAAAGGACAAAACCTGCTCACACGTTCTTCTGAGACTAACCATGTGCCCTCAGGTAAAGGAGGAAAAAGATACACACACACACACACACACACACACACACACACACACATACACATATATACTGTTTTTCAGGGTCATTGAAAAGTCATTGAGGACAGCAATTTAATTCTTCCTTTGCCCCATACTTTATAAACTTTTGCCTTTTTTCCAAACGATGAGATGTTTCTTGTGGGCTTATTACAAAGCTACAAGACTCTAATCAGAAACAACATTACTATACATTTTCTCCATCATTAAATAAGAAAATCAGTTTTTCCTTTTAAATCTGATTTTTTAATCCTTTAATTAGAACACAGTTCTGAAGCTTGCATTCATAAATGCAGTCAACGCCATTTTTGCATTCCATTTGGAGAGACACATCTGATACTGTTTGCAATTATTACAGCACCTCACATACAAGGTTTATTGTTCTCTTGGGAAAGGCTAATGTCTAAGGTAGGAAGGCCTGGCATTCTTATCTCCCAAAAAGCATCCTGCCCATAAAACCTGGCATTACTAACGCTAGTTGTGGGGAAAATAACAAATACAACTCTTCCTAAAATACCTTTAACATATATTTTCATGAAATAAAGGGAATAGCTTCATTGCCAAACTTTATAGCTGAAGATGTGATTTTAAGTCCAGTTCGAAATGAGGGCTTTTTAAGCAGAGATCTGACTAAGGGATGTTTTCAGCCTGAGGACCCAAATGAGCTTCAGTGGTCTGGGGATCACATCTGTGCTCCCTTTCTTCCTTAAACAACATTAGGGTTTCCCAAGTCTAGCCTCCGTGGAGATGGCTATGCGATGGCTCTGCTTCCAGCCGGCCTGCACAGGAGTAGAGCCGACAAGCGCACAACACTTGGACTAGAGAAAAATATGAAAAATAAGACTTAAACATTTACTTTTAGGGCATCAAAGAGAAAAACTCCTACATATTCCAAAAAGTAGAGATGTTAATAGTCTTTTATAGTAACTGAAACTGCAAATAGGCTAGTATTCCAGGCCACTTTGGAGAAACACTTCAGACCATCCCACATTACAAGAAGAGCTGTCCCCCTGCATCATGAGGCGGTTCGGCAGTCTGAGAACCAGGTCCTCGAGTTGGACTACTGCCCAGTCCCCTTTCCCAGTTCCAGCTTTCATTTTCCGAGATACTAGAAAACGAGGGGCAAAGAGACCCGAAATAGTCCATCTGAATATATCCTTCAGGATGTGCACAATGCAGGCCCCTCGGTAGGTAACTCGAGTTAAACCCTGGAAGCAAGCGTCCCCGAGGGTTGGTAGCTTTGCGCCCACTTCACGGACACGTGTGTGAAGGCCTGTTGGTGAGTGTGCTCACTTTGCGGTGCCCAGAGCAAACTCTTCGGGTCCCAGGGCCTTTCTCACACTGAGGGCACACTGCCTCTACCTTAGAAAACACCTCACAAAAACCCTGCGTAATACTTGTCTCCTGTATCAAGGGCCCGGCCTCACGAGCTCTGGTGCCGCCCAGACAGGGCCGGTCTCCTCCTAAGTGCATAGCTTACTGAGGCCAATTTCCCACCTGCTGGAAACACATATACCTGCGAGGCCTGGCCTTGCACCCTGTGCTGCCAGGGGCTGCCCGGCCAGGCGGTTTCTGGCACACCAGACGGCATGGCCTGCGGCGGGCCGTTCCTGCCTCCCACTCCCCTCCTAGGGGCTCGTCCCACTGCAGTGGTTCCGAGTGGGGTCCCTGGACCAGCAGCACCACCGGGAATGTGCTGGAGGCCCACCCACCCCTGCTGAATAGGAAACTCTGGGGCAGGGGCCCAGCTCTCCAGGGGACTGAGGCCCTTAAGTGTGAGCAGCCCCATACACGCAGCAACTACCAAACCCCAGTGTTTGTGCCCTGCGAACCTGCAGGTGGCACTAAAGGCCCGAGAGAGGAGTTACAGGGGCGGGAAGCTCAGGCTGCCTTAGGAACCGCAGGCCTGCCCACACAGTTCCAGTCCTACAGGGGCTCAGCCTCCTGCCCAGGTCAAGGGTCACAGGACACCACAGCTTTGAAAGGGGCGGGACTGAAGTTCCCACAGCCCAGGAGGGGCCACAGTACCCACACTTCTCAAGGATGCAATCAATATTTAACTCTGGTAAAGGTTTCTGTGTTTTATACGATGAGGATACATACTTAAGAATGAAAATGTCAATACTGATTAAACAGAATAAAACAAGACACCAGAATTACCCCCAGCTGTGTATCTGAATAATGATAATGCAAAGGTTCTGAAAGACTGATTAGAGCTCCTGCCCTTAAAATCTCACTGAATTAATGTGACAAAAGCCAGAAGCGGGGTTTTTTAGGGTAAAGCATATATACACGCAGTCCTTTGCCGGCTCTGGCAAAGCTCTGACCTTTGCATTAACGGTCTCACTACACACACAAGCGCAGTGAGGGTGCGTTACCCTGGGGACGCCCACACACTGCTGCTGGGAGGGCAAATCGGGACAACCAGCTTTGAAAACAGTTGAGCAGCATATCTAAGGCTGAGCACACCAGTGCCTAGGACCAGCCGTCCGCTCCTGGGGGGTCCACCCCAGAGAGACAAGGACCTGTGCCCATCCAGGGCCTCGGAGGAGAATGTTCTTAGAAGTGTAATTTACAAACGACAACCTGGACACAATCCAAACGTCCACGCACAGCAGAGGAGGTAAACGCCGTGGATATGCACACAATAAACACAGCAGTGAGAACACACAAGCCAAACCACTGCTACGCACAGATCGGACGAGTCTCGGAGGGAAGGGGAGCAGGGTGTGTGCCCCCGCTGCGCGTGCGGTGCGCCCGGCCAGGGGCCAAAGTCAGCCGTGCACAGGCAGTGTTCTCAGCACACTGTCGTGGGCCGACTTCCAACATCCACCACAAAATCTAGATTACTGAGCAACTGCACCGTCCGTCATCAGAGTATTACTTTCTGCAGAAATACTGCTTGAACAGCTGAATCTCAAAATCAAAGACAGCAAACAACGGATTTTCCTCACTGCCAACGCCACGCCACCGGCCAGGGGCTCGTCCTCTAGGCGGGCCGGACCTTTACGACCCGCCCTCCGCGGTCCCGGCTCCCGCCCGTCCGCCCGGAGGCCCCGCCGCCCTCCGCGTCTCCCCAGGCCCGTCCCCGGCAGCGGCCACTGGGCTTCCGGCTCCCGGCTCGGACGCGGGGCCCGGCGGGCGGGCTTACCTGGGAGCAGGAGCACGTGCTGCGGGGCTCCAGCCGCGGCCCCGCCGCCCCTGCCGCCCGCCATGCGGCCGCGTCTCCGGAGCCGCGCGCAGCTTCGTCCCGGGAGGGGCGTGGGCGTGGGCGGGGCCCGTCCCGGGAGCGCGAAGCGGGCCGCGGGGCGCGCAGAGCGGAAACAATCAGGGCCGCGCGGGGGCGGGGACAACTGGGGGCGCGCGGGGCGGGGGCGGGGACAACCGGGGGAGGGCGGAGCGGGCGTCGGGGGCGCGCGGGGC
>JAQQAC010002067.1:123450-631682 GCA_029783875.1 Phataginus tricuspis | reverse complement strand
GGGGACAACCGGGGGAGGGCGGAGCGGGCGTCGGGGGCGCGCGGGGCCCGGCTCCCGCCAGCACCGCGAGCTTCCCGTGGCTTCCGGAACCCGCCCTGCCGCTCGGGTTGCGCATTTCGGTTTCGCGCCAGGCCGAGGCGACCGAGAGCTGGCCGCCGCCCCCGGCAGGGCAAGGGTCGCGGCCTGTGCTCCCGCTCCTCCCCCGGGACCCAACGCCGCCCCCCTCAGCCCTGCGCGCCCGCCGCACTGGGCGTAATGGGGCGCCTGCGGCCCAGCGCGGCCTCGCTGCTCCCCGAGCCTGACGCTCAAAGTGTTAACTTGCTGATTTAGAAGATTCTTTGCGACGAGTTAAAAATAAGACATTGAAAAAGCCATCTTTAAAAAGTGAGGGTCATGGAATTTGGGATTTAAACTTTTAAAAATAAACCTTTGAAAAATTGATGCTTGGTACAAGTTTTAAAAAAGATAATATCATACTTTAAAGAGCGCGTCCGCCTATCCCAGGCCCTCCCCAGGGCGGCGCGCAGGCAAGGCCAGTGTCTTCTCTTTCTGAACAGATGGACGAATAGTATGCATAACTCTTAAGGCACACCTTTTCTTGTTTGATTTGAACGCAGTTAAATTCGGCAGCCCTACCCCTCTCTCAGCCCTCTGGAACGATTTTTACCTTCATTCCTGTTTGCCGTGAGGGGAGGAATCCCTTCTGGCCCAGGAGGGGCAGCTGGATACCCACACTGGAGCACTGCTCCATCTCTTCTCTCCCCCAAGATCAGGCTACGGGCGCAGGCGGGTCCCCAGCCCCCCTGCACCACTAACAGCTGCAGGAGAAGCTTACCACAGTTCCCTTCCTCTGCTTTCATTTTTCTCTGATCCTTTGCAACTGTATGAATATGTATTTTTATGTGGTTGTTTGCACAGTGTAAAGACAGTTTTGTCGCTTTTCTTCCTTAACATTGTCACCGACACGTTTCCTATGGCATCCAGAACTACTGTCGTTAATGCAGACACGTTATTCCACGCTGCTGGTGCACCATCCCCTCGTGTGCAGTATTTAGGTTACAGCAAACTTATAAATAATACTCATGTACACGTATATGGACTATGCAGAAGCTCCACACTATAAACTAGATATGCACAGAGCAACATGGATGCTTCATACCAAGAGAAAAAAAAGACTCAGGAAGAGATTTATAAAAGAATACCTTGCAGGTAAATTAAAAACACACATGGAACAACATTATGTATTTTGCAAGGACATGTATGTTTAAGGCCATGTATCAAACAGATAAGAAATGAGTGTCTTTCAAATGGAGGGGCAAGGGATAGGGATGGATGAGGAGTGAGGGGGAGAGAAAAATCAAATGGCAAGGGATGCACAGCTGTCACTATGACCTATGAATGAGTATAATTAACTCTCTGACCTTCAGGTCCACAGACAAAAACGGTTTTGTAAAATATGCTGCAGTGAACATCTCTAAACAATTTCCTTTATCCACTTAAAAAAAATGTTAAGTACTTTCTTAGAAGGGGACCAGTGGTAATATTGCAGACTGGCTCCAGGCTCCAGGTTCCTACTGCCCTTAGGGTGAAGTCCACAGTTCCTCCAACTCCCTCCCTCCCTACCCCATGCACAGTCTGGCCGCAGGAACTGCCTCTGTCACGTCCAGCCCTTGACACTGTTTCCACCCCTGCTAGTCCCAGGCCTCCACCTTCTCTCATACCCATGGCCTTCGCCTGGACAACTTTTTCTCATCCTCCAGGTCCTATTTAGACAATGCCTTCTCCATGGCTCACCACTCCCTGCCTCCCAACACCCTCCCTGGGAATGAATGAGATGCCTCCAGTCCTCCCAGCACCTCGCTGGGTGGTGGGGCCTGGTTCTCAGTTCCTCGAGGAACCTTGGACAGCATCCAGTGATTCAACACTTTTATCCTCAATAAACAAGGAAGGCTTTCACTAAGTGACAAGCACTGCACTAAACTCTGAAGCCCGATCATCTCCTTCAGTGCCCAGCGGCCTTCAGGGGGCGTGCTGGTGTGATCCCCACATTCTACAGAGGAAGAATGTAAAGTTAGGGAGATCAGCTAATTGCACAACATGCCCCACAAGCAAGCGGCAGAGCAGGAATTCCAGTCTGGAGATTGGGCACCTTCCCTGCTTCCCTACGGCCCCGGGGCCCTAGGGCAAAGCTGTATGGGCATCTCATGTGGCCAGCAAATATTTTCTGAATAAACATGTGTGGCAATTATGGTAGCAGCCCGTGTGGCTTATGGTATTCCTAATTTCTGTAAATAAGAACGAATTGATTACATCCAGTATATCATAAAATATTCCACAAACTAACTTTTATACTAGTCATACTAATGTGCAGAGAGAAGCAGGTCATTCTCCAAGGAACACTAAAGTAAGGCAACCGTACTACCTCTGAGTAGAGTGTCAGAGAAACTCTTCTAAATGCCAGAAGCAAGAGATTAATTTTCTAGTAAAAAAAGGAAGGGCGGGGGGAAGCAGCTCAGAGTGAGATGACCTTTCGCGAGGCTCAGTGGCCATGGGAGCAAAGAAAGCGTGGCTTAAGGGAAGTGAAAGAATATTTCCTCTCTTACGGATTGTTCAAAGCTCATGGGGATGCTTTTCTCAAAACAAAATGAAAATGGAAATGCAGTTATCATCACTTCTGTCGTAAGAAGGGACTGCTGTCCTGTTTTCGTCATGTTGCCTGATGGTCACCTATTGACGATAGAGAAGGCAAACCGGTCCCCAAGCAGAAGACGGAGGGCAGGGAGCGACCAGCTTTTGACAACCGAACCACCCCTTCTGGGGGGGGAATTTACTTCACAGTTGCTCTCTTATCCAACCCGGCCACATACTGGATCATACTCGCTGTAGAAGGAGCAATGTGACACGTCCCCGCACGAGCGCGTGTGAGACCTGCTGGTTCTGGAATAGGAGTGACTAAAGCTGCCGAGGATGCCTGGCACCCGGAGGCCCGCGGGGCTCACACTAGACCGTGCGAGTCTCTCTGTAGCTGTCGACAACCGCCCAGAATACCAACCTCCGTCCCACAGGGCTATCTGCGGCTGGCACAAAATGAGGCAAGCCAGGACGCTTCGTGGTTGTGGAGAAGCCCAGATAATAGCGATGCACGGTGCCACCCACCAGACACCCAGCAGCCCCTCTCTTGGCCCAGACGAGTGACGGCTCATTCCCCACCCATGACAGCCAGCTTCCCCTCCCTTAGGTGAGACTCACTGATTCAGCCCATCACAGAGCTGCCCAGCTTTCTAACAGCGCCCGGCTTTCTCAGGCTCGCCCCCAGTCACCCAGCCAAAGCTCAGCCCCCGAGTTCCTGCAGACACTGTCCTGCCAACACCAGGACTTCCCATGGCCTGTGTTCCCTCTCCCTGCATCCAGCAGCAGACCCAGCTTGTCCCTGCCCTGTGTGCTCCTGGGGGTCATGGCAGAAGCACACTGGCACTATGTTTACACTTTGTGTGTGTGTGTGTGTGTGCAGTAATACTTATATAAAATCAAGGTAGCAAGAAAATTCAGGCAATTCAAGCTCTAAAATAGACTTTTATGCCTGAACGACCTGTAGATGAGCTGCTATGATCAAATCAATCAGAGAATCAGATAAATTACATATTTTGCAGCATAGCAACGTAAGTGGCCACCATACACTTCAGGAAATTTCAGTAATTTGATGTCCTAGTTATTTTCACTTAATTTGTTTTTATATACACAACTAATATTTTCTGCAGTGCAGAGCTGTTGAGGCATGTTTTTAAGCTATGAAATACCGAAGAGGTTAACAAACTGAGAAATGCTGAGATGTTGGGCTGTTTTTCATTTAAATATTCATTTTCAAAGCAGGACACAAACATGTATAGGAAGCATTATCACAGCTAAGAAGAAGAATAAAAATAAAGGTGACAAAATCTAACCATCGTTGTCCTGAACCATTCCTTCCACTTTGATATACTTTCCAAAATTTTTCAGTTACTATTTTTAATTTGATAGAAGAAAGAGTATGAACTTCTCTCTTCACTTATCGCTGAGCTTTCTCCTTTGTGCTCCAACAGTAACACTGTGATTCTCTTTTGCCGAGTCCTCATTACATTCCCGAGTATTCCTACAGGTAAAAGGCCTAAGGATACACATTCAGTTATAACATCAAAGCAGGACATTTTGCTGCTCTCTGCCTGTAAGTAAAATACTCCGCAAACGTTAGCAAGACACTTTGTTATTCTGTGGAACCATCTGAAAATGGGAACTGTGTTGCTAAATATGGCTAATGTATTGTAAAAGATGAACACATCTTTCTGATAATGTGAACTCCACCCAATGTTTTGCTTAGCAAGCAACAGAAATAAGTAATACTGAGTAACTTTTTAAAGAGGAGCTGCTATATCTTCTACAGAATAATACTAAATTGCACATTGACTTTTGTGACTGCGTCGACCATTCAACATTCCTGAGAGCGTAGGGGCTTCTTCGTAGTTGATTAACTATTCTTAATTCCTTCATAACTTAAATTAACAAAAAGGATGTCCTTTAAAAGTGCTTATAATATCTATATTTTTAGTATAAACTTAAAAAAAATTATTCATCAAAATCTCTAGTCAGAACAAATGAGACCTGTGTATTTCTGGTCAAGATCATACCAGAGATGAAGAATTCCCAACAAAGTGCCCTTCTTATTGGAGTTGGGAAAAAACCAAAGAGATTTAAAAAAGATTTCATATTGACTTAAAATGTGAAAGAGTTGCCCCATAGCTTTGGCCATAATCGCCTGAATTGACTGAAATGTGACAAGCCTTTAATGAACCAGATTCTATCATCTTCCTTGTAGATGGGAATCGTCCAGACATGCTTCCATTTATTTAAACTGTGGTTTAAGATTAAAAACATTAAGAAGTATGAACAAGATATGGTGTAATACTTCTGTCTTCAGAGTTAAATACTGAGATAGATGAGAGCTGTGCAGTTGAATTTATGCTGAAATTGCCCCACTGTGAGTACAGATTGGGAAGCAGGAGGTATAAATTTGGAGACAAAAGGAAAAATAGTATTCTCAGTTTCTCACATAATTCTAACCGTATGTTAAATAAATAAGCACAGATTAAACAATGAATAAAGGAAGTGCCAAATCTTTGGTATCTCTTGCCAAACTTTTATGAAGGTTTTTGGCTTGCAGTTTTTTTCTTTTTTCTTTTTTTTGTGTGACTTACATGGCATCAGTAGATCTATCAAGAAGTTCCCTCCTTTTGTTCTTTCTAACATCAAATACATCTTCCGTGAGCCTGCAGCAATCATGTACAACTCAAATGGGATATTTCTGCCATTTCTTCTGGAAATTATTTACTTCACAATCCTCTAGATTTTTAAAATTTGAAACGACTTTCTCTATACTCCTTGTGACAGTAAGTAGATGAAGCACTTTGTTGGAAGAAGTGCAGACAGGCATTGTTGGCTTCAGGAGGAGCAAGTTGTTGCCTGTCCTTTGGTGGAAAATTTGAGGTGGTAGACAAATGAGAGGTGCTGAGTTCATAACCCTCCCGCGTGGGCGGCAGAGCCGACTCGGGACCTCCGTTCCCTAAACCGGGTGGATCCAGGACCACAATCTCAGGTCCCCATCACGCTGAACCTATTACTTTTCTCCCTAAGTTTTATGCTGTAAACTGACCAACTGCATCACTTATTTTCTGACCTCCTTTCCTATTTCATTTTCCACGTTGGGTAAGTAAATAAGTTCCACAGAGGCACATGCTGCCATGCTGTTGCCTGGATTAGCTGTCTTAAGTCTATAAATTGTAACCAGAGGCTCATTTTTAAACTTGGGCTATGCTCCTCGGGGATGAATTCCTAGAAGTTAGTGGGAGCTCTGGCTCTAATGTCTTGCAGAGCTGGACGAGGAGAGGGCCCTGTAAAGGAAAATGCAAAATAGAAGGGCTGCTTCTATGCAAAGTTAGAAGTTTTTGATGAGAGGTGGGAAATAGCCTAAAGATGCAATAGCAGTGTCCTGGTAAGTTTCTATTTGGTACTTGGTCCCATAGGGAGAGAGGCAGACATGTGGGCCAATCTACCTGAATTTCACAATGCTCGTTCACATTCTGAGCTGCAGTGGGTCAAGGACCCTGGAGGAGGCTGCGAGCAAGGCGGGAGGTGCTGGGAGAGGAGGTTGGAGGAGCGAGGATCTCGCACGCCCCTGGAGGGGGTAGTATGAGATCCCACAGAGGACTGGCCAAGCGGTGTGAAGAGGGCGTAATAATGCCTAAGGGGAGAGCTCTGATCCACAGATGGCCAAGGCACAGCGGGAGAGCAACCAAGGGCAGCCGTGCCAGAAGCCCGAAGGAGGCCCGGTTCTGCTCAGAACGTCCTCACCGTCACCCACAGCGAGAGACACAGCTTACAGCTGACCCGCAGCCACACAAATGCACACACCTAAGGAAACGAATTCCCCCGACCTGTATGACTCATGTTCTGCACACTCTAGTGCTAGTTCACCAGGCTTCTTTCCTCTATTCAGCAGCTGATAACATTGCCTAGACTGATTTCACAACCTGTCACTGCAAAGGCATGGCTGTGGGTAATGTGGCCATCGTGGCTACAGCCTAACTTGTGGGCGATGTACCAACGTCGTTCCTCTGAGCACGAGTGCTTTGGCTGAACACCTCAGGTGGCCGGATGACTTTAAACAGGGAGCCACCTTGAGTGCATCATCAGAATGCAATGTGAATATGAGATTCTGTGCTTCATGACAGTTGTCATCATGTAAAAATATTGTGTGGGCTGGGTCGCCGTGAAGAAATGTAAAACCTGTGAAATTTGGGTACATTACTCCTGACAGGCAGCCAACATTTATGCTAGTTGGCTAAAGAGATTTTACTTCAAATAAATGTTTAATGTCTCATTAAAAGCATAGACATGACCCTAATTAGTAAATTTGCTAATAGATTTTTGTTCATTATCTCCAGACCAATCTTTAGATACATTTGTTTTTAGAAAACAATGCAAATTTTAGAACTGTATCTCTGAATGCTTTGAGAGTTTCTCCAGATGTGTGGAAGCAGGTTGATTTTACGAGTATATTAGCACTGGTACTTTCTGAGCTATTAAATTGTCCTATCAGAACTCAGGTCATTTTCAACTAGATGATAGTTTAAAATAATTTTGTTTTCACTGCAAAACATTCTCCAGCTTGCCACTGGACTGACTCAAGTTTGACAGCACCCTGGAATGGTCCCTGCCGACCCACTCACCACACAGCAGAGTAGCCAGTTTTTCCAGAAGTGCAATACAACAGAACTTTCTGCAGCAGTGGAAATGCTCTAGGTCTGTACTTTCTGTTAGGATGGCCACTAGCCACATGGGGCTTTTGAGCATGAAATGTAGATTGTGTGACTGAAAGACTGAATTTTGTTTATACTTATTCTATGTTTAAATAGCATGTGAGGCTAATGGCTGCCATATTGGACAGAGCAGTTTCAGAAGGAAAGCTGAGCAAGTCACTTCCCTGCTCAGACCCCTCCAAGGGCCTCCAACCACCTTTCAAATAAAGTTTTAAATCCTCAGTGTGGCGTGCAAAGCCAAGGTGAGCCGATCCTTGCCAGCCTCTTGGGTGCCGTGGCTCCAGTCCCTGGCACCTCCTTTGACTGCTGGGGTACACATGCCTCTTCTGGCCCCAAGGACCTGATGCAGGCTGCCCGCTCTGTCCACCTGACAGCCCTCTCACATCCTCCTTTCTCCTGGCCAAAGCCTACTCATTTCTTAGGGCTTCTTCTCTGATTGGTTCACTCACGCACTCATTCATTCATCCAGCAAATACTTGCTGAGCTCCAACTCTGAGCCAGGCATTGTGTTTAGGGGCTGGAGAGAGACAGCAAGGACAACAGAATGAGATAGACAGGCTCTCTGCCTTTGGGAGCTTACGGTCTGGTTAGGATGATAGACTTAAAAACAAGTACAGAAGATAATAGTACCTTGTGATAGCACCTTAAATCAGGGCTCTGAGCTGAACCAGAGAATAACGGCAGGTGGGGAGAGGATTCTCAGAGGATATGGCATTTTCAGTGAGACCCTGGCGGGAAGGAAGGAGCCACATATGTGAAGGGTAGGATGAGGGTCACAACAGTGGTTAAAGCCTGGCCCTGGGGCTGTGTATTCATTTAGCATCTGTAAGCTCTGTGAAGGCAGGGACTCTATCTTGTCTCATTTTCTCATAACACAGAGCCTGGCATGTAAGCACTGTGCAGCAAATTCTTGTTAGTGGATGAATAAGTAAATTTTTTGAAATCTAAAAAGCAGACCAGCTGCTGTAGAATAATTATAAAAGGAAAATCTATTAGTGATGATTAACTATGGTTTACTTTGGCTCATAAATGTAATTTTATCCAAAGGTTTTGAACCTGTGAAGTACAACTTATAAAGTACAAATAACAATTTTTCAAGAATCAAGACTTTGTTGATATTCCACGAATTCTCGGTATGTCTTATTGAAGCAGCTATTCTTGATTCGCATCTCAATGCCTGAATTTATTACTGAATCAAGCCTGGCTGATGTCATTCTTACTATTCCTGCTCCAGTTCCCTCTTGGCTGTTCAAATAAAGAACATGTCAGCTCAAGACTGCAGTTCATTCATGCTTCAAGTCCCCATCTACAGTTGTCCAAATAACATTTATTGATAAGCTATAAACAATTGAAAAGGCATTGGTCATATTGTGAAGTTGGACAAGCGCCTCCGCGGACCATTCACAGGGAGGAAACACACAGTAAATGGGCTGGTGCTGCGGGGCCACTGGCTCTGGGCTCAGAGGCAGCTGGGACTCCCCGGAGGTGGGTCCAGGATTAAAGTCACCCTGTGTGAGACAGGGGTCAGGACAGCCTCGTTATTTCAAATAGGAAGCGAGGTGGAGGCACAGGAGGGATAACGGGACGTGGACGAGTAGACCATGCTGCGACTGGGACCTCTGCAGGACCGTCTGTGTCTAGGTGATGAGATCTTGGGCCTCTCCAATATGTCAAGGGCGGGAGCCCCAGGCTACAGCAGGAAGACTTGGCTCTGAGTTGGCAGCTGGGTGGACGCATCCACAAAATTGCCAGATGAGGTGGAACAAGCAGAGCTGGAGGTCGGGGTGAGGATGGCACCGAAAGAGCACCCTTCAAGACAAGCCTGCAACCTGGAACCCCAGAACATGAGGGCGAGAACAGCTCCTGTGTGAAGCATGGCCCCAGAAGCTACAGGGGGAACACGATTTTCTCAAGATGCTATCAGAATAGACAGAGCGATCTGACGCTGGTGTTAGAATTAATGTTTCAGAGCCCCAAAGGGACAAAGGAATTCCCACTGGAAAATGGCAAGAAATTATAAAATAGAAATTGACGGAAATAAAGTGAGAGCACGGGTGGGTTAAAGAACAAATCTATTTAAAATTCTCAAAGTGGGAAATAGTCACGGAGTAAATGCATAGGTAGACGAAGCTGTAGTCTGGCCAGTCAGATAGAGAAGGAGGCAGACTGTGAGGGCCCCGACCACAAGCGTGGTGGCAGAAGGAGGGCTCCCGGACCCCGGAAGGGCCGTCGCATGGGTGGGGCTGAGAAGCCAGATTTGGAGAGAGGAGGGCCAAGCATGTGGAGCATCACTGAGGCCCCGAGTCTCCACAGGGCAGCCCCCAGAGTCTGTCCTCCCCTCCACCTCTCCAGTCCCTGCATCTCCCAGCGTGCCTACTGCGACTCACCATCCATCCTCTGCCCCTTCCCTGAAGGTCTTGCTCTAAGGCAAAGCTGGATCACGGCGAGGACAGTGCTCTCCTGGGAGCCCTCTGGGGGCTTCTCTCTCACACCCCCTGGCTTTGAGGTGTGATAAGTGCTCTCACTTCTCATCAGTTGGAAGAAACTTTCATGAACTTAAAATAAGACTGAAAAAGCAAAAACTATACACAAGAATAGACTGATGAATTTGATGACATTAAATAGATTTTTAATTCTATAAAAAATAGGATCCTTAAAGTTAAAAGACAATCCAGACTGGGAGAAGATGTTTGTAATATTTACCACTGACAGAAGATTAGAAAATAGAGTGTATATATTTTTAAGGCCTGCAAAATGGACAGATGGGTAAATCTCGCAAATAGACAACAGAGGAGGAAATATATTCAGTAAGTATGAAAATTCATTTAGCCTCATAAACAATCAGAGAAACGACAAGTAAGAAGTTGAGATACCAAGTTTACAGCCATCCAACCAGCAAAATTTTTAAATTCAAAGAGTATAAAGTTGGCAAAAGACTCTCAGAAACTTGTAGTGGACATGTGACTTTCATAGGCCATTTAGAGAGCATGTTTATTATCTGGTACAATTCCAGATGCCCACAGCCTATGACACAGCAGTCCCCCCTCAAGTATATCCTAGAAAAGCTCTCAGATATGTGCTCACTTGAATCAGTACATGTATGTTCAATATACAGCTTGTCATGGAGGAAAACTGGACCCTACTTTAATGGCCATCAAAAGAAAAAGTAAATAAATTATATCATTGTCTTACAACAGAAAACCAGTGAGTGAAATAGGTCCACAATGTCAACTTGGAGAAATATTAAAAACACACCGTTACAAGTAAGCAAATTCCAGAGTGATACGTAAACTACGAGCTGAAAATGGTGCATATTGTATATGGGGTATGTGTATACACTTCTGTGACGTGTGTCTGTGATGTCTACATATATGTGATTACAAGCTGGACACGAAGAATACACACTTAGCTTCAGGGTGGTCCTCACCTTTCTGGAAGGACAATGGCACAAAGGGGGATCAGCCATACCCATGGTAGCTGAGTTTTTAAAATAAAATATGTAAAACAAATGTGACAAAATTTCTCTGTACTTTTTTGAATGTTTGAAAATGCAAAGGACTTGCCTTATTTATAATTAGCACTGCAGATGTCCATTTACTTTAAAGCTGAGGCCAGATATAAAACCCAACACCACATCCTTAGCTGGTAAAGAAGAGAGGCTGGTAAACACACTTTAAAAAATCAGTTATATGGTGTGCACATGGTTTTCAGCAAAGAAAGCTCCAGTCCCTGTTTCCACTTAGGATTATGATACAGGGAACAGACTAGAGTTGCAGCCAAAGAGATTTCGATTAGACGTTAGAATTAACTTCAGTTCTCCGCAAAGCGTTCAAGGCTGCCTAGGGGTTTTGAGGGCGAGAGCTTTGCTGAGGGAGGTTAGATCCTAGCCTGCTCAGGACTAGGAGGGGTTTCACTGTCACTGAGTCCTCTGAAGGTGGAGATTCTGTCCACCAGCTCTGTTGGTACGAAGATCTGAACTGATCCGCTCAGAAAGGACACGGAGCTCGGTCCTGAGTCCTCTTCGGCGCCCGTCCTAACTGGGAAGCTAGGCATTCTGGACCAGCAGCAGTCAAGGCTGTGCGGCCCAAGCTGTATTCTGGGTGATTCTATCCATCCGTCAACAGCACGGGAGAGTGGCCTTGGAATTCCTTACGGGGTTAAGAATACCGTCATTCTTAAAAAGTGTGCACGTCTTGAGGAGAACCATGCTTTTGACGTGATTAGAAAAACATCACACAGCGGTTGATAATTGAGGGCTGTCACTTCTGGACGTCAGGGAAGGTCAGGGGCTGGGCTCACTGTCAGCGAGGAGGGGCTTATGAGGAGCCCTGTGGGTGAGTGGAGCCTGAACAGTCTGAAGAGTTGAGGGCACTCAGATGTTAGCTAAATTTGAGCTCAGGCCTGAGGGAGCCATACCTGTGAGTATCAGGGAATGTCACATGGAAGGTCCTAATTCCAGCGCAGATGATTCGGAAAACAAAGGAGGTGAGGACGTGAAATAGTTACTAGTGGCGTGTGGTCACGGAATGCTTTAACAGCTGCCGGGACGGCTTCAGGATGCTGGGAGGAAGCCTATGAGGAGGGTCTGGGGCATATGGAAAACCATGTTTCCAAGATTTGCTTGGCAGCATTCCTCATGGTCAAGTATTTCATATCGGTTAGGTATAAGATAAAAGGTCTGCATGCCTTTTCTGCTTATTCATATTGAAGTATAGGATTTTTGTTGTCGTTAAATGGCTACTCTTCATTCCTTCAAAGCACACTTAAGGAAAGAGCCTGGGTACAGCTGGCCACCTTGTAGTCAGGCAACTCGTGCTAAGCCTTAACGTGGAGCTTAAAACCTTTCCCGAGCGTTTGTTCCTTGTCAGCTCTCCTCGGCACCTAAGCTCTGCTTCTCAGAAAATAGCACCAGTGTCCACGACTGGCGTGGCAAGCCAGACAAATCCAAGACTCCGTCCCAGGAGCTTTATCTCAGCCGACAGGTCTTACACGAGGCTCGCATGTCGCTGGGACAGGGCATTTGGGGAGGCAGGGCCTCAGCGTGTCTGAGTGGCAGACGGGGCTCTGTCCCATTTCTGGGTTTATTCAATCATTTTCCTTAGTCAAATGTCTTCCCAGACTAGTCTTCATCTCAGATTGATGGAGATTAAGCTGGATAGACTAAATAAACACTTTCAGCTTAACTGCATATAAAAGTGCATTTATTTATGGACCAGAGGTTCCAGCTTGAGCCTAGCCTGGCTTATTTTAGGGCTTAACTGAGCAAGTTACATACATACTTGGCAGGGGGTAGGAAGAGTCTCGTTGCATGAGGATAGGATTCTCCTGGGAAAATGACCCATTCTCAGAGTCAAGCACACTCGGTTGGCTCACAAACATTTTTCTAACCCAGAGAATGGAGACAATATGGAAATGTACCATCTACTATTTAAGGCCTCTGGCCCAGCTGCAGTGGGCTGTGGTTGAAGTCTAAGAAAAATCTTGAGCCAGTGGAGTGAAGTCGCTCAACAAACCCTTTAAGTCGGTTCAGTATTTCAACTGCAAGGAATAAACACCCTTGACTCAAACTGGTGCACATTTATCTGGATTGCAGGTCCCCACAGGAGAGCAGTGTTAGATTTGCCAGCGCTGGTGCTGCGTGCTCACAGTCTGGCTGCCGGTGGCCAACGGAGCTGCCTGCCTCCTGGTGTGCACCAAGGCAGGAGGTCTGCTTACTCTGTCTCAGCCTGTGTGCCCCCCTCTGGTCTCAGTGGTGGGGGTGCCGCTCCTCTGAGCAGACAGGTCGTGACCTCAGCGGTCCACACTGAAGCCCATCCGCCTGAGGTATGTGAGGAGGGTAGGTTTCTGAGAAGTACTCTGGTCTGCAAGGTGCTGACGAATGCTCTGTGGGTGAACACCTTCCGTGCTCTGAGCTAGTGTCTGGGGAGGTGGGGAGTAAGTAGAGAGCATCTCCTGGTGGGTGGAAAATCATGCCTTGAGGGCACCACAACATGGAGGCTATTGACAAGCAAGGTCTGTGAGAGCTGTGTTAGAGTTGAAAGGATGTACATTCCTCAAACTAATAGGCCATCCGAAATGTAGTCTTGGAAATTCTGATGGTTTATATTCGTTACTGTGAACTGGGTTTCTCATTTACTGTGGCTCATTTTGGGGCAGAAACCACATGTTCCATGCAGCTGGAAGGAAGTTGCCTAAGAGAAGTTATCAAACATCTGTGGGGATTGGAGGCTCTACAAAATATACAGACAAGGAACCCGCTGGGCTGGGATTTGGGATGAATGAAAATTCAAGAAATGCATTTGGATGATTTGTAGGAATTTTGCTAAAGCAGAGAATGGGAGCTATTTTTTTTAATGTTTTTTTCTTGATTCATGATATAATTATATGTTAAATCATGAATACAGTCCATTTCCTGATAGGCAGGTTTGAACGACAGAAATTCTTATCCAGCTTTTACTTCTGCTGAGGGTATCATTTAATGTAAATGCCACTTGGTATATACCTTCTTTCTTTAGCAATAAGGCCTCTTTGGATTTATTAGAACGGCTGTTTCCTACGTGTTTCAGTGCATCTTCTTTGCATGTAAGCGGGGAGCTTAGCTGTGGCCTAACTGAATTTCTAAGCACAAAACTGTGGTTTCCTGATAAAGAACGTGAAACCCTGACTCCATGTCATTTTGAGTCTAACGTGCAATCCAACTTTTTTTTTTTTAACTGGTGTATCTGACTCACATTGAGCTATCCTAGGTCTACCCCAGAAGAAAAAAAGTTAAATTTATGTTACATGCCTGTAAGGTATTTTAAAGTTAATCGGGCCCTTTGGGTCTAATTTAATTTGTGTAAGATTGCTGTTGATGATTAGAATAGCTATTTGAGATTTTTGTTAACAATCTGTTTTGTGGACTTGATGGAAACAGTCTAAGAGTGGCCTGTTAACTCCCGCTGTCAAATTCAGGTTACAGAGCCTTCACAGACGTGAGCAGACATTGATATGAAAAAGGGGATAAAGCACAAATTAAAATCATAAGTGTACTCAAACTGCCAAGATTGAGCTTTGGTTAAAAACATCTGTCACATGAAAGCAAACATTCAGGGCTATTGCGTCTTGTAACAATTGTCTTTATTTTTCATATCTTTGGCATTTTCATCATTTTCTGTTACTGCTTCCCCTGGATTTTTTTTTAACATTGCATTTAAACATTTTAATGACATTCACAAAATGTATGATTAAATTGTAACTATAGCATAGGATAAAGCCCTATCTATATTATATTCCCATATCTGTGTAGACTCTGTCTCCATTACCTGGTTTAAAAAAGGCAAATTCTACATGTTATTCAAATCAGCACTTTCAAAAATATATATTAAAACCATCTTTTTCATCATTATAACATACACCCAAGCTCTTTCAAGCATTACAATATTTTTGGGATAACTTGAAATGCTTTGGTAGGGTGACACAAATTTGAAAAATAAACATCCACACATAAGGAAGGCTGAACAAGGGTCGTTTTTACTTATATGTGAGTCATAATTTGCATTAAATGGTAAAATTGATGTTTTCTTTTTAATTTGGTAAATAAAAATATTAAAATCTTATTAGTAAACAACTGTTTTTGGATTTTAAAAAAATAAATAATTCCTTTTTTAACATCACTGATTTATGCACACAAACAGCATTTGTGGGGCTCTGGTACCAACGCTATAAAGTGAGAGCGTCAGCATAGTCAGAATTCTGATGGTGTCAGGATCGGGGACGTCAAGTCTTGCAGCGTGGAGCCCTTGAAGGAAGTGTGTGCGTTTCACATGTACGGGCCCAGATTAAACCAAACTTGCTCTTTCATTCCTACAAGATTATTTTTCATCATTTGCAATTTTACAATTCCTACCTTTACAGACATAAAATGACCGCGGGAAACCCTTTGGTCCTGTCCTTCCCTTTTGTTTGCGGCCCAGGAGATCTCAGGATGCTTAAAGTGGGTCTGTTATTGGTTATGATCAGACTTTTTTTTGTGCCAATGTAAGATTTTAGTGCTCTCCTTTCTCCTTCACGCAGTGAGAGGTTCTCTGAGAGGACGGGACGCGTTCTGTGAGCTGCGGCTGACCCACCCCCCGCCGGCAGCAGGGGCCCCCAGCCCCTGTCCCCTGCCCAGGAGCACTCCTGGCCTCTCGTGCAGAGTGGGAGGGTGGCACAGATGCCAAAGATTATGGGCAGATGTCCGAAAATAACCAGGTCACCCATTTGGTGGGAAATGATTGGACCAAAACGCTACCCTTTATTTATTCTTGATTTAACCTTCATGGTGACAGGTTATGATATTGGGATTGATACATTGTAGTCAATCAGGCGATTGAGAAGTTGAAATGTATGTGGAAAGCATTATCTTGATAGGTATTTGTCTGGGGGTTCAGCATAAAGCACTCTTCTCCTAAAGTAATTTTTAAAAATGTATTTATTCATGAGTGGAATATAAGATTTAGATGAACCCTGTTCCTTAATTTGGGAAAGGAACCTCTATTTCATAGGGCTTTATTTAGTGGGTAATTGACATTAAGAAAAGGGATTTAAAAAGAGCTAACAGGAAAGGTTGTGGGTGACCCCAACCTGTCTCCTGGCCTTCCTCCCTGGAGCTGACATTTGCACCACCTACAGAATTGCATCGTGTCCCCCTCGTCACGCAACACGAGCGCCCGGTGCGTGGATGAACGGTGATGGAAATGGGTAACTTTGAAGTGATCCTGATGCAGTTAACCCTTCCCCACCCAGAGGAGAGTGGCCACACCACGGTCTGTTGAGAATCTACCTCCCTCAACCCCGCAGGCACAGGGGCATCGCACACTGAGGCAAAGCCCACTCTAAACCCCAACCCACAGGTCTAGAAATATTTGCACGATAGTCGTGTTTTATCCATAACATAGAGGCAGCCGCTGGTGCTGCCTGCAGCCAGCTGTGGACCCACATGTGTGCGCATGACCTGGAACTTCTGCAGAGTCTAGTTTCAGGCCCGGTGCTCCCCAACTCCAGTGCTCAGGGGTTGGCGCACAGGCCAAATCCAGCCTTTGCCTGTTTTTGTAAGTAAGGTTTTACTAGAACACAGCCATGCTCACTTAGTAACCTGTTCTCTCTGGCTGCTTTCACGCCACGTGGCTGAGGTGAGTAGGAGAGGCTGTACAGCCTGCAAAGCCCAAGCTATTCACAGTGCAGCCCTTTAGAGAGAAGCCTGGGGACCCTGCTTCGGCCGATGAGCTGAGGCTGTATGAGTGAGCATGATTTCATGTCTGACCATATGCTCTGTGAGCACTTCAGGCTTTCGGTTTAAGCTCTTAATATTATACCTAAATCATGCCTACCACAAAATGCATTTTTTTTCTGCTTTTCATAGTCACAGTAGTTAAATGAAAAAAAAAATGAATGCAACAGTAATTCAGGTTGTTACTATTTTTAGGTTAGCTCTTCACCCACTGTTCTTCTCTGTCAGACACATGACACTCTTAAAATTCACTTTAATTTGTATTAGTAACTTCTGTTAAATTATTCAGGATTGCTTATTAAGTGAGTGTTATTATCCATATTAAGTCTGTCACCTGTGAAGAAATTACTCACAGAGAAGAATGTAATCCCCTCATTAGCCTGAGACCCCAGGGCATGCCTGAATATGCACAGAGGCCCTGAATACTCCGCTTTCCATGTGCAGCTCTAACTTTGCTGAAAGATGTCTAGAAACTGATGGAGTCGGGTAGCTCCCTTCTAGCTACACAACTGTACAGCGCTCAGAAGCGTTGTTTATTTCAGCAGAGATCTGGAATAAATTACCCTTAGTAATTTGGCTCCTGAAATAGCCCTTTCAAATGTTAGACTAGGGTGGACTGCTTAGTGTGGGAGCGCTCACTTCTAAATAACGAGCCTTTTGTTTTTGTAGAAGTTCAGTAGAAAACAAGCTCCGCTGGACTGTCATATTGTATCTCCAGGCCTTGAAATAGTTCTTAGGATATTGTAGGTACACAATAAACATCTGTTGAGTAAATAAATTATGTGAATTCTGTTACCAATATGGGAGATCCTAGAGGGTATTTCTGAAGACCAAGGAAAGTTTAAGCTCCTTCACATTTAGTAGGGATGTTGAATGCTGAGGCTTTAAAGCATTGCTCAGCCATATTTTGAAGCAGTGCAGGTGTATAAGGTAACTTTGTGCCCTCTCTTTTATCTATATACTTAGATTGTATATATCAGTTATATATATCCTATCATCTATCTATCTATCTATCATCTATATATCATGTATATCCTACTGGTGTTTACTCTGGAGAACCTAGACTAATATACACTCGTAGGTGTTTACCCAGGAAAAATGAAAACACATGTCTATACAAATACTATACACAAATGATCAGAGCAGAGTTATTCATAATAGTCAAAACCTGAACATAACACAAATATTTCAGCAGGCGAATACATAAATAGAATGTACTATAGCTATGCAATTAAATACTACTTAGCAATAAAAAAGGAGCTATTTGTATACACACGCACAGGACAAATGTCACAGCCACACTGACAAGTAAAAGAAGCTAAGTATAAAAGGTTATATACCATATAATTCCATTGACATAAAGTTCTAGAAAAAGCAAATTAACCTATGGTAACAGAAAATTCATTAGTGGAGGGAGTATTGGACTGCAAAGGGACATGAGTAAACTTTTGGGGGTGGTGGTACTGTTTTATGTTTTGGTTACAGTGCTGGTTTAATAGGGATGTATGTCTGTAAAAGTCATTAAATCATACACTAAATGGAAGCAGTGTGGTGTCTGTGACATATACCTCAGTGAAGGCATTTTTTAGTATGGATCTATACCATTATATATATGCAAGTGCACAGAAAATAATTTGGATGGCTGCATATTTTTAAAGTGTAGTAGGAAATATATTTATTGTAAAAATTAAAATACAAAATAAAAAAGTACAGTTTCATAACAAAGATTGGGGAAGCATAGAAACTTTTAAGAAAAATTATAGATATGCAAATTCTCATTACTCAGAAAGACCCTTGATAACATTTTGCTTCAATTTAAGCTAATATCACGTGTGTGTGTGTTTGGGATGGGGGTGATTGCACAAATGCACAAACAATTGAGACCGTTTGGTACATAATTTTTGCATCCTGCTTTTTCTTACTGAATATTATATCATAAGCATTTCCAAATATCTTTAGCTATTGTTTGAAAACATGATTTTTATGGACGCACCATAATTTATTTAACCAATGCCTTATTGTTGGATATGTGGATTGTTGTCTATTTCTTAATTATACGTAAGGCCCTACCACCTGTATGTTACTTATAAGTTAATCATTTCAAGCATCCCTATTTATTATCTCAAAATAAGTTTTTGGAGGTGGAATTACTGTATCTAAAGCAATACAGATGCTCCTCACTTTGCAAGGCTCTGGTGTGACTGCATTTTGGTGAAACAGGCACCGTGCACTGAGGATGGCCTGCATCTGTAAGGTCGGTGCTGCATGTGGCCACATTGCCCTTCCAAAGACTGCACCAGTTTACATTTTACTGGCAACCTATGGCACATCCCAGCCAAACCTGGATAATGTTAATTAAAAAAATATTTGATAATTTGAAAGGCAGAAACATAATATTAAGTTTGTAATTTATTTTTCTTTATTATTATTAGCGTGGCTTAACTTCTGTCATGTTTATTAGTTATTTGTATTTCTCCTTTAGTGAACTGCAAACTTTTAAATTTTGAAGGAAAATGCTCTGCAAACGCAGAATGGAATTTTTAAATAAACTTCATATCTCTATAATAATCCCTTGATTCTCTCTAGAAATTCAGATTTTTAGAATCACCACAATATAACATTAAAAACATACCTTGGATGGTATGAAAGGATGAAAGTGGTGAAGAAATAAGCTGTGGCAGACAGATGCTGGCAGAACAAAGGCTGAAAGAGGAATATAAATCGTAAATCTCAATGTCTTCCTTTAGTTTGGTCTCACAACTTTCAAACCCACCAGTTTGGGTGGACTCAGAATTCAAATCATTCCTTAGACACACAACTTCCCATTTCCTATGAAAATAGGCTACATTTTGTTTCCTACGATAGCTGCTGGAAATAGAAATGTTTCAGGTAATAGTATATCCATAATATGTGAACTTCCACCATTAATGTAACAAAGACCTGTTTGAAATGATGAAATGTGTCACGAACAAAGGACATATGACTGGTTTGAAGTGCATCTGTCAACATAATAGGACACGGAATGTCACAAATTCGTCTCCCAGCACAGGGCTGAGCCCTTAGCAGGCACTCAATTAGGTACACTAGAGGAGCCAGTGCTGACTAGGTGAATACTATATCTACATCCTGAGGATTTTTTTTTCATTTTTAGTGAGAAACAGTTTACATGAGCTATAATGCAAAAAGTATTCAAATTAGTTTTGACAATTACTCCTGTATCACCACCCAAAACAAAATATAGACAACATCCATCACCCCAGACAGTTTTCCCTGTGCTTTCCAATTAATCACCCATCTCCTGGACCCAAAAGTAACCAGCTTCTGACTTTTTTACTGTTCAATGGATGTATATAAATTGGATCAGCAGTATGCATTCTTTTGTGCAGGAATTATGTTGCTCAGTATAATATTGGTAAGATTCATCCATGCTGTTGTGACTATCAGTCCTTTTACCACTGAGTATACGCCGTGCTTACTGTATGGAAGACACAGTTTGTTTTTCCATTCTTTTATTGATGGACATTAGGTATTTCTCCAATTTAGGGCTTTTATGAATAAGGCTGCTATGGACATTGTAGCACAAGTCTTTTTGTGAACATAGTTTTCATTTTTCTTAGGTGAATTCCTGAGTAGGCTTGCTGGGTTAGAGGGGGAACATTTGTTTAACTTTATAAAAAGCTGTCAAACATTTCTCCAAATTGGTCGTACCACTTTACACCCTCGCCAGCAATGTGTGAGAGTTCTAGTTGCTCCCGTCCTTGCTAGCACTTCTTGTCAGTCTTTTTCTTATTTTAACCATTCCAGTGGGCATGTAGTAGTTCTCACTGTGTTTGTTTGTTTTCGATAGAGGCATACAGCTTAATGCATTTCGATGATTTTGTAAACCATGTAATCACAATGTAAAACAACATAGAACATTTCAGTCACTTCAGAAATTTCTCTTGCACCTCTTTTAGCTAGTTTTCTCCTCTGGCAACTACTTTCTGACTTCTGTTATCATAGATTAGCTTGCCTATTCCAGTAATTAAAGTAAATGGAATAGTACAATGTGTTGGTTATCTGTTTTTGCAAAAAATATCTATAAACTTAGCAGCTTAAAAAAGACTTTTATTATCTTAATTTCTACAGGTTAGAAATCTGGCGCAGCATGACTTAATTCTCTACTCAGTGCCTCCCAAGGCCAAAATCAAGGTGTGGGCCGAGGGGTGGCTCCCCTCTGGGACTCGGGGTTGTCCTCCAAGCCCTGGTGTCAGCAGGAACTGTCCCTTCCCACACTTCCACATGGACTCTTCCATTTTCAAACTAATCTAAGTTCTTCTCAAGTTTAGAATCTCTCTGACTTTCCCTCCTCCTCTGCTTTTAAGGGCTCATGTGATTAAATGGGTCTCCCTGGATAAATCCAAATAATCTTCCTATTTTAAGGTCAACTGATAAGTAACCCTAATTACATTTGCAAACTCCCTTTTGCCATGGAAGATGTTCATAGGCTAATGACATGACCAAGGTCACAGAGCCAAAGTTTTGCCATCTACAGTAGAATTTTTGTTCATATGCTGCAATTAGATTAATTCAGGCATATTTTGCAATTATCAATAGTTTTAAACTTTTTTGTTTTTAAGTATTCTGTTCCATGAATATACCATAGTTTATCCATGCTCCTAGCTGACTGATATGTGTGTTCTTCCCATTTTGGGCCACTGTGAGTAAGAATGCTATGATATTCTTTCATGGCCAGCCCTTTAGTTAATGCATGTTTGCATCTCTGTTGCTGAGTCCTTAGGGTGTAATCGCTCAGTTATGGAGAGCAGGTTAATTTTGTAAGAAGCTGCCAAACAGTTCTCCGAGTTGCTTGTAACATGTTTTTGCATTCCTACCAGTGATGTGTGAGAGTTTCAGTTGCTCCATATCCTCCCTACATCTGCATCTGCTTTTGTCAGTCTTTTTTCTTTCAGTCATTCTAATGGGTGGAGTTGTAGCGTATGTGGTATATAGAAGCTGCATAGTAACAGATTGTTTACATTTCAGGTTGAGACATCTTAAATTTCCCTCTGCCAAGTGACATAGGGTTGAAGTTTATTTTTAAAATATATATCCAGTTCTTTGATGTACAGAAATTCTAAGTATGAGTTGGTCCCATTTCTCTAGTTTTTTCTTTTGATGCCTGTACTTTGGTATCATATTTAAAAAATCATCTCAAGTCCAATGCCATGAAGTGTGTCCCCTGAGTTTTCTTCTAGGAGATTTAGAGTTTTGTGTCTTACACTTATGTCTTTATTCCATTTTGAGTTAATTTTTGCATATGGTATAAAATAAGGGTCCAACTTCATCTTTCTGCATGTGGATATCCAGTCTTCCCAGTGCCATATATTGAAGAAAATGTCTTTCCCCTATTAAGTGGTCTTGATACTCCTGCAAAAAATCATTTGACCATATATGTGAAGGCTTATTTCTGGACTTTTAATTTTAGTCCATTGGCCTGTATGTCTGTTTTTATAGTACCACATTGCTCTGACTACTGTAGATTTTTAGCAAGTTTTGAAATCAGGAAGTGAGTCCTCCAACTTTGTTCTTTTTTCAAAACTGTTTGGTTATTCAGGGTCCCTTGAGAGTCCATATGAATTTTAGGATGAGTTTTTCTATTTCTGCAAAAAATGCCATTGAGATTTTTGTAGGGACTGCATTGAATCTGTAGATTATTTTGGGAAGCATGAACAATAGTACATCTTCCAATCCATGAACATGGGATGCCTTTCAATTTATTGTGCCTTCTTAATTTCTTTCAGTAATGTTCTGTAGTTTTTCAGTGTATGATCTCTTACTTCCTTGGTTAGGTTTATGCCTAAATATTTCAATCCTTTTGTTGCTATTGCAAATGGAATTGCTTTCTTAATTTCCTTTTCAGATTATTCATTGTTAGTGTACAGAAACGACCTTTTCTTAACAGTATTAAAATAGAGAGATATTCATACAACATAAACACAGAACACCAGCATGACTTCTAAGGGAAATCAGGCATGGAACACAGCCATCTATCAGACAAGTACTTTCCTTTTAAAGCTATCTTTTGTGAAATACTCGTGGTAATTCATGTATAGGGAAACTATATTTGATGTGAGGAGCTGTAGAAGAAAGATGTGCAGATATCTGAGCTAGAAGAACTGATCTTGAAGTTAATATAAACACGACAAACTGAAAACGGAACTTGTATACGCAGTGATATTTTAGATAATAGCCAATACTTATAGAGAATTGCATGTGCCAAGACTGTTCTCAGCCCGCAGCCTATCTTAACTCACTCAATATGCGCAATCACCCACTAAATGTACTAGTTCCTGATTCCCATGGATGCCCAGTAGTCCCTCCTGCACTTGGTCACTTCCTAAGAGCAGGACCTGACCAGGGCCCACCTGGCGGAGGCTTTTTATAACCAACTGAAGATTTGCTCTCAGCTGAGTCAAGCTCGAGTACATATGCTTTGAGTCTAGTGACAATACTGCATATTTTTCTTTTTATAAATACCACATTTTAAAGTTTTACATTTAGTTCTTAATCTTTAAAATTTTGACTATTTTCAAATGGATGCAAGAGAGATTAGTATAAGGAATTCCTTAACATGCCCACTTCCCAGATTCTGAAGTTATCAAGGTATTTCCACTCCTGCTTCATCTTTTCCTTCTTTTTTCCTCTTCACCTTCCTGCTTTTCCTTTTCCTTTTCTCTCTCTCTCCCTTCCCCCATCTTTCTCTCTCACTCTGCCAAAGCTTTTAAAAGCAAATCCCAGATACCAGGTCATTTCACTCCCAGATAACTCAGCATACATCTCTAATACGACAGTATTTTCTTACCTAACCACAGCGCCATTATCATACTTAGCAAAGTAATGCTATGTTCTCACTGTCATTTAATATCCAGTCCCCAGTCAGCCCTAAGTAGTCTCAAAAATTACTTTTTTTGGAGCTGGGATTTTAGAATGAGGACCCAGAGAAGCACTGTATGTGGCATTTGGCTATTATACCTCTGGAGTCTCTTTCAATGGAATTTTTCATATTTATAAAAACATATTTGTACATTTGTTTATTATACAGACAATAAAAAGCTGCCTCTGAAGTCTAAAGGTGACACACTTCTACTCCCCTACTTCCAAAATGTTTCTAAGGAAGCTGATAATAGAACATGCAGATATTTTACTCAGAAAACCATGGAAACAAGATTGAAAACCAAGAAAACTACAACAGAGCTAAGAATGTAAACTGGGTGGAGACATAAGGGAAATGATTATCCTAGAAATCCCAGAATTAGAAAGAACTCTGATTTGAGCAGAAAACCTGATTCTGAGTTTGTGATGGCCAAAGCAGAGAGGGAAAATAACAGGCTATGTATAGCTTCATAGGAGTCCGTCAGGAGAGGCAAAGCTTTCACAGTTATAAGCTCCAAAACGCGCTGTGTGAGCGAGCCTGGGCTTGACCCCCGGCCGGGCCCTTTCCTCACTTGTCCGCAGTGCGTCGCCAGTTGGCGGCGTTTCCAGCTGTGTGTCTTGCGGAGAGGAGGAGACATCGAGAGGGACAGACACGAGAGGGACAGACATGGGCGCGCCTTCCCGCAGCCGGCTGGCCGGTGGCGGTGCAGGGAGTCAACGGCGCTGCGTGCGCGATGGGACAAAGCTGGGAGCGCATTCACCTGTCTGCTCGCCTTCCTGGGCGCACGGAGAGGCCACCTGTCTGCTCGCCTTCCTGGGCGCACGGAGAGGCCACCCTGTGTCTGCTCAGCTCGGCGAGGCCACGTGGCCGGGTTCTAGCCGCAGGGATGTCCGCAGAGGTGATGCGAAGAGCGCTTTCCGAGGATGGAAACTGACACGTGGCCACCGAACTGCACAGCACCTGCGGCAGGGCCACGGCTGAGCGGGAGCCGGACGCGAGGAAGCGACGCAGGGAGAGGGGGGCGCCGCTTCCCAAGTGGAGGGCGGCAGTGAGCTGGACCGGGGGAAGGTGGAATTTTTAAGCTGTGAAAAATAACCAGCATATGTGATGGGAAGAAGCCAGTATAAACGGTACACTTGGAAACTTACGAGAGAAAAAAAAAAAAAAAAAAGAAAAGAATTCAGTGACGGCTTTGTCTGCTGTGTTTCATACAATTTTTCTTACTTAATTCATACAATACTAATATTATCCCCAGTTTACAGATGAGGAACTTGAATCTCAGAGAATTTAATTCCTCGATCTACACAACTACTAATAGGTGCTGTGGGCTTTAATCCGTCTCTGACTCCAGACCCTGTTTATGTTCTTAAAAAAGTTACACAGGCCATTGAAATATACGTTATTCTTGTAAAACGCCTAAACAGTGTAGAATTCCTCTATTAACCATTTGGTTAACGATGCCTCCAGCCTTCTTGCTGAGCATTTACATGCATATATAATTTATAAAACTATTGGAATCACACTGCTGTCCTCGGGAGACTAGCCATCATTTGAAATCCAAAGTCCTTGGAACCCCTGGGGCAAAGCTTATTGGGAAACTGAATATTCCACAGTCTGAGAACATCTCCCTACCAATGACTGACTGATCGCTAAGAGGAAAGGCGTCTATGCAGAGGAGACCACCTCAGACAAGTGTCCGAAAGTGCACCCCCAATGAGGAACAGGTCATGTGCCTCCTGAGGCACACGCAGAAGGACACGTACGTCACTGTGTAAGATCTGCCCAAAGTGCAAACCCTGTGTTTAATCAGGAGGGAATTCTTATACGAGCCCAAGCTGAGGGAAAGCCTACCGAGAAACCTGCCTGTATTCTTAAAAATTATTGATGCCGTGAAAGACAAAGAGGCTGAGGAGAGGTGACAGTTTAAAGAGACTAAAGACACAGGGCAATCGGGTGTAATCTGTGACCCAGGACTGGACCCTGGATCAGAAAACAGAAAGAGGCTGTGTGTGTGCAGGTCACGACTGGGGCCCTGCTGAAATCTAGATATGTTAGAGGGTCAGTTTCCTGAATTTGATAATTATACCATGTTAATGTAAGAACATGTCCTTGTTTTTATGGATTCATGGAAAATATTTAAGGACTAAGAGTCATGAGGTCTGCACCTTATTCTCGAACGGGTTAAGAAACAAATGTTTGAGAGAGATTGAGAGAGAGACAGAACAAATGCAGTGAAATGCCAACCGGTGATCAGGATTTTAGATGGAGTATATGAGTCCTTCGTACTAGTCATAGCTTTTCTGTTGAAAAATTTTCACAATAAAAAGTTGGGAATAAACCCCTGTGCTCCTACAGAAGGCCCTGTGTGATCTGACCCCAGCCTGTTCTCATTCCGATGCTGTCCCCAGCACTCCTGCTCCAGCCGCAGTCAGCATACTCCTGCCTTGGGCCTCCCAGCTAGCTTTTCCTTCATGCCTGGGATGCTGGCATATTGCACAGAGGGGCAGTAGCCATCTTGTAACCGGGAGGATGAACGCTACATGCTGAGGATGGTAAACGAGAAGCGAGAAGGAGCTTCATTTTTTTCATAATCTACTCCCAACTTCCTGCTCGCTCACCTGAGTTTCTGTTACACATGGTAAATAAATTCTCTTGTATTTTAAGTCTCAGCTAATTGGGATTTCTCCTATTGCTGGACACAGTAAAAAATGACACACCATGCTTTATTTTTCTTCACAGCCCTCTCTCTCATATAAATCCACTTCCTGAGGCAGCTGAAGGACTTTTCCACATGCGCAGCTTCTAGTACATATATACAAAACTGTTTCTCTGACTCTATTGATCTATTTGTCCATTTTAGTACTATTATCACACTTTTAAAATAGCATAGCTTATATTACATTTTGATATATGGTAGAGAAAGTCCCCCCCCCCAATTGTTCTTGTTTCAAAATTTTCTTAGCTATTCTGATGCTTTCTGTTCTAGATGAGATTGAGAGCGAGCTTGCTTAGCTTCCTAAAAATCCCATCGGGGTTTTCTTGGGGTTGCACTGAGTTGCTAGATTAACTTAGAGAAAATTCATAGCTTTATAAATTTGGACGGTTCAATCAGGAATTATTTTTCTCCATTCATTTAGATCTTCTTTTATAGTTTTAGTAATTCTGTTTATATATAATTTTTATCAAAAGTCGTGAAAATGTTTATGTTTAGTGTATTTCTAGCTATTTTTAGATTTGTTGTTATTATGAATTGGACCAGCTTCCCCCTGACATTTCTAATCAGTTTTTGTGGTATATTGGAAAGCTAATCAGTTTTTGTACGTTGACTGTATGTATCTGAAACAAACTCTCCATTTTTGTTAACTTTCTCAGTTGATTTTTTTGGATTCTCCAGGCAGATGTTTCTATCATCTATAAGAGCCATTAGCTTCCACACTACACTGATTTCCCTAGTAGTGTTAAATTTAGGACTTTAAAATATTAGCATGGAAATTTAAAGGATCTAAAAAAAGTTTTAATTTAAAGCATAGTGTAGTTTGTGATAAATAAAATAAGAGATTTCAAGATGTATTTTTTCCCATCATATATATTTTATATTTTACTTTGGCTTTGGGATATGAGTCACTCACAATGTTTTAAGAAATAAGCCACTGTTAAATAGAGTTGCATGTTAAAATGAACATTCACCTAGAAAGTATTAGATCTTATTCTTAGCTAACGTGAACAGGATGTTAAGAATTCCTTCAATGCATCTTTAACAAATTATCTACCATTATCTAGGGAATGATCCCTAAAAGGCTATGATTAAGCTTCTGAGAAAGCTTAGCAGGGGCATTAAAGATTCCACTGAATGTGGTTTCAATTTTCAAATGGGAAGTACAGACCAAATAAAATTTACATGATTTTTTTTTGAACAAATGCTTGAAATTTGATCACTTTTATGGACCATTTGCTTTTTATGGTCTGATTAGCATCTATAAGTCCTCACTTGCTAATTAACAGTGAACAGAGACACAGATGATGAGAATTAGATATTCCTTATGCTAAAATATGTAATGTCATATTTTCATGTAAACATAAATTGTAAAATATTTATCTTTTTCCTGCAAGAAAAAAATAGATAATTTCAATCATGCTCAACAAATCCTTATTTTTAAAATGGCTTTTACCTTATTTTAACTCTTCTGACTCTTCTCAGTAATAGTTTGAAGCGAAGTGATTCAAATGACCAAACAAATAAAAGAAGCAGGGCTGTTGGCCTCTCTCGTTTTCCCAGCACAGAGAGCCAGTGTGGGAGGGTTCTCAAAATAATCCAGTTCTCAAACCTGGTTTCCAACTCCCTGGCTGCACTCAGGGCTTAAGAGTTGGGGACTCCCAGCATCAGGTTCTGACTTGACGGAAAATAGGCATCGTGATGCTTTAGCAAAAGCCACAGTCCCTCCTCCCCACTCCCGGCTGTTTTTTCACCCTAATTACCATAGGAAAGGGACCTCTGGAGAAGGAGAAGAGAGAGGAGGAAGTGAGAGGGCGCATGAAACCCCAGTCTGCCAACTAGAAAGCCTGACAGAAGAGACAGTGGGCAGTAAGAGGAGGAGTTCCTTCGAGGAAAAAACATAAAAGAATGAGGATGGATGTAAGGAAAGAGATGGGGATGATTAAAAAAAAAGTTTTGACTCTATCAACCCAAGTCAAGCTTTTCTTTCTATCACATTATAAGGGTACCTACTGGAACTTGAAAACACACAGTGATGGTGGAAAGCAATGAGGCTGGTCACATTTTTTTTTTTCCCACTAAGATTACAGAACCTGGAAATAGTTCAGGAAATCAAGCAGCTTTAAAATTTTTCCCTCCTAGGGAAAAGATATTCTTTAGGGGTGACATTTTGTAATCAAAAAGGGTGGGGAAGGCCCAGCAAGGCTACCCTGAAGCTCTGTGTAGGCAGCATGGAAACACACGGCCATCCCGTTGGTCTGCAACGTGGAACCATCTGCTTAAGCCACGGGCTCAGGAAAAAGTGTATCCACTCTTTCAAAGTCCATTTTGTTTGCCGATGTCAAGAGTTCCTCCTAGATGTAAACTTATTTTTAGGACAGAAGCAAGTGAAATGGCTCATCTGTGCAGAAGGAAGTGCATTCTGTGTGGAGGAGGCGAATTACATGCATGTCATGTCAGCACAGGCAGGTGGGAGCATTTGCAGCTTCGTGCCCCCCTTTACTAGAATCCTGTTTTTCTATACTTAGTTTCCCTGAGCTTCACCCGTGTCTTAGGGTCTGGGCAGGCAGCGCTTATATGACGTCCTGAACACACACCACCCTATGTAAACAATTGTTTTTGGCAATTCGGAGGTTTAATGGTAGGATTGCCTTTTTTTCTCTCTGAAAATCAAATGTTTAGGCCAAAGTTAGAATCGCATGTGCTTTTTTATGACTTGGCACATTCAAACACTACAACTGTATGTTTAGAAAGGGAATCTGGTAGGTTTTGCTCTTTGGGTTTCCATCCCCTTCCTGGTTCCATAGTTTTCTCTCTCACAGATCATTTCCACATCTTGGTGTGTCCCTCCAGCATCTGGTTCTCCTCAGTCATAATTTTCATACAACAGTAACAACCCTTGGGTCTCTTTGGACATGTCTTGTTTCCCCCACCTGTGAACTTCACCAGGGTGTGTTGAAGGTTAACAGCTCCATTTCTGGAGTTCTCTTGGACCCCTTTGGAGAAAAGTGCCAAAGTACATAAGGAGGGCTCAGTGTCTCTGGGCCCTGCCAAATCCTGGGAGGAAGCCCCGTGGAGTGCACCTCCCAGCCGCCTCCCGCTCTTCCTGTGCCCAGCTGCTTCATGATTCCACAGAGGAGCTCATATCTTGGCTCAGGTGGGAAAAGAACTTCCGGATTAAAGGATGCACCAGAACACTGGCTTATCTAACAACACTCTACCTTGTCTATTAAGGCAGAACACTGCTTCCCCCTTCCCTTTTCCATCCCACTTCACTGGGGTCATGAAGGTCTCCAGCTTCTTGCCCAAGGTCCTCATCAGTTCTCAGGAATGACCAGAATGGCTCAGAGATCTTTTCCCACAACTGCTCAAAGAACAGAATGAAGGATTAGGCGAGCAACAGAAGCATCACTGCAAGTGTTGGAGGGACCGTTCAACAAGGTCTTGGTGGAGGGTCATTGGGTCACAGGTCACTCCATTAGCCCCTCATCTATCCTGCAGCATCTGTCAAGCACTTTGCTTCAGTTGTTGCAAGAGGCAGGAAACTCAACCCAAAGTGGCTCAAGCAGGAAGATATTTTAGTGGCTTGTAGTACTGAAAAGCTCGGAGGTGGGGCTGTCTTCTTGGGAAGTAACTGTGGGGTACAGATGGTGTTATGAGGCCACTGGTTTCTCCCTACAGATCTCTTGGCTTCTCTCTCTTTAGTGCTGGCTCTTTCATAGACAGGCTCTCCCCTCAGGCTCACATGATGGCTGCAGAAGCTCCAGAACTTGTATCTTCTCAGTTCCATAAAGGGTCAGGGAAGTCAACCATCTGGTGGTGGAAGGATTAGCTGCAGGAAACTGGATTTCCAGTGTCACTCCTGGAGGTTAACTGGCCCGAGGTGTCCTACCTTCACACGTGTGATCGGACGAATAATTTATTCTTATTGATGAAACTACTTTATGTGAAGTGTCCTTGTTAAGAGGGAATTTATCTTTTTACTGTTTCATCTTTCGGCCTACGCTTTCTTCTAGATCCGTAACTTCCTCTGACACTATGTGCTCAGCTGACAGCATCCTAAAGGCTATTGTCAGGTCACGTGCCCATTCCTGTCCATTCTCAAGGGCAATGAGATGTGTGATTGGCCTCATCCTACATGTTGCACTTCACTTCTGCAGGGGGACTGTGTGGACCAAGCGTGGAGGAGGGTATCTCCCCAGAAATGAGAGTGCTGTTCCCACAAAACAGAGACAAGGAAAACTGTGCTGCAAAACATACCAGATGTTCAGCACACCATTCTTTTGAATGTGCCTTTCCTTACACAGCGGCCACGAATTGTCCGTATAGTGAGTAGGGAGTGTGGAATTAATTTCTTGTCTGGGAGGCCAGCCTATCTAATTTAGCAGGTGTTTTAGCTCCAAGGCAGATTCTGCTTTGCTATTGACTCAGCAGTCTCTGTGTCCTTCTTCGCACTTAGGGTCTCGTACCTGCAACTTTGGAACATCAGGAATTTCACAGTTCTGGCAAAGGAAGATGTGGCCCATGGCTAAGATAGACAAAGCCTGGAGCCACTCAGTGGTCTCTGAAGGACACCAGAAAACCCCAGGCAGCTATTGAAGCTTAGAGGGTCTCACGGATCTCAGAGCCAGCATGGCAGGCACAACAGGAGGGCCGCAGGCCAGGCTGTGCTAGGGATTTCAGTGCTGCTGTTGGCTGGAATCCCATCCATCAAGGCTTTGCAGCGAGCCCTTAGATAGTGGAAGAGTCAGCCCATAAAACTGGATTTCCTGCTTATCTGGGAAGAGGGGCACCGCGGGAGATCCCACATGCATTGTGAACATTAGGGGTTCATCTCTGCTGAGCCTAGTAGTTTCCACATTTGAGGATTACACACACACACACACACACACACACACACAAACTGCTCCACTTTATTATGAACTTAAGTAACTTTATCAAGAGAATCTAATCAACGTTAAACTATTTACTTCCCTCCAATGTAATTTCCTCTCTGTCAATGCACAGATCCCATTTTTCCTTAGCTGTAATTATGTGAATATTCGTTTTTGTTTAAGAAAGGTTTTCTTTACCTTGGCATTCAGATTTGTTTTCATAGGCAAAGAAAACAGTGCGAAGGAGAGAGAAGTCCCCGGAGAGCGAGAAGGGCTACCCGGGGCCATGTGCTCCCAGAGTTAAACCTTAGGACCAGGCGCTCCCGGCCGCCGATGCCGGCTCCCCCGGGCTGACTCGCAGGGCCTCTCCCCGGCCCCTTCCGCAGCGCCCAGGGCGGACGCTCCCTGCTGGAGAGGAGCGGGGCCCCGTCCTCCTGCTCTGCTAGGGCCACCGGTCGGTCTCGGCCTGAGCCCTCGCCCCCTGTCCTCTGTGGGGGTGGCTGCGGCCCGGGACAGTCCTCCGCACCAGCCCCTCGAATCCCCTTAAGAAGCGGAACCACACCGCGATGGCTTCCAGTCTCCCGGGCCACACACCTGCCAGTCCTTTTCCCTAAGTCAGGGAAGTAGCAAAGTCGGATTTATTAAATCCAGCCACGATTTATACCGCTGTCCTGGGTTCATGTCTCCTGAGAGGGTTTAGCTTCAAACCCGGTCGCCTAAGTCCTCGGGGAGCTTTGCCTAAACCCTCCAACTCCTGGTCCGGGCGGTGTCCGGCTCTGCCCGGGGGGCTGGCCGCGCCAGGGGCGCTGCCTCGGGGCCAGGCTCCGGGAGCCCACGAGGCCCGGAACAAAGCAGAGAAGGGCAGGACTTCGATGCCCAAGTCCCCCTCTTTCGTGCGGGCGACAGAGGCCCCCAAGGGGTTCCCGGAGGTCCCCCGGGGCGGGGACCGGGGGGAGGAGTCCAGGCGCCTCACGCCTGCGGGATGTTCTCTGCTTGTCACACGTTCGCTCGTGGGGCTTTGGCGCGCCCACCCCAGACCCCCAGGCTGACCCGCCGGGCAGGGGTCCTCGCGGGCTGCGGGGCGTCCGTGCGTCCCGCGCCGGCTCCAGGCGCCTCGCTTCCCGGCGCAGCCCTGGCGGGAGGCCACACTGCGCCCAGCGCCCGGCACTCAGGCGCACGGGGCGAAGGCAGGGGAGCCGCGGGACGGGAGTGACCCTGGCGACCCCAGGCGACCCCCACCTGCCCGCGGGTCGCGCCCGGCTGCGGGCGGAGGGGAGCGCTCGCCCCGCGCCCTCCGGGGCCTCCGCCAGCCGCCCGGGTGACCTGCACACGCCGCTCAGACCCGGGCCCGGGAGAGGGGAGCAGGGGTCGGGGGTCGGGGCGGAGGTCCGGAGCGGGGCCGTCTCCGGGTAGCGGTGCGAGGTGCTGCGGGCCGCGGGGCGGACTGGGCGCTTGGGCAGGAGCCGGCCTACCTGTACGAGGCGAGTGCGACCTCCACCCGCCCCTGGGGCGGGATCCGGGGAGGGAGGGGAGGTCACCCTGCGGACTCCAGCTCGGTCGGGCCGCCTGGGCCACCCGGCATGGAGCGGAGGCGGAGACGCAGGGCGGCCTGACCAGAACCCTGCTCTGGAGCTCCTTCCTCTCTCACTCAGCTCCCTGCTCCAGCTGACGGCCTTAGCCCAGGTGCGGCTTCTAGGAGTGGACGGGAGCTCCGCCTGCTCCCCCTTCCGAATTAACCCTCGGGGGCCCTGAATGCACCTGTGAAGTTCCCTCTGTATGCCGAAATCACCCAGACGCATTCCAGGTTCCTTCACACTTGTGAATCACAGTGGTTTTTGCATAACCCGAATTCCCCTCGGAGCTCACGAGTCTTACAGAAGGTAGCTGTTGAAACGACGGAGGCAAGGACTGGAGTCTAGACAAATCGCAGGAGGTGAGGCGGCCCTTGGGGAGCTGGGTCTGAGGACGGCTGTCAGGGGCCTGGCCCCACGCGTCCATCCTCTGCTCAGGAGGACAGATCATGCACGGAGCTCAGTGGAGCTGCCCTTGGCTCGGCGAGCCTTCCAGCCCCTCTGCCCGGACCTGTCCTACACATTCTCCACCCCCCTCAAGCTTTCTTCAGCCAAACCTCAACTTTCACTCCCTTTCTGAGAAAATTGTCGCCTCTGGCGCAAACATCTTCCTTTCTACTTAAAAATTCATTTCTACTCATCCCTTTCTTGTGTCTTATCAGGAAATTCTGCTTTCCCAAGTGAATTCTTTTTCTTAAGTCCTAGAGCAAATCCATCACCCACCCCAGCCTTTTCCTATCAACGCCCTCCTCTCCCCTTGTGCTTTCTGCTGCCTTGCTCTGCCGGCCCCTCGGCCCACACAGACTCTCACCTGCCCGCCCCTAGAGGCACAGTCCCTTTCTTCCCCACCGCAGGCAGGCATGCAGGTCCCTGGGGGTGTTGCTGACAGTCTCTAGAAGTGTCCAGAGTGCCCTTTAGGGACAGGGATGGTCAGCTTTCTTATGACAGGAGTCTGCTATCCACCTGCAGGAGAGTAAGGGGTTTTAGGGGGCCTGACAACAGCCAGACCTCATTTTTTCCGAGTCCACAAATAAGTGAAATCTATAGTTGCTGTCTCTCTCTGACTTATTTCATTTAGCATGGCACCCTCTAGGTCCACCCATGCTGTCACAAATGGCACGAGTGCCTCTTTTCCATGGCTGAATAGTATTGCGTTGCCTATATACATATACATACATATATATATATATATATATATACACACACACTACAACCTTATCCATTCATCCATCCATGGACACTTAGATTGTTTCCATATCTTGGCTTTTGTGAATAATGCTGCAGCAAACATTCCCACGACTGACTTAAAGGTGTTGCCACTGAGCAACTCACTGATGCCACCACTGAGGATTAAGGAAGTGAGGTTTTCAGGCATGAAGGCAGAGAAACTCTAGGTACAATAATAATGAGTATTTTCATATTTTATTCTTTTCTTAAAGAAGCGAACACTTAATATTTCTTTTGAACATTTAGAGATTATCCAACACATGCAAAAAAAAAAGTATGAAATAAGTTTCTTCATAGTGAATAAAAAATACTCAATGGTACTGAATTTTGTTAAATTTGATAGAGACAATGGAGTTACCAGCCTGACACACATTTATCACTGGAGGGTACTGAGGAATTTAGGGTCCTGAAGCTGGGAATGATGGCTCATGATTCAAACATGGCTTTATCTGACTCTTTCTGCCAAATTGCAGGGCTGGCTCATGGGCGTGTCATGAATCTCACTGAAATAAAGCTCCTGGAAGTGCCCGCTGGCAGGACCCAGGTGCATATGCTATGCCCTGCGCATGACTTGGGTGCAACACGGCAGACTGGGTATTTTAGCTCATGCTGCCCTAACAAAACGCCACAGACTGGGTGGCCTAAATCACAGACACTTATTTTCCCACTATTCTGGAGGCTGGGAAGCCCCAGATCAAGTTGCCAGCAAATTTGGTTTCTGGTAAGGGCTCTCTTCCTCGCTTGCAGACAGCCACCGTCTTGTGTCCTCACAGGGACTTTCTCTGTGCATATGGAGAGAGGTCTGAGGTGTCTCTTCCTCTTCTTATAAGGACACCAATCCTATTGGATCAGGTCCCCATCCCATGACCTCATTTAAACTTAATTACTTCCCTAAAGGCCCCATCTCCAAATGCAGTCACATTGGGGGTTAGGGTTTTCAGTGTATAAATGTTGAGGGGACACAGTTGAGTCCCAACACTGGGGGATTTGAATGCCCCTTTGTGTGATGGCCACCTTACAAACTGGCAAAAAGCACCAAGTAAATGCCGGAAGCTGTTAACAAACTAGTCATACTGGCAAGGTGGCTTTAGACCCTTGCCACCTAACAGAACATAGACATGTGTGCACCAGAAGGAAGCCAGGCTAGAATTTTAAAAACTGCTGAAAATGACCAGCTGAAAGAGACCATTATCCAAGCCAACTATGAAGCCACTCTGGTTGAGTCTCTACTGAACACTTAAAATAGTTCTGTCTCAGCTTGGACTCCAAATTTCCCGAGAGCATATTTTTCTTTTCTTTTCTCCTCTTCCTCCCCCTCCTGTCCTTCTTGCTGACCTTCCATCTAGTGGATTATTTAGTCATGACCTTAGATTGATGGAGTGCTTATAAACACAAAGAATTTGCATGTCCGTGAGCTGATCTGACCTTCACAGCCTCTCCATGTGGTAGCTGTTATTGTTCCCATTTTATAGATGAGGAAACTGAGCATTCCACCCATCAAATGTCTTGTCCACCAGTGGTGTATGAAAGGGGCAGAGCCAGGGCTCTGAAGGCAAGTTCGGTGCTCATGAAGGAGTGAGCGCTGTTTCCCAGGGGTCTTTGAGCTGCCTGGGGGCTGCCCATCCTGGCTGACGCCTGTTAGGTCCCTTTTGCCATGTAGAGTAGCCTGCTCACAGGCTCTGGTGAAGAGGACATGGACATGTTTGTGGAGCTGATACTCTCTCTACCACAGGGCAGACTTCACTTAAAATGAGGGAGAAGTGTTCTAAAACTAGAGCCGTGGGCTTCCTGTGAAGAACACAGGTTTCTCTGGGGTGGCCAAGCAGATTTTGGACACCCACACCTCAGGTGTGCCGCAGAAGGGAGTCACAGACTGGAGTAAGCTTTGTATGAACCCTGCGCAGTGCATAGATTATGAGTCTAGAAATGTCTGTTCTATAGGACGGGGTTTTTGTGTTTTTACTGTGCCCTTTATCACATTTCACTGGACCTTTGGATATATGCTGTCTGTGTCTAACTCCCCACTAGGTTAGAAGCTCTTTGGGGACCAGGTAGCATGTTTTTTTTTATCTTACTTCATGTCTTAACGTCTTTTATCTGGTGTAGTTGATCATGTAATGGAGAGTCGATACACATCTGAAGTAAATTTAACTGATTTATCAATGGAGTCAAAGCCTTTCTGCCAGGAGGGTAGCTGAGGTACTCAGCTCAAAATGTAAATGCTGCCATGAAGTTGGGCCATTATAGTAATTCATACATTTCATAACCAGAGTCTGAAGTTACACAAGGTATCAGAAGTTCTGAAACCTGCTTTTAGGTGGCTCGGCCACAGTGGTCTAATTCTGACAAAGTGCTCAAAGCCCCATAGAGGATGTTACATCATTTCTGGAGGCATCTGGGACTTGCTACATAAAAGCTGCCTTGAGGATGTGCTCTGCCATTGAGTGGAAAGCATGGTGGGTGAGATCATTATCACTATGGGTTGCGTGAGTTTCTACCAAAAGCCCACCAGCCATGGATGTGCTATTGCCTAAATGTGGCAACGTGCAGCCCCCACCTCCCAGAAAGGAAGAGAAGGGACCACCTGTTTTACTTTTCCCTTCTTCTGGCTTTAGGGTCCCATGGAAAGCCTATTCCTACTAATTTGTTTTCTTTGACTGTTAATATATTTGAGAAGGGATTAAAAGGAAATACTGTACTAAATAGTAAAATAAAGAGACTTTGCAAAGCTTGCCAGAGATCTGAAGTTTACCTGGGCCCTCAGGGACCAGTATGGCCCTGGAGTGGAATTTTATTATATGTATAATTGCCCCAAATGATGCCTTCTTTGATTCTTCACAGTAAAGTGAAATTGCCGTCAGGTTTTAGGCCCACAAATAAACTTTTAAAGGCATCTATCCTTACGTGAGTGATGAAAACCTTTGCAGACTGGCCAACAGGCCCACGTCGGCATGCACTTCAGTGGGTTCTATGTTCCGATTTCCCTCTGATGTTGCCTCTGGTCCTTCCACTTTGTGTGGTCAGAGCTGGGTTCCTTCCGTAAAGTGGGTGAGCAACGTCCCTCAGTGTGGATGGAGGGGAAGTGGTCTGGGGCGGTGAGCTGCTACTCCTCACTCCCAAGCCACCTGTTCCAGCAGAATAGGTTCATCTAAGCACCCTGGTGCCTTCTGAGCAGAAGTGAGCAGCACGTGAAGGCAGGAATACTTTAAAGAGAGAAGACAAGAAGCGAGGTGCCTGTGAGCACTCAGAAAAGGGCCTGGTTGTGTTTATCTTTCTGCCCCAGCACCCAGCTCGTGTGAGTCCTGTTCCATGGTCTGCCGAATTGAGTAGTTGCATGTTTTGTTTCTTGGAAGCTGTTCTGTAACAAACACTTTGCCAGAAGCCCAGGTCCTTCCCACAAGAATCAGCGGCTTGCCCTCTGTACACATAGGAAGAAAACTCCAGGTCCTCGACTTTGGTTCAACTTTCAGCTCTGCCATTATCTTGTCGATTCTTATTTCTCTTTCTCTCAGTTTTGAGCTGAATTCTTAGCTCATGGTTTCTCAGTGATTATTGTTTACTTATATAAGCATTTAAGTCTACACATTTCTCAGTGTAGTTACATCCCACATATTTGTGACACAGGATTTCTACAGTTGTTCAGTACGAAGTATTTCCAAACTTCAGTTATTTTTCCCTGACCCATGAATTATTTAGGAGTGGGTTTTTAAGTCATACCTGTTTGGGGAAGATTGCCTGTGTTAGTGATTTCCTGTTTATTTGCATTGTGATCTGTATGACGATACTTTCTGGTATTCGCTGAAACTGGCTTTGGGCGATTATCGCACAGCCAACATGAACATGCCGTGGATCTTCCAGAGTGATGTGTATCTGCTGATCTCCACTGGGCCAAGCCTGCGGTCGATGTTTCACTCTTTTCCTTCCAGGCTGATTGTTCTGCTGTTTGATCTGTCAGTTCTGAGATAGCTGAGTTAAAACCAGTTTTTATGTTTGCGGACTGAATGAATGTGAACTGAGGTTATCCTGTCAGGCAGACACCATTACAGAATTGTTGTGTCTTCTTGGGAAATAGCTCGTTGTATTAACTGTAGTATTTTTGCATGTATATTGTTTCTGTTGTTTTTTCTAAGTATGTTTTGTATGTGTGATTTTTCTGACTTTATGTTGGCTTCTCTTTGCTTGGTTTTAGTATCATTTACTTTCAATCTTTAAATGTTTTTTGTTTTAAATATATTTCTTATAAATGACATAATAGATTTTTTAAATCCAACCACTGTATTTCGAAAGGTGTCTTACTTGGTGCCTTCTATTCACTTTGATTTATGTTTATTTTAAATAATAAAGTTTTAATACACCTTTTCCCTCTGATTTTGAAGTTTTATGTATTATTTGTTCACTTCAATAATAACCCTATATTTCTCACATGCGTACTTAACACGTCTGAAATTTAAAAAATTTGACAGCTTTCTTTTGAATAAATACAATGCCTTGGAGTGCCACCTCACCCTACATATTACTACTACTCAGCATTTTAGAGCCATCTTGCTTTGGTAACCCTAAAACTGTCATAATTTTTTGTTTTGAATAATTGGTTCCTCACATTTACATCCTGTTTTTAAGTTGTTTCTGTTCACTGTTGCCTGTCGCACCTCATTCTTTCCTTCTGAATCGAGCGTCCCCTTTCTGAATGACATCTTTAGGAAGACCTGGCAGTGAAGGTCTATGTGTGGAAATTCATTTTGCCCTTTACAATCAGGGTATACTTATTTTGTCCTGATGCTTAAGTCATAGTTTAGTTGAATTTAAAAAATTCTAAATTGACAGTTATTGGAGGATATTGTTCTATTTTTTTCTATCTTTAATAGTTGAGGCTTAGAAGTGGCTGGCTGTCTTGTCATCCCTGAAACCCATCTGGCTTTTTCTGTCTGGTTGCTTTGAAAATAGTTTTGCCTTAATAGTTTAGATTTGGGTCTCGTTTGACTTAACTCTGCTCAAGGCTTGGTTGATTTCCTGAATCTAGGATTCATGTTTTAGATCAGTTGTGGATATTCTTATCTGTTATTCTCTTGGAATGTTGCCGCATCCCCGTTCTCTCTCTTGTCTCTTCTGAAAATGTGTTCGTTGGACTTTGTCTTTCTGTCACCCTGTTTAATTTCTCATTTATGTTTCCTGTATTTTAACTTTTCATCTTGCATTCTAAATAATTTTTTCGTATTTATCACCCAGTTTACCATTCCTCACTTAGGTATGTTTATTTAGATGTTTAAGCTGTCCATTGAGTTTTTATTTGTCAGGATTGTTGCCATTTCTAGAAGTGGTCTTGGATCCTTTTTCAAGCCTGTCATTTCTCAAAGTGTTTTTAATTCCTTCTTTTGTTCAGTATTTATTTTAAGCATCTTTTATAGTTCCTATCTGAAATTCTTAGTGTTTAATCCTGACTTGCATTATATCTGCTGTATCGTGGTGCATCTTACTTTAATTTCATTTTCTTAGTTTGTCTTTGATAGAGTTTCATGGTAGTACCACTGTGGGTGTGGGTTACAGACAGGTTCCCATGCAATAGGCTTTTTGCTTGCTTTTCCATGCATCCATGGATATTTCAGCCCAGTTCCAATTTTTAAGTTGACTTTCTTAGCATGAATGTCTCCAGAATTGTATATGGCATACAGGGCGACCCCAAACTTAAACTGCTGTGTAGTACAGGTGTACAGTTACACAATCTTGGGGCAACTTTACCTTCCACCCCAAACCCAGTTCAAGAGAGACCAGAGTTCTTTTCTTAATGGGTATTAGCAGGCAGCTAAAGCAATCTACTTTTCCTTTATTTCTGCCCTGGAGACTCCTGTTACTTTCTTACAATCTCAGAAAGGATGTTTGTTCTATTTTGTTTAGAATTCAGTAAGAAGGTTTTTGGGGAAACTAAGTGTGCCGTGTTACCAGAACCAGAAGTCTTTGGAAAGTCATTTCTGTATATTTAAAATAAATCATATATTCAACATTATCTCTGATACGGATTTTAGAATGTAAGACATTTGGGGATTAAAAATCTATTTAATTACTTCATTCATTTAAACTACCTGGGAACTATTCTTTCTAAATTTGCATTGGAAATTTCTTGAGAACATGTTCATTAAATACCAGATCCTGTATTGGAATTTTGAAGACAGTGAATGTGGAATACTGGGAACAAAGCTGGTTCGTGTGTTCATCAAAGCTTTTTAGGAATAAATAACAGAAACTCAACTCCCAGCGGCTTAAGTGAAAGGGTTATTTATTGACTCAGATAGTCACAAGAATCCCGGGGCTTCCAGTTCAAGTACAGCTGGACTGACATGCTCAGAAGATGTCATTGAAACCAGCCTCTTTTAATCCCTTGGTTTTGCCCTTTCTCTGGCCTGGCTTCCTTCTCACTGGGACGCTCTCCTTATGGTGGCACAGCATTTTCCAACAGCGCCAGTCAGAGAAGGCTTCTCTCCCCACCCAGCAGATGTTCTGTGTGAGGTTGCTTGTCTACCCCCGACCTGTCCAAGGGGCCGACGGGTGATATGCTCTGCTTGGCCTGGAGTTGTGGAGTGGGGTCAGCCGTGGTCAAACCACGTAGGTGAAGAATGGAGGACAGCAGTTCCGAGAGAAAGCTCGGGGCCCTGTCATCAGAAGAGATAGGAGTGGATGCTGGGCGCACAAAACACAACGAACGCCCCCATGACCTCTCTGATTGCCTGTTTGTGTTTGCTCTTCATTTCAGGATAGTGTTTAGTGTTGAGTTTAGAAAACCTGCAGTCATCTGGCCCTGCAAGTTCAAGGACCACGGTGGACAGAGATGGAGTGCTGCCCGCAGTGTTTGAGGCGGTGGTCAAGGGGCTGAAGCGGTCACATGCCAGCCTTCCCGTGGTCGTCCTGGGCCCCTGTGCTTCCCCGAGAAGGCCTTACAGACGCCCGCAGACGCAGGAGTGTCCCAGACGCTGGGCCTAAGCCGCAGCTGGCACCTGCTCAGAGAACTGGCACCTTACCTGCCTGACCGAGTAGGCAGCAGATGGATGTTCATGTTTCCATCCGGGAGAGACTCGGTCACATGCACGGCAGGCAGGTGAGTGGCTGTCCCAGACCAGCCGTCCGTACTTGTCAGAGTCACAGCGTATTGGTGAATGATATTTAAAACAGTGCTTCACATTTTTAATTATGTTCACTTTTATATCTGCTGACCTTTTGATTGAAATACATTCCACTTTGTGGAACTGATTGGATTATGTATGTATATATTTACTAATTCATATTAAGTATTAGTTTTGATCAAATAATACAGTAATCTATTTTCATATTACTGTGGGCCTATGAGCCTTAATATGACTAGTTATATGATTAAAGCTCCATGGTTCTTAAAATTATCTTGAGTAAATGGGATATTTTATAACCAATATGTTCTACAAGTTGAGTACTTCGTTATATGTTATGAGAATGATTTTTAGATGTGTAGGGCCACATGTGTCAGTAATTATGAGTTCTGAACTTGGCATTAATAATTTACTGTGGGGCAGGAGAAGAGCTGCTTCTAAGCCTGTGCTTTATATACTGACTTGTAAATTCGAATGCCATTGAGCTACAAAGTACCGAGGACATGTGATACATAAACACAAAATACACTATATTCTGATTGATGACACTGTGTGTATGTTACAAACATCTCATTTAGTTGTCATTAAAAAAACCTGCAAAAATAGTATTATTGTCCTCATTCTATAAATTTTGTAGATGAGGAAACTGAGGTTCAGAGAAGTGGACAAATTTGCTAAAATTCCTGCGGAAAACAGTACTGACCCGCAGACACGGCCGCCTTTTCCTGCCAGGCCCATACTTGAGGTCTTCCTGGGAGGTCACATTGTTTTACCCACTGTGGCCTGTTGGCTGTTTTTCTCCCCTTTCACAAGAGGGGATGGCAGGTAGGTACAGCTTCTTTGGTCTCCCTGAAGTACAGAGAACCAGGGACTCAAAGTAGGCGGTAGACAGCCTCAGAGGTCAGGAAACCTGAGCTCCAGCTCTGGCTCCAGGGCTAAAAGATGGTGTGATTACAGACATGTTTCTGAGCCTCTGGCTTTCAATCCTCTTGTCTACCCATGGAGATAATAACACACCCCCTGCCATTCTAGATCCCTCTGACACTTAGCATGGATCAGCTGAGATAAGAAACTTCAAAGGACTTTGAAAAGTTGTGATTTCTTGATTTATGCCAGTTATAAGTGTGTTAATTATTATTAGTTTGTTGCAGAAACAATGTGATTTATAGGAATAAATAGCATATCAATAAATATCTGAATAAATAAATAACATATGAATAAATTAAAACTCAGTTTAGTCACAGGAACTAAATTAATTCTCCCAAAAATATGAGTGGATAGGTGATGGGTAGATGGATGGATGGATGGATGGATGGATGGGTGGGTGGATGGGTGGATGGATGGATGGGTGGGTGGATGGGTGGGTGGATGGATGGGTGGGTGGATGGGTGGGTGGGTGGGTGGATGGATGGATGGATGGATGGGTGGATGGGTGGATGGATGGATGGAGGGATGGGTGAGTGGATGGGTGGATGGATGGATGGGTGGATGGGTGGGTGGATGGATGGTGCTTCATAAACATTGGCCCTGACTTGAGACTAGATTGGGTTGTAGAGGAGAGCTAAACACACATGGAGTCAGTTTGTAGTTATTTCAATTTCTTGTTTTCAAAATTTATTTCCTAAATACAAGAGTTTTGTAAAACCCATTCAATGTTTATATCTGGAAATTCTTCTAAGTTGGTAAACTCTAGGTGGGAAAAATGACTACCATCAAAATCTTCATTTAAATAGTTAAAGTGAAAGCATTTTCTTACCCTGGGCTGAAAGAATGAATTTCCACATGTGAACTCCTCTCCCGAACCCATATGACAAGTATCATGAAACAAATATTTCCAAGCATGACTCTGTCATTTTAAGTGATATTCCATACATTCACTTCACAAGAGACCCCTTAAAATATGTAGTGGTGACAATGACCTTGCTTAATAGTTGCAGGGCTAGCCTTTTCCATTTCTAATGCATTTTTCTGGAGTTTAAACTAGACTGTAAAATATTGCTTATTTGATCTCCTACCAAGTGTGGCTGGTAATACTTTGCTAATTAAAAAACCTTCCATGTTGAAGTTCAATCCATATTAAAAATACGTATTGCTTAAAATATCATTTTTGTGTTTTCTTTTTTGTTATTCTAGATGGGAAGTATGCAAGTTCAGGCTCTTTAATATAAATTGGTTATTTAGTCCAAAGGTCACAAAATGGCATTTGCTATTTCACTTTAAAATAGGTAAGACTGCCCTTTTAGAAAGAAGTATCTCCTAGAAATTCAATGTCACTCTAATCAGAGGGAAATTTGGTATAACTTATATAAAGGATAATAAAAATTAAATCATGAAAAAGAAACAGAACTTAAAATAGTACATGTTGTCTCCTCAGATGGCTGAGCCATAAAACAGCACTTGTTGATTTTACAGCGATCAGCAATTTAGTATTTAAGCCAAAACCTTCTATCATTTACCTGAAAGAGTTTATATATTGGATATAAAAATTGCAAAGAAATTACAGAGACTTCTTAGTTATTCAAGGGAGGATATTTAACTGTGAGTTCTTCTTCCCAGGGTTTTCAGTATTTTTGGAAAAACTCAGATATGTCAGTACAAGTGTGTATTTCACCTGATACAGCTGTCAGACCACCACGGTTTGGAAGGTTCTGATACCTGTGGGTTTCTCAGAGAAAGAAAGAAGGATTTACCTAGTCTTCTATCTTTTTAGAACATTGTTTTTTCATGGACAATGGCAACAACTCAAACTCTGAAAAGAAGTCTTAATTTTACGACATTTATTTCCCCATTTGTTCTCATAGCTTTTGTTATGTCCAAGTCAAGATTCTCTTCCATTCCTTGAAATATCTATTTATCTATGAACTGGACTTATACTTAACACAGCTTTATGTAACTGTCCACATACATCAAGCAGTTACACTTGAACCCTAGCTGGGACTGACTGAGGGCGCTTGTTGTACTCAGAAGGCTGAAGTTTGGGCCTCTGCCCCCCTGACTGTCGGTGTCGGTCTGTGCGGGACCTCAGCACCTCCGTCAGTGCTTTCCTTTTGCCTCCTTGGGAGTATGTTGTTGATCTTGCCACGACCTTTCTTGCCCTCCACCCTACATCTCTACGTAGAGGCCACATGTAGACACCCAGATAGGTTTCCACGGTCTAGCACAGCGTCAGCAGCTGTGAGGGCCGGAAGGATGCCGGACCCACTGTCCTCCGTGGCTGGACGAGCAGCTCCTAGAAGAGGTGGGACCGGCCAAGCCACAGGGGCTCCTCGGCTCCAGGTGCCCGAACCCCTCTGAGTGCCCCTCACATCAGGCCAGCTTCATGGTTGTTTATTCACATCAATTTGCAAGTAGCATTTCTACTGAAAACAGGATTTTGCTGCGAAAAGAAGTACTGTAAGCAAATGAATAAAACAAAACTGAAAAACGTTGATAAACATCAACCTTCTTCATCCTTCAAACTTCTAAATATGAAGCTAGGGAACTTAGGTGATCTTTCCATGGTCACAGAGCCCAACCCAGTTCCCCAGCCCCTGATCCGGTCTTCCCTCTGGGCGGCCCCCGAACCCAGCCGTGCAGACTGTCAGGGTAGCTGGTCTCTCCCCACTCAGCGGGTCGTTGGGGCTGGAAGGCTGGTGCTGGGCGGAAAGGGGGCCTAATGCTACACCCGCTGGACGCGTCTGTCTTCTCCCTGAGCCGAATCCTGGCCAGGAATGTCCTGCAAGTGAGAAAGCAGTTCTCTCTTGGAAATGCCGATCATTACAACCCTTCTGGAACTCAGCTCATTACACCAATTCTGATAAGCAGGAGTGCTGCGTAAGGGGAAGCCCGTGCAGTTCTGCTGTGCCCCAGCGCGGGGGCGAGGGCTCACTGTAGGGCGTCCACAGCGTCCTCTCCTTGGCGTCCTCTCCTCCTCACGCATCTCTGCTTACTGCCTTTTCTAGATGCTTTCTCTGGGTCTTCAACATTCACTGCCTCTCCTTCTCCCGTTTGGAGCCCCTGCAAAGGACCAAAAGCCTGGACTTGTCCGTGGGTCACAGCCAGCGTCACAGAAGCAGGGTGCTGGCCGGCAGGTGCTCCCAGCAGCCCCTCCATGGATATACACACGCACACAAGGCACGCACCTTCCGGAGTGAGGGCCGTGTGCTCTCACTAGTGCCACAGCTGTCCTGGAAATATCCAGAGCCCTTTCTACAATGACACTACTTTAAACATTAATTTCTAGGGTCAAGTTTATCAAAAAGAAAACATCGTTAAGCTCTTTGAAATTCCACTGGGCTTTAAGGATTTAAGACTCTTGGGTGTTTAATATAAATGTTGCCTATTTTTAAATAAACTAAAAAGCTCCCAACAGTGGAATCCTGCAAGGCCGCCATAAGCATGTCTAGGTTGCTGAGAGAGGCTTGATGGTGGATGACCAGAAAGGGTGCGCCTCAGACAGCGCGCATCAGAACCCCGTCCCTTCCCATGGCCTCTGGCGCCGGGCGCTCCCTGTGACCTCACCTGCCGTGGCGGTTTCCAGAGGCCAGTGCAGGGCAGGGCCGGTGTGACGGGGTCGTCCACTTCCAGCAGTGAGATGAGAAGGTCGTCCCATCTGGCTGAGTGCCCCGCAGAAGGCTCTGCCCTTTATTTTGAGATGATTATCCTGGCTTTCCTTTCCTTTCTCTTACTGCGTTAAAATGTTCATTTCTTACAGAAAGTGAGGTTAGAGTGGGTGATGGAAATGTTCTGTTTTGTTTGAATGACCCTTCTTGATAAGATTAAAAGATGGCTTTAAAACCAATTTTAACTCTGTGAAATTTAAAGTCTGGGAAACATTGCTTTAAGGTTGGGTCACATCCTGGGACCAGAAGGGAATCCCCACAACCACTGGAATTCTTCAGAGAATCTTGAAACTTCTCTTCTGGTAAGCATAGACAATGAGGGTGATGAAGGGTCCATCGCCCAACTTCCCTTCCCTTCCCCAGCATCCACAGAAGGATAGGTCCTCGTGAAATGTGAAGCAGAAAGTGGGTAGGAAAAACACAAAAGCGCCACTCCCAAACGTTATGAGAAAGCCGCTTCAGTGCTTGATCTGTTTCCCATGCTGGCCGGCCCAGTGATCATGAGGGGTGACACCGTGTCAGAGACAGAATCCCAGTGTGTTTACTTTTTCCTGACAAATACTATACATTTTCTTCTTGTAGTGAACAAACATTGTTTATGCAGCTGTGATTTCTGAAATGAAACTGACTTTCTACCCCAATGTGTCTTTGCTTCAAAGACACTTAAGGAGAGCTCTTGCGTGGCATTTGGGAAGGACTTTTTGAGTAAGACCGCCTGATCAGGGACAGTCGCTGCGCATTAGATCCACCGAGAAGGGAAAGAATCCTGGTTAAGTGTCTCCATCTTGGGTCACGGGCCTCCTCTAAAGCAACTTCTCCCCCTCCTGAGTGGCCTTTGCTGTGAGGCCGGAGGTGCAGGAGAAAGCTGGCTGGCCACGGAGATGGAGAACTAACTCTCAGGAAATCTCAGCCCTGGGGCAGTGAGTGTCCACTTCTCTGTGCCAGGTGGGATCACTTCCCCACTGCCTTCAACCTGCCAGATGATAGGTTGACTGATGGGGTCCTTATGTCCAGTGCAAGTAATTTTAGATAGAAAATTATGCATTAGGTAAGACTACGGTTCAATTTTCATCACCCCCAAAGCACACACTGTCCCTAATGTAGTCGCCCTTGGGCTCAGGCTCAAGGTGGCTGTATTTTCTGAAGTAAATGGAGTGAAACCTCTTCCTTGCTTCTTTTTTTGACCTAAACACATGGAAATGAATTTCTTAGGTTTTGCTTTTAAAATGTCTGATGCACGGTATAGACTGCAGTGATTTATCTCCTATGGGGCCAGTGGTTGGTCCACCAAGTTGCTAAAACATTTTCACGCTTAGGTCAGCCAGTAGGTGGACAAGCTCCTGTCAGTGGCCTCACCTGGGAAACTAGGAACTGATCCCAGTTTTGGGGAAATGTCTTTACCACAAAGATTTTTGCTTAAGTGCCTTCAAATTTAATGTGTGTCCCAGGACAATACAGTAGTTTTACTTTGTGGCTCTTTTTTTATTTTCCTTGTTATTCTTATTGACTTTTCCTGTTTTTTCTTTTGAAATGAAGGAAGAATTTTCATTTCATGACTTGACAGAAAAGCTCAGTTTGCCAGAATATCAGCAAATTCTCGTCTGAATACCTTATGCTATTCCCAGTTGCTAGAGCTTAACTTTTGCCCCCTAAGCCCAATTTGTAAATCAGTCATCCTTTCGTGCATGCCCCAAACTGCCCTCTCTTCCTGGAGTGCCTATCTCATGTTTTGGCATCCCTACCTACCCCCTGGCAAGAGAACAGAAGAAAACTAGTGGTCAGAGGGTCTCCCTTCCATCCATTCACCCTGCACGTGTATGTGGGGTGGCTACGGCGCGTCAGACACCGCTCTAGGGACGGGAGGTGCAGTTGTGTGTGCAACTCTGCTCTCACAGCAATTACGTTCCAGTACACTTCTTCCAGAAACATTCTCTCCCTTCATGGACATCCCCCAACCTCAGATAAATGTATATATTTAGATAAGTATAACATATTTTGATGTATTATATGTTTAAATAAAGACACAAAACAGATGTTCTCGCAAGAATGCTTAGTTTCCTTCGGTTGCCTCTGCTACTCGCTGAGCAGAGTGGACGTGCTAAACAACTTGATATGGGCTGGTGACGCTACGGTCCCATCAGAGGAGGTCAGATGTCTGGCAGCTGCTGCTTTAGATTTAGATGAGCAATATGCAATCAAAAATCTCCATTCCTGGCTAGTCCTCTTTGCCTTGGTGCACATTGAGAACTGGCTGACTGAAATGCTTCTCTTTATTTCTGATAAAGTCCTATTTGCTGTGTGATCCTGTCGCCTTCATCTCCTGCATCCCTAAGACGTCTACAAGGGGGAACCACTCACAGTTTGGTCCCTAGTAGTATAAGTCTCCCCCACTCCCTGGAAAGTTTTCTCTTGGAGGTCAGCAGTTAGCTTGTCATTGCCATGAGCCACTCTTCCTAACTCCTGGACTTTGCACATGCTGATTCACTTTCTTAGAAAGAAAGTCCCATCTGTCAAGCATTATCTCCTTTGGGAAGATTTCATTAATTTCCTTAATCTGTGCTAGATGCTGTTTCCTATGATAGCACTTGCTACTCCCCACAGACTAGAGAACAATTAGATGCAGGGGAAAACGTATGACCAAGTTATGTGATGCCTGAATTGCCCTTTTGCCTATATGGTGAAACAACACTGCATCGATATATATTTTCCATCTTTTTCCCCTTACTTTAGCCTTTCAGAGTTCCTGAAATGCCTCTTTGTAAATTAAAGAAGAATGCCTATGCTTTTAAGGTGAACCTGACTTTAAGATTTTCTAGTCAAAATGTCAGTACCCTTGAGAAGAGTAATATTTTACTTAATTTTTTTAACTCAACAATCAAAAAATAATTTGTATCTGGGAAAAGGCTTTGCAGGTAGTGGCACCTGGAACCTGGTGCTCAGAAGCAGGAGGAGGGAAAGACATCTAATCCCACCACCTTATTTTATTTTATTTTTGTTTTTAACAACTATCTTTAAAAAATTATAAATGCCACATACAAATTCAAGGAAGAGAATAAATCAGGAGTCTGAGATGTAATTAAAATGTCTTTAAGAGGCTGGTATTGTGTCTTTTATATCTCTGCTCAAATGGCAGTTTATGGAAATCTATTAACAATTAAGAAATGCATACATTAAAAAATTTGTTTAAATTGACATTTTAAGATAGCAATCTAAGCTTCAAGTTAATTTAAATAGATATCTTAACACCATTTAGTACTTCACTTTTGCAGAAACAGACTGCTCTTACTAATAAAAGATGATGAAACAAATGGACATAAAATATTGAACAGTATAATTACAAGTAAAATTCTGCTTCATTTAAAAAATTACACCTCTAAGTAAAAATGTAGTTAAGTCTTACAAGGATATTTGGACACTATGGTTTTGGTAACTAAAGAAATATATTAAAGTTTTGAAAAATTTGGTTTAATTTAAAGATAAACCCAGTATGTAACTACATAAAAGACCTAGGTAGCAAAAGGATTTGAAGATGAAGCTGGGAGTGTCTAAAGGCAGATTATTTCCATCTAGTTTTTAATATTCATAGCATGGACTTATTTATAGTTACTTGTGAGATTATAAGTACTAAATATTACTCTGAACTCTCTACTGTGAATCAGAATTTAGAGCATTGGAAAATAATAAAGCTGAAATTTCCCTTTACTAATTTGTATATATTTTTAATGCTGTGTTTATGTTCTCCATTGAGAAGACCTAAGAAAATTATAAAAATCATTATTAAATGAAGGAGAAAAATCTACATATATCTAGGACAGAGGCATTTAGTATGCTAGCAGCTCTCTAAAATGGCCAAGAAACAATCAATCAAAGGAGGAAACAAAAGACAATTTTGGGGGCTATTGTCTGGGACTCTTAATATACAGAGCGAAATCAGCATTTCCCCAGTCACGTCTCAGAAAAACCACCCAAAAGCAGAAAGGAAAACAAGAAAAGCGGTAATGCAAAGCTGACCCCTTGTAAAACTAGGAAACAACAGAGACCCCAGAAGAAAAATAAATGACTTCTAAAATCAGTGACGTTCAGGCAGGGACACAGGAAGCCCCCAGAGTGAAGGTGCCCATGGGTGCTGAGCTCAGTAAAAGCCGTGAGAGCCTTAAGTGACACGTATTGAAATATAAGCCCAGCTTTTTACAGCAGGGTCCAGCAAACCTTTTTCTTAAACAGCCAGACAGTAAATATTTTAGGCTTTGTAGTTCACATTGTCTCTGTTACAGCTACTCAGCTCGGCCATGATCAGCATGTAAACAAATGGGTGCTCTGGATTTAAAGGGTACATAGTCAGTATTTCCCGACATATCTCCAGGAAAGGTAATGGGCTCACATCCTTTCCAGGGTGCAGAGGCCCCTGGTGGATTTGGCCTTCCATCTCTCCAGAAAACCCTGCTCAGTTCCAAACCCTGGCTGGCCCCCACGAGGAGAATCACAGCCCACCCTCGGTGTCACCAACCAGCCCCTGGCAGACAGCAAAGCCATTGGCAACATGGCTCTGGCACAGGGTGAGTCTGTGGGTGAGGTTATTTCACTAGTGGAAAATGGGCTAACAGTTGCCAATTTGAGTTTAAGGCATTTAAAGGATAATAATAAATGAGTTGACAACACATTAGTCATTAATACCACAGAAGTCTAAGAATGACTTAGATATCTTAGATCCCTGTGAATTCAGCCTAGAGCGTCCGAACCTGCCACAGGCAAAATGGTGCGCATCCCATTTCCATTTGGGGCCGTACAGGGGTGCGGGATGACGGCGGGAGGCACTCAGAGATCTGGGGTCCCACGGCTCAATGTTAGACCACAGATTTTCGGAATCTACGTGCATAACCCTTAGAAGGTGGATTTATAATCATTTTAAATTTCAATCAACACGGAAATGATAGCATCTCTATTCAAGACGCCCATGGGCATCCCGCCCAGACTGCATCTGCGAGGTTTGTAGAGCAAGGGGTTAGGTATTTCCGTGCCAACCAGTGGAGGTCAGTGTTGAGTCACTAATCTCTCGTTTCAACTGGATGCAGAAGTTGCCAAGGCAGACAGGTTCTTGCTCATACAGCAGACAGAAAAAGGGCACTCAGAGATGAAGACAATGGGACTGTGACCCACGGCGAAGCGGGAGCGGCAGCTCCGGGCTGCCACGGAATGATCGTGCGCAGGGGCTGGTGCCGCGGAGCAGCCTCAGGAAGAGGTGCTGTGTAGCGAGAGGGCGACGGAGGGGTGACCTGTGTGCACGCAGCCTCAGCGACCGAGAGCTGGCCCCATCTTTGGAACGGACTGCTCCCCAAATTCCTCTCTGCTGAGAGGTCCTGGGACCCAAAAGGGGCATCCTGGTCTCTTGCTGTCTATGTGAGTTTTTTAAAGTGAGGAAAGGCTGCAAGATGCTTCCCAGGAGTACAGGGAACTTCTCGCAGGCAACATGTTCTCAGGGTCACGGTCCTTGTTACCGGGATGTTTACAAAGCCTCCTCCATCATTCATTCCGAAAGGAGAGTCAACCCCATTCTGGCTGCTAGTGGTGACTCGGGGGGTTGGGGGGCGCCTATTAATCTCTAGACGCTGCACAAGTGGGAAAACTTGCAGGAGGAGTTTGAGTTTGGGGTCTTCCATGTCAGAATGGACCCACTCACATCAGGAGACAGAAAACTCCATGGGACCATGGAGAGCTCACTTCTCTCCTCCCTTCGGGTCAGTTTTTGCTCCATCATTTGAGAATTTGAGGGTATAAAGAACTGAGGAGTATTTGTCCAAATGGAATACTTAAGCTGCTGGGGGTTCACTCAGCATGGTTATTTTGATCTTCACTATTAAAGTGATGTGACTGAAGGGGGTGGGCCGAAGTGCAGTAAAGCCCTGCATTATATGCTTTAATTTGACATCCCTGTTGACGGTGGTTATATTTTCAGAGGCTTATGTTCTTCATCAAAGGCAGCTAAGGAGACTGGAGGCCCCTCTCTCTGTTAATGCCTGGGGGTGTAGGTAGCAATTAGTAACATAAAATTCTCCTAGATAGAGCACTCTTTATTTCTCCGAGTGTGTGATTCCCGTTCACAGCTCTGATGAGCAAAGGACACCTTTTGAAATAGGAGATGGAATGCTTTCTTGGCTTCTGAGTTTGCTATTTTTCTTTACATTTCTATGTTTCTTATTTAAAGATTTTCAGCTTCCTTTTTACACTCCATCCACCAGGGCTGAGCGCTAGTCATAGATATTTCTTTTCAGAGACAAGTACCATGTACTTTAGTTGCCAGAAATGCCTCTGACCACAGCCTTTCATGTTTTATGCCCTCACTCACATACTTTCTATTTGTCATACTCCTTTCCTTGTGCTCTTCACAGTCTGCCACCCTCCAGATAGTCATCTATCCTGAATGGTGAAACCCGATTCATTCTTCAAACCTAGTTCAAATGTCACCTCCGGCATAAAGCCTTTAATGCCCTTTGCCAATCCTTTTTTTCCCAGGCAAAATTAATTTTCCCTTTCACCACCCTCCCCAGAGTGTTACATGTATTACATACATTTTGATCATATATACACACAAATGTGTGGACATTAAACAGCTAAATAGCAAAACTTCAGCAAAGTAGGAGAGAGACCATCAAAAGCCCTCGATGCTGCCATATGAAAATGGAGAAAATGCCATGCAGAAACCACAGAACAAATGACTCCAATAAGGGGAGAGGAGAGGAGATAGCTTTTCTAGATGGTCTCAACAGAGAAATTTTTCCAATTGCTGTCCCCATATCAGAAGAGACTTCCATGCCACTCTCTTCCACAGTAGTGCAGACATAAGACATTTTGTGGTAGTCACTTCATAAACTCCCTCTCGGAGGAGACTCAAGTCTCTTCCCATTTCTGCGTTTGCTTGGATCTGTGCAGTATCAGCTAGGAGTGGAAATAGCTAGTGCCACTGAAATGTAGCTGTTAAAAAATCTAAACTTCAGAGTCTAAGCTGTAATGTCAGACTGTCTACAATTGAGAGACTGAATTCTCTGTAGTTAATAAAATCACTCTGATAATAACTAATCTCACCGATTCACCATGTGAAGCTGGGGCACAGACCAAAATGGAACAGATAGTAACATCAGCAAAAAAACACAAGATGGTGAAGCCAAATATAGGAATCTAGACAGGGATGAGGCAAAGGTTTACATGGTTATCCACAGTGCAGATTTTATCAGTTCATTAGAGAGGAGCATTTAGGGAGCCCAGCCTGTGATCATCTCTGTGTGATCTGGGGGCTGGGTGCACGCACGTGTGCACACGTGTGTGGTAGGATGATATTGTTACATCTTGACCTGTCTCTTGCCCTTCCCCCAGTCAGGCAGAGCTCACCATTTGTGGTTTACTGTCTCAGAGAAAGGGTGTGTTAACCAAAAGCCGAGAAAGGGGAGCCCCTTCTGGCTTTTGAGTTTAAAATAAAAGCCCCTCCAAAAATCAGGGATGATTAAAAGCAAAAGCAAAGATTCCAGCTTCCAAGAGAAAGGTAGCTTCCCCAGCTTGGGTGAACGAGATGTAGAGGAGGGCTCGGACAGCTAGCTTCCTGCAGGTGGAGTGCAGTGGAGAGGACGCCCACACAGGGCTGCTCTGTGCTCTCACAGCTCCATGGAGTTCCGAGCGCCGCACTGTAGGGAGTGACTAGTAGAAGGGCCCTGCTCATAGGTGCTGCCAGGGCCTGGAAGTAGGGATGGAACTGAACAGCCACCAAGGCTTATTCATGCCCTGGTATAGTTTGGGAGCAGCCAGATGTCTCCCATGAGCTCCAGAACGGCCCAGGAATAGCGCGAGGATGCCCAGGCCAGACGAAACCCCACACCTGTGATTGAGGGACTGTGGACTGGGGACCATCCCAGTGGAAGCCTGCATTGTCGGGAGACAGTGAAAAGCCACGCTCCGGGAGAGCTGGTGCCCTCGCCTGACCCCACACTGCCCTGGGTGTATGGTTTGCCTGGGCGTCAGTCTGTATCCCACTAGCTGAAAGGGGAACCAAAAATAGAAGAAGACTTCCTTTTTGCACAGCTGATTTTGCAATGGGTTTGTGGGTTTTTTTGGTTTTGTGCAATCGCTTGGTTCTTCATCTACCCACTCGTTACACTGAACTCCTCAGGCATCGTTGTCTCCCTCAGCCCAAGCGGTGTGGCCCAGAGAGGGGTTTGATAAACATTTGCGAGGTGAATTAAAGAATGTACCCAAGGGTAGGCGGCAGCAATTCATTCTTACAACTCTTTTGTGTTCCGTAGATTCTGGCAGATTTGGGGGCACAGAATGAAGGCACGACATTCAGTGAGTGAATGAACGGTCTGTTGAAAAGTGAGATGAGATACGAGACACCGAGGGGCTGCTCAGTGACCCTGCCTGCTCTGTGTGCGCTCCGCAGCTACAGGTCTAAAGGGCTTCTCCTATCTTTTCCTGCCCTGAGAGTGAACAATTACTATTGAACTCAGACCTAGCAAGCAACACACATGCTTTTTAACCACTACCGAGAAGATACTAACCCTACTCTTTTCTGTCTCCCATTCCTACTCAAAAATCTTTCTGATTCCTGTATGAAAATGTAAAACCTTGCAAAGGAAAAAAGACTGCATACTGAAGTGTTGATTAAAGCCTCCAAAGTTTGGTGCATGGCTGCTGGGTCTGGAATCCTTGCTGCATTAGCATGTTTCAGAGAAAGATTAGGTTTCTCTCAAGATTGACTCTGGCTGAGTTCCTCTCTTATATCCACTTCCTCAGTGACTAAGCTTCCTGCCCTGGGATTCGGGCTGGGATTCTTACCATGAGGCCCCAGTTTCCAGGAAGATGAATCCAGGCACACTTTTTAATGCCAACTGCTTCCCTTGGGTTGAGTCCAGGGTCGATACCTACTCTGGACCCGGCCCGCACGTCCCAGAACAACCAGCTCCAGCTCCATTCCACATGCTCTGTATTCAGGTCTTACCTCCCTGCAAACTGGATCACGTCCCACATCAATTTCAAAACCTGGAATGGATCACATTTTCATTTGCAGAATTTTCCTTCTGCTGGTATGGAACACATTTTGTTCAGTGGGTTGGTCAGAAGGAGCTGTAACAACCTGCCTCCAATGTGTGCTGGCTCAGCACGACACATTTTTCTTCCTTCCCACAACACAGTTTCAGTGCAGGCCAGAAGAGGAGCTGGGGTTCTGCTCCTTGGGGTCTTTTAGGGACCTGTTTTCCTTCCATCCGGTGGCTCGTCCTGCTCTAGGTCTTCATAGACTTCGTCATTCAAACAAAGGGTAGTGGAAGAGCAAGGTCTGGACATAGGAGGTTTCTATGAGCCAGATGGACAGCGGCACCCCTCACGCCCATTCACATCCATTGACCAGAACTCAGCTACATAACCACCCCAAATGGAATATGTAGTGTGACTGTGCGCTGAGAGAGGAGAATACACATTGCGGGGGCACTAAACTGAGTCACCATTGTGTGACTTTCTTCACTGAAGATGCAGACTTCCTGAAACTTTAAGGCCAAAAGCGTCTATTGGTAAGACAAATTATACACTAACTAGATCTGGTACAGTCAGTGATCCAGCCTAAATCTTCTTTGTAGTCACACTTTTTGAAACTGTGAGAATAGAGAAATGAGTGAACATAGATCGATCATAGTAATCATACTAAATTATCTTCAATTTCCTGTTTATGGACCTGACCTCAATTCTGTAACTTGCTTTAAAATAATATCAGTATGAGTTAACATTTTATATTGCTGATTAAAGAACATTTAAATAGCATTTGCTTTTTATCAATGACTTCAACAGGAACTCAAATCTATGTAACACATATATAGTATGGAGTGGTTCAAAATGGGGGTTTTTAATATATTAACTATCATTTTAATTGAGAGACACTGGAGAAAATCAGGCTAAGAATCATGCTCCCTCCCAATCTGGCGTCAGCCCCACCACTCTCTCCCAAGGAGAGGACTTACACCTGGAAACAGGATCATACAGGTGAGGGGCCACATTTCCACCCTCCATTTTCTGGAAGATGCATTTGTTGACTGAGGTGCATGCGCATGGGTGCAAGGTGAATTTGTGTCTCACCTCACTGCATTCCTAGGCTCACAGTCAAGAGTTCTCTGGAGAAGGCCTCTGCAGCCCAAGAGGGTCTCTTGGGTTTAAAACATATATTATCCACTTTCAGGAGCTGGTGTTCTGAGGTCAGCCCCCTTCTTGGGAAAGCACACATAGACTTCTTACGGGTGATGACACATGTCCAGCTTCGGGTCAGTAATGGTAATTGGCAAAGCCAGCCAAGGATGTTACAGCTGGGGATCACTTGGTACAGTTTTTGAAACCAGACCCATGGGTGACAGAATATTTAATTCCTGATTAGACGGAGAGCATGCGTCAGCTCAGCACCCACCTAGTACTGTCTCTGATGACCATATCCTCAGTTCCCAGCCCAGCCGGTCAGTTTGCAGGTGTGGGCTTTAATCCCAAGGGGTCTGTGTGTGACCGTTGTCTGCAGGGTAAGTCTGGGTGTGTGTCCTGTATTCGGCACTTTGCGACCTGCATGCAGCTCAGTGGGACTGTTAGATAATGGCCACACCAAAGGCTGTTGTGAGGTTGGATGAAGTCATGCCAAGAAAGCCTGCTCTTTCTTTTTGAACACAAGCCCAGCATGATAAGCGGGTCCTGCTACTCGAAGTGCAATTCCATCTAGAAGCAAGTCAGCCCCGTGATCCCCATGGAGAAAGAGCTAAGCGTTTTCACCGGGTGCCAGTGGCAGGCAGCCTGAGGAGGGGGACAGGACACAGGACAGGGGCCAGAGCCTTGGGTTCTAGACCCAGTTTGCCTCCAGTTCGACTGTGTGAATTTGGGGGAGTCGCCCCTTCAGCTTCCTCGTTTGTAAAATAGGAGACATAGTTCTTGCTCCAGGTGCCTCCCAGGGCTTGTGTCAGACCCAAAGGTCACAGTGATTGTGATTTCATCATGTCTGTCAATCACTTCATGTCAAACAGGGTCCTTTCTACTCAACTTTCAAAAACACCCAAACTCTGATGCCAAAGGTCTACGTGGTATGAGACATTCACTCAACAAATATTTACTGATCTCTGCTGTGCTGGGCCTTGTCAAGGAGCTGGGGTTCAGCAGTGAGCATGGAAGGTGGTTAAGAGTGTATGAACAATAAGAAAGTTAACAACAACAAAAAAACCCTAAATGATTGCAAACACTTATAACTAGTCCCCAGACTAGGCGCTGTGAAGAGAGTGAGCAGGGAGAGAAGGGGCCAGCTTATACCGGCTGGTCAAGGAGGGCCTTCCTAAGGAGGTGGCACCGGAGCCGACATGCAAAGGAGGTATTGGGATATCAGGCACCTTATAAACAACAGAATGACATAAAAAACGATTTGGCAAGCACCATTCACAAATTTTAGTGAAATTCCTCTCTTGGAAGTGGGTACAGAAGCAAGTGGGACGATGAAAACAAGAAACGGCTCAAGAGAGGAAGGCCCGCAGGCCCCCAGGAGAAAGGTTTCTGGCCTCGCAGTGGGGCTGTTCACTGCCTGCCTCTCTGTGATTATCTAAGCTATGGCGCTGCTTCTGTTTCTCTCCATCCAAGTATCCTGCTCCTTCTACTTTTCATCTCTCAGTTTTTATTTATTATGGCAAGATCGTGATAAATTGAAGAACATTTTTAAGAAATCGCCAGTAATTCTCTCTCTCTAGCCCAGACGTTCGCAGTCTTCTCAGGTCCCTCCTATTCTGACGTGCCCTGTGCATGTCCTGGCCCAGGGTCCGAGGCTCTGAGGGGTGTGACCGGGGAGCGCGCTCGGAGGGGTCACCGCCACTCCGAAGCAAAGAGAAATGACAGCTGGCCCCGCTGGCGGCCCACAGAGCCCTCCTGCCCTGGTGGCACGCTAAAGTGGTGCCGTCTTTCCCATGGGGCACGTGGGGCACAGAGGTTTGGAACTAAAATCTCTCTCTCTTCATTAATGCTGAGGTCACCAGATAGGCCAGCATACCCCCTCCAGAGAGTGACAGGCCATGTTTGGGATTTTAGAAGAAGACATGTGTGGGCATTAAATTCCATCTGGAGAAAAAAGTGATCTCCCTAGTCTGAGAGGGACTTCTGTCGAAACAGGCTGGAAACCCCCAGGAGCAGTGAGAAACTCAAGCTTTGTTCAGGAAGGCCCCATCCACTCACGCCCATCCTGTCCTGGTTCAGGCCGCTGTGTCCAGCCCCGCTGCACGCAGCCTGTCCTGTGGGGACGTGGAGGCCAGGCCCTGAGGACAACCTCCTCGCCTCCGCCCTGACGCCCGGGCACTGCTAGGTGCACTTGCCCCGACCTGCAGACTCAGGGTGACTTCGCCCGCAGTGACCAGGGAGCTGCCAGGTGCTGCTCTGAGGGCCAGTACGTTACCTTTTTCAGTCCCGACAAGCCGGCAGGGCAGGTGCCAACAGAAAAACCACCCAGACCAGAAGGATGGCAAACGGGTGCGTGACGGGGCCTTTCAGGGGAAAGGGAAGGCTGCTCAAGGTCCTCCCGGAGGAGGGGCCTCCAGGTTCACGGAAGTCCTAGTTAACCCGCGGGCTTTGATCTAGGCCATTTACAGATACCCTCTTATGTGCGAAACACATAACCCCGGCGATCTGTGGGGTGCTGGACTTCACCCAGGTTTTATCTAACCCAACAATCTTATCCTAATATTTCATAATTGAATTGTCTAGATATACTAGCTTCTCTAGATGTTTTTTGAACCAATCATATCTTATTAGTAATTTCATTATTAAGACTTTAAAAATAAATGATTTTACGTTTTTTGAAAATATCATCTTCATTTTAGAGATGAAAAAACCGAGGCACAGAGAAGTGTTTGATGTCCTCAAAGAGCCGTAATGAAAAGCTAGTCACCAGTGAGCACATTTTCACTCGACCCTTTCACCCGGTATCTCTGACACTGTGGGGAAGCTGGGGTTCCTACGGCCGGGATCCTCACTGAACTTAAACCACATGATGATGTAGCTGGCCTGTTGCTAGGCTACCGCTTCCACACCTTTAGGCAATAAGCTATTACTGTGCTATAGAGAGAGCTCGGCCCAGTGCTCTGCGCGGAGGCAGAGACACTGGTCCTCGACCTACCGCTGGAAGAACAAGCCGGGTAATAAACCCTTTCACCCCAAAGAACGTACTGCTGTCAATTTCTTTGGTCGCATTGAATCCATAGCGAACTTGCCCGGGGCTAAAACCCACTGGCAAGACAGACACCCTCCCTCTTATCTCTGGGAAGTGTCTCAGGTCCGATGTCTCCTGTGCCCCGACCCTGCCGCAGCTCCGTTTACTTCATCACCTCGCTCCACGATGCCATGGCTTCCTCACCTCCCGACAGTAATGACCCCAGTTCCCAGACAGCATGCTTCTTGAGGCAAAGCGTGTATTCCTTACCACACTCTTGGCCCATCGCAGAGGACTCGAAACATGGTTTTTGAATAAAACGTGAACTGCCCCCCCCCCACCATATACAGGATCTCCAGATAAAAGTCTTTTCAAAGAGGCAGCCACTGGGTCCTACTGTCCTGGGCGGCCTGGCGCTCTCGGCCCCACCGTGGCTGCGCACGCAGATCCTCCCTCTCAGAGCCCCTGGCCACCGAGTCCTTCCCTCGGGTTCCCATCAGGATTTGCCCCGGGCTCCTGCAGGGCGGGGGCCCCGCTCCCGTCCCGGTTGGTGCCTTAGGGGCTCTGTGCAGACATCTTCAAATTGTGTTCCATAGGACACGTCCTGGCCGCTTAGGAAAAGGCATTTCTGGCAGCATAACTTTTAAAAGGCTCTTTAGAGGATCAGAATATTAGCATTTTAAAAGCTCTGAAAAGACTGTCATCAGATGTAGTTGCTCACCTTGAACCAGTCCCATGAGGTGGCAGATCCTGATTATGTGAATGGGGGGCTGACTCAGTTGCCTCCCATTTCCCTCCCCTTTACGGTGTGCCTGCCTCTGTTTGCTACAAACTGCATTTCCCAGGACTCCCTTGCGGGCTGGATGCACATAGACCATCAGAGGGGCGCCCGGGTTCCCCAGGGGAGGAAGCACACGGGGGGGGGGGGACTGCGCCTCTTGGCCAGCCGGGAGCTGCAGGTGTCTGGCTTCCTCAGGGGGCTCGGGCAGGCACCTGGGGTCCAGCCTCCAGGGCCATCATGGCTGAGTGACAGGCCATGGCAGGAGTGGGGGAGTCCCTACGAGAGAAGCGTCTCAGTGTGGGTGGGTGCCACCTGTCACAGGTTCTGGCTGAGCGACGCGCAAGGCCGCTCCCAGGGTATAATAATAGTGAGGAGGAGGGTAATGGTCATTCCCTTGCTACTTAAACCTGAATACTTGAGGATACCTCATAAAACTAGTGGTTCCAGGAGGACAAGTTTGGAAATGCTATTCTTCAAAAAAGGGACTTAGAGAGACTCCAAACCTTAATCCACAGGCATACAAACTCCTGGTGGGAATTTCCCCTTCTGTGCCAGGCCCGTGGGTCATGAGGAGGGAGGACAGTGGCTGTGTGGCTGTTATTTTCCATCTCTGGACCTACATCTACAGTTTCACGAGAACATTGGCTGAACCAAGCATCTGCTCCTTATCTCATATCCTGCTAGGTCCTCACGAGAAAATACAAAGTAAATGGCTTGATTTCCCATTGGACTAACAGAAGGCTAGAGATTTATGTGTGAAATCATTAGGGAATAGAAAATGGTATAAAATTAAGTACCACATTTTGAGGGTTAATATATTGAACTTATTAAACACATACATTATAAAGCGATTCCTCTGTTATCTAGGATTTTTTCCCCTAAATTGTGATTCATGGTCCATAGGGATATTTTGTTTTGTCCACACAGGGCTACGTTTAAGTGAATTAGTTGACATTTGCAAAACTGGGAGATTTTTACCTTAAAAAGTTTATCCATGTTGTAGAATGTATCAGAATTTCATTTCCTTTTTGAAACTGAATTATACTCCACTACATATATATATATATATATATATACACACACACACACACACACATACATATATATCTAATATATATATTATCTATCTAATCTAATACATATATATTTAATATATATGTGTGTTATCTATCTGATCTCATATTTATATGTGTATATATTATCTAGTAGATATCACATTGTCTTTATCCATTCATTCACCCATCAGTGAGTGGATGTTTGGATGTTTCCACCTTCTGGCTATTATGAATATTGTTGCTGTGAATGAATATGGGTGTAAAAATATCACTTCAGCTCCCTGCTTCCAGTTCTTTTGGATATATACGCAGAATTGGAATTGCTGGATCAAATGGTAGTTCTATTTTTGATTTTTTGAGAAAAACCACACTGTTTTCCACAGTGGCTACATTATTTTACATTCCCACCAGCAGTGCACCAGGATCCCAGTTTCTCTACATCGCTTTCAACACTTACTTTTTTTATTTTTGTAATAGCCAGCTTAATGGATGTGGAGAAGCATAGGTTTTAATGATTATTTAGGAATAAGAATTAAGATCTTGGTCTACAAGAGGCTTAAAACTTCCTGTAGAGCCAGTATTCTGAAATGGCTAATCCCTCCCTAAAAGGGAGGATTATAAATGAATCTATCCATTGGCCTAAGGTGTCAAGGAAGATTGTTTATTTCAGTCTGGATTTTGGTTGGGAAAAAGTTCACTAAGATACAGAAAGCCTGAAGCTAAGAAATCAGTTTTAAAGTACCTGGACCAGTGACAACACTGGATATTCTGGCAATAAAGTGAAAAACATCTTTGTAGGCCTGTACCCTTTACCTGGAATCACAAATCAGTTCTGCAGATAAAACTCAGAAGAACATAGGCTCACAATCCAAATTCAAGTCAAAAACTCAAACACATAATGATACAGTCCTCAGTGAGTAGAAGTCACTGAGCAGAGAAGTAACTTGATTTGATCCTCTGGGATGCACAGATAATACAACTCCAAGATAGAGGCTATAAAATCAGTATGGTTGAAATGATGAGGAACTTCAAATGGAATTAAAAGCATAAGAAAAGACAAGGCCCTTGGGAAAAAATGGCTGATGTGAAGAAGATCGAATTTCTGTAAATGAAATACACAGCCATTGAAATAAGAAACTCAATTGACAGATTAAATAGTCACTGAAACAAAGCCAGGGAGAAATTTAATGCATGGAAAGATATATGTGATGAAATTATCCAGACCATACACAGAGAGAGAAAACAGATGAAAATTATGAAAAAGAGGGTGATGGCAGAGTGGAACGCTTGGACACTTTCCCGCCAAGAACAATTATAAACTCTGGGAAAAAAAGCAAACAAACAACTGGAAAAAGAACAAAAGCTGGCAGAAAGTGGTAGGGACTTGATCCTCACCGAGTGAGACCCACATCTACATGGTTTTTCCCCTAAGGGTACTCCCAGGTCCACCAGAGTGTAGCAGACAGAGCTGAAGAAGAAGTAGCAGTCTTACAGGATTGAGGAATCAGAAGATGGAGTTTAGGACTGCCAGAGAGGGCAGAATTGAGGGGAAGGGGACGGAATTTCAGAAAGGAAGACGTCACATAGGAGAGTCCCAAAATCTGTACAGAGACTCCCCTCAAAGAATCGACTGATCCCCAGATTGCACATGCATAGGGTGGGACTCCAAGATGCCGAGGGAGAGGCAATAAGGAGAAAACTGAAGAGCTGAGCAGAGATTCCAACAGTTGCCTGTTGTAGGTATCGCTTGAAATTCAAGTCCTGTCAAGTCAAGCAGATTTGAAAAATGCCTCAAGGTTTCAAAATTAAAACCCAAAAACTATGCTTTAGGACTTAGGACTAAATGATTTACCCTAGGCCAGTTGCAAAACTGAAACAGAACCATCGTAACAAAGATTAAAACCAAGTCTTCATAAATCAGGGTCACTGCTAGCAATTTAACTGCCTTCTAAAACTAAAAGTCAACACTTTTTAAAGAAAAATGAATCCAGGGTCTCTACAAAGTGTCACCCATAACATCTACTGTAAGCAACAAAACAAAGCAATTTATTAGTCATGCAAAAATACAGGAAAATGTGACACACAGTCAGGAGAAAAGTCAACCATAGAAAGAGACCCACAGACCGACTCAATGAAACTAGAAGGTAAGTACTTTAACATAATTATGGTAGATATATTAATGGATTTACAGGAAAGCATGGGTATAGTGAGTGGACAGAAGGGGAATGGTATAAATTGAAAAAAGAAACAAATTTAAATCCTGGAACTGAAAAGCACAATATCTGAAAAGAATTCATTTCCTAGGTTGACAGTGTAATATGTGCTGAAAAAGGAAGGAGCAGGTGACCCTGAAGACTGGTCAATAGAGATCATTTAAGCCAAGGATAGAGAGAAAGAGAAAGAGATATTTAAAAATGAACAGAGCTTCACTGAGTTGTGGGACTGTCTCAAGAAATCTAACACACAGGTAAGAAGAGGAGAGAGAAAAAATGGAGTGGGAAAAAATTATTACAACTCAATTAGTTGAAAATTTTCTAAATTTGATTCAGAACAGCAACTAAGCCATCTGTGAAGTTCAGCAAATCCTAAACAGGATAAGGGTAAATAAAATTATGCCTAACCACATTGTAGTCAAACTGCTGAAAACCAATGAGTAAGAACAAATCTTAAAAGCATCCACAGAAAGGAGACACATTATATAAGGGAGAATAATTATATGCATGATGGATGACTTCCCATAAGAAAAAATGAGGCTAGAAGGCATGGAACTATATCTTTAAAGTGATGAAAGAAAACCATTGCCAACTCAAAATTCTATAAACAGCAAAAAAACTTTTAAAAATGCAAGTACAATAAAGACATTTTTAGATAAATGAAAGTTGAAAGAATTTGTTGTCAGCAGACCCACACTACAATAAATTCTCAAAGATCAGGCTGAAGAAAAATAATACCAGATGGAAATTCAGAGTTACAGGGAGATGAAGAACATAAAAAATGGCAAAATATTTGAGTAAATATGAAAAATATATAGGACACAGAACTGAGTACAGAAATCTTTTAGAGAATCAAAAGTTTGTCACTTATATTTTCACATTAAGAAATCTCTGACTATTTGGTATTTACTTCTGGGTAGATGTGATCAAAGCAGGCATGTCTTCTCCACCCATCCTTTCCTTGTGAAGGTGACCTTGGAAGCATGAGCCCTGGTTGGTGTGGGTACTAGATGGAGGGAGGCTATGTGAATCACACTGGACCCACCAAAGGAGAAATAAAACCTGTATTGTGTTATGAGAGACCATGAAAGAGAATTTTCCACCATGACTCCAAAATGTCCTTTTCTCCAAGAGTTGTGCCCCTATCCACTTAACCACTAACTAACTATTCCTCTCCACTCGCACTGATAAAATCCTAAATGTCCAAACCATGGCTGCTAACCCACAAAAACAATTCATCTCTTTTCTGAAAACTCTCCTTAATTCTACTGTTCCTGAAACTGGCTAAACTTTAGCAGATCCCCTCTTGATGAAGTCCTATAACACATTCTGCCTTTTCCAAGTTAGAAATCCCATGTGGAAACATATTTTGCCTGGAATTTTTGGATAAATAATTCTGCTAATGGTGTTCTGGTTGCCTTTTTTCTGTAGTGTCAAGTATCAAAATTTCAGGTTCATTTGTTATTGCATCATAGTCTAGCTTATACTGACTAACATACTGACTAAATTAAAACATGTGGGAACATTTTATTAAACTTAAGATTCATCACATTTAAAATCTTACCTGATTAGGTTATAGGAAATACTTAAATGCACGTGAAGGTTTGTCATTAGGCAATTCAAGTACTTAAAAGTGCATACATTCATAAATGAATTCAAAATAGTCAAATGTATTTAATTATTTTGGTTTAGAAGATTAGGCCAAATATTATTCAAGGTACCCTTAACTGAGATTATTAAAGTTTGCTAGGCTTATAAATAAAACAGTACAATTTATAAGGTGTGCTCAAAAGTTTAAGAATGAATTGCATTTTAAAATATGACTCTAGTAAATCTAGCATTGCTTTTTATAAATCAGTCCAAGCCCTGAAAGGGCTTCCTTGTGCATAAAAACTACACTCAAGCCTTCATGTTTAGCCAACTGATGGCTGAGTAGTAAGACTGTTTTCATCACCGTCGGTCCTACCCCAGCCCCTCCGTGATGAAGGCTGAATGACAATAAGCCCCTACATGCACATGGCACTTCACAGTGTACAAAGTGCTTTATAAAGATCTCCACCCTTGCCCATTAACCTTCCCTACAGACTGGAGTTCTTGTTCCTGTCACACATTTTATTTCATCCCATTTGCACAAATGGAACCTACTCATATACTTACAAAGCTTGGACAGACCTGAGAGGTCACTGGGTTCATTACACTCTTTCAGTAGGTGAAGGGAGTGAGACCATAACAGTTAAATGATTTTACAAAGCCACACAGCTAGCTGGGGTAAAGTCAGTCAGGTTTTTTGTTTGTTTGACTGTTATTTTTTACTTCTTAATAATGCTAAATCCAGTTAAAAGATTGGGCTTTTAGTGGAAAATATGTTTATGGCAGATAGGGAGAGGAGGGTGGATGGGGAATAAACTGACCCTTGTCTAAAAGCAAGTGTTTGCAAAAAAGCTCAGATTTGCTTGTGGTATCTAATTATTGCGTGAGTCCCTGTGCCCTAGTAAGACACTCTCCATTGTGAACTGCACATTATGATATTCAGGAATAAGGGACGTGGGCGGCAGGCTCTATGATGGTCTCCAATAACCCCTGTACCCCTGTGTAACCTCCTCCTCCTGCTTGAGGGCTGGACTTAGTGACTTGCTTCCAGTGAATAGGAAACAACAGAAGCAACGGAGGGTTTCTTCTGAGGTTAAGCCATAAAGAGACCACGGTGTCTGAGTACTCCCTCTCTGTCTCGGATCTCTCACTCTGGAGGAGGCCAGCTGCCATCAGCCCTGTGGAGAGGTTGCGTGGCAGGGGACTGAGGGGGGCCCCCAGCTAATCGCCAGTGGGAAGCAGAGGCCCTCAGGTTACTGCCCGCAGGGAACAGAGGCCTGACAGCCAGGCATGGAAGTGGACTCTCTCCACGGGAGTCTGCAGGTGAGGCCACAGCCCCATGGGCAGCTTGACTGCAGCCTCCTAGCTAATGGCACCTGGATTCCCAGCTCACAGTGACTGTGACATAATAAATGTTTGTTGATTTAAACTGCTGAATAATAATAATTAATGATAACTAATACAAGGGTGAAATAAGGACAAAAGACATCTTAGTTAACCGATCATTTTCTCACTTAGATCCATGTGTATCATAGTCTTGAAGACAAACTTTGGGCGGTTCTTAACTTTTCTTTGGCATTGTTGACAGTAAGCTCTCAAATCACAAAGTTGAAAAACTTACTGATTGATCTTGAATGCGTTCTTACGCCCAACTGTGGCTAAAAAAAGGTGTGTCTTGGTAATGAGGAAAAACACTCAGGGACCAAGTAGCTATAAATTAGTTCAGCAACTTAATTGTGTTTGTTTGGGTGCAAGGCCTAGAATCCTTCTGCAGGCACAGTGGAGTCGGTACTGTTAGGTGTGAACCCCCAGCCAGGCTGGACCACTTCTCTGCTCTCTGGGGGCCTCCCCAGTGCCTGTCAGTCTCAGAAGATGCTCAGTTATGCTGACATTGCATCACTTACTGGAAGCACTGAAGATATATCCCCAAAGACTCAGAAGTTCCATTTATAGTCACATCTACCTACGCAGGCTGCAAGCTGGAGGTTTAGAGGAAAGTAGGAGCTGCTCATAGTAACAGGAGTGGCACTCACATACGGGAGGAGACAGGCTGGGCTCAAGCATGAGACCTTGAGTTTAGGAAGTCTAGCTCTGGAGGTTTGGTAGGTGGAGAAATCCCCAGGTGCCCTGTGGCTGAAATACAAGGGATCCGTGACCAGCGCGGATGCCCAACCATAAAGCCAGGGCGGCAGAGGAGGGGAGAGGAGGACAAGAGGGTTGTGATGGTGGAGATCATGCGAACCACAGCTTTGTGTGACTCAACAACAGCTCGTATACATGAGGTGCTTGGCTGGAGGCCAGCTTGTACCCGCCACCCCAAACCCTGCTTTGTTGTTGCAGATTTTCTTAAGAAAAGCATTCAGATGGACAGACAGAAGAGAGAGGCCGCCACAGCCTCGGGGGGTGTGTAGACAACGTCATAGGCGATTTCTCAGGATCGCTTTTTCCCTTTTGCTCTCCCCTTTCCTTTCCTCCTCTTCTCCTTTCTGCTGCTTCTTTCTCCCTCTGCCCCCATTTTCCCTTCGAAAAGGAGTCCTCGCCTCTTGCCCCAGCCACCTTCTGTTCTATGATGGGACCAAAGGACTCCTCTGCAGGGGTGGGAACCTGGCAAGGAAGGCAAGCAGACGCTCTGATCTCTCTGTCTCTAGCTGTGCTAAAAGCTTTATTTCCACCATTGTGTTAGTTTAGTTCTAGGCATGGAGAGGTTAAAATCTGTTTTCCTCTTCAACAGAGTCAAACCAATAGAAGCATGCCCTTTGTCGTCAAGGAAGAGGACACTTATGTGTCCCAAAAGCATAACCTACTAGTGACCCAACATGGCTTTTGAGCACAGAAGAGCTCTGGGGGCCCCCTGTGAGGGGACCGTCGAGACACTTGTCCTGGCCAGTTGTGGAACCTGTGACTGATTTCTGAAAAACAGATGAAAAAAAGTAAAAGAAACCATTTAAGAAGTGAGAGAAATACTCTGAACACACATGTGCCTCATTATTCATATGCGTATCCTCTGTGTTACCGCCTGACGCAGCTGTATACACAGAAACAGCCCCTTTGCTCCTTCCTATGGACTCTTACTAATTTCTGTTTAGGGAAATACAAATGTTGGCGTGCTTCATCTTGAGGAACACAGTCCAGTTGGGGGTTTGTTAAGCACTAGCCAGAGTGGCCGTGCCCACCTAATACAAATGTCTGTAGGCCTTTCAAAGCCTTTTGACAGGGCATCTTTTGAGCATGCCAGTTGCCATGGTCACCAGTGTGCTGATTTGCAAGGAAAATTGGAAGCTATGCTCACTGCGTCCAAAACACCATTGGGGATAAAGAGAACATGTTTGCCTCGAGCGTTGGCAATTGGGGTCCGTTAGCCTCCCGCCCACACACTTCCATCAAACAATGTCTCATTCAACTGCACAAGTCAAAGTTTACAACTCCCATCCCTCCAGCCGGGGGAGTGTGAATGGAACCATGTGGCTCGGGGTCACAGCACAGGCTCACAGGCCCTCGGGGTCTGGTGATGCGCGGGGACAGTAGAGGACAGACAGATGGTGGCAGGGGCGCGAGCGACAACCACCTGTGCCCCGACACCTCCTGACGGCAAGTGGTGTTTGCCCTGGGCTTGCAACACTTGGGGCGTCTTCCTCTGTAAAACGAGGGGGGTGAGAGCATCCCTGGGGTCCCTCTCATTTCCCAAATTCTGCAGTTCTAAAACATTCTCTATGTTGGTACTTTCATGTCAAATGCTCAGGCACACATATGAAGCTTTACTTTAAAAAAAAATGCTTATTGGTTTGAGCATAAATGGAATGCCTCATATTTTCACAGGTGTTTATACGAAATCAGCGCCTCCACCAGGAGTCCCCCTGCAGACAGCAGAGCTACAGCGGCTTGAGGATTAACCCCAGAAAGCTTCGGTTTCATCACCTCTGATTACTTGTCTTTGCAGTGATAATGTGATCCACTCTGAAATGACCAAAATGCTCCCTCTGGCACTTTCTGATTTTTATTTCCATTTCCTTTTGATTATGTTACATGGAAACTGTGTCTGGGGGTAATGCTGTAGTTTACACTCTACAGGCAGATGCTTATGTAAATTAAATAGGTACCTACTTACATGTGCATGTATGTAGATATACATGTATATGGATGGAGATGTGTATATACAGATATATATATATGTTGCTCAGTATCTGCCCTGTGCTGGAGGTTTCCACATCGCAAGAAGCTGGGTAATGCTCCCAAGGTCTTGAATCCAAGTGGCAAAGCTTGGGTTTGAATATAGATCCTTCTGATATCAAAACCCATTCTTTTCCTGTCTACTAGGTCGCCTCTTTTCTCCTTCCTGCCAGTCTGTGCTTAGAAGGCCCTGGAAATGAGGGTGAGAACATAGAAGTTTACCTAAAGGGATAAATCCAAAGAAAATTTGGTATACTCAAATAGAATTTTTACAGAAAAAGTAGAATTACACGGATTAAAGGGTTTATATATATATATGTGCGTGTAATACTGAAAAGGGACTAATATGTAGGGAGGAAAGGGAGTACCAAATGGTTAATAATTTTGTCTGTATTGAGTAAGCTAATTATTTAAATAAAATTACTGAAGTTTGAAACTTGAATTAGGAAGCTAAATTTACCCATTGATGCCTGTGACGGGGGAATCAGAGCCGGTCTGTAGGTAAACGAAGGTAAGTTGGGCGAAGCCGACGTAGTCACATGGCTTCAACTGAACTGTGTGACTCATTTTTAGCATTTGGAGGAGCTAATTTCCTTCTTTATCATATTATTTAAGAACAAAATGAGTTAATGGATATGGAATTGGCTTGTAGAAATATTTAACCAGAGTTCATTGCTATTAAGTAAATAAATATTTGTTAGTTCTCATCGGCACTTACACGAAGTGTGTACCAGGCACTGTTCCAACAGTTGGGCTCTCCTAGGAACGCCCGCACTGGTCACTGCCATTATCCGCATTGTCCCAATGAGGGAGGCGAAGCAGCACCCGCGTGGTGGAGCTCAGCCCTGCACACCTCGGTCTGGAAGACTGCCGTTAAGCATCACAGACCCCTAAATACATATCAGCGTTGACTTCATCATGCTTTTCAAAACATTTAGTAAATTGCTGCAGCTTTATTCCCTCTGCACAATTTGCCTTGTTGTGACTACAATGAAAGGTTTGGTTTCCTTGCTAGGGTTCTGATTCCCTTCAGTTTTACATATTCTGTTTCCTATGAATTAAGATGAGAGAACAGGAAATCCATTGCTGTTCAGAGAGGGACAAGCAGACATAGGCAAATATCCATCCACCGTTCACCTTCTGCCTCTACACATCTGATTTCTCCAGGCTGCTCATAGAGGCGGGGTCCCCAGTGCTGGTGGTCTTCCTTCTGCCTCCTTTCACTCAGCTTAATGTCTCCAAGGTTCATCCGTGTTATGGCAGGTGTCAGATTTCCCTTTCTTTTTACGTCCAAGTAATATTCCATTGTTTGTCTAGGCCACATTTTGTTTATCCATTCATCATTCAATGGGCACTTGGGTAGTTTCTACATTTTGCCCATTATGAATAAGCTGCAGTAAACATAGGTGTGCAAATATCTGTTTGAGGTCCTGTTTTCAGTTCTTTTGGGTATATAGCCAGATGTGGAACTGCTGAATCGTATGGTAATCCTATTTTTATCTTTTTGAGGAAACTCTATACTGTTTTCCAGAGAGATTGTACCATTTAACATTCACACTAGCAATGCATACATGCCCCCATTTCTCTATACCCTCAACAACACTTGGTATTTTCTACTTTTGCGTAGTAGCCATCTTAGGAGATCTGTATCTACTTTGGGTATTAATTCCTCAGCTCTGTGATTTGCAAATATTTTCTCCCATTCCATTGATCGTCTGTCAGCTATTTGTATTTGTCTTTAAACGGGCCTTAAATTTTTACAGTGTTGTATTTTAGAAAGTTCCTTCCTTGTCTAAGGCTTTTCACCCTGGCAAGGAGGTTTACTGGGCCTAATCCCTGGATGTGATGCACAATTTGTGAAATTGTTAGACTTTTGCAAGCTAGACTTTAATCAGTCAGGATACAGCGGGAGACAAAAATCAGATCAATGATAGTAACATGATAGAATGATAGTGTCAATGATACTGTCAATGATAGAATGACATCAATGAATCAATGAATGATACTATCAATGACAGTAACTCCGCTGTAACAGCAGCAGAGTTCATGAGTTGTAACAGACTAGTTGCAACCAGTACATTTTCCTGTATGGCCCTTTTCAGAGTTTACTAGCTCCTGGTCTCTGCAGAGTGAATTCAATACAACGCGAATAAGCGGGTGTTAGGGAACTGAAAAGGCAAAGGGGGGAAACAGGGATGAAGCAGAGATAGTAACCGCAGCTGTCATCGCTAGGGCTGGCAAATAAAAGGAAGAGGTTGGGATCATTAACATTTGGAAGGTGGGAAGAAGGGCTTGTGGTGCTGGTTCACACCTTAGCTGATGCCTGGGGGGGGGGGGTGACAAAGCTGGACATAGGAGGTGGGGACAGCAGATGAATACCGTTGCCACAGAGAAGAAGCCTTGTAGTGGATGCTGGTGAGGCACAAAGCACCTGGGGAAAAGCATCTCTCTTCCCTGTAGCTTTTCCATCTGCCTCTGGCTGACCCACTGACGGAGCTGTGGTGGGCAAAGGAGAAAGTGGTTTCCTCAGTGTTCCCCCAGGGGCACTAAGAGTGCAGAGGGTGGAAAATGGCTTAACAGCAGCCTTTCCAACTTGCCATTGTCAGAAGGGAGGCGCCTTTGTTCATTGTTGTAACCCCAGAAACTAGTACAGTGCCAGGAGTATAATAAGTGTTGAGAAACATGTGCAGAATGAAGAATGAATGGACCTGGAAAACAGAATTTTAGGAAGGACATATAATGATGTCATGCTTGAGTTTATTGCTTTGCTCTTCACTAACCTGGGAATTTAATCATATTTTAACTTTTAATTGCTCTCAATATGAATTTCCAGCCCCAAACCTCACTTATTACAGTGGTTTCCATTTACTGGGCAATTATGTTGCATTAAAGGTTCAACATATATTTAATTCCTTTCAGACGTCCTGCAAGTTAACATATCCTTATTCCCATTTTACTGATGAGAAAACTGAGGCTTGGAGGTTGAGCAATGTGTTCAAGATCAGCCACTAGCACATAATAGAACCAGGTTTCAATCTTACATCTGCTTATCTCCGGAGGCTACCCTCTTAGCCACTAGCCTCACAAACTCAGTTCTTTCACACAATGCTGACCGCAGTTTTTAAAGACATCCGCTGGCCACCGTTCAGTCTTCTTTTCCGCCTCAGCTGCCCTGTCAGTAAACCTGGCACTCTGAAACATGACTGAATGATCACTCTGGAGCCCTTTAAGTAGGACCTTTTTGTCCCCTTTTACCTTTTAGAATGACTCTACTACTGCAGATCGTATCCTGGATGACCCTGAACCTTCCAACACCGATTTGCCCCCTGTGGAGTTCTTTCTCACCCCCATGAGAAGGCCTCGTGGTCTAAACCGATGGCTGGCAAACATTAGCCTGTGGGTCTCCCACAAGTACTGTTTTGTGAATAATGTTTTAGTGGGACATGGCCTGACTCATCCTTTTATGTACTGTCTATGGCTGCTTTCAAACGACAGCAGAGTTCACAAATTGTAACAGTCTAGTTGCAAGAAGTACATTTTCCTATATGGCCCTTTTCAGAGAGTTTACTGGCTCCTGGTCTGTACAGACTGATGATCTGGTTGATCTCCCATACACCTCGTCAGTGTTTGCAGCTGCTTCCTCTCCATACTTGGGGGCCGTGAGTTCCTCCTCAGTCATCACCCACGCAAGGAAAACGGCTGCAAACCGCACTAAAAACCAACCCTAGGCTTTGAATCCTGTGTGGCTTCCTGTGTTAGCCTTGAAACGATGCTCCCCTCTCCAAGAAATACGCACTCTTTGGGCAAGTGGAAGGTGTTGTCTGATCTTTAAAGCATCTGGGGCAATTATTTAAGTCATTATAGTGTTTCTTTAAATGTTAATAAAGAAACAAAAAGAGCCGATTTCAAAGAGAATCATTCACATAGGAGAACAGTACACTCCCCATCGAGTGCTTTTACGTGCAAAAAAAGGCAAATCATTTTAAATCTTGCTTTTTTTATCAGTTCACTCATTTCATTTTCTCAGATGATGTAAAAACACAAATATATATGCATATTCCTCATCTTAAGCCTTGAAAAATCCCTTAACTTCCCTGCCAGTTCTACAAAGGGACAAGCATTATTTCACCTATTTTGCCAATGTAGAAAAATGGAGATTGTGAGAAAGCACACTTTAAGTATATGAAGTACATTTCTTTGAACATCCTAGGGCAAAGTAAATACTGCTTAAATTCACGTAACTGAGTAGATGTACTCATGAAATTGTGTGGAAAGTAAACATCTATATGTGAGATCATGATTTCCAGTTTTGGAGAGTGTAATTTTGGCTCTAATATACAATAAAATCACAGCAATGCACCAAAGAACATGCTGTGTCTGACTGTTTGCATGTTCTGAACGTGTGGTTCTCCCAGGCAAACCTAGAAGAAAAGCTCATAAAATGAACAAAGGACAATGAGTTACTGTGTTTTGGGATGCTTGCTTAATTCATACATAATTTAAGTATCTGCTCCTTTCACTGAATTCTGATGGTCTCTAATGAGATAATGCTAATTCTTTTATGATATTAATTGGAAAAGCACTGTTCAAAATGTAAAATCATTAAAAATATGAGATAAGAGCAGCTCTGGGGAATTCTAACAAGTATGGGATATAATCTTTGCTCTCAGGTGGTTTATAATCTTGCTGAGAAGTAGCAGTGAAATAGGAAAAGTGTAAATGTTAATGTAGTGAGATATGCCGAGCCTTTACTTTGAAGCAGTTTCCTCAAATTTGTTTGTGCTTAGGAATTCCCCTGGTGGGTCGCAGAACGTGGTGACCAGCACATCTCTGGGACCCACCCTTAAAGATTCTGGTTTTCATTTCAAAGGTGCAATCACCTGAACATCTGCTAAACACCAATGGCTTTCTTATTTAGGTGGTTCACAAGCCACATGCTCAAAAAAGATGTTTCAGGTATTTTCAAGAACAAATGTAGATGGAAGTAAAGTTGGCCCTTGAAGAGGAGATAATTTCAGGGGAATGAGAACACCCTCTCCATTTGCTGCTTCTCTCAAATGACTTTCTAACCCTTCTAATTTGGAAAAAGCAATAATTTTACAACTGGAAATGCATTTCTTTGTCTTGGAGTACTGTCCCTAATAAAGTACAAGTATGCTTAAAGGAGAAAACCATCATACCCCATTTGGCCCACCTTATTAGGTCTGACCTGAGAGAGGCTTTGATGATGGAGGAGAAGGTGCTGGAGATACAGGTCCCCAGAGTGCAGAGAGGGGAGGGACCCAAGTGGACGAGCCTACTCTAGGCATTTGTAACACTTCAGGGAAAATTGAGGATATAGGGAGGAAAATGGAAAGGAAAAATGTGGTGGAAAGCAGGCTCTCTGTTTACAGGCAGGTGAGGTCCAAACAGGTTCGGATATTCATTTGTTCACAAGATTGAAGTAATAACAAAAGGTTCTCAGTCGAATTGATGGAGTTTTACTCTGGTTCATTTCTAACTATGAAAGTTAAGGTGAAAGTTTGTAAATTGATATGTTTCTGTATTGGGGACTACTGCTTTGGTTAGGCATACTTTAAGAATCACAACTTTCAGAGGTTAGCTTTATGAGGCCTTGGAGATCTCCTACTTCCATGACAACAGATAGATTTCAGTTGGTGTGTAAGCTCCATGTGATTGGAAGCGACTGCCTGGTATCCCATGTTGCTATAAAATCTGCGGGTGATTAGCAATGTCTGTTCTGTCTGTCATGGGATCAGGCAAAACTCCGTTAGTCTAAAATTCTAATTTTACGCACACCAGGAAATTGAAATTCAGATTTAGTCACCAAGAAATCTCAGAAGAGATTGAGCTGAATAGTGTATGGTTTGTAAATCTTTGCGTGGATTTAAAATGACTCCTTGATTTCATTTATTAGGAAAGTTTCCTACAGGACTCCAGATGTCGAAAGGATCCATTGCTACATTATTATGGCTCAGGATTCTTGGGTATACTCTTACAACTCCCATTCTTTTGCTATTTGTGCATCATTAGAATGGAATGTACCAGGGGATCAATAAATGGAAGCCTAAATAGTGCAGGAAAAATAGTGTGAGCACCTTTTTTGGAATAAAACTCTTCATACATTTTCAAGCTCTTTTAGGAGCATTTAAATTGCTGAGTGCAGAGAAGAAAAGTAGTGATTCTATAGCACCTCACTATGCTGATGGACAGTGACTGTAATGGGGTTGGTGGGGGGGACCTGATGAAGGGGGTAGTTTAACCACCATAATATTGCACATGTAATTGTAGGTTAATGATACCAAAATAAATTGTAAATAAATAAATTAAAATAAATAAATAAATAAATAAATTGCCGAGTGCACCTTAATTTTTGGCCAGGACTAAAAAAATGGAGCAGAAATCAATGAGAAATCAATATGGTCTCAATAACAAGGTAGACTTCACCTCTCCATACATTCTCTCTTTATGTACCATACCATTAGCCAGTTGCTGATTTGATAAGAAATTCTAGGCATCTAGAAGCACTTATTTGGGAAGCTTAAAGAGGGACTGGGTGTCACCATATATCTAAGCATTTGGCCAAAAAAAACTAGGTAGGATTGGACTATGCTGACAAAAATATGGGTATCCCAGGGGTCTAACCATATCCTGGTTTTGGTCACATTGTCATGAGATACAGTGGAAAGGGAACATTCCCCAGAAAGTAACAGAGATAGGGCTGGTGAGAATTTTTTCCAGGCTCTCCTGAGTTCCTCTGATGTACCTGCTTCTTACAAAATATTATTCATATCTGGTCCCCAGCTAGTGCAAGCCCAAGAGCCTCTAGGGAGTTGGTTGTTTAAAAAATTCAATCTCAGAAAGTACCAGTGTGGCCAGAGCGGTGTGTGTGTGTGTGTGTGTGTGTGTGTGTGTATGATTTGTGGACGGGTACTCTCTGGGGGATACCCACGATGATAGAGAAGTAGAAAGGGGCCAGATCATGTCACATCTTATAGGCCATGTTAAGGATTTTGGGCTTGAGCTTATGAACTATGGGAAACCACCAGCGGGGTCTATGTAGGGAAGAAGGTCCACCTCAGGTACCTCCAAGAAGCTTTCCTGTTTTCCTCCAGCCTGTTATTTGAAATCTGTAATACTCATCTTGATTTAGAAACAGATGAGTATGGGTATCTCTCCATTGTTCTATGATTTACTTGTAGGCAAGAACAGTGTCTTTCATCTTTGCGTATCTGCACCACGCCAGCAGGACAGTGTGGACAGATTGGAGAGATGACTGGCGTGGAATGAACTTTGGAATCAGGGAGATCTGGCTTTGATTCCTGTCACTATGCTTTTCCAACTCTATGACACTAACCAGCACCCAGAGCAATCTGGCGGGGGGCCACCCCCAGTGCAGGCAGCAAGGGTGTGCATTGCTGTTGAGAATTTAAAAACAATAAACCCGCCTGAAAGTCAATCTGCTTTTTATTATCACCATGTGCTGGCAATTTTAAACAATATTGGTGATAAAATACTCCTCCCTAAAAGAATCTTTTGGGGGTCCAGTTTCTAAGCTATTGTAGTGGTTACCATTGAGGCTTTTTCTAACACTTTATTATGAAAAATGTCAGACATGTAGAAGAGTTGAAATGATTTTATTCTGAAAACTCACCATCTAGATTCTGACATTAATATGTTATATTGCTTTACCTAAATCCTTTGATTCATGTATCAATAAATTTGGGTATATATTTCAAAGCAAGATGCATCCTTGGTTACAATGTGCTCTAAATATTTCAGTGTGCATATCATTAACTGGATCACTACTTATTAGTAAGAGTTCCATATTTGTTTAAATCTATTTCTTTCTTTTCAGGTAAAATTTACATTGCATGAAATACATAAATCCTAAAGGCACCATTTGATGCATTTTGAAAAATGCATACACCTGTATAGTCCAAACCACCATCAAGATACAGAAAATCACCATTATCCCAACAAGTTCTCCCATGCCCCTTCCCAGGCAGTCCCCCTCCACATCTCCCCAGAGACAACCTCTGTTCTGAATTTCTTCACAATAGTTTTGCCTGTTTCAGAACTTCATATAAATGGAATCATGTGACATACACTCTTGTCTAAGGCTTCTTTCTCTCAACAGAGTGTGTTTCAGATTCAATCACATTGCGGCATTTTTCTGTAGCTTTTCTTTCCTAGCTGCTCGGTAGTCGTCCTTCACATGAATACACCAGTTGGTTTACCCATCCTCTTGTTGATGGACCCCGAGGCTGTTTCCTGGGTTACGGTTATTATGAATAAAGTTGAGGTTAACATTTGAGTACAGGGTGATTTGAGGGTTGATATTTTCATTTTTCTTGGGAACATGCCTACAGATGGAATTACCAGTTGTAGTACAGGTATGTGTTTTGGTTTATCTGAAACTGCAAGACCTTTTTACAAAGTGGTTGGACCTTTTTTTTACCTTTCTGTCCTCATCAACAGTGTGAGAGAGCACCAGCTGCCCCGTATTCTTGCCAACATTTGCTTTTTTCAGTTTTCATTTTCTAACTTCTGTCTTTCTGAGTGTGCAGTGCTATTGTGGTTTTTGTTTGAATTTCTCTAATTACTATTAGATGTTGAGCACTTTTTTATGTGCTTACTGGTCCTTCTGTATCTTTTTCTACGTAGGGTCGGCAAATCCTTTACTCACTTTACAGGCTGTTTGTCTCTAGTTACTGAGTTATAGGAGACGATACACTTCCTGCATATCAATCCTTTGTCAGATGTACATTTGAAAATATTTCTGCCAGTCCGTGGTCTGCCTATTCATTTTCAAAATGAATTTTCACTGGGACATAAGTTTTAATTTGGATAAAGTTTAATTGATCAGATTTTTCATAGTGGCTGTTGCTCATCTTATCTTAGAAATCTTGCCTGCCCTTAAGTCCCAAAGATATTCTCCTATGTTTGTTTCTAAAAGTTCTGTGCTCCCAGCTTTCATGTTTATGATTGTCTCAAATTAACTTTTGTGCATAATAAGGTAGAAGTAGAGACCCTTTTCTCCAACCCCACAGACATCCAGTTTTCCCAGCATCATTTGTGAAATCCTTCCATTTCCCCACTGCTTTGACATTTTTATTAAAAAGTAAATGGCCACTCTCAACTTTTGTTCCATTGATTTATCTGTCAACCCTTATGCCAGTCCCATTGTAGCTTTTTCAGTAATCTTGAAGTCAAATAGCATAAATCCTCTAATTTTGTCCTCCTTTTAAAAGATTGCTCTAGACATTCCAGGTACTTTCTGTTTCCACATAAATTTCAGCATAAGTTTATTATTTTCAACAACAAATCTTGTTGGAAGTATGAGTGGGGTTGAATTGAATCTGCAGACCAATTTGGGGAGAATTAATTTAATATTGAGCTTCCCAATGCTTGAACATGGTATATTTCTCCATTTATTTAGTCTTGATTTAATACCGCTTAGAAATATTTACAGTTTTAGTATATGGTCTTATGGCTCTTTTGGCAAATTTATTCCCAAATCTTTTTTGATGTTGTTGAAAATGAAATGGTTTTTATTTTCCAAAGGTTTGATGCTAATTTTTAAAATACAAGGTAGTTTTTGATTTTTGTACACTAGCTTTTTATCCTCAAAACTTGCTGAATTAATTAGTTCTAGTGGCCACTTTTTAGATTTATTAGGACTTTCCAGATAAACAACCATGTCATTTGCAAATAGACAGTTTCACTACTGCCTTTCTGATTTTCAAGCCTTCTTTTTCTTTTTCTTGTCTTATTTAATTGACTGGGACCTCTAGTACAATGTTGAATAGAAGCTGTGAGAGTAGGCCTTCTTTTCTTATTCTTGATAATAGAGAGGAAAAACAATCACTATTTTATCATGAAGTATGATGTTAGCTATAGGTTTTTTAAGAGATAACCTTTATCAGATTGAGGAAGTTCCCTAGTTTGATGAGAATTTTTGTTGTGAATGAATGTTGAATTTTGTGGGGCGTTTCTCTGTGTCTATTGAATTGGTCATATGGCTTTTTCCTTTATTATGTTAATGAATATTTACACTGATTAAATTTTGAACAAGCAGCCTTGAATCCCTAGGACAAACCCTATTTGGTCACAATATATTTATTATCTTTTCTATATTTCGATGATTTCAGTTTGTTAATATTTCTTGTAAAATATTTTTGCTTTATGTACATGAGGGATATCAGTCTAGCAGTTACTTGTTGTTTTTTAAATATCTTTGATAGGTTTTATATTATGGATTTTCCAGCCTCATAAAATGAATTGGGAAGAGATCGCTCCCCATCTATTTTCTGAGAGATATTGTGTAAGGTTGGAGATTTTCCTCTACACCTTAAATGTTCAAACAAATTTTCTAGGAAAACCCTCTGGCCCTGAAGTTTCCTTCATGGGAATATTTTAATACCAACTTCAAATTTTAAACTGGATGCTGAGCTATTCACACTTCAATTTCATCTTGTGTCAGATTTGGTAAGTTGTGTTCTTAAATTAATTTGTCCAGCTAATCTGAGTTGTTAAATTTTAGATATAAATTTGTTCTTATTACCCATTTAATTATCTGTGGGGTCTGTAGTGATAATCCCTCCTTTTTTCTTTGTCTTTTTCTCTCCTTTCTCTCTCTCTTTCCTCTCCCCTCCTCAGTCTTGGTGTTTGACAATTTTGTCTGTCTTTACTAAGTTTTGGCATTGTTAAATTCATTGTTTTTTTTATTACTGATTTCTGCTCTTTATTATTTCCTTTCTTCTACTCACTCTGGGTTTATTCAGCTCTCCTTTTCTGTCTTCTTGCAATAGAATCTTAGGTCACAATTTTAGACCATTATGCTTTGGTAATATAAACATTTAAAGCTTATAAATTTTCCTCTAAGAACTGCTTTAGATGCATTTCACAAATTTCCATATATCTTTATTTTTATTCAGCTTCAGATATTTTATAATTTTTCTTATAATTACTTTTCTGATCCATAAATTACTTAGAAGTATCTTATCTAATTTCCAATTATTTTCCTGTTTTCTAGACATCTTATTGTTGTTGATTAATTTAATTCCATAGAGATCAAAGAATATTCTCTGCATGATTTTAATACTGTCTAATTTGTTGATGCTTGACTGATGGTCAAGCAGATGGTATCTCTTGCTGTTCTTGAAAGGAATGTCTATTCTTTTTTTATTGAAGTGATTTTATCAGTATTGATTAGGTCAGAGTGGTTGGCAATGTTATTCATTACTTTTATGTCTTACCGAACTGTTTTGTCTAATTGGTCTATCAACGTCTGAGAAAGGGGTGTTAAAGTCTCCAACTATGTGGTGTCACCTATTTTTTATTTTGAATCTGTCAATACTTGTTTCATGTACTTTGAGGCTCTGTCATTAGACACATACACATCATGAGTAAAAATCTTTAGCTGAATTGGATATTTTATCATTATAAAAAGTCTCTCTTAACTTTGGTAATTATCTTATCTTGAAGACTACTTCCTCTGACATTAACATAGCTACTATAGCTATTCCAGTGTTCTTATATTCGCTGTTTGCATGGTGTATCTTTTCCTATCCACTTACTTTCAATCAACCTGTGTCTTTAGATGTAACGTTTCTCTCTTGTAGATAGAGGTATGCTGTTCTTTACATTTATCCTGCTTGGAATTTATTGAACTTCTTTAACTTGTAAATGTATATCTTTCACCAAATTTTAAGTGCTTTTCATACTGTTTCTCAAAATAATTTTTCTACCCCACTCTCTTCTCTCCTTTTGGAATTCTGGTGACATGTCTGCTGGACCTTTTGATTTGGACCACAGGTCCCCGAACTGTTGTTCTTATTGTTCTTCATCTTTTCCCCCCTCATTCTTCAGATTGGGTGATTTTGATCTACCTTCAAGTCACAGCTTTGTTTTAAATGTGAATGCTCTTTTCCCTACATGATCACGATCTGAGTATGTTTTTGTTACCAAAGGAAATGGAGTGACTGGTCTTTATTTATTTGTAGGGCCTAATGCAAAATGAAAGAGTGGGGCTCCTTGCCTAAATTATTAAGAATTTCAAGACAGTGACGGAAAGCACTAAAGAATAAGGCTTACTGAGCACAGGGCCCTATGTAACTGTACAGCTGCAGGTCCATGAATGGAAGATGGGGAGACATGAGATAGGAAATGTGTGCATGTGTGTAGGCAGGCAGATTGGGGAGTTGGGGTGCACCCCCTAGAGCGGGAAGGAGCTAGTGGGGAGACAAGTTTGCTCCAGTCTCTGGGCGGTGCTGCAGGAGAGCTTGGCTCTGTTCTACACGTACAGGTGAGGTGGTGTTTGAAAGAAGATGGCACAGGAGGGGAAAACGATGTGCCGACCAGGCTTTCTGGTAAAGCAGAACTTTGAAAACCTGCAGAAAACTGTAAGAGTACAGTGAGTACTTCCCAACTTCCTAGCTAGAGATATGAGGGCTTGCGGTTTATGTCTAATAATTTAAACTTCGGTTCTCAATCTGGTTATAAGTTAGAATCACTTGTGAAGCTTTAAAAGCTTTTGAAACTCTGACTCCACCCTGGAGATTCTGCTTTATTTGTTCTGGGGTGAGGCCCGGGCAACATCAGTGTCTTTTAAAAGCTTCTCAAATGATTCTAATGTGCCAGGGTCTGAGAACCACTACCTAAAGCCATGACGTGCTGTTAAGATCACGTCTTTCTATTTCCCTCTGGGGAAAGGTGAGGGTGGCCGTTTTCTGAATGTGTGCGTGCTTGGTAGCTGAGCGGTTAGGCAGGAGTGACACGCACACAAGCGGAGACCATTCAACACGCTGCACACCCCACAGGGGGGCAGGACTCTCTCCTGGACTGCGGCTGCACCTGCTCTGGGGCCTCGTCTCGCACTCTGGGACCCTTAACTAAGCTACTGGGTACCAGGCGTTCACCCAACACCTGGCGCGCGATCAGGGCTCGGGAAGCGTTAGCTATTGTTGCTGCGAAGCTAGTTTGCTAATTAGCTAATAGAATTAAGTTTGAATTAATAAAAAGGAGCCGAAGAAATTTAACAGAGGGTAACCATCTTTCCTTGCATATCTTATATGTCAACTGAACAGGCTTTATGAACAGGCGGTACAGTAAGTGGTCCCATCTAAGACGTCACTGGGCTATAGGTGATGAGTCATGCAGAGAAACCCAGCCCTAATGTTGTGGAAAAGGGCACTTGTGGTCTGGGATAAAATCCCTGTGAGAGCATCACATCTGGATTTTAAAATGACTGCTGCCAAAACTGGGGTGGCAGAGAATACGGTGAGTTTGGAAAACCGCTGAACAGTCAGAGGCTCACCAGTGACAGTTAAGTCGCTGGCAGCCGCCTCCTGGGACATCCGAGTAGAACAAGGCAAATCACCATATTAGTGAGCGCGTACATACTTCTCTTTCAGTTTCATACAGCCAGTGTGCTGTGGATGTATATTAGTGAATTAAATACTCGAAGTAGTTTTTAACTTTCACTAGATGCCTAAAAGTTTATATGTTCAAGCTGGCAACATTTTTTTTTCTAATTTTACATTTTGGAAAATCGAACATTGGCTTTGTGAGTGGGAATGCCTTGTGTTCAGAGGTGCAGGTAACCGCAGAAAGGTGTTGAGGACCGGCGCCAGCAGGAAGGAAAGACAGGCACAAATGGCCTCCCCCTCTGCGATGTTTCAGAACAAGGAAGTGCTCCGATGGCCTGCTGGGCTTGCTTGGGGCCCGTGAGGTTTTAGGAAAGCTCAAGACTGCATTTGCCGCGCCTCTCCACAGGCCGACCATGCCAGCCCCAATACCGGCAACACGTTCCCAGGGGCAGAAGTTATGCTATCACAGTGGAGGGGTGACTTTCCACTGTTACTATCGTTAAGCGTGATGCTTATTGTTTCATTTAACTCATCAATCCACACCTCTCCAATCCCAGCTGCCTCCCACCTCATAGAAACACACACACCCACAAACATACCCCACTTTATTTGCTCCATCACTTCTGTCTGATTTTCCCCAAAGGTCACCAGCAGAATTTTGGCTGAGAATGCTGCCAGTCAGTGAGCGGGGTGCCCCCTCTGTGAGCTGGACTGTGACTGTGACCATGTCAAATGCCTCTTTCTGTCTGCTTGCCACAGAGCCACAGAAATTCTAGTCGCATGCCTCACTCTAAATAAGAGGAGACTCCCCAGAGAGTCTTTCGACTTTTATGTGCAAATAAATATTCACTAGGACGAGAGCTCCTTAGCAAATCTGGAGGAGGCATTGCTCTCAGGGCCTTCTTATTCTCTGTTTTCCTGCTTTCTGCTCGGACAAACCCTTGACTCTTAGAAATTCTGAAGCTTACACGAACACGTGCGACCAAATCCAGGCTCCTACGCTTCTCTAATTATAGGTGATGTGCAAAGAGAGAATGTGCTCCTCTCAGCATTTTAAACACTGTTACCTGTCTTCTTCTCCCACCCTCTACCCCTCTACTTATGGAGTAAGGTGAGGGCACAGCGGGGCGAGAATGCCTGTCAGTCTTGATACAATGTGGAGATAAACAGACGTCATGATTTTTATGTTCCAACCATAGCACTTGAAAACAAATGTGGCATTTGTTAAAAAGAATTAAATAACAATGGCCAGATGTTTATGGACCCAAGGACATCCTACATACGAAATGACTAAGTTATCAGCAAATGAGTCTGAGAACACACTTTCCACTTTGTAATCTCAAGGGCAGGGGAAGGAAGAAGCAAGAAGATTGACTCTGGGCTTGTCCTTACGCCTCCTGTCCTCCGAGAGGGCTCCGGGAGCTGCATTTAGTTCTGTTGGCCTCCCTGACCAAAAAAAAAAAATAGGGATTTCCTTAGAAAATTCTTTTGGGGAATGTTGCAGGCTTTATGTCCCTTTAGGAGATCTACAATGAACATCAACTCAGGATAGCCTCTGAAAAGCTCTGTGATAAGGAAACCTATTAAACTTTATTTAACCTGGGGTTTAGAATCTAGATTCTAGAACTCATTTGAGCCTAGCAATCTCTTTTGCACACAACTCCTGTAAACATCCCACAGGACCAATATTTCCTAGGCTATACCCAGGGAACTGCAATTTTAGTCTATTACACTTCTTATTTCTCTTTAAAATTACATTCTTATCTGTAATTGGAAAAAGCTGCATTTTTCTGTTTGTTTTTTTTCTCCCAAAGCCCAGCTTTATGTGATTCTTGTCCAACCCAAGGTCTAACCTCTTCCTACCTTCTGAAGGCGGGCCTGTGGCCAGGGAGCCCCTGCAGCAGCCTTAGTTGTACCTGGAGGCTTTGCCATCAAAGGGCGGCCCCGGGCCCGATGCACCCGGCTCACCTGGGTGTTTGTTAGAAATGCAGACTCCCAGGCCCCACAACAGACACACAGAAGGAAATCTACATTTTAACAGGATTCCCAGGTGCTTCACATGTACGTTGAAGTTACAGGAGCTCGGAGGAGAGCCGGAGCTGGGAAGGCTCAGAGCAGGGAGAAGACCCATGGCCCCAGAAGAAAGTGGGGTGTGGGGAGGTCACTCAGCTATGGCCTTGCCCCTGGGTTTTGACACTGCGTTCGCTAGAGCCCAGGCTAGTGATGGCTCTGCGTGTTTTGAGGGCTGTCATTGGGTGGAGGCAGAGAAAAGCCAGGGAATAACCTGAAATTTCTTCAGGAAAGTGGAAGAGGAACATCCATGCAGCTCTTCAGGGATGTGGGACCCAGGAACGGCTGGGTGACAGCGAGTCCCTGCCTCCCAGATGGACAGCCCAGTGGAAAGGCAGATACTGTGACCCCACCCACATGCGAAGTCAGGCCCCGACCTGAGTTACTTTCAAGTTGGTTGAGTATTTAGTTGAAGCGTTTGTTAATTATGTGTGTAATAACACACACACACATACACACACACACACACACACACGCACGCACGCACATAAACCTCCATCTCCGGCAGAGAACATTAGCATGTTAACATATCAAGGGCAAAAAGTCAAACCACAGAACTGTAGAGTTATAGTCTTCAGTATAGAAATATTCCAACCACCGGCCCTCAGAGGACACAGCCCTGCCTTTCCAGCTCAGAGGAGGAAGGTCTCCACTGCCTGCTGTGAGTTTCGCCTGCACCACTGGGCATGTAGAGCGAATGTTCAGAACACTCAGACTGAAAACATGGCCTTACAAAACAGAGTTCTGTGTTTTAGTTTGCTATAAAATTAAGGCTATAGATGACTTTACCTCCCCCATCCCACCCCTCTTACTAACAAGAGAAAGATGAACTGGAGTAGCCAAGAATCTGCGTGTGCCTTGGGACATGAAACTTCAGGCTGTTATGGGGTAAGCTGGTGCCGTCCTGAGACCTCAGACCCTGAGACCCTGAGACCTGGGGAGGGGGAGCATGTTCAAGGTCACAGCCCTAACTAGGACCTGCTGCAGCGGTTAACGGAACTCGGCCCACCCCCGCGGTGCATTCCCCCTGCCTGGAGAAAGGAAGGCACGGCCAGGCCAGCAGGCTCCTGGAACGGTGACCCACACACGTGAGAGGGCCTCACACGGGACCCACACATCTAATCGCAGATGGGAAAACCTGACTCTTTAAGAAAGCCTCTTGACCTATTTTTTCAAACATTTTGGATTTTGGCAAAAACATTTGTGATTTAAAAATGCAATTTTTTACCCTTAATTTAAGCCCTTGTGTATTTTCAAGGGAAATTTAAGTAAAAAAACATGTCTTTCTAGTTAAATGGAAGCCTTTGCTATATACAAAGAGGTGGGGGGAAGAGACAGCCACTGGCTGATTCCCAGATAGATTCTGGAAAAGCTGCCGGAGAGAGGCAGACAGTGCAGGAGGAGGGGCAGGCGGGGGTGTTAGAAGAGTTGGACAAGAGACGGGAATGTTGACCAGGGGAACGGTGAAAGGAGGCAAATAAAAAGAGTGCAGAGCAGAGGGGAGGGGGGCTGAGCTGAGCCCCTCACAGGTTTCACAGCTCCCAGGAGGCCGGCAGGGCTGGTCACCTCATCCCAGGCCATGGGACCCATCAGGGGGGCCCTGGCGTCCGCTGCCTGCAGACCCCTCTTTCTGGCTCAGTCTCTTCGAAGACAGTGGGCCCCTGAAATCAGGAATCACTGTGAGCTGATCCCCGGGGCCTAATGTCATGGGGAGAACATCCTTGATGCTAGGAAACGCTTAGAAAATACATGATAACATAAATGAGAAGAATGCATTCCAACCCAAACTACCCAGAACTAACAAGTCTAGACAAAGACCTCAGTGATCAGGGTTATTGGTTCATATTCATAGGCAACAGCCCAAGCTGGTAAAATGATTTTTGACTTGATGAGAGAAAAATCCACTGGTTGAGAGTACAGAAAAAGACAAAAAAGGAAACGTAACCTGTGAAAAGGGAGTCAAACTCTGTTGGAGTCAGTGGGGTGGGAGCAGTGCCGGCGGCCGGCACAGAGCTCTGGGCAGACGGAGCCCGAGGCCCCCTCGCTCCCCTCCGGACCATGGGGGCCCCTTCCTTCTCCCTGTTGTCTTTTAAATTTACAAAAATACTAAATCATGCTGCGTGGGTTGACCCTTCACTCCGCATCCCCCAGGTGGCTAGTTCCTTTGAGCTGAGTGGCCTCGGAGCGGAGCAGCCACTGCCCGGTGGGGGGCTGGGGTCTAGCCCCAGGGTGACAGCTCCCGCCCCAGTGCCCCGCTGGGCTGAAGGAGGGCGTGAGGGGTGCACGGCCCCTCGCCCTCGTGACTCTGGCACTAGTACACAGTCGCTCCTCCCGTGAACCAAAGCAGGTCGAGACCAGAAGAAATGGGAGGCGTTCCTGCATTCGGTGAGTCGGGGGTGGCGTGCGAGCTGCCCTACACTGTGCGGCTGGCCAGCCGAGGCTGGGAATCTGGATTCATCCTCCCGGGGCCAGCAGGCTTCCAGGCATCCGCGGTGGGATAGCCCGCTGCGGGCACCACGCAGACGTCAGAGCCTCGTCCAGGAGGACCTGGAAGAGGTGTTGAATAGACTTAGGCCTACACACCTGCAGTCGGCCCGGACCATCCCTGCTGGAGACACCAGTGTGGTTTGGAAAATATTTCCAGTCTCTCCTTTTCTAGGCCTGGTGGGTGTGAATGGAGTCGTCATATAAATAGTTCTAGTCAATAGGTCACATGTAGAAACGGAGCGCCTCTGTACCAGAGCGCTCATCTGCTGGGGTGGAGGGCTGAGGGCCCCCTCCTAGGTCCTCTGGCCCGGCCACCAGCTGAGGGTGAGCTGGCTGGCGCTCCCAATTAATGATGGGCTATGTGTCATCCAGACTTTGTTCTTAAACATATTCATTGACCATCTGTACCTCATAATTTAAAACTTTCCTTCCTTTTGAAAATTATATATTTTATAAACACAAGTGTAGTACATACTCAGTGAAAAAAATTGGAAAACAGAAACACAAAGAAAATGTTCTAGAATTTCCTGTAATTCTGCCACCCAGAAAATAACCGTTCACATTTTGTCACATGACCATGGATGCTTCACATGTGTACATATGAGAGACCTGGCACTGTGGACTTAACTGTGCCCCCAGATTCCTATGTTGCTTCCCTAGCCCCAGTGTAATGGGATTTGGAGATGGGCCTTTTTTAAAGAACTAAATAGGAATTATTAGAAATAGGCAGATTCTTTGAACTAATATTTCCACTTGTAGGAATTTAATCTGTAAAAACACATGTGTATCATAATATTTATATAAAAATATTCACGAAACTTTGTCATACTGAAAATTAGAAATATACTAATATCTACCATAGATTTTTTAAAAGAAAAATCCAATATTTATTGATACTGTAAAATACTATGTAGCCTCTAAAATCATATACAAGTGAGTATAAGTAAAACTGAGATGCTTTGAATGAGATCAGTGGACTGTATGGATGCCAGGGTCCTGAGTGCCATAGTGTACTATAGTTTTGCAAGATGTTACCACTGGGGGAAACTGGGGTGCACAGAATCTATTATTTCTCACAACTGCACACAAATCCACAATTGTGTCCAAATAAGTTTAATTTTAAACAATGTAAAAAATTAGTGGGAAAGGGCGTTTATGAAGGACGCTGATACTTGGAGATGAGTTCTTGTTTGAAAATATGAAAGCAACAGCTCAGTGTTACTGGGGATTCTGTGAATGGGTCCAAGCATGTAGGTCGTACCTTGAGGAGATGAAATTGTGTTTCAGGAAAGTAATTCCACTGCCTAATTCCCCCTGCATCAAGCATTCCATAATTTGTGAGAAGATATTCTTTTATACAATGTAAGTCAGCAGAAAAATCACACAGAGGAAATGTTCTTGTAATTTGCTCATTCATTTCACGGAGGCATGGTGATTCGTAGAGAATTTCCAAAACTGTGGAAGGACGCTTCCTGTTGTGGGGATTGTTCCCAAAGCTAACAGGTCAGCAGCCAGCAGGGCGGCGCCGTGGGGCCGACACTGCTTCTAGGCTGTCGATCTGGATGTCCTCCCTGCCTACCCGCCGGGACTTGCCGGGAGCCCGGCACCTTACCGTGGTGGCAGCAGAGGCGCCCGAGGGTGGGCCTGGTCCAGGCCCCGCTCAGGCCGAGCACCACTTCCGCCCCATTCCTCCTCTTCTTTGGGACAAAGGGTGTCACCCGACGAGCCAAGAGTCAAGGACGGGGCATGTCACCACAGCCATGTCAAGATGACGAGGCAAAGGGCACAGATGCGGGAAGGGGGATGAAAGGGGACCATCGCCACGCGCCACCCCAGCCCCCTGCGTTCCTCTCCAGTTCTTCTCCGGGTACCATCGACTCTCTCTGAAGGAAATGTTTGTCATAGACAAACCCATCCAACCAGCTGCCTTCACTTGCTATTTCTTCCCTTTGTACTTTTCTTGAACCAGGGAGGCCAGGCTCCCTTCCCACCACTGCCTTACACCTGTTCTTTAAAAGGCCCCGGCACTGCCGATCCAGCGGGCACACGTCCTGGTGCTCACGCTACCCCAGCTCTCAGCAGCTCTCCCTTCATCTGAAAACCCTCTCCTGCCCCCAGAACGCCACCTTCCCTGCCTTTCCTTCTCTGGCTGGCCCCTCCTTCACTCCTGGCTCTGCCGGCAGGTCCTTCCCGTCCCCTCAGCCACATCTCCTCCTCTAAGTGCCGGAGAGCTGCACGGCCAGACCTCGTGTCCTCACTGTTGAGTGAACTCCTCCTGCACCGGGGCTCAGATTCAGCATCCTCTGCTCCCAATGAGAAAATTGATTTTTCTAGTCCCCACCTTCCCCTTGAACCCCAGACACTCTACCCAGAATCTCTTCTTAGATGTCTAATAAGCGTCTCAAACTCATGAAGTCCAAAATCGAACTCTCGATTCTTCACGACCACAGCAGCACAAACCCTGGGTGTCCCGGTCCATCTGCCCGTCTGGGTGTCCCGGTCCATCTGCCCATCTGGGTGCCCCGGTCCATCTGCCTGTCTGGGTGTCCCGGTCCATCCACCCGTCTGGGTGCATGGCGGCTCCTCGCTTCCCGCTGCTCAGGCCCCAAAACTGGTATATCCCTGACTCTTCTCTTTCTCTTCCACACCACAGCCAATTCATCTGCAAGTCCTTTAAAATATGTCCAGAGTGTGACCACTCCTGCCCCGGCCCCACCATTTTACACTCCTTATTGAGGTCTTTTTTCTGAATTATTTCAATAATCCAAGCCACTCTCCAAACTGGCCTCCCTGCTCTTATCATTGTCCCCAAATCCATGTCCCACCCAGTAGTCAGTGCTCTTGGTCAAAAACAAGTTAGATTCCGTCATTTCCCCTTCAAAACACTGAATGTATCTGGTCTTAGGATAATGTCAGGTCCTTTACTGTGACCTGGGAGGCTGCAGATGACCTGGCCTCCTGGCGCCTCTCTGGTTTTATCTCCTGCCTCTCCTGAATCTCCTGGCTCCGGGGCCAGGGCCTCTTCCTGCCTCTGACAAGCCAAGTATTCCCCTGCTCAGGGGCTTTGCACCTGCTATTCCTTCTGCCTGGCGCGTTCTTCTCCCAGAGAGTGGAGGGATAAGCTCCCTGCTTCCTCAGGCCTCTCCTGTTTGATGAGGCCTTTAATCAACACAGCACAGAAAATAGGAAACCACCCCCCATCCTCAACTAGCATCTATTACCACCTGACATAGATTTGTTTTCTGTCTACTCCCACTCAGATATAAGCTCCATTTCCCTTATTTCTTTAATTAAAGCCTGCTCTTGAACAAGCTCACCCATAACCGTGCTCCAAATGCCCTGTAATGCCCCGTGTGACTGTCATTTTTGGTCTCCATTGTTGTGCCCTGTCAGCCCCACCCAGCTCATCCCCCTGGGATGTCAGGGCTTGGGACATATTCCACACTTCCATGTGGTACGGGGCAAGTGATGTGCGTTATTGCTGGAAAGGGAAGCTCACAGAAGCCGAGAGTGAGAGAAAGGAAGGCCTCCATCCCGCTGGCCTTCCTTCGCCCCGTGGAGAGCAGAGCTCTCGGCCTGAGCACCCTGTTAGTGGGCATCTGCATTGCTACAGATGGGGCCCTGTTTCATGCGTTATTTTATCTGGAAGAGTAAGAAGAGGACCAGCATATATATTTACTTGGTGAATGAATACGCAAAGGCTGAATATTACATTTTAAGTATTTTCAATCTGATACTGACCTCTCTAAGTTTGCATTCTTTTCTAGTGATTTTGAAAACATTGACCATATTACTGGACATTTTGTAAAATACTCTGCTTCCCGCCCTGGTTGGCGCTCACACCCCCGCACCTCCCGCTGTGCGGGGCCTGGCTTGCTCCTCGCCAGCATCTCAGCGCTGCTGCTTTTTCTGCTGCCGTCTTTCAAAAATGTGTTGTTACCCCTTGTCTGCTATAGTCCTTTCCCCTGTTCTCTTTGTAATTTTATATTATTTTTATTCCTTTAACCTCATTTGAATGACATTTTGGTAGTAACATAAATCACGTGAAATAGACATAATAACAATGTTTTTATCTGTCCTATGAACCACAGATATTATTACCCAGTTTATAATTTGCTTTTCATTTTCTCCCATGGGGTTTTTAATATACAGACGTAAAATTTATATACAGCCAGCCTGAGTGTTTTCCTCAGGGTCCCTGCCTTTGGCATCGTGCTGCTTACAAAGGGCTTCCCGACCCTAATTCATGTGTTGTTGGCTGATTTTTTCTAGCTTTCCCTCTTTTAGGGAATTACTTTTTTAATCTTAAAATCTTCTTTGTGTCAAATTAAGTAGACAGGACTGTGCCCAGCTCTTCTCTCTCTGTTAAGAATTGAATGAGAGAATAGTTGGATAAATTTAGAAGATGAATTTTGGGTGGCTATGGGAATAGAATTTATTTCAATAATTCATTAAGCTACTAAGTAAACTAAATAGCTCCTTTCTGTAAGATTGAAAAAAACTTTCTAATCATTTGGGACGGGCAGCGCCCCGTGCACTGGCGTCACCACGGGCGTCACCACGGGCGTCTTTTCGCAAGCTTGCATCTCGTGGTGCGGTGTTTGATCCGCGCAGGTTCTGAGCTGCCACACACAAGCGCCAGAGCGCCAGACTGACTCACGCCGAGGATCTTTCCAGCCCGGTTTTCCCCGATTTAGTCACTAGGTTTGCAAACGTCCCAGTTTTAATGATCTTACCGTGTGGCTAATTTGTAAAGGAGGAAAGGGAGAAAAGAAAACGGAAAACACTCAGAAAGGTTGTGAGGCTCACGCTTTGAGTTGTGCCTCTTGTGCAAAGTAGGAGCGAGAAGAAGGGAGTGTCTGGTCCGCTTCTCTAGGTCTGTGACCAGCCCCAGGGGAACACGGAGAACATGAAGAGGTGTGAATTCAGGTGGATGTATGCTGTCCATTCCACTCTTCTTATAAAACTGTCTGCTGTGAAGTGTCTCATATGAAACAGCCTTCACCTGCTAACTAAACCACATATTAGTTCCTATTAGCACCGAACCCCAGTAGCACGTTCACCCAGTCCTTGTAACCCACGGAAACCCAGGAGGGACTCGAATCTGAGACGACTGCGCTTGACCTTCACACTTAACAGATTTAAGAAGAGCTGCTTTCCAGCTGGGACCCAGTCGTCAGCCACGCCCACGGTTGTCACACATCCTCCAAGCTTGCCAACGAACAGCTCTTATCGACTTTGCACACCTATGCCAGCTACACTATTAAGAGTTTCTTTATCTTTGTTTACTGGAAACCTCCGAAAATCCTCTGTAGTCAAACAGTGGAGAAGACTTTCCACCTCCACCAACTGAAAATTACTCAAGAGGTTAATATTCTGGTTGCATGTGAGTAAATTCCCACTATCAGGAATGTCATCTGTTGTAAAAAATTCTTAAATCACCAAATGTGTAACATGGAGCTGGCTGGTGTCCTGATGATAGTCTGGTTTATTATTACTGGGACTTTCCAAGATAAATTGTTCATTGGTCTGATTATGAACCGGTCCTCTACAGTTAGAACGATGAGGGTCGTTGAAGAGGTGGTGCTATTTCAGAATGGTTTTTATTGTTTATTTTCCCAATTTATTACGGGATCATATTACCAAGAGTCACCATAGAGAGTCACCAGCTGGTTGCTGATGTCTGCTGTTTCCGCAGTTTGTTTCCAAGTGGGCAGGGCTGAGCTGCCCCAGGCGGGTGCTCATTCCCACTTCCTTTAAGGGGCTTCCTGGTGGGCACCGCAAGGCAGAAACCCATCTTAATGTTGCCCCCTGGTTGACCTCTTCCCCTACAGCCCTGGGAACTTTCACTCGGGTTAGCACCAGACTCTTTCTCATGGTCACACTTAGGGTAAGTCCTTGATACACTTTCTAATCAAAATCATACATGGAAAACTTCACAGACCAATTAAATCAAGTTTCTTTGCTTCTGTCTGGAATTAACAGCAGTCTTAGTGGTGACACAGCTTATCTCACACTGGTCAATAGAACTTTTATGAATAAAAATAGGAAAAATATTCTTAACAAATGGAAAGTGAAAGACGAAGTCTTTTAAACCACAAGTCCATGGGCGGGCAGCGGGGGTGGGTGGAAAACAGTAAAAGCAACTTAGATATCAAACAGAATCACTGATTCGAAGAGCAGACAATCCATAAAGTGAAGGTTCCAGATTTTAGATTTCCAGGTTGCTTGGCGGCTTCATGTCTCTGGCATCTCACAGTAGACTCCATTTATCCACGAACAGCTCCCACACTTCCTGCTTGCTTAAATATGGAGTCTTCTGTCCCCACTGGACGCTGTGTTCAGTCAGTGGCCGGGATTCGGAGGCTCCATCTGTGGGCTTATTCTTTTCCTATTTCCTTCTTTCAGTCCCCATGGCTCCCAAAGGATGCCATGGCCCCAAAACCTCTCCTTTAGAAAAGTGCTGCCGTTTATGTTTTTGGATGAATTTATTGGCTAATTATTTGTTCTTAAGGAACAAAGGTGACCATTTTCCTTACGGGAATAAAATGAGTCCTCCTTTAATTAGGATCTTCTCACTGAAAGCACATCGATGCATTTAAATCAGTACTTGTTGAAACTTAATATTCATGGAAATCTCTGGGGATCTTGTGGAACTAGAGGCTCTGATCTGGCAGGTCTCGGGTGAGGGCCCGGGGAGCGAGCCCCACGTGGTTCTCACGGGGAGCAAGTCCTGCGTGGGGGCCACACTTGGAGCAGCACGATTCTGTATCGCCCCGCGGCATGTCAGCAATATGAATGATCGCCTGACATCGGCGGCGACCTCCGCGTGGCACAGTCCTTTCCCGTGTGGTTTGCATTTTGCCCGCATCCCAAGTGTCACTCTGGGTGCTTTACAAACGATGGTGGGATCCGTGCGACTGTGTTCAGATCAAAAGGGATGTGGCGTGTGGCTGCCTCAGGCACGCCCGTCCGCAGGACTTGCAGCTTGTTAGGGCTCTCACTCTGTACTGACGCCGCCAGGCACCCAGTCTTTGGGGAGCATTTAATACTATGAAGATCAGAATAACCAACTTGCAAAATGCACTTATGCTGGAAACATCAGTGACTGAAAAGCAGGTTGCGTGGTCCGGTGAGTGTAGTTGCCTTTCCCTTGACCGGCTTCCTCCTTGCCATCTCGGGCCTGTTTCTGGCTCCGCTCACCTTTTCCAGCCGCCTACCGGAGGATTCCCCCTTACTGTGCCTGTCCAACATCCCAGTAAAATCCAATAAACCTTGTAAAACCCAGCATCCCATTAGCTCTATCCTTGTCTGTAGCTAATTCACTGGGAGTTGCTAGTCATAATGAGGACCTCGAGGGAAAGGACCCTACCATGTTCTGAACACCTACTATGTGCCGAATTCTGTGCTAGTTGCATTAAATCATCATTTAATCCCAAAACATTAAAAGATCCTAAAAAGTCCTTTTATAGAAAGATTAGATTATATTCGGTTTATTATTACGAATAGGCATATCTTCTTTCTTCAGTTTCTTAAATTATTGTTAAATTTTGTTTGTTTAAGTGCATACTGCATACATATGGCATCAATTCAAAAGGTACTAAAAGGAATAGGATGAAAAGTAAGTCTCTCTCCTCCCCCCACTGTCATCAAGCCTCTGCCTGGAGGCGGCTCTTACTTCTCACATGTCCTTCCGGGGCTGGTCCAGTAAGCACGGATTATTAGTAGGCCAGTAAGCAATCTTAGATTCATTTAAAAATGTATAACCTGTCATGAAATATGCAGAAATGATCTCTTACTATTAACACTGATTACAAATACAGGTTACAATTTAGGAATGTATTTTCATGACCATGAAGACATCTGATTCTCCCTATACCATAATGAGATGGGAGGACAGACACTCCTGTTAACCTGGCACACATGAAGAAACTGAGGACCGAGGAGGGGAAGTGACGTGCCAGGAGCAGTTAGCAGAAGGCCTGGAACTAGAACAACTGGTCTAACGCTCTTTCACGACATCATGGGAAGGGTAACCCAAGGTCAAAATGTTAGCCCTTCTTGGTCAGTCAGGATACCCTTTAATGTCAGTTCTTAGAGAATTTACTGTTTGATATGGCAGCAACAGGCATTATTTCACAAAAATATTTCACAAAAACTCAATGTCTGGCTTTACTGTTGCAACCATTAACTGTAAGCAGACCTTTTAAGTCACCACGGGTTCTGGGTGCCTGTTGGTGGAGATGCACAGCTCTTCCTTTGAGGCTTGTTATTAATTGGAACTGAGAAGTTGCTAGAGTAAGGCTGCATATTAATAAACAAGAACAAAACAGAAAGTAACATTCTTTATTACAGCTGAGGGAGGAACGTGGGTCCCATCTGGGACCCCAGGCAGCAGTGCAGCTTTAACGCCACTCTCAGGGATTAACAGACACTGTGTGTTCTGGGAACATGAAAGTTAATTTGGCCTCACACGTGAGCTTCGCCTGTTCCCCCATCCTCACCCAGCTCAGACCTGCCAGACCAGCCCCAGGGGGCAGGCGACTCACCCGCCCTGCTTTCCTCTGGCTGCCTAGGACCCTTTAGCAGCCTTTTGGAAAGGCAAGCTTGTAACCTGAGAGCCCTCTGTGTGTGGAGCTGTCTGAAGGCTAACGCTTCTAGAGTCCCTCAGAAACACCTCCCGGGGCAGGGGCACAGGGAGCTCCCGCAGCGGCCGCCCCACGGGGCCTCCCCTCTGCCTGCTGCTGCTTCTCCTAATCCCCCGGCCGTCCTAGTCCACCTCTAACTTTGCTGTGGTTGCCTGAGGCTCCTGGGATGCCCCTGTGGAGCCCCACTCAAGGCTGACCAGACCAGACCCCCCGAGTCCTCATGGGAACACTGAGGGGGGAGAGCACCCCGTTCTCACCCAGCTGCCATGACTGCTCTGGGTGGCTTCCCACCTCCTGACATTTTCACAGACCAGTCTGTGTGGTGTCCTAAATAACATATCCCCAAATACATCCACACTCCGACCGCCAGAGCCTATGAAGAGTTTACATCATGTGGCAAAAGGGATTTTGTGGATGTGATTAAGGTGATGGGTTTTGAGATGAGGAGCTTATCCTGGATTGTCAGGGTGGGCTCCATGTAATTACATGAGCCTCTAAAAGCAGAGAACACGGCCAGGGAGACAGAGCAGCATGGAGGAGATTCCTTGGGCTCTGAGATGCAGGGGCCCTCGAGCAGGAGCCAGAAACTAAGGGCAGGCCCCAGCTGACAGCCGGCCAGGAGCAGGACCTCAGTGCCACAGCGGATGGAGCTGAATCCTGCCAGCAGCCTGGACGCACCCAAAAGCAGACTCTCTGCTCGGGTGTTTTGAAGGGGGTGCAGCCCACCAGCACCTGATTTCAGCCTTGTGAGGCCCACAGCGGAGATCACCAGACCTCTGACCTGCAGAGCTCTGAGGCGACAGTGTTTGCAGTGGCTGTCCCTGCACCAAGAGGAAGCTAGTACACTGCGCACATCCGAGGCCCCTCTCACTGCTTAAGATGAGGGCAAGGGCACACGGCGGCCACCCTGATCGTCTCTGATGCAATCCCTGCTCCCCTCGCCATCCTGTCTCCTCACACACCTGAGGCTGGGGAAGGGCCCAAGGGTTCCCGGGCCGTCCCTGGTCTCCCGACACAGGCTCCATCTCGGGAATAGATGGGCATTTGACAGTCCATGTCCCCCGCGCTAGGGCCTCTGCTACCACGGAGCCAACAGGAAGGTCTTATTTTCATATCCCAGTACAGGTACTGTCTGCAGAGCTGCCCTTCCCATGGGAGCGAGCCCAGTGCCCACATTGTAAGGGCTTGGGACCTGAGAGGGAAGGGCAGTAGGAAAGGGAGACAACACCCAGGGGCATTCGTGCCCGATGGGAGGAGGACAGGTCAGGGAAAAGCCATCGCCCAGGAAGTGTCAGTGTGGATGAGATGGCGCTTCTGGCCTGGATGGCGGGGCCGATGGCACGTCGGGTCCTAGATGTGTTTGCCGGTTCTGGGTGAGGAGTGGCTCACAGGGAAATGGAACTCAGTCTTCCTACAACAGCCTGTGCGAGAACAGGCCGAACTGGGACTGTGTTGCCTGAGTACAAAGTTGACCTTTCCCTGGTTTTATGCTCTCACTGCTTGGATTTCCAGCAGAGCACAGGGATGAGGGAAGCAGGGGATGGAGAGGCATTCTGGGGCAGAACCCACCGTCTGTGGGGTGGGCGGGACCCAGCCCTGTGCCCAGTGCCACGTGCAGGGCAGCATCTGGATTGTTTTCTCCCCTGCAGATGGACATGCATCTAAGGAGGGAGGCAGATGGGAGCAACTTCCTCACAGCTTCCATCCCAGGCTGCTTCCCTTAAAGATAATTCTGAAGCCATGATTTCATAGTCTTGAACAATCTAGTCAGGCTTCCTGTTCAGCCGGTTGGTACCTATTCACTGAATTCCTATAGGTGCAAGGCCATGGCCCCATGGTGGGGGCTGATATGTTCACAATGCTGTTGCTGTTTACGAATCATGACTTTATGGATAGAAACCCTTCCTGCCAAGAACTCACTATTCCGTACAGTGACGGCCAGCCATCAGGTAATTTCTAGAATTCTGTTTCCCTTCCATACTCATTTCAGGAAGAAAAAGATGCTTTTAAAATATAAAGAAAAAGATCAATATGTAGAAAAGTCTTCCTGTGTGTTCTTGGAGCTGAAGCACTTCAAGGTAGGACCATTCTGTGAATATTTTATGTTTTTCACTTAATTATCTATAATAGACAGTCAAGAGACACTTGGTCCTTATCCCTAGTCCCCAGTGCCATTCCTGACAAACAGTGGAATGCCTGATACACATTCGTTGGACCAATGCATATGGGAAAATGCAAACCAAGCATTTGAAATATTATGCTACGTTTCTTCTGGCTGGTGAGTGTGTGGGGTCACTGGGAGAGGGTGAGGGCCATCATGAGTCTCGTATTTCAATGACCAGTGCCAAATTCTTAATGCCAGATGGGATGAGATGGGATGTCAGACCACTTCTTCTTACCACGTTGTTGGCCTTGATTCTCAATTGCTTCGTCCCTGTGGACCTCGGGCTCCTTACCTCCAGCTGGAGTGCCCCACGAGTCAGCCCGATTTCTTCATGCTGTCTCACCTCACAGCAATCCCGTCATCTTGCTCTACTTAGAGCCACTTCCATTAAGGAGATCGAGGCAAATTCTCTCCCTACCCCTGTTTGCTCTTCAGGAAAAGTATCCTTCGATAAGTGGATGTTACAGACACTTCACAGAATGTATTTGGTGGGAAGGTCTCCCGTCTTCCAACATCCTCCTCAGCCAGTTACCTTTCTGCATCGGAGCAGAATTAATTCAAGGAGATAGAGGTCCTGAGTTTCTTCCTCTGACCAGATGGAAATCGTTACGTAGAATGCTGATGGCTACAAAACCTTGGACGTATTGTTTTCACAATTAGGAAATGGAAACAAGTCCTTGAGTGCAAAGCCAGCGTACAGGTCCAGCTTCCATTCGCTGCTATAAATTTTGTTCCTGTTTCTGCCAGTAAACACCAACTGTTCAAGTGAAATAGTAAATCCAAATGTGCCTTTGGAAGAGAGTAAAAAATATTATATGCTGCATAAATGCTGATGCGAAAGCATTTTCCAGCACACTAAATAAACCACGGAAGGAAAAGGAGCGGAGAGAAAGCTGAACCGAATGTGACTAAGAGCTTCTTAGTTGAAAGCGTAAAACAAACTCTTGAGAAAATGTTGATTCAACATGCTGTTTAAATATTAAGGAGAAAATGAGTACAGAATTAGGACATCAGCCTTAGTCTGGCCATACTCCGAGCACTTACAGGGGTTACCGGAGAACGCATACACAGGTTGTGTAAATCAGGGCAAAGAAAACCCCCAAAGCTGACTCACAGCTGATGGGGCACATGGAGCAGAATAATTTGCTCATGATCGATCTAACAGCTGGAAGTCAAAGTCAGTGGCTTTGTAGTGCAATCCATAGCACAAGATTTAGTGACTTTCCATCTCAGATTTACTTTGAGGCTGATCAGCACACGTGTGTACTGGCGTCGCCCTGCAGTTTAGTGGGCGCCCAGAAGTATGGTTCAAGGAGATGATTTCATCAATGATTTCCTCAAGTTAAACTTTGGATTTCCTAAATTTATAATGAATTTCTCTTCTTCTTTCCCCATCATTTTTCTGTGCCGCTGAGGAAAACAAATGGACGTTGGAGTTCGTGGACCTGAGCCCGGGCCCCGGCCTGACCCTCATGCACCCACGCCTTCTTTGTCGTGTGAGTTAACAGTGTTTTACCCCCGTGGGTCACTGCGAGGACTGAATGAGCAAATACATGCTAAATGCCTGGCACAAGCCTCAAACATAAAACATCCTTAGTAATAATATTAGTTCCACTCCCAGATTAGACTTTGCAAGCAAACAATTTGAAAAACAGAACATTCAGATCAACACTTCAGCCTGATGAGGCCGCAGGAAAGATGTTCCAAACCAGAGTATTTCAGCATCTGAGAATAGCTACGGCTTATCTTCATGGCTAAAATAAGCAGTTTAATATAAAGTGGTTTTTCCTTTTTTATTCCTTTCTCTTCTTCATTTTCTTAAGGAAGGGAAAGCACTTTCAGAATCATGGTTAAAATATGTCCTTTGCTGATCTGAAGACATGGGCAAGTTTCACGCTGAAGTCAAGATCTACTGGAAGTGTCAGAGGGCTGTGTGAGGGCCAGATGCCACTGTCAGAAGCAGAGCAGACGAGGGCGTCCTAAATGCCTTCAGGGAGGCCAAAGCTAAATGCATAACTTACTTTTGTCATTGAATTAATTGATATATCTGGTTTAACTGGCCAAATTATTTTTACTCAAACATCCACGTTTTGGAGTTTGTTGATAGAGTGAATGCTTTTGAGAGTACAGACAATACTAATGGTGGTAAACATGTGGTCGAGAAAGAGAAATGATTCACTTACAGACCCCAGACTTATAGCTTATTTACAAGATTTATATATATAAGAAAGTGTTGTTTCTTCATATGGTTACATCTGAATGCGTGTAAATTTTAAGAGTCTGAGTGTATTTATTTCCACAAAAAATAATACTAGCAGAGACACAGCTAAGCCCAGTTGAGCCTTGCTGGGTGGGTTTGAGGAAACATAGGCCAACTCTGGGAAAGTCAAGCCCTTGATATAGGAAGTGTGGTGATAAATAACCTTAGAAACATTTTCCTCCAGAAAAGACATCTGGTAACATCCTACGTTAACAGGCAAGAGCTGCCTGTGCTGTGTGCAGGATGCGGCTGGATGAGCCGTGGCTCGCTGCGAACGTCCATCCATCTTGAACTGAAAGAAACAGTGGTTTTGATTCCAAGTCCAGCGTCCCATTCCTCTGCGGCCGAGCTCGCCTTCAGACTGTTCTGACAGAGAGACCATCCTGCTGGTACGTGACACGAGCGGCCCACCCTTCAGAGCAGGGTACCCTACCTTGGAGTAATATTATTTTTAAGTGTCTCCTTATTTTGGATCAAAGCCCGTTTTTCTGTAGTTCCCACTTGTTGGTCCTCAGGGTCTGTCTCACCAGGTAGAATCCCAGTTTTAGTGGTAATTAGACTTACAGATATTAAGGCGACATCAAAACTTAGCCTACCTCGCAATTTTAAATAATTATAAATTAGCTGCTGACATATAAAAGGGGGATAATTACCTATAAAAATCCATACTTTCAATTCTCTTGAAACTTTGGGAGCTCTGGAAGCAATGGGCTCACATTCCCAAATGGTAGTAATTGGCTGAGTTGAGTCACAGACGCTGCTCTCAGGTAAGGAATGTGCCTGCCTGTTTCCCACTCCTCACTACTCCCTATTGTGTCCCACTGGGCCTGCTTTCCTCGTTTTGTGATACCTGACTGGCCTCTGGGACATTTGTACTTGCAGTTCCTGCTGTGTCCTCTTTCACAAGGCTTCTTTGCTTCTGGGGACTTATCCTCCATGTTCTCTTTTCCCCTGTGCAGGTTGAACCTCAGGCATGCCTGACCCCTAGACTGCTGAGCAAGGCTACACGCTTGGTTTATCTAATCAATCCTTAGTAATGTGCTGGGATAAGCATGCAGCTGGAGGCTTTTGCATCACCTAGATAGGGGTGGGCTGTGGAGGGAGGAGCTTATAAAGAAGCCTGAGAGGACACAAGGTACAGTGTCTCATGCCCACTGGAGACCTGTCCCAGGTAGAGGCTCCTATTTGCAGCTGTGGACCCTCATGCAAACTTGGGAGGGTGGGAAGCCAGTCACCTGCCCTTGCAGCCGAGAGCATCCATGTGGCTTCTGCTTGTTTAGTTGTCGCTATGATGTCCAATGTCTTTCTGTTAACGAGCATTTATATCCTCAGTGTCTCTGGGCATCTTGCTATCAACTACATCATGATCTCCCATGTTCTGGAAGGGGAAGAGGTTCTGATTTTGAGCACTTCCACTAACCAGCTGAGTGACCTCAGGAAAGTTACTTAGCATCTCTGAGTCTCAGTTTCTGCATATGGAAGATGAGGGTGGAGTGGGTAGCTCCTACTTTACAGGAGTGCGGTGAGAAGTACTGAGATAATGTCCATAAAGTGCATAAAGTCCTTACTCGTATCACTCATTCAGTAAATGCTAACTAGCAACTGCTTTCCACGTCTCCCTCCCCACACTGCAGCAGGCCACTCCCAGGGCACCACGGCCTCTCTTGTTCTGCGTCACCTGCCGATTCTGATCACCGTGGTCCTGGCCTGAGGGTTTCTCTGTCACCCAGTTCCTTTGATCCCCACACTCTGTGGAAGTGCTGGGGACTTGACAGTCCTTCTCTCCCCCGCTGGCTGTGGGGCTGAGGGTCTGCGCCCCAGCCTCTCACCCCTAGGACAGGTCACCCCTAGGACAGGTCACCCACAGGACAGGTCACCCGTAGGACAGGTCACCCCTAGGACAGGTCACCCGTAGGACAGGTCACCCGTAGGACAGGTCACCCCTAGGACAGGTCACCCCTAGGACAGGTCACCCGTAGGACAGGTCACCCCTAGGACAGGTCACCCGTAGGACAGGTCACCCGTAGGACAGGTCACCCCTAGGACAGGTCACCCGTAGGACAAGTCACCCGTAGGACAGGTCACCCGTAGGACAGCTGCCAGTGCTCCTGCGGATTCTGTTCATTCAGCTCCAGCCGCTCGTACCCGTCGCACCTTGTTCAGCAAGGTTCCCCTTATTGGCGGCCCTGCTGCCCCACGTGTAGTTTTTCTACTCCCTTCCCAGCGTTTCCTGTGGTCAGCTCCACAATAAACTACTTGTACTGAAAAACTTATCTCAGCGTCTGCTCTAGAGGGACACGAGCTAAGACAATTTGTACCAGAAGTGATTCTTGGAGGCAGGTCCTTAGGACGGCCTCACGAGCCATAGCAATTGCTCATCAGATGGCAACGAACAAACCCACCCGCTGTGGCGTGTGTGCTGGTAATGAGCTCGCCGCTAATGACGGCTTTGGGTCATTAATGCCGCAGCAAGCTAATGCTGATGTCCCTCAGACACGAAGGTCTGGGATCGCTAGTATCAGCGACGACCTGGGGACCAGCTTCCGTGCAGGTACTATAGCTTAGCTACTGACCCTTCACCCCCTTAAGAATCAGGGACAAGAGAGAGTGAACTTAAACAAGATGTGAACGGACTTGGGCGGAGCCAGTGTGAACTATAGTAGATGCCGTCAATGCCTCCCTCACGACCCCCAGCCCTTCCTAGTCCAAATTCTAGCACCTTCCAGAGTTCAGGTGCTCTGGGGCTAAGGCACTGCCAGAGACAAGCTGTACATGGATCGGTTTCCCTTTTGCTCAGCCGGAGCTCTGGCTGTGGTAGCTTTCCGCCTGTGTAAAGGTCCCACTGTCCTTACCACTGAGCTGGGCTGGCCACCTGAGTGAAGCCATGGGCCAGAGGTAGATCCCAGGGGACAGGGACCATCCAGTCTCCTGGTTTTCCAGGGACCACATGAAGTGAGCCGTTGGCAGCCTTAGAAAGACAGCAGGAAGCTGCACTCCACGGGTCACAGGCCTATACCCAGGGCCACGTCTGGGGGGAGCCCACTGGGTATGTGACTCGATTTGACCACAAGTTCCCCAAAGACAGCCCTCTAAGCTGCTGTTGGCCTCCTGTGGATACAGACTGCCTCAGTATGCCCCTGTCCAGCTTGGTGTCAAGCAACTTAAAATCATCTCCTCAATGATCCATTCCTCTACCGACCCAGACTCTGACTCCAGGTGGGGGGTGGATCACTCAGCCTGCCACCAGCCGTCTCAGAGTGGCTGCTTCATGCAGACATCCTTTCGAACAGGAGACGGAGAATGTTAGTGACCCAGCCGAGAAGCTCAGAGAACAAGACCTGAGACACCGTTGATCCCCAGAGCATCATCACCCTTCCGCACTCCTGGGCAGGACACACCTGCCCTGTGTCCAGGAGCCTTTGGAGTGCCTGACGGGTCTACCGCAGACCTTCTGCCATTACCTCTCTCCTTCTGTCCCACAGCTGCTCGCTCAAGTCCACGGCTCAGGCAGTCTCACACACAGAGCGGCTCGGCTCCGCTGTTGTGACCACCCCAAAAAAGGCCAATGTTCGTACCAGCTGCCGTCTCCAAGGGGCCCAGAGCCCCCATCCTCAGGGAGCCAGAGGGGAGCTGGTTCCCTGAAGGGTGGGCCAGGGGTCTCTGCCCAGAATTGCTTTTGTCACATGGATCCCACCATAGGGCTGCCTGCACACGAAAGACAGAGCGTCTCAAAGTCCCCATGGGACAAGCTCGGCCACTTTCTGGCACCAACCTCTCTCAGCAGTCGCTCACTGAATGTAAGGGATCCTGGGGGCGTAGATAACACGCTCTCTCCGTTCTCTCAGTTCCTCCTTCCCATCACAGAAAACAAAACACAAGGACAACCTCTCTCTTCCTGCAGGTGACACAGAGGCTTTGATGGCCATGCACTCACCCGAATGGACAAGGTCCCCCCCAAGCGACAGTGAGACCCACGCTGGTCTGGGATCAGGTACTCGGCCCCGCAGCTCCCAGACAACAAGGAGGCGCATTCTTAGGCTTCCGCCTCCAACTCCACGATGTCTTAGACAGACCCAGAGAGGGGAGGACCTTGCCGGCCGTCACACAGGCCCTGCCTGGCCTCCTGCCTCTTAGGCTGGTCCTTAGCGTTCAGGAGTTTGAGGGGTTTTTCTTTTGTAATAAATATTTAGCCCATTTTCTTTTTTTTCCCTTTAGTTTTATTGACATATAATTGACATACAGCATGGTGTAAGTAAGTGGAAAGTGTACAGGGTACAGGGTAATGCCTTGACTCACACATACTGTGAAGTGATCACTGCAGTAAGCAGTTCAGGTTTTTGACCGCGTGAAGTCAATGAATGCAGATGTAGAGTTTAGGATATCCATGAGGACCAAGTGTAATGGGATTGATTCTTGGCTTAAAAACCTATGAATGCCTTTAAAAAATAACTTCCAAGGGTGTTTTGTTCCTTGGTATCAAAGAAATACATATTCATCATAGGAGATTTGGAAAATAAGGGAAAAAAGTTATCCACAATCCCACTACAAAGAGATAATAATCATCAGCAGCGTTTCGGCACATTGGCTTCCTGCCTTTGCATCCCTCTCGTAACGGGCCATAAACGCTCTTGTCATCTGATCTGCTTACTCCATGACAGTCACACCTCCTCATCACCTCGCATTCTGTACAGCCGCTACTGCTCCCTTGCATGGGGGCATCAAAGCTTATCTGGCATTTCCACCCTCAACCCTTCTGGCATTTAGGTCATTTCCAGATTTTTAGAATTTTGAATTTTGTGACCAATGATTTTTCCTTTCAGAAAAACCACTCAAGATTTGTTCCTTAGGATAAATTCCTAGAAATGGAAGCTGGGTCAGGGAGTACTAAAAATTTTAAAGCTTTTGGTCTAACATGACTCTTCTAACAATGGTTGTTGACTGAAAAGACTAAGAGAAGCATATGTGGTTTCTTTTGGTTGCGTGATCTGAGGCCTCAACTATATACCTGATGTCTGATGGCTCTGCCTTCTGCTTCTTATTTTAGGTAGCTCCTTCTTATCTCTCTGGCTCCTCCAAATTTTAAGTCAGGTTTTTGGAGGTACAGTTTACATGTGGTAAAATTCACCCCTTTTTGGTGGATAGTCCTATGAATTCTGAAAAATACAAACAGTTGTGTAAGCACCACCCATCACGATCTAGAACATTCCCATCTCGTGGACAGCTCCCTCATGTGCGTTATGTCAGTCCTCTTGCCCACCCCTGGACCTGGCAGCCACTCCTGACCCCCTGGGTCCCTTTCCAGCATGTTATTTAAGTGGAATGACGGAGCAGTTGAAATCTGACTCTTCCCTCCGCGTACCTCATTTTTGCCTTTATCGGTAGGGCATCCCTTTCCACGGCGTCATATTCTGCAGTAGTGACATGCCAAGGTTGCTTACCACTCACCAGGCAGAGGTTATTTCGATTGTTCCTAGTTTTTGGAGATGATGAATAAAGCCGCCATAAATGCTCACATGCAGCTTTTGTGTGCACACGTTTCATTTCTCTTGGATAAATTCCCAAATGCTCAACCATGTAAGTGACATTTCACTTTGTAAGGAACTGTCACACTGTTTTCCCAGGCACTGCCCCGCACTGTGTTACTGCAAGGGATGCGTGAGGGTCCCAAACGCTGCACTCCTTCATCGGCTCTCGGTCTTGTCAGGTTTTAAATTTTACCTACCGAACCGATGAGGAGTGGCATCCCCTGTGGCTTTGGCTTGCGTTTCGTAATGACTAACGATGCGAATACCCTTTCATGTGCTCCTTTGCCATCCATTTCTCTTCTTTGGGTGAAGTGTCCAAATCTTTTGCCCATTTTTACTGGGTTGCTTATTTTTATTGTTATTTGAGTTCTTTATATATTCAAGATTCTAGTCTTTTATAATAAACGTGTTTTGCAAATACTTTATCCCAGTTTGTGGCTTGCTTATTTCCTTTTTTTTAACAGTGCCTGTCAAAGAACAGTTTTTAATTTTGATCAAGTCCCATTTATCATTTTTCCTTTCATAATTGGTTGTTTTTGTGTCCCAGCTAAGAAATCTTTGCCTTATCTATGGTTGCAAAGACATTTTTCCTGTATTTTCTTCTAGAGATGTCATGCTATTAGGTTTTACATGTGTGTTAGGTTTCATTTTGCATTGATTTCTTTTGTGTAGATGCAAGGCACAGATCAAGGCCTCTGATTTTACATATGGATGTCCAAAGCCTGGCACAAGCTGTTGAAAAACTATCCTTTCTCTCCTGAATTTCCTTGGTTCCTTAATTTTTGGGAATCATGAATAAAGTTTCCATGCATTTGTGCATCTGCTGGGCATTCTATCCTATCCCATCGGCTTGTGTTTTATCTTTCTAGGTACATGCTCTCAGTTATCACAGCCATATAGTCAACCTTGAAATCAACTTTCTTCTTCTTCAGAATTGTTTTCACTGATGCTCCTGTTTTCCCATATAAGTTTAGGAATCAGCTTGGGATTTTGACTGGTATTGCATTGAATCTATGTATCAATTTGGAAAGGATTGCCATCTTGACGATATTGAGTCTTTCTGGCCACCTTCTGGTGCCGAATCATTTCCTCTGTGTTGGGTATGAGACCCAGCCACCCAGGTGGCTGCTTTTCTTGCACAACTCGGTCTCCTGATTGGATCTGCACTGGATGTTAGCTCTCGGCAGGCAAATAATGCTGACTTTAGCCGTATGGGGCACAGAATCGCCTGCCATGGGTCACTGAGATCTTAGGCCTGGGCCCTCACCCCGCCCTTTAGTCATGTCTTTGTCCTGGAGCTGTGAGGGGCCCTCTCACTGTGGGCAGTGTGACCCGCTCCACCCTGAGAGGGGCGCAGCCACGAGAGGAGTTCTGTCCGTGGAGTCTTGCAGATGCGACCCCAGCAGCAGCACTGCTGGTGGGCCCTGGGCTTGCCGTCTCCTGCATTTACGGTTGCCTTGGGAAAAAGCCTGCTGAGTAGCGCGAAGCCCGTGGAGCAAGACCAAGCGGCCCAGCCAGCCCAGCTAGCCCAGCTAAGGACTGCTGGAAGCTCACGCTGCCTGTTCATGCCCTTGAAATGTGTCTGCTCGTTATGCGGCATCGCTGTGGCAGTAGGTAACTGATACGGAAACGCAGGCTCTTTAAACTCTTTGCAAACAGCTTGATGCAGTGACTCACTAGGGCTGTGCCATTCTGTAACTAAGTGGAGCTGATTTTGTGGGTCAATCATGTCTTTTGATTTTCTTCCCTTTGTTTTTGATACCAAGTATTAAAGAAAGAAAATTATCACAGGAGCAACTCTGCTAAGCCCTGGTCACCACTTCTAATCCCAGACTCAAGGAAAACTTTAAAATAATGGGGAACTCCATTTCACTTCATTTTTGCTTTGAGTTATAGGGAGGTTATGTTGTGTTAACTTTTCTGGTAAATGAGGGAACGTCCTGACAGTGTAATGGGATTGGGCCTGGGGGCAAAGGTCAAAAGACAGACAAGCAGTCATAAATGATTAATCAACATTTTTTTTTGATCAAAGTTCTTAGAACTATTTGCTGAATTTGTGTTTTTTTTTTAATAGCTATTCTTTGAGGTAGGAATGCCATGGCGTAAAGATAAGAGTCATAACATTTAAGACATGTTTATGAAGTCGAAACTGCGAGTTTGGCTGCCTCTGAAATGCAGTCAGCTGCCTCCTGCTGTGTGCGGAGCCCTTCCCAGGCTCCTGCCCGGCTGCTGCTCCGCACGGCTGGCACCATGGGCTAGGAGACAGGGTCGGCGTTTAACCCACATTAAAGTGCATTCTCAGGCATTAGAGTCTGTACTTCTCAGAGCTTTGACATCAGACACATTTCTAATCAGTGGGGTGTGTTTACATCAGAGGCTTTTAACAACAGGATGATTTTTACACAGATTAAATTCCAGGGTCTCCCAGTGGAGCCAAGAGAAGTCAGACGCCCCACAGCTCTGCTCCTGTCAAGGGCAGGGCCCCCGTAGGAGGGGCTCCGGGTCCCAGGGCAGAGCTGCCACGGTCTGCCCATCTTGGGGAAAGCCCATGGTGGCCTGCAGACCTGGGACTCTGGCTCCTGGCAGTTGACTTGTCTGGTTTATTTTGTTCACTGCCTCCCCTCCCCAGCCTCCTCCATGGCCGTCACTTACCTATAAATTACATTGCCTCCTTGACGATTTTAAATAGACTCCAGGAAAACCAAATTTGGGTTAGAGTAAATTCACAGGGGAAAAAAAAGAAAATGCTGGTTTCTGCAGCTAGTTCGGGGCCATGCTTACAACTCCAAGAGGGAGGCCGAAAAGTCAGGGCTTGTAAGACCTTCTGGAAAGCAGGGCAGGCCTCCGCTGGCCGTCTCCTGGGGTGTTTACAGGCATGAATGAGAGCACATTCAACAGAAATGATGGGAGACAGCTAATGCAGTGGAGTCATGTGTCCTTATCTCTACCCCTCACCACCTGCGGAACAGAGTCTCTGTTTCCTCAGCTCTAAACTGGGGATAATAAAAGAAGTGACTTCAAAGGGTTGTCATAAGTATTAAAAGAAATCGTCTGCAGAGAACGTTCAACGCCATCTGCCCCTGGGTGAGTGCTCAGTGAAGGGCGCCGAGCATTGTCAGCATCCTGCCCATTGCTCTAGTGAGATGCTTAGGGTGGGATGTCATGTCAGAAGCGACCAGAACACAGTCTCACCTGCAGGCTGAGAACAAGTGCGCTGCCACGAATAACAGGGAAAAGGCTGAAAATACACCAGAAGGTATTGTGTGACTTAAGATGGTGGGATTATTGGTGGTTTTCCCCCCTTTTTTATTCTACAGATTGTCTGTATTAGCGTTATACTAAAATATGATTAAAATGCTTAAATGAAAATTACTTACTCATGTACAATATCTTTTATGTAGTGTTCTTACCAAATCGTTTAATCTGAATCCAGTCATAAAGAAACAATCATATAAAATACAGTGAAGCATTCTGAGAGATAATTTCTCCAACCTTTTTAGGAAGATAAATGCCATTAAACCAGAAAAAACAAAGGCCACAGAACTGGGACCTGGACTATAGTAAAAGGGAGTAAAAGTCTTAACAATCAAATTTGATGTGTGAATCATGACTGGATCCTGGAGCAGAGAAAAAAAAATATATGATAATTTGGGAAGAATTGGGAATCAAAATATGTGACAGTTTCTTGGCTGTGATGAAGAAAATGTCTCCATGTAGTGAAACACCTTTGTTCCTAGGAAATGTGTGCTGCAGTATTTTGTGATCGACACGCCATGATACTGGCTATCTATCTACCTAGCTGTCTGTCATCTATCTATCAAGAGAAATAAATAAAATACAAATAAATGGTAATATTCCAAAGGTGCAAGGAAACTTGGAGGTTTAATACAAATGATCTACAGAGAAATCAAGTGTGTTAAAAGGTCGAGGCGGACCAGATCAGAGCCCCAGATAGAACAGCCCTAAAGTGGTTAGTGAAGTTATATTTTTTCCAAGTAGTAGTTTCTGTGAAGCAATAGGAAGTTCTACCTCTAAAGCCCAGAATTTCTGGTGCCTGAAATCTCCTGTCTCTGGGAGAACTAGGGTGTGGTTTTCAAAAGTCATATTAATAACATATCATATTAATATTTTATACATTAATAATGATATATTATCCATGGCTGAAAAGTGATAAGTTTTTAGAGTGATTTCACATCTGTTAGGTGCTTTGGGTCTCACAAGAAGCCAATGGAAATGATTGCATAGTCTTACGACACACTCTCACTGTGAATAGTTTACACAGATTTATTTCTGACCTTTACACATAATTCCCAAGGGGCTGAAACCCTGTTATTCAAACACATACATATGTACAAATACATTATACATACGGAGTCACATATTTCACTCCCCGGTTCCCTGAGACGCTCACCAGGTTTTGATCGGGTTACTTCCCACCGTTGCTCATTGGCTTCAGCAGGTCATTTTACAAGGACGCTAAGGTTCAGTCCCTGCCCTAAGAAAGGTACAGTCTCTCAGGAGACTGCTGTGTAAATGAACAATTAGCTCTCACAGATGCTATAGGAGACAGGAGAGGCATGTCGCCCCAGGGTAGGGGCAGTGGACTGAGGGGGTGACCTCTTCCCTGAGCTGCCTGGACTCCTGAGTCAGGGGACACGAGAGTAGAAGCCCTTTCCTCATTCCTTCAGCGTCCCAGGAGGAGAGGCAGCCACCAGACTGAGTCCCCTTGACTTTCCCGTCCGCCCCAGGATTTGTGTAGATGGGAAGTGAGGGCCGATATGTGTGTACCTGAGAAGTGAATGATGTTTCAGAGGGACCAACAAGGACAGGAAATTTCTTGGGCTACAAGCATGAGAAGAAAAGGCTGGGGGAGACTTCCTCTCCACCCACCCCCACCCGCCATGGCTGGTATAGGATGAAAAATTAGAATGAAACCGCGCAAATGTCCTGTCAGTCTGTCTCCCACCCCGTGGCATTCCGCATTAGGGGCATGTCTGAGGAGTTTCAAAGGATCATTGTGGGCATTCCAAACAATTCAATGGTTTTATTTCTTCAAAGCAAAGAAGAATATGCCTGTTTTGAATATGCTTATTATGAACTATTTATAGACCTTTTTCAGCAATTACCCTTCTGCAGGCTTTCAGCTCCATGGCCCGAGTACACAGCCAGCTCTCCAGCATGTCCCTGAGGCTTGTGCCAGTACACCCCAGACTCATCACAATGCATGTTGCCCGTGCCCCCCTCCCAAAGCCTGCTTTGTTTAGTTCCTTTAGAAGAGCCAAGATCGCTACAAGCTCACCCACACTGAGAGCCACTTGGCAGAATTCTGATGTTTGAACCATGTGAACTAAAACAGTGATGTACAGGGACAAGTACCATTTTATCTGGGAATTCACACGGAGGATGAAAGCCAGAATGTCACTTGCAATCCACCTTTGTTCACATATTTCACAATTCTACAAAACTGATGTCATTTTTCCAGGACCAGATGAGAGAAACACAATGCAGCCTGCCCACGTGCGAGTCCAGGACTGAGAACAGACCCTCAGCTTTGCCAGTGAGAAAGGGTCTACCTTCCCCACTCTAGCCTGCACGCAGTGGTGTCTCCCATGGTGGAGAGTGGAATTAGGAAGTATTGGGATACAGCAAATCTTATTTAACATCTGCCCTTGTCCTCTGGAGCTGTAAAGTGCAAAGACAGGAAGTCTTTGACAAATCTCTGAAATAGAAGGCAAAGCCTGGAGCCACCCTTTGGAATATCATGTCAACATAACAAACCTTATGAAAAAGAGTGGGCTGATCGGGGAAATAACTAAGAATTATTTTGGAGACAGGGCTGGTGAATATGATTAGTGTTGATACTGGCAGAGGGTGTATTCTAGGCCAGAAACGAGATGAGCTGTGCTGGTGTGTGCGTGAGAGAGAGTGAAACCACGGCGAGATGGAAAGACTGAGCCCTGTGACCCTTCCTTGGCTCTGCACTCAGGGCTGGAAAGAGGAAGGCCAAAAGTAATCTAAGCAATGATGAGGTCACTGAAGCAGATCTTAACTCTCCCAAGAAACTGCTTGGAGAGGAGCTAGAATGAAGGGGCATCCGTTAGATGTGAGGTTTCAGGGATGTTTGTTTAAATAGTGATTCTTCACATGTCTACTGCAGATCTGTGGAAATAAACAGATAGCCCAACGGACTGTTTGCTCAGCTTGCAGCAGGGAGGCAGCCCTCACCATCTGTGCTGGGCCCAGACGCATGGGCAGGCGCAGGAGTGGGGAAGCTTCAGAGCAGCAGACGTGGCCCTGGGTGTGCTCTGATGGGAGGTCGAGGGGAACCTGAAGCGGGCTGACTACTGGGTGCATCTCATGTGATTGGTTTGGGGACTTTCTCTGATTGGTCCTGAGCCAGAAACAGAGGATAAAAGTTAGGGAAGGGGAAGGGGAAGGTGACCAGGTCCTGACCATTCGGGGCCAATGGCTGCACAGTCTGTGGGTTGGAACCCTATTGGCCATGGGCACATCCCCCTGGGCTGGGGCAGGCATCCAGAATTTGAGTTGGGTGCCTGGAGATTTCTGTTTTCCTTAGTTCCTGTCATGGTTCACCCAATCATGCAGGAGGCAGTGGGCACCGCAGGAAAAGCCTCTGGAAGACACATCACAGTTCAGGGAGGCTCTCCGGGCCTCCCTTCCTCTCTGGCTGCACTCCAAGCTCTGCTGTCCCGGCTCCGCATTCCGGCTGCCCCGGTGAGGCTGCGCACCTCTCCTCCTAATTCTGGGCCTTGATTCTGATCACGGGACCTCAGAGGAAACCTCCGGCGGCTCCTTCCACCCCACCCGTAACTACGGTCAGGCCAGCCCTCCAGGGCCTCACCAGCGGGCCTCCCCAGCCCATCCATCCAGAGGAGTTTCAGGGCTATTTTATAAAGCTAAGTGAAAACCTTTACATCTATTTGGACTATTACCTAAGATATGGTACATCCTTAAAAATCAGCTTTTAAAGTGTGTAATCCCGGGGAAAAACAGGGAGCCCAACCTCAGAGCAAAAGACAATGAGCCGGAGGCTGGAGGACTGCCCACAGCTGTGACACGATCAGAAACACCAAACGCACACTTGGCCCCTTTCCTCTGATGCCAGAAGACACGAATCCATAAGGCAACGGTGTTCTTTATGTTCCTAAGCAAAAGCGAGGCTTCCAAACCCTGGAGAGGAGCTCCCAAGGCTGCCTGAGGAAGGGAGAGCTGGGGCATGGGCCGCCCTCTCTGTGGTGCTCCTGGACGCTGGGTCGCTCTCCTGTGAAGTTCTGTGCGTGTTTCAAGGGTGCCACTCAGGCCAGGTCGCCAGGCAGACCCGGCCCAGCTGCTCTCAAGACTTGCTGACATCTAATTCCCCATGACAACCTCCCCCCACGACAGAAACGGATTTTTGCTTTTCCTCTCAAAGGAGTGAACAAAACAAAGGAGAAGAGAAGAAAGCCTGCCCCTCTGTGCCTCCATCAGGAAGCGTCGCCAGGGCCTCTGGGCAGGAGCTGCCCCCCCTCCTCAGCAGCGGTCTCACACCTGAGTCCTGTCTTCTCCCTCCTCGCGGACACCGAGGCGCTGTGTCCGCGAGGCTGAGGCTCCAGGCTCGCCCGGGGCAGCTCGCAGACGGGCTGGGCAGGCACAGCAGGCTTATGCTTGCAGCTCTGTCACCTCCCACCGCCTCTGCGGAGCCCAGAGTACCGATCCTGGGATGAGAGTGTCAAGGTGGGGACTAGAAGAGACCATTGAAATCAGTTGCTTTTTTTTTTTTACACAAATAGAATTTGAGTCAAATTGCCTAGAAGTAAAAGCAGAAGGGGCAGTAAAAATAGGTTAAGTGGGGGGGAAGCTCTGGAGAAGGCAGTTTCCTTAGCTGATATAACAAGTGTAAGGTTGAGGACTGCAGGCTGCTTCGCACACCAGCGGGAAACCACTCTGGCAGGGGCCACGCCACCGTCCTGTCCCGAAGAAGCTGTGGGGCCCTGGGTCTGGGGCTCTGCGGAGTTCACACCCCCTGGCTTTCCTCTTGTCTCCAGAGGCTCCTGACATGTTAAATGAAGGCAGTAGGATATGGTTTTAAAAACTATTTCCACCATAGCCTTCCTGGCCGTGCTACATGCCTCCCCATCCAACTAGTTCAGTTCAGATGGCCCAGTGGTACCTGCTGGTATCAGTGGGTCACTATTTCCCCAGGTATGCATCCTGGTGATTCTCCACTCCTACCATTCCCTCAACATTTATGCAGCGGTCTTCTTCTATAAAACTTTTGTTTCCTTTTGTAAACTTTGTTTTTAACATGTATTCTCTCTGTGACCAGCAAGTAATCTGTGGGCTGATTTTCTGACATTTGCCACAAGTCGGTGGAATAAAATTTTGAACACGCTGCACATTCAAGTCAGTGTCTCTCCCCTTACCTCTCCCCACCTTTCTTTTTTAAAACCAAAGGCACAGTGCTTGGTGTGTTAATGGTATTACCGTTTGACAGTCATTTATCAAACAATATTTATTTAGTGTCTACTATGCACCAGACATTGTTCCAGGGGCTCGGGATACCGCAGTGACCAGACAAAAATCCCTCCGTCATAAGCCTCATTTAGGAGAAAAAAGGCAGGTGAGAGACACGATAAATGGGTAAAATAGGAATGTTAAACGTTGGTGTTGCTTAGGGAGGAAAGTGACGCAGGGGAGGAGGAGAGTTTGTGGCTTCGAATGCGGCCAGCAGGGTCCCGGAGGAGGTGCCCTTAAAGCGCAGACCCGGTGGATCCGAGCCACCCCCCCGCCTGGGAGGAGCTTGCGGGGCACAGGGAACGCACGTGCTGGGGCCCTGACGCCCGGGCTGTCCCATCAGCAGCAGGGAGGCCAGCACGGCTGGTGCGGAGCTTCGCCGGGAAAGCGCTCAGGGCGGACGGGGCAGCCGGGTCTCTCCGGTGGGGCACTGACGGGGTTTAGCTTTTACCCAGAATGACTGGCAGCCGGTGGAGGGTTCTGGGCAGAGGAGCGACCTCACGTGCCTTCCATTTTAACAGGGTCTCTGTCGCTGCTGAGCCTGCCGACGCTCAAACAAGAAGCACTGCTACCCGCTTTTTACGCAAGAAGGAATGAAGACTCACAGAGACTGATGAGTGACGTGCTCCAGGTCAGTGCCCACTAAGGGTGGAGCGTGACTCAAGCTAGGCTGCTGACTATCAGTCTATAAAATGAAGCAGACCTCTGTCAGGGACCAAGTGGCGCTGGGGCTCCTCTGTGCTGAGGGCGGCAGAGCTCCCCGGCCTGTGGGCCTCTGAAGACTTGCCCTCCATTCTCTGCTCTGTTTGGCTACAAATGCTAAGATGCTCAGCCCAGGGCAAAGCTCACCTTTTCTCCTCAAGGCATCTCATCTTTCCAAAAGATGACATTTCTAAAATCGTGAGTGCAATAAACTCAAGGCCGCAGAGCGTGTCTTTTAAGAAGACAGTTTCACGAGCTGAAAACGCAATCGTCACTTGCCAAGTCAGCGGGCTTTCTCCCCTCCAGCCTCCTAACCATCACTAATGCATTTTTTGGAGACAACACGCTTTTGCTCTTTTAGTTCTCAAAGCTGTTGAGTGGGGAGAGCTCTGTCTTTACCAGAGGACCCTGCATGTCGGCCCTGACCACTCGGGGCCAATGAGCAAAGTTCACTCTGCAGTTTCTTCTTGTTGCTCCGCCGGGGAGACAGGCTGCAGACTGAAGAAAGGCGAGAGGGGTTGGAAGACGGCAGCTTCCACCAAGGCAGCCAAGGGAAGTCCAGTTTTTCCAATAATCAAATAACAACTTGGGTAAAAAATATTTCTGCAATCTCTTCTGTATCACACTGGTCTGCTTCAGAAAGACTGGCTTGCTAGCGTCATTAATGCCAAGCTAAGCACGTTCCCTTTTTAAAAAAGAATGACCCATAAGCATATCATATTTGCAGCGTCCTGGACATGGAAGCACACTTTCTCCACTCAGATCATGAAAATCTGGGCCTGATTTGTATGTGTTATTGAGTTTTCAACGCTTAGTGTCTCGGCTGAAGCACAAATCCTTTAGAAGCAGGGAGGGCCGTGTTCGGTGTTTAGACAGCGAGACAGTGAGAATCCCAGACTCCAGCTTTGCCAAAACACCAATGTGGGTGAGGGGCGTGAGCATGTGGCTCATGTGAGCACGGCCTGCTCTGTAGTCAGAGCCCAGACCATGAAGCGTGCTCACTCACGGGAGCTCTGGAGACGCCCAGGGAGCCCGTGTACAGGCGCTTTCTTACAGGCAGGGCAACAGGCTCAGAGGAGTAAGACCTCCTCTGAGGATGTTTAGCAAGTAAGAGGCAGGGTCCAAATTCCAGCCCAGGTCTCCTGAGCCTAAAGAGCTCTGGGCACCCTGCACTGTCGGCATGCTGTGGCTACAGCGCTGACTTAACAAGCACACTCACCATCATCCCCCGGGGTCTTCCCAGGGGTCTTTGGGCTGTTGAGCTGTGCACTGGGTGGCCTGCACAGCTCTCCCATGTGCCTGCACTGGGGCCCAGGGCTAACCCACCCTGGGGAGATTAGTGAATTGAAAGTACAGTTGGACCCTATCTCAGGAACTTAATAGGTCTCACTCTTAATGGTCCAGCCCATCTTCCAGCTGTATGGGTTTTCTGCCCACCTGCTCCTTGCTAGCAGAGCTTGAATCGTTTTCCTGAAGTATTTATGGGGGAATCAGTGATCAGACAAGTTTATTTCACATTGCCTACTGGATTCTAATCTGGAAATTCACAATGTACTCCACAATGGAAAATCTCTGGAAATCCCACAGCAATAAACAAACACAAGTTTAATTCTGTTTAGCACACAATTTCCTAACCTTCTTTGAGTGTGGTTTTTGTTTGCCTGTGTAATTCTTAACATCTCGGAAACACTCATTCCATGGACTACAGTTTAGAAACCCCACAAATGATGCTCTAGAAGCTCCTTTAGAGGAGAACTGCTCACTTCTCGTTTGTTGTTGAGTGCTTACCTTCTAGAGCAGTGCCGCTTATATAGAAAGTGTCATTAAATATTTGAATGAGTAGATAGATCTTTCTCCTTAATTTTAGCCCTGGTCTTCTAATGTTCTAGAGAAACTCTCCAAATGAAGATATTCCAGAGCTAATCATACAGTGTCAATTGAGCAAAGACCACAGATGGATACATTTATGCCAAAACCTCCATACGAAATGATTAAAGCGACCTTTTTTCTATATTGCTTATAATACTGGAAAACAAAGGCCACAGTGTACTAGTTAAAGTTCAGACTCAAATACCAAACAATTTTTCACATGGTAAGTCTACAAGACACCACATTTTTGGAAGGAAAGTGAAAACTGATCATTCTGATACCCTGAAAACAGACGCTCAGGAACCTTCATATTGAAGACAGCCACTGGACCGGCCGTTTTCGCACATCTTCCGAATGTTGGGTGCAGGGTGCGCACCACTGCTGCAAAGCTTTCATGGAGAGGAAAGTGATGCTGTTGCCATGTCTTTGAATGGCCGCTGCGAGAATTCCGAATGCCGTCAAAGGAAACAGCCTAGACTAAGCAACATCAAAACCTGGTTCATTCAACCTCATTCGTAAGGGATATGTTTACAAGTCGGTAACATTTAAGAATTTTAGAGCAAAGCAGGCCTTGGAGATGATTCAGTCTCATGAGTTAAATGAGTAAAGAGACTCAGAGTAATCCGGTGACTTTTCCCGAGTTATGTATCTTGAACCAGCGGTGCCGGGACTAAGCCGAGTTCGTGGGCTCCAGGACGTCTCCTCCGTCTCCTCCACAACGCCTCGGCCTTGCTCCCCATGTGGCCTCTGGGGGCGCTGCACCACAGATATGAACCCCCCAGCAGGAAAGCACGTGGGACGAGAGTAACAGCAGGAGACCTTAGAGACTACGTAACCCCACCTCCTCATTTCCCAGGCAAGAAAGCAAGGATCAAGGATGGACAACTGGGATAATCACGCAGCAAATTCAGGATTCTTTACCGCAGCACTTTCTAGAAGAACTTTCTGCAATGATAGAAACATGATCCACTAGCTATTAGGCATCTGAACTGTGGCTCATACAACTGGAGGACTGAGTTTTTGATTCAATTTTAATTTAAATAGGCACATGGATGCCAGTTACCATGCCGGCCAGCACAGCTTCAGAGGGCTAGTCTAGATTTATTCCCTCTGGTGGGATTATGGTCCCAACCTCTGCTATGATTTGGTCATGACAAGCTATCAAAATGCTCCACTTGTTAGAGAATCACACCGTACATGTTTAATAAATACCAGGAGTCCAGTCTGAGAGGAAGAGGAGAAACACTGTCTTTATGATCACAGCAGTAACACCAGAGCCCATGGGAAAGTCACCACAGTCACTTGCTTCTCACAAATCTATCTTTTCTGTAATTCTGGTAAGGAAGTAAAAACATGAGCATGGGTAGCAGCTGTATATAACCCTCCTACATCTTTCTATCGTTTGACTGTTCAGATGATCTTTAAGATGAATACTTTATGGGTTATTTATTTCTGAGTATCACCTCCAAATACCCCTTCCCTGCTCTGTGCAGAGGGACGCACGCTCATCACAGCTTTAAGGAACTAGGCCAGGGGGTTGCCTTCTGCCATGGACTGCAGGAGTTATTGGAAACATCTCAACTTGCCCACCAGCTGGCTGTGCCCTGTGTCCAATTAGTTTCAGTAAATTATTAGACAAAGAGGAGCGCTATTGAATCAAGAGCTGCACGCAGCATCTAGATTTACAAACTAATAAGTATAAAGACTTCCTAAGGAGCTTTCGTGCTTCCTTTGGACGAAGGGAGCCTTCAAATGATGCCGTTGCTTCCTGACATCAGGCGGCAGGCAGTGGCGCGCAGAGAACTGTTCACAGCGGTGAGCCTGGTCCAGGGCACATCACGGCTCCGTGCGCTCCTGAGGCCGGGGTTCGCACCTCTCCACGGGCTCCAGCAGACAGCGAGGCCGTCCTGTCCTGATGAACTCTGCGCTGGCAACTTGTCTTTCAACGCCCGTCTTCCAGGGGGAAACAGAATCTTAACCAGATGGATTTCCCCCCTTTGTGGGCAGCTGAATCTCTTCTTCTTAAGGCACCTTTGGTGTCTGCCGATGTCAAGGATGGCCCACTGACAGGGCACCCTCCTTGCCCGCCTGTAGCAGGAGAAAGTCAGTACAGACCGAAATTGGAATGTCAGGATTTGTACTAATTTTGTCTAAGAGTCTTTGCTTGTTGATGGGGGCAGGTCACAAGCTGGGAGTCAGAAAGGCAGCTGCAGACTTTCCGTCTCAAGAATTCATGGTGAAAACCGTCTCAAAAGTACTCTGACCACAGAGAGCAGGTGAGCAGAGGAGTCCCGGGGGCCCAGAGAACTGTTTGCGGACCTTTTTTGGATGCACAGCAAAGAGGCCAGGACAGATTTCAACAAAGCTTCTGAAAGTTGAGACACGCTTCGATGTGACTCATGAATTCAAGGAAAGGGAAAATCAGACAGAAATTATTATAAAAAAGGATCCTTGTCATGTTATGGACATTTTTTGATCCAAATCAAGATTCCTAATATTAAAAAGTGTGTGTGTGTGTGTGTGTGTGTGTGTGTGTGTGTGTGTGTGTGTGTGTATAGAATGAATTTTAAACCAGCAGATGAACACAGATATCTGTATGTCAGATTTTGCAGCCCAACCTCCTTCCGAGTCTTCCAGCTGGGAGCATTATTTCCCCAGTCAAGCAACAGAGAAGATGAGTGAGTATTTTACTGACTTGTGAATACAGATCATTATTTCCAACAATCAGGCAGAAAACAGCACCCTGGTTCAGTGTAACGCCACATGGTGTCTAGCAAGCTGCTTTAAAATGTAATTACTTTTATAGAAATATAATCCTTTCACATTCTGTTTTGTTGACAAACAGGCCAGGCAGCCGCCAGAGACGTGTGTCTATGGAACAGTTTTCTCAGAAGCATATGCTTCGCTTCAGCCAAGAAGAAAGAAGAGACTTGATCAATGTGTATGTGTGTATCATGAAACACTTAATCAGAAAGATATACAGGTCTTTCTTTTCCATAATCATGAGACCTGAGATTTTCTTGAGGGAAATGTTCCAACATGAGAAAGAAAATACATAGTTCAAAAAGCCCGTGTTTTCGATTTGCCTCCACATGGTTTAAATTATCTATGTATTTATTAAGGGCGCTAAATAGGCAGCTTAATTTAGGGAGAGGGGTCATTGAAGTTGAGAAAAATCATGTTTAATCCCTTAGCTCACTACAGGTTGATTGCGCTTTTTAAATGCATACGGCCTCCCCTGACCAAATTCCCCATGATAAGAAGGTCCCCTGTCTGCTTCCAAATTCGTTGGCTGCCAGTAACAATGGAAACTTGTTAAGCTCCTGGCTGCAGGCCCAGCCTCTCTGGGCCTCTTCCAGCATGAGGGATCCGTCAGTTACTTGTTCCTTGTGCAGCCAATGTGCTTGCCTCCCATCTGGGGGGGCTCCTCTGCTCCCGGCACCCCACGTGCTGGTCATGTTACTAGAGTGGAAACAAAAGGGCCCGGACACCACAGCTTCTCTCTGGCGTGATAAGTCTGCCTCGATTTTCTCTCTGGGTGGGTGACAGCGTAGGTCTGAGGGGGACCATGGAAAGACATGGCTAAATGTCAGAGGCTGGCAATTTGAATACTTACTGGATGTTTGGTGATATTACAGAATTCTGCATTTTTAAGCATCACAGTAGAATAGTTCATGTTGTTTATACAGAGTCCTTATGTTTTAGAAATGCAACATGGGATATTTTAGATAATGTCTGTATTTTGTTTCCAAATAATATGGAGTGAGAAAGTAGAAGGGGGCAAGGATGAAACAATATTAGCTGTGATTTGATAATTATTAAAGCTGGTTGGTGGGTACAGAGGGGTTCATTAGATTATGTCTACATTTTACACATAGTTGACACACTCCATAATACAAACTAGAGCAAAAAATAATAAAACCTGCATTAAAAAAGTGCCTGAGAGGAATACAAGATCCCAGAACCATCCTCTTTGGACTATGGACAACCTTAGCGAAACCGGGCGAGAGTGCAGGCACCTTAGAACCTGGCTTTCAACCTCGGTTCAGCATTTATGAAACTCCTTGGAGCGCCTCTCACTTTGCCTTGAGGGCAGGACAGGCTCCAGGGTTTTGTACCATGTGGTCCTCTGTCCCAGTCATCACTGCTGGGTAGGACCCACAGGCTGGCTTCGGGCGCGGTTGGGGTTGTCAGCCTCTCTCCATAATCTGACCTCCACGCCCCGTATTCACGGGGTTGAGATGCCCTGGGTCATTCCTCTGTGGCCTCCAGACAGCACAAGTGGATTCTCTGCACAGATCTGGCTCCAGATGCGCACAAGCTGACTTTACACTCACCCATTGTTATCTTCAGTCCGTCTGTGTCCCCGACAATGGCAGGAAGTGTTTCTCTCAGTGACCCCAAGCAGCCTTCCTTCCTCCTGGAGCCGGGTGTCTCATTGCCTGCATGCGCTAAAAGCAGCCCCTTTCAGGGCTTCCGGATGCTCTGGACTGTGTCCTTCCCCGGCCTGGCTGGTTATTCTGAACACCAGAGTGTGTCCCCCTTTGTAAAGCCTGCTGAGCCACGTCAGGTGGAGGACTGGGCGCCAGCCCCAGGCACAGGCTCTTGAGGGACAGGGAAGGGAGAGCTACAAGAAGAACTCGCCATCAAGAACCGAGGCTGAAACAGCGGAACGAGCCTGAGTGGAGGGACCACTCATCTGCAGTAGACCGTGCGTGCCCCCACATCCTACATGTGGTGCCGCGCTTTTCCCCATGCTTGAAAGGGCTGATCTGAAAGGGATGAGACTTGACCCACCCTAACCAGCCTCCAACCAGCCCTGGCCAGCTGTCTGACCTGGGGTGACTTCACTGTATTCCTGTATCCAATATCAAGCCCCCACTGAGAGCCAGCCAGGCACTGAATGCGGCAGGAAGAGTGTGGACAGACACGGGGCCTGAGGGAAATCGGGCCCGTAAATAATAAGGAAGCTGGTGGTGATATCGGGGTGCTGGGGGGTGGGTACAGGGGTTCCCAGGAGGGGAAAAGCCTGCTCCACACGGTGCGCAGAGGGAAAGTGGTCAGCGTGGACTCGCCAGACCAGCCCTCCTGGGTCGCCATAAGGAGCCTGACCAGAGCATCCACAGAACCACTTCTATGCCGGCGTGTGGGGCCCGAGGCAGAGGAGAGGTGGGGGTGCCCGCCATCCTGCCGAGGGTTTGCCGCGAGGCCCAGGCCGGGGCGGGTTCTGGGGTTCCTGGCTCGGCGCTCTTCCCATCAGACACTGACTGAGCCTCAGGACTGAGAGTCGCCTTACATATCAGTTAATTCAAACATGTCTGGTTATTTCATCCAAAACAGGACTTGAAAAATCACCAGTGGTTCTCAGCTCAAACCTAATCTTGAAGGAAGGGCAAGGGCTGTCCTGTGAGCCCCACAGAACATGACGAGTGTGGGCTCTGCAGAAATCCCCTGCGGCGAAGACAAAACAAAACGTGGTGCTCATTCCAGTAACCTTGCAGCCAACCCCAGCCCAGAGGCGAAACCCCGCGCAGAAAGCAGCCCCCTCGTTCTTCACGGGGCCTGAGGGGAAGGAGATTTACGAGTGGAGCTTTCAGCCGTGCAAATAGACCTCTTGTTCACTAGGCCTCTCCTTGAAAATTCTACTTATTTCTTTTCACTGAAACCCTGGTTTTTTTCCTTGTGTGTCTATCACTAGCAAAAAGGAGATTTCCAAACCCAGGAAGTAAATGTGGAGAATGACAAGGAGAGAGCAGGGTGGTGGGGAGGACAGAGAGAGGAGAACAGAGCCACACCGTGGGGCTCGAGCGGACCTCCAGCCAATGACACCTGCACTGAGCCAAGTCCCGCTTGGCCTACTTTAGAAAAGTGCCACACTCAGGAGTTTAATGAGCCTTGATTCCTTGTCAGATTAGCAGAGATTTCACTATCTGGCCCCGACATTTCTATTGCTTCCAACACAGACTCAAAGTTGAGAGAGACGGAGATCGTGGGCCAAAGGGGCAGTTGCATGGTCCCCTCTGGGCTGCTCTCCTCGATTCCCAGACCTCAGCCGGAAGCCGTGGCAGACTGCTAATCATGTCCCCGAAACTTCCTCCCACTTTCCACGAGCAGCTGGCTGTCCAGGTAACTGCTTCATTGTCTATCCTTTCCCGCAGCTGCGCGAAATCAGTGGGACGTGATCTGGGACTATTTGTGCCAGTTTTGGATCTTGCCTTTGAAACAACGGGTGAACACTCATCTCCGTCCCATTGTCTATGACACAATGAGAACTTGGAACCCAGAAATGGAGGCCATGTTCCGAATGCAGGTCCCCCACCAGCCCGGAACACTTGCTGTCTGAGAGGTAAAGTGAGTGAGAAATAAATTCCCACCTGATTTAAAACACAGTGTGTGGATCTCTCTGTCACAGCAGCTCACCTCTGCCCTGACTAACAATCCCATGGTTTGGGGTCACAGTCCCAAACATGCTTTCCCAGGGACACATTTCCCTGTATTTGGCACTGAGAGCGCCCAAGCAGAAGTGAACCAGCGTTCAGGGACCTTACCATGCGAAGTATTCACTTCTAGATGTCTGTCTGTCCTGAGGAAATGCTCAAGTCAGAAAAAAAATCAACACGATACTCTTTATGAAACTAAGAATTCAACTTGATCAACTTGAACAACCACAGTGGATAATTAATTAAAACATGGGCCATGTGCTTTGATTTTATCTTATTCCAGAAAGTATATAAAGTATGGCCAGGTGGGGGGTGGGGTATAAAAACATGTTTCCATAGCACCTGAATGTGTATATGTGTAGGGAGAGACTATACATTTTTATCAAGCTCCCCATGATGTTGATGGACATGCAGGTTTAAGAAGCACTGTCTTAGACCCATGTTTCCACTCCAGTGACATGGGGATGAGGCCCCTACAGAGTCCACATGTGCCTCTCAGTCCAAGACTGAGCACCAGAGGTGTTCAGTAAAGGCTCCCTGAATGGACGAGCAGACGAACGCCGGTCCTCGGGGCTTCTGAGTCTCCCCTATTACTGACATTGACCATCAAGCTACCCGAACCCTAAGCCAGGGGGTTTCCATTTCAGTAAGGCTGAGAAGTACCTACTAGGCTTATTTTTATTTTTTATTTTTTTAAATTTTGGTATCGTTAATCTACAATTACATGTGCAACATTGCGGTTACTAAACTCCTCACTTCATCAAGTCACTAGGCTTATTTTTGAAGTGCAGTTCTCTGGCTCCACTTGCAGAGGGTCTCACTGAACAGGGGACCTGGGGTTCTGCATTTTGATCAGCTCTCTGGGCAATTCTCTTCCAGGAACACCTTTTGGAAAACACTGCATCCAGACCATGGGGACAAGACCCTGTGGCATAGCTGGTTTGAGAGGTGCCTACTGCCAATCAGAACGGATCATCTACATTAATAGACGCGGACTTTATAATAATAGAATAGACATTATTAATTAAAATTGTGTTAAATTTAACCAAGAGTAAAGAGTCTGGGCAGCTCAACGGATGTTCCCTGGGGCTGTCTCAAGACAGGTGACATCTCTCCGGAGGCCCAGACATTTTAGTGAGAAGGAATAGTTGCAAAGTGGGTTTTCTTTCTGTAACATATTTTTATCCCTGAACCTACCTCCTGCAGGAGGAAGACGGGCAAACACTGAAGCAATGGGGCTGTGAGATTGTCCTGGGCTAACATGACCGATGCTGGGTCACAGGTCAAAACAGGAGGGAAACAGGAATAAAAAAGAGAATGACTGAAAGTAAAAGAAAATCATAATACAAATTAGTATTCCAGGAAATAAGGAGAGCAGATGTCCAGGGTTCACGTGGCTGCCTCAGCATGGGCCCCTTTTGCAGCTTTTCGGAGTGTCCCGACAGACCTCTCAGGCACATCGGTAGGCTTTGCTTCTTGCTGTCTGCTGGCATGAGAAATACTGAGTTTTTCATATAATGGAACTAAGCTGCTGAATCCGACTTCAGGTCCTGTGTGACATTAGTACCGCAAGCCACACACACAGGGGCGGGCAGCGTCGGCTCAGCCTGTCATCATGTGCTCACCCCTCACTCACAAGGATCACCCGCAGGGGCGACAAGAAGCTCCCAGCCGTCTGAATACCGCAGCAGGACCACGGGTCCCGGGAGCAGCATAGCCACGGCCCGGCGTGCACCCTGCGGCCTCAAGCCTGCTGAAGGGTTAGCAACTTCCCAACCAGGGTCAGAGCCCCTAGTGACGCTCCTAAGAGACATTCAGTTCTCAGCGTGGCTTAATCTACCTTGTGTTTTGTGTGCTAGACAACATGTGCCTCAAAGCTGTGGCAGGCAGTCTGAAGGGGGCCAGACTCGGCCACTGCATCCACTTCCCTCCCAGAACACCGAGTCCATCCTCCCACACATGCCACAAAAACAAAGGAATGGACTGCAAGCAGATGACACACGAGGCGGACTTGTGACGAACTCGGGTTCTGGAGTCGGACAGCCTTGATTCCGGGCCTGGCTGGTCGCGTGCCACCGTGAGCCCTCCGGCTGCTCATTTCAGCTCCCTGAGCCTGCTTCCCCACTGCCTCTGAGATTCAAACAGGTCAGCACCTTGCAGGCCTTTGGTGCGAGTCTCAAAGCTCTGCACACTGAGTGCCCAGGGCAGTGGGACAGCGGGGCTGGCGGTGAAGACAGGTGCTGACCACTTACTGCCTGGTGCGCCTTCGCAGGCTTTCCTCAGAGAGGAGACCACAGACAGTCCTCGTAACCTGGGATGTGCTCCGAACCAACGCTTGGTAAGCAGGATTCCAGATGTTTGCAGCCTGACAGGCCACACAAGTCCCTGGCTTATTTGAAGCCCTTGCTCTCTTTCAGACTCTTCATCTCAATGATGCATCTCTACAGAATAAACCAACATTTGTTTTTTAACATCGTGTACATAGCCACCAGATAAAGGGGCGAAGGTCAGCCGGCAACCCTGGGCTGTCTTGCAAGGACCCATAACTCGTCTGTCCTGGGTGGTCTGAGGCGTCACTAGAGACGTCAGCTGGACGGCTGCTGCTCCCCACCCAGGCTGTGGAGACTGGAGACTGAAAGGGCCCTGCTCTCTCCTCTCCAGCTGCAGATGGAAAATTTGGAGTCTCTCGGGGCTGGAGCGAGGGGGAAGGACCCAGCTGAGAATGGGGGTCAGCGGAGAGGAGGCGGCAGTGCCAGCTATTCACGTCTGTACGTGCCTCAGCACGGACAGAACGGGCATTGTGTAGGCCACACAAAAATTGTCCTATACAGCCCAGCCTTAGCGCCGCCAGCCTCGTTTCCACATTAATCATTCCCATGGATGTGAGCAAATAATGCCACATGTGCTGGCAGTGACAGTGTGTCCACAATGCTCTCCTCTCAAGGTGCTCAGGGGTTTGTTAAAAAAGTGTCAGTGAATGACTTCAGAAAAGTCTGCAGTCAGGTGCTGGCTGTCTTTATGAGGAGCAGTATGAAAACTCGAAGACTCATGTTGGGAGAGGCCGAGGGCAGGCAGGCATGGCGCGTTGTGCTGTCAGATGCCTCATGACTCTGAGGAGACGTGGAAAGAATTAGGGACACTCAGAGTCCCCACTCCCCGCCCACTGGACACAGAGCCCCACCCCTGTGTCTGCCACATGCATTTCTGTACAAGACGCAAGCAACCTTTGTGAAAACTAGACACAGTCTTTGCGACAAGTATGCCCCTCCTTTCCCTCCCCACATACTGAGAACATGGTGGTGCCAGGTTCCATGCCAGGTACAGGACATACCAGGACAAAGGTGCCATCTTGGCCTTGAACTAGAGGATGGTAGGGTCTGTGGGGAGGATGCGATGCATGGCCACGTGCTGAGCATGGACACCAGGTTCCCATTCCAGGTGAACATTGTGTAGAAATAGCTGAAAATCTCTGGCTGGACAGATACAGCTTGACTGGGGAATCAGAGAGGGGACTGTGGTTGGAATGGAAGAGGGCTGGCCATCAAAGCCCACACGCGGTAAGATGCCAGGGGGTGTGGGACTCACTGGAGCAGAGACAGAGGCAGCTCTCTGGGGACAGGCAAACACACGGATCAAAATAAGAGCATGACACAGAACTCTACAAGCTTATAGATTAAGGTAAAAAATCCCCTTTCTTGGGGATTCAGTTGAGGTGAAGCTTTAGGAAAGTGCTCCTAAACCTGAGTGACCATCAGTATCTCCTGCAAACACTTTTGTGAGCCCGCCCTTGACATGCTCATTCAGCGCCGCATCAGAGGCCTTGGGAAGCTACTTTTTTAGGAGCTAGTGAGTCTCTGTTGGAGCGGGCCTGCCGAGGAACCACACCGGCGTCCCGAGACTTCTCACCCACTGGCAAGAGTTGACTGAGTTGGGGGCGAGCTGAGGCCCAAGCACCCCCAGGCATGGCAGCTGACAGATGAGAAAACCTTCTGAGGCATTAACACTCCACTGAGAATTGTCAGTGCCTCTGCTCCCTCAAAAATTTGAGAAAGAGAAAGAGAGATCTGTCCTTTGCCGTGGTAGACGCCTAGCACGGAGTCATAGAGGTGGACGGGGGCATCACAGGTTTAAGGACTCCCACAGCTGGAAGACGCCATCTCGTCCACGCCTCCACCCAGCGAGAAACCCACTCAACAACGTGCTTCTGGAGGGCCATTCAGGCGGCTTGAATACGTCTAGGGACACGAGGCTCACTGCCTCCAGTATAGACCTGCTTCCACTGTTTCACAGCTCTTACTAAATAAGAGACAAACAGGAAAAACTCACGTACCCTGTTGCAGCACCTCCCTGCTTTCCCTGCTGATGCTCCGAGAACGCCCACCTCTTCCCTCATGGGTTTGCAGCCCCCCAGCAGGTGCCCCAAGTCTCTTCTCTCACGTCACATTGGCAGGTCTTTCTACAGCCCTTTTGGTGCCAGTTTTGAGAGTCTTCTTGAGGTTTCTGGATGAGTGTTTTAATCACAGCATGTAGATCCCCACCTGCTCCCCCGCCTCCCACCGACACACACAGGGCATCTCCTGGCATAGCTGGGTCTTGGTCGCAAAGACAAGGTTCTCCCAGGGCAGCCTGGACAGCGGCTCTGAGGTAGGGGAGGAGTTGGGGGCCCACCCTCCATCCTCAGCATGATTGGAACACTGTGTCTGTGGGGGGGAGGGGGGCTAAGGTTCTCTGAGCTTCCCTACATCGTAATTACAGCTGACATCCAGCATCGACCTCTCTTTCTGTGCAGAAGGGCTGTCAGCCTCTCCTACCAGCAGCGGAAGAGATCAGACCCTGTTGCTCAGTCCTGGGTCCTGACCATCCAGAACATAAAAATGGCTGAATAAGTAAGTGCAAAGGCTGAACAGTAAGCATGTATCACGGGCCCTCTGATGGCAGTCTCTGCGTCTACACACAGCCATTCCCTGGGGGCCCTTAGGCTTGCAGGCAGTGCACAGCGGCCAGACATGGGCTTCACTCACACCTGGGATATGTGGTGGTTGGAGCAGAGGAGGAAGCAAACAGTCTCACAGTAAGTGAGCCCCAGCCCCGGTTCCTGACACTGGCTGTCTGTGAAAAAGGAGGGACACAGACCTCTCTCTCCTTCCTTTCTGCTGCGTCCAGGCCCAGAGCTGGGTGTATCTGAACACGAGGACGTAAGGAAGCTCAGACCGAGTGGCACTTGTTTTGTGCGTAGCCCCTTGGGTAGGGAGCTGGCCTTGCTCCGGGGTGGTGACCCCAGCCGGCTATTCACACCAATCAGCGTGGAGACCCCATCATGTCCGTCCTCTGTCCACGTTCTCCAGTGGCTCCTCTGCACCAAATCTGTTGCAGGCTTTGAACAGAGGGACCTCACTATGCGAGAAGGGCCGGGTGTCAGAACCACACGGGAGATGCTTAAAGATATTCAGGCTCAGGGGACAGGAGAGGGTTCGCACTGGAGACCTGCTATCGGCATGACTGCCGTGGGGGTGTAGACAGGCGCGCAGTGGAAGCTGCCAGACCTCCCCAGCCGACTTCCCTTGCTGGTTTCTATGGGGCTGAGAGCCAAGTCTAAACTCACATGTCCCTCATTTATGTCAAGGCAGTAAAATTATCACCATCACCATGGCTAGACAGCCTTTTAGTGAGGCCCCGTAACACCTGGAAGCAAAGACTTGCGGCTCCTGGGACTTTCTCCCTTGGATTTATGCATCTTGTTTTCCCTGTACGTTTCCATCACCCTCTCTGGCCAGCTCCATCCCCACACGGGGAACGTGGCTGTGAAGCATTGTCAGTGTTCCACTCCATGCCCCCAGTACTGGATTAGGACTGAAGGTTTTCTCCAGCAACAGTCTGATCTGAGTCTTCCCCCCACAACTTTCCGCTTTCCTGGGGGCCTCACAGGCCCTCCCCCCTCTCCTGTCTAAGCAGAGGAGCATGAGCTGGTGTGGAAGGGTGACAGAGTCTTAGGCTCTATGGCAGATGCTGTGAGCCGCCAGCCCTTCACCTTTTTCCTTTTCTTCCTCACCAACCAAACACCAGTTTTTGTTTGATGTTGCAGCTAGGAATGGCCATACAGGAAAATCCTGGATAATAACACATAAGGTTGCAGTTCCTGGGAAAGAGTTTGCTTTCCTAATGCTGCTGTCTCCCATTTTCCATATTTTCTTTCTGCTTTGGAAAGATATTGTGTTGTCTGCTGGTGCAGCAACCATTTTTGCAACCATGAGGCAAAAACAATTACAGATGAAGACCTATAGGTTAAGAACGGGGAAATGGAAAAATGTAATGAAACTTGGTCCCTGATGGCATTGTTATAGAGCCCTAGCCTGCCTAATCAGAACTTCTAATTGTGTAAGGCTTTTATTCTCTCTTTAAACTACTGGGGTTAGGGGTTTTTTGAGGTCACTTTATTCATCTATTCAAAAACTATTTATTGAGTACTTAACTTTGTGCCAGGCACTGCTCTGGACAAGACGTAATTTCCCTACCATCACGGAGCTTATGTTCTAGTAGGGGAAGAAGATATAAGAATAAGTCAAGTGTGTAACATATTAGATAATTATAAATGTAATAGAAAAAGAAAGCAAAAAGAGTTATAGAAAGTTTGGAGTGGATGGAAAGGGAGTTACAGTTTTTGACAGGGTGGCCAGGAAAGGTTTCACTGAGAAAGTGGCATGTGAATCCAGACCGGCAGGAGCTGAGGGAGCCCGCCCTGCAGGCATCTCGGGGAAGAGTGTCCCAGGAAAGAACAGGGAGTATAAAGGGCAGAGGCAAGAGAGGGCCTGGTGTGTTTGAGGAACCACGAAGGGGCCAGAAAAGGCGCGAGCTGAGGTGGGCGGAATGAGGGGCCACCCTTTGTGGCCTTGTGCAGGTCATCTGAGGGACGCTGGCTTCTGTTCTGGGGAAGGTGGGGAGCCACCGGAGAATAGGCACAGAGGAATGGCATGGTAGGATCTCCACGCCAACAGGAGGAGACGGGGTGGGGGCAGGAGGCCTGCTGGGGTCACCTGTGGAGAGCAGCAGCAGCTTGGACCGGAGCACCCGGGGGAGCGGGAAGTGGGGAAGTGGGGAAGTGGGCTTCTTTACCAGCATGACCGCAGGGCCTGCAGGACCTGCTGGGGAGCGGATGCGGACAGCGTGAGACAGGAGTCAAGAGGACCCAGACTTGGCCCTGACTGACGGCAGACAGAGCTGCCTTCGCTGGGCCCATGAGGAGCAGCTTTGAGGGGAGACAACCAGTGCTTAGCACTGTCTAGGGGGTTCAGGCTCCAGTTGGAACAAATGGATGGAATGCACAACATGTCCTGGCCTCCCGGACCCATTTTTTCCCTGCCTCCTGGCCAAGGGGCTCTCCCCTTCCATGCCACTCTCTGTGCTGCTTGGGGGTACTGGCACTTCTGGAAGTGCTGAAACCCAGACTCTGCTCCGTTCTTCATGTGCTACTTAGTAAGGCAAGAAAATGGGCCAAGTGGACATAGAGCGATGTTTCCAATTAAGAGTGGAAAGCTTCTGTTTAAGATTTCACGATGAGGTCATGTTTCATAAACTTTAAAATCAATGTAAGGACTCCCTGTTCTTCCCTGGGAAAGAATGGATCCCTGGGGAGTGTCGGCCACTAGCTGGGTGTGAGGATGGTCCTGTCACAGGGACCAGGGTTTACTTGCTCAGCGTCCTCACAGGGCTTGCACCTAACCATACCTGAGCCCCACTCAGTCCCACCAATGCTCTCTGACTTGTTGGTGGGGAACTGAGGCTCTGAGAGCTCAGCCACTGAGAGAAAGTCATCAGTTAGAAATCAACAGATGCAGAATTTTAATCCTAATGTTCGGACTTCAAGTTTGATTTCTCGTTTTCTATTACATGCACTAGCCAGAAAGTCATCAGTTAGAAATCAACAGATGCAGAATTTTAATCCTAATGTTCGGACTTCAAGTTTGATTTCTCGTTTTCTATTACATGCACTAGCCTGTATCCCCACGTCCTGAGTGAGGTTGGATTTGTGAAGGAGAAATAACATGTTTCAGAAGGAACCTTATGTCACCCCTTATGTGGTGGGGGTTACCTTTGCTGATGTCAGCTGTACCCCAAAACCTCAGTTTCCCTCTGACTCTAATCAGCAACTGTGATCCACTTATTTCAAAAGAATGTGGATTGGTTCTAGTGAATCAGACAGATTAAAAACACAATCTAATGATCTCCTTTGTGATGGGGCCACTGTCGTATCTTAGATTCACAGAACTCTTGATGAAGAACCATGCCTTGAAACCCCCCTGACAACCTCTTCAGTCCGTCTTCCCTTTCCATGTGACTGAAGGAGAACACACACCCCTTCCCTCCCTCTTCTAAGCTTCCCTCTGTCCTCCTCGAAGCAGTGGGACGCAGAACTTCCTCCACATTGTCTCTGAAGGGCTTTAGGGTTTCTACCCCAAAACATACTAATAGCTTTCCTTTGGGGTCTTCTTACAGTCCTTGAACAATGGAAGGAGGAGACAGAGTAACCGAGTTGGCCAAGGGTGACAAGGACGGGGGGGGGGAGGGGGTGTCACCTTTTGCCAGTGGCGTCGCTGTGGCTGGGCCCGGCTGGGCAGTTTTTGTAAAGGCAGTTTTATTCAAAATGTACTATGAGTGTTTCAAAAACAATGAAGTTTAGAAATAACAAAAGGCAGATGTTGGCTTATTTTGTGAGAAATGGAATTAGAAAATGAGATGCTCATGGGCCCTGCAAGTGTAATTTGAGACAGAAATACTAAATGCTGGCCTCCAGCAGTCCTGGTGCCCAAGACACCCCCCGGCATAGGGTTAGGAGCTGTACAATGTAAAATGCCGCACCATCCCACCCCTACGAGGGGCTGGCAGGGGTGAGTCAACGTTCCTCCAAGTTTCTTCCCAAATAGTCACAACTCCATGAATCCCAGGAAATGGGTCATTTTGAAGGTGATGTCAATTTAACAGTTGTTTTTACTGCTGTCTTATGGATAGATTCATCCCACGGGGAGAACTCTGGCTTGCCTCTGACCCCCTTGAATGATCTCCCTCTGGGTAGGGTCACGTGGTGGGATGTGCACTGGGTGTGTGGACAGAACCCTGCCCGGTCCCTCGCTTGCCTCGGTCCTGCAGAGTGTCTCCCACAGCCTTTCCGGGCCCTTGTGTCTTTTTCTGTTGACTGAGGAAGTGGGAATAATGCTCAATGAAAACTCATCTGGCAACTCCATGGGCTCCCGTGCCTTCACAGGCCACTTTCTCTGCTTTTATTTTCTTTGCTAAGGTTTTCTCTCTTCCCTATGTAAAAGCCAGACAAAGGAAGGGGACGTCAAACCTTGGGAGTTTGGGGCTTTGAACCGAGTGTCTCAGTGCCACTTCTTTTCAGGACTTTTTTGAACATCAACTAGAAAGCTTCCTGGAGGACTGCCCACAGTGTTTTCTGCTCTGTGGAATAACTTAAAAATATTTTACTGATCTGCCAACTTGGGCATTTACAAATACAAGCAGTTCAGCTAGGACTGCAATTGGAAAATTGCGTGAGTTGGCACCAAATTTACATCTCGTCTTGGTTGCCTGGGATTGGGAGTTAATCTCAGCAAAGGAACGTCTTAATTGCCCTCAAAATTCTGGGACCTGTTGCATCACCTTCAATTCCTCCAGCAGCTGACACCTTCCACTGGGTATCTAGGAAAGGCTACTTTCCTCCACTGAACTAGAAACAAACTGCAGTTGGCAAGACCCCTGGGGCAGGTGGGCCCTAGGACCCTCCATTTCATCTCTGCCCCAAGGGAAAATGGGAAAATTCAGGAGACAAGTTATGCTATTTATTTGCCCAGGAGGTTCCCTCCTGCCATCCCCTCCATGTGGTTTACGTTCCCTTCTGAATTGGGGCTTTCACAGCACAAAACCGCCTTTGTGGAGAGGCAGCGACAGGTGTGCTGTGAGAGCGAGTGAGGAAAATGTGTGTCTGTGTGTGCGGCGCGGAGGGCAGGGTGCAGCCTGTGTGAGCCGGTGTCCGTGCAGGCTCAGGCCCGAGGCCCCGGGGCCTGTGAGCCCCTTGGCAGGATGTGTTCACATAATATTTAAGGGCTCTGGGCTGAGACGGCTATGTGCCATCTGGGAGCACATCCCTCCCGGAGAGATGCGGCAAAGCCACCTTGGTTCCCGAGACACAGACACAACAGCACTTCAGCAAAGGGCTTCCAAGGAAGGACCAGCGCTGCTTGCTAAGTAGAGTATTAAACGAGTGGGCTTTAGGCCTGACCCGCTGGATTGGGAGTTCATTCCATATATTTCTCAGTGTGGGGATGGCAGGTGAGTTTCTAAATTTCCCCAAGTCCCAGTTTTCTTACCCATAAATGCTGGGCAACGATGCCCAACGCACAGCGCGGCTGTGGGAGTGCATTTGGAGATGGGCTCCTCGCCTGCCTGGTGCACAGTAGGCCCGCAGGAAATGTTGGTTCTGGCTCATAAGAGCAGTTCTCAGGCCATATCGAGCAGAGCTGGGAAAGAGTCTTTCCATGTGTTCAGGTAAATAATTGGCAAGTTTCAAGTTGCCTCCTAACTTGCCAACAGAGGCCTCGAGCCCTTGTCCTCTGGCTGCTGCTCAGGACACTGCACATGGTGGTGCTCAGCCTGTTCTCTCTGCAGAACGCGGACAGATGGTGCAGGGCCTTCCAGACACAAAGGCACTTCTGCCCGCCCGCCTTCCACAGCCCGGGCCCTGAGCTGCGGCATGGGGATGGCTCTGGAGCCGTGCCCAGCCTCCCACCAGATCTCTGTGGACTGGTCCCCATTGCTTCCCGTGGCACACGGGGTGGACAGCTGCCCAGAGCACACGTCCTGGCAGTCGGACCACTCACGGCAGAAGCATCTTTTGGGGAAATAATGACACCAGGACCTGTGTTTGCCTAAGTCCATGGCGTGAACGTTCTGCCAGGCCCTGGTCGGAAAGAACTTGCTCTCTGCTTGGCGGCAGACATCACGGTATGGTGGAAAGGGAACAGGCGCAGGAGTCAGAGGGAACTTCAAGTCACACAACTGCCACTGTGATACAAAAACACCACAAAACGCCAGTTTGCTTCTGGAATTTATGCTTCCAGTTTTCTCCATGGTAAAACCCAAGATACCAAGTCACGGTTCCTGAACTCATCAGGAATCACCTCCCAGCAGGCCGGGCACAAAGCGAATCATCAGAGAGTGTCAATGTCTTTCAAAAAGCCCCCAGGTGGGCGCGAGACAGTCATCCTGGGCACCTCTGAACAACTGGCCTCTTGGCCTGCTGGCAGTGACGCGGCGGCTCTGAGGGGAAAACCAGCCTTACGAACGTCCTGAAGGTGTCCTCGTCTACTTCAGTGTCCGATGGACCCCCCTGCATGAGCGAGCCAATCGGAGCCCAGATACTAGTGAAACCAAACTTGAAATTCAAACTAACCAAATGCGGTAACGTTAGTGTGGCCTTTTTTTTTTTAATCAAGGTGAAAAGATAGGTGGACAGGTTAAAAGCAAGCATGCTAAAAATTGCCACTTTATGACAAGTGTATGAATAACATATTGAGCAGTGCTAATCCATTACTTTTTTCCTTTTGTCCAGGAGCCTTAGAAATCTCTCTGGCTATTTTTCCCCAACAAAAAATAATTCTGTAGAACATGCACTAAATGCTGGGCTGTGTTCTCTGTTGTAATGACAGAGAAGTGTAGCTTGACAGTAATGAATGACCGTATTACACAATTACTTAAATATGAGTCTTCAGCAAAAGTGAAATGACTTGAGGCTTTTCAACAAATACAGCTTTAAGCTCAGTAAATAATGGCTTGTGTCAAATTTGTTTATTAACACATGGGTAATTTGTTCTTAACTAGACATATTTTACACTTGAAGTAATGTTTTACTAGAACTACATAAGCAATTGTGCAACTGATAATAAATATGTCACTACTGGTAAGTAATTAATTCATATGAAGTTAGTTGAAACCATACTAGTGTGGCCCGACAGAGAGAAAGAGAATGCCAAGCAACTGAGCAGAAACAGTCAAGTAACAGATGGTGTGAAAAAGCCAACAGTTAAAGAGATACAGACATGGACAGAATGTGTGCACGTGTGGTGGTCTGTGTTCATCACGCACCTGTGACGCACCTGAAATCATGCCCGACCCCCCTCCCCCCCATACACACAACTTTTCAGGCAGGTATCGAGTTCAGTTGCTATAGAAGAGGAAACCAAGAATCTGAAACCTGAAGCAGTCTGCCTGAGGGCACCCCACTGACCAGGGACGGCGCTGACGTCTGAGTGCACCGTAGCCGACTGCAGGGCAATGTTTTCCTTACTAGTTCCAAACAAGCATGCGTTTTAGAGTCACACGCACCTTGGTTTGCATCCTGGCTTAGCCACCCACCAGGTACATGATCTTGGTAAGGCTACTTAACAACTCTTAGCCTTAATAACAACAGCATCTACTACATAGAATTATTTTGAGGATTAAATGGGAAAACACATTGCAAAAGAGTGTGATGCCTGGCACATATGAAACACTACATTAGCTAATATTATGATACTTTCATGCAAGTCAGCACAGAATAAACAATTATTCCATAGACTAAGAACTGAGTACCATTTTCATGTAGGATGAGAAAGATATTATTTTTCTCTGTACTAGTTCAGGTAGACAGGGATGGAATTTAACCAAGGCTGATTAAATACAGACTTCAGATTTCTGAGGCAGTCTCACATTCATGAAATATTATTGTTCTTGAAAAACATGTTTCAATTAAGTCAAGTCAATAGCCATTATTTAAGCATCTGAGTCACTTCCCTCCTTCAAGGAGCTCATATCTTTAATGATTGGCTGTAAGGTGGTGGCAGGACAGAAAAGGAAGCACTGGGGGCATCTTGAAGGAAAATAAATAGGATTTCAGGCTGGCAGATCCTCTCAGAGGACCTACTCTCAAGCTGCAAACAGCTCCTGGTAGCCTAGACCCCTGCCTCATAAATTGTGAGTTGAATGCAGTAAATGAAGAGGTAACATTTTAAAAGCTATATAAGCAATGATAAAGGAGTGGGTGAGGCAGAGCAGTACGGCAGATGCAAAGCGCTGAAGATAAGAGAGGGGCTGTGGTCTGGCACACCAGAAATAGGAAATAATTCCATCAGGTTGGAAGGCATCCGAACTTGGGGGTCAGTGGGTGGAAAAAGGGCTAAGCCATTAGGCTACAGAGGCTTGAAGGGACCAGTTTATTAAGAGATTTCTGTGCTCCTGTGGTTTATTACTGCAGACGCCTGTTAGAATCATCTGGGAAGTTTTTTAGAGCTACTAATGGAGTAATGAGTCAAAAAAACTATTTAGACTATTTGCGGCCCACCCTCCTACTGAGAAAATAGAAAATTAGGCAAAATATATTTAAAAAATCTGTTTGAGCTTCTGAGAGCTCTCAAGAGAGTGAGAATTTGGAGGGCCAAGATTCGGAAGAAGGGGAAAGCCATGAGCCGTGATCTAACATTTGGAGGAACTTCTGCCCTCACAAGGATTGCCTGCCAGTTGCAAAGTCAGTGCCTGTGAGATTAAGAAGTGGAAAAGTTTTTAGTAGTTTCATAGGCCTGGGGATAGTAAAAATTGAAGTTCAAAGTCCATCAAGGTGAAGTGGACCTGATATATGACCGTGGATTTCATGGGGATCCCCAAAATTTACACACGGGGAATAAGGATGCCCTGGAAATAAGACCTCATAAGAACTGAAACCTAAATTTGAGCATCTTATTCTCCGACTGCATTTAAGTGATCTCATTTTAGTCTAGTTGCCTTTAGAAGGAAAAGCAATTTTTTTTTTCTCTAGTGAAAGATAACATTATATCATCCAGAGACTTAAATTATCTTTAAAATGTCCCATTACATGTCTTTTTCAGCTTGGCTTATATCACTGAGCATAATACCCTCTAGCTCCATCCATGTTGTTGCAAATGGAAGGATTTGTTTTCTTCTTATGGCTGAATAATATTCCATTGTGTATATGTACCACATCTTTATCCATTCATCTACTGATGGACACTTAGGTTGCTTCCATTTCTTGGCTATTGTAAATAGTGCTGCGATAAACATAGGGGTGCATATGTCTTTTTCAAACTGGGCTGCTGCATTCTTAGGGTAAATTCCTAGGAGTGGGATTCCTGGGTCAAAGGCATACAAAAAATACAAATCATGACTGAAAACCAAGAAAAAAAGCAGACAATGTAAACACATAGAGGAATTATTGTAAAGTCCACCTAGGAAATTATCAGACCTAGACTTTTAATAACTATGGTTAATATATTTGAAGATTAAATAATAAGAGGGGGAATTTCAGAAAGAATGGAAATTATGACAAATGGATTATATAGAAGGAAAAATACAATAACCAGCATTAAGACATCAATGGCTAGGTTTAACAGCAGTTAAAACACAGTTAGTGAAAAATACAGAAAATACCTAATGGAGATATAGAGGGGCAGAAGTAGTTAAAGGAGATGAAAGAAACTAATACAAGGTTAACAGGTCTAAAATCCAGGTAATTAGAGTCCTGGAAGTAGAAAAGAAAGTTTTTGGAGAAGTAATATTTGAAGAGATAATGACTATAAATTATTTTTTTAATGGTGAAAGACAACAAGCCATTGATACAAGAAGTTCAATCCCAACTAGGATAAATGCACAAAAAAAATCACATGTAAGCTTGTAATAGTAAAACTTCTAAAAACCAAAGGAAAAAACAAAACTCTTACACAGATACAGGACAAAAGGACATATTACTCCCCATGGAGCAAGAATAAGACTGTGGACTTTTCTTTAGAAAATTTGAAAACCAGACACCAATGGAATAATATCTTCAAAGTTCTTGAAGTAGAAGCCCACTTATAAATTAGGTGTATTGTGAAAACATTCTTCAAAACCTGAAGGATTCTACCTTTAAGCATCTTGTAGCAGGTTGTGGCAGACCCCCACCTCTGTAGCAGCAAGATGCCACTACACACCTAGTGGAATGGATGAAATGAAAAACTAACCAAAGTGAATGTGAGCAGAGACGCAGGACTAGAACTCTTAAGTTACTTATTAGAATGCAAAATGGCACAGCCACTTTGGAAAACAGCTTGACAGCTTCTTACAAAGTAAAACATGCACTAATCATATGAACCAACAATCTCACACTTAGGTATTTACCCAAGACAAACAAAAACTAATAATCACATAAAAACCCGAATGCTAATACTTATAATGTCTTTAACTGCAACCACCAGAAACTGGAAACAACTCAGATGGGAATCAACAGGTGAATGGGTAAAAAAACTGTGGTATATCCATTCATACAATAGAATATCACTTCACAATAAAAAGGAACAACTATTGATACCCACAACACAGATGAAACTCAAATGCATTATGTAAAATGAAAGAAGCTAACCTCAAAAGGATGTAGGAGCAGGAAGCAGATCAGTCATTGCCAGGATCTGGGTGTAGGAGAAAGGGTTGACTATAAAGGGGTGTGAACAATAGTATGTTGCTAAATGGTTGACGACAAGCTCTGCAAATAAAACTCTTCATTTGTAGCGTTTGCCAGTTACCCTGGTGTAAATATTCCCACCATTTTTTAACTGATTTTAAACTGCCGGTGTGATGACACCTGACCATGATACTGGGAAGAGGTGTGCAGTGGTACAGCATTACTCTTACTACAGGTGCAATAGATGCAAACAACCTCATAAAACCATAGATAATGGTGGAGTGGAAAACAGCTATAAAGTAGTGAGTTTTCAGTACTTATTGTCTTTTCAAAAAATAGAATGTATTGAATTGTAAGCTTTTGTAATTTAATTTTAAATAATGACTGCTTTTAACAACTGGCTTGGAAAAGTCCTTAAGCGTTAATAATCTACTCTCCCAAGCTGGCTTCAACACATCACTAGACATGAAGGAAGTTTTTGTGGTAATGGAAGTGTTCCATATCTTGATTTTGGTGGTGTTATACAACTGTATGCATTTGTCAAAATGTGTAGATCTGTACACTTAAAAGGGTTAATTTTGTTGCATATTAATTATAGCTCGAAAAACCTAACCATAAAACATGCATATATCCTTTGACCCATCAGTATCAATTCTAGGAATCTAACCTCAGTTATATTCAAAGCTATCCACCATTAATTTTAATGATAAGACTGGAATTAACCTGAAATCCATAAATTGGATAATGAATATTATGTTGTTTTATATCTGTACAGAGAATATTCTTAGCAGCCAGAAAACATGAGGCACGAAAAAATGGTTGCTTCTGGGAGGGTGGCTGAGGGGTAAAAGTGAAGAAGACGTCCTCTCCTCTCCATGCATATGCTGTCACACATTGTGAAATTTTACATGTGTATATATTCCTTTTTCAAATGAAAAAGGACACTGGAACTGATTTTAACCAAAACAAAATAAGGACCTTTTCAAACAAACAAAACATTCCTGAGATAATTCATGACCGGCACAGCTTCCCTAACATTTAAGTGCCTCAGGTACTGTCACAGCCCTATGGACGGGGAAACGGAGGCCCAGAGACTGAAGAACTTTCCCCCAGGCACACAGCACTGCCGGACAGCTCTGGGATTCAGAGACGCACACTTGTAAGAGCTTTGCCGGACTGCCCTTCCGGTGAGTTCAGGAATCCTCAGCAGAGCAGTGGCGGTTAGAGCCAAGGGGGCTGGAATACCCCGAGAGGGAGTTTGGAAAGTAAAAAGACAAAGATTCAAGACTAGAGCCTCGGAGAGATCACACTTAGAGGAGAAAGAGGAGGAAGGCGGGAGATAGGAAGCAATGCTCAGAAATGAACTGTATGACTTAATGTGATTTATTGCTTAAAATTTGGGGGCAAATACATTTGTGGAGACAAATTAGTTTTTTCTCTGTTACCGAAACTGTGTTTTTCAGACCCTGTCATTTTTAAAAACATGGTGCCCCCCCCCCCCCCACCGTGGGCAGGTACCCGTTGGGAACATGGCCCAAGACTATGCCGGGGTTTCTGGTTTTTCTATGTCCTGCAATTCAACAGTTGCAGGCAGAGTCCTTTGCTGGCATTTCAGGCAACAGTATGACACAGGAGTTCAACAGCTCTCTGCCGTGTGGGGACCTGATTTCCTTGGACAATTTAAGATGGGGCTGTGCAGAAATGGGTTTCACCCCCTACTTCTTGCCTGCTTTGTCTCTACGTTCAGCTGTGGGAGAGAATGGGGAAGGAGCATGCCTCCTGCCCCACAGATAAAGTGAAACAGGGCTGTGCTGTGTGGAGGCAGGCGGTTGGGCACAGGTGAGCCGAGCCCGGGGCACTTGGGTGAGATCAGAACAGCTCAAGGGGGAGACGGCAGCTGCTAGGACTCTAAACTGGCGCATGGCCAGCTGGAGACATGGGCCGTCCTGCGGGAACTTGGAAACCTCTGGAGAGCATGTGGCTCTCCAGTGAGTAGGAGAGCTGCACTAACGGGCCCTCAGCACCTGCACTCCGAGCAGACCCGGTGGTGGGGTGGGGGTGGGGGCAGCCGGCCACTCTGCGCGGGGTGAAGTGCGCTCAGAAGCAGACCACACCATCCCTGCCAATGGTGCAGATGGTGCTCGTTCCCTGGGAACACTTCCCTATATTTCCCACATATGGGTGTGCATTTACACATCATATCAGGAAAATTGTGATTTTGATAAAAAAAACATTGCATTCAACTCATGTTTTCTCATTACTCATCCCTGGTCACTCGTTTGCGTCCCCAAGCACGTAAGGCTTCAGGCACCTCATGCAGCTCTGATCCTGTCCATTGTCACCTCCAGAGAGAGTTCACACAGACCAGGGCAGGTCCCCAGGCGGAGCAGGCCTGCAGGAGGGGCTCGTGTCCCTCCAGGATGCCCTCCCTGGCCTGCCGTGACCTTGGTTTCCGTACTCTGAGGACAAGGGGAGGCTGCTTTCAAGGACCTCTAGGTCCCTTCACCTCCAAAATACTCCCTATCACTTGCCTCTCTTCCCCATTCAGGGTCTGACAGACAAATATCGATAACTAGAAGCATGGAGTATCAACCTGTTGAGGTAGGTAAGCAGTTGAAAACTAGAAAAGGTAAGATTTCAGGTGAACTGGATAAGAAAATATGACTTAGGACCAAGACAGACGTGAAGTTTCCCACCTCGAGTCTAACTCTTGGACTCTCCGTGGTGAGTGTGGGTGAGGTGTCACTCAGAGGGGCCGAGCCTGCCCCTGGAGGGCAGAGGGACACTGAGACAGCAGGAGGGGGCCCATTTGCAGCCCTGCCATGTGGCCTGATGAACATCAGCCTCCGACCAGATTAGTGACTCTCCAATCGTGAGAGCGTGAAGGGGGCCCCTAGGTGGGCAGAGTGGGAGAGCCCCTTTCTGGGCCCGGCAGAAGGAAGGTTGGGGTGGAGGACAGGAGAGTGAGGCTCCTTCCTCCTCACCTCGTCTTCCCAACAAAGACTGACCTCACACTGAGTCTCCGTGACCGAACTCTTCAGCCCAAGTGGTTAAAACTTTTTCTTGAACAAAACCTCCTTTTAAGAAAAACATAAATGTCACAAATTGTATCTTCATAATAAGCACAGAACTGAGAATTCCCACCATCCTTTCAGCTCTAAATAGGCTTCTATAGAAACCTGCTGTAACTGTATTCTGCCTACCATGTTTCAAAAATAGCAAAGGCATCTCATACTGCAATGGCGTTCGTAAGAGCTGTGCATTGTAAGCAAGACAAAAGCTTAAAGTTAAAACGGTCACTGCTTTCTCTACATTGACTATAATAGGTTACAGTTCTTGAATTCTTAGAATTTTAATCAGGATTCCCAGATGTTACAGTAAATTAATAGGTCACGATTAAGTTTCCATTGGCAATTGATGTCACCTTTTAAGTAAGCGTTTGTTACTTACATTTCATATCACATTTACCCTTGTTAAGTAGTTAAATATTTATGTTCATTGCACAATGCTCATGAATGCTCACAAGGTTCCTAATTAACCGCCGAACACTGCTCTGGCAATAGTTCCTGCTGCGAGACGCGTGGCTGGACAGGCTTTCATAGCTAGGTTTGCAGCGCTTGCCTGACCTTTGTGCGTTGTGTGCAGTGGACAGTGTCCCACAGACCCTGACTAAACCGAGGTGTTTCTCACCTTCAGTTGAATTGCACTGGGTGAGCTCACAGGAAACGCTGATTAGCTGGAACCATGGGAAACGTTTTCCTCGTTATTCTTGGGAATCAGTCCGTGAACATAGCTTTTGGACTTGATAGGAAAACAAGTTTATATGAAAATAAATGTCTTTTCTTTTACCGACAGAACTAGGAAACTGCTTAGTGACTAGTGTTAAAAAAGAGAATGCAAACACAAACATTATTTTTCTTCTACACTGAATCAATTCAGTTCAGCTGTGTTTTGAGATGGGCCATCAAGCCAATTATGATATGTTGATAATTTCAACAGGGAACCTTCTGCTAAGGACAAAGTGAACTTGGGGTGTACGGATGATCTCTGTACTGATTTTTTTAAAATTTCCTTTCGGGGTTTTTAAATCTCCTCTCATGCCCTGGGTACATTGTCTTTCCCTGCTGCAACTCTGGAGAAAGTGACATACAGCAGTAGATGCCACATGGCAAATGACGGACAGCTTCAGTCTAGTGCGGGGCTGTTCACCCTTGGACTACGGCTGTCTTGCCCTAGGCCGCTGGTTTACAAATTCTTTGGGGCCACGGAGATCTTTCTTCACTGGAATCTCAAAAGCAAGCTTATGACTGGAGCTGTTGTTAATTCCAAGCCAATTTCAATACTTCCATCAATTTTCAAAATTCTTGCCAGATGGCAAAATTTCCAAGAAAACTGATTTTTCCCGTACTTTATCTCCAAAAGAAATGGAACTTGAAGGCCTTCTGAAAGCTTCTGAGCTGAAGTCTCGTCCCTGCTGATGGGCAAAGCCCTCGGCAGACAGGCCAATGCCAGGCACGCACTTCAGCAGAACCTGATGGTGGGAAGCCCCAGTGGCTGTGCAGGAATGAGAGCTCGTCGGACCACTGCCACGCGGCCCCCATCATCGGGACCCAAGCATCCCTCCGGCTGGCCTGCACCTGCACCACGCAGAAAACCCTCAGAAGGGAAGCCTCGCTGAATCCTTGATGTTCCCCCCTGACAAGTTACCATCTCCTTTCTTGAACAGCTTGTCGGAAATGAAGGAAAGGAGAAACCCAGTATATATAAGTGTCTGCTGTGGCTCGACGATTCCCACATCTCATTCGGCCTGGAGACGGGCAATTTGGTTCTCCTCTTACGCAGGAGGAAAGCAAGCCCCCAAGTGGCTCACAGCTGCCCGGGTGGCTGCTCAGACAGGCTCCCGCCCTGCCACAGACAGGCTCCCGCCCTGCCACCACAACACCTCTGAGCTTCGTCCCGCCGGGGTCCCTATGACCGCCAGACTCAACAGACTTTGGATGTTGTTGCAGGTACCTTTTTCCTATAGAAACAGGCTCTCAGTTAGCAGACTACATGTACTCTGAGGGGCTCAGGCCGCGATAGACTTTGCTTTGAACAGCGTCTAGCACAGAGAAGGGTGTATCCTAGTCTAACTCCCTGTCTTCAAAATGATATCACATGCTGTGGAAACCTGCATTTGATGACGTGCTATATACCATCTATCTACTTGAAAGATGCTAGCAGGCATCACTAAGTATCAAGCTTTCAAAATCGCCACTTTCCATTCTGTTACAGGGTGGTCTGTTCTGATAAGACACACAGGTCTGTTAGCTCGAGTTTTGTTCGAGTAAAAGAAGTGGTTACTCAAGTCAAGGACGCGCTGCCATTCACGCACCAGGAGAGTGTTCCGCAGTGGCCTAGTACACGTTTCTGAGTACACTCGCTGTCGCTGTTCTCGAGTTTTCATGACTATGGATTGCATCTGATGGCCCAAAATACATATCGGATCTCTAATTTCTGAATGCACTAATGATGAATCTCCCCAACTGGGTACCTCTTTCTGGAACAGTTTCAGAAGGTTTCTATCACTGATGTCACAACAGCAAATTCCAGAGCAAACCGAGACAAAAAAGCAAATGAAAAAATAAAACAACAGAAGATAGAATTACCTTTGCTCATGATTTGTAATTTTTTTTTAATCCGTTTTTTTTCTGTTCTCTCCTCTGCAGTAACAGTAACATTAGACACAGGACATTTTGGCAATTTCTCAGAATATAATCATTTTCCCCCCCAATTTTAAATTGCACTTGGCATTAAACAACAGTAGAGCATTGATATCAAATAATGAACATGGGGAATGTTTGTATACATACACAGTTGTTTAAATAAGGGGAAATAATGCCTTTTCTCTGAAAGTGAGCTTCTCTAGTTGGAGGTAGGAACCTGAATTTGCCCCACCTCAGCCTTCCTTCCTGCTGTCAAAGTCAGCTTGGGCTACTATAAAAAATTACCATGGACTGGAAGGCTTAAGCAGTCATGTATTTCTCATGGTTCTGGAGGCTGGAAGTCCCAGGTGCCAGTAGGTTAAATGTCTGGTGAGGGCCTGCTTCTTGGTTCTCAGAGAACTGCCTGCCTGCTCCATCTGGGGGAGAAAAAAGGCTCTTCTTTCTCTGCTTTTAGGGACACTAATCCCATCAAGGGTGCTCTACTCTCCCAAAGGCCCCACCTCTAAATACCATCAAACTGAGGGTTAGGGCCCCAACACGTGGATTTGAGGGGGACACGAGTATTCAGCCCATAGCACCTCCCATCCTGCTCCCCACTTTTCACTGCTCTGCTAAGGGACTCTGCCAGCCGGGCCTGGAAACCCTGTCCTCCCCATCGAGTCTGCTCAGTTGAGGACATTCCTGCACAACAAGGTCATTTTTCTTTTCCCTTTGACAGACGCACAGCCTTGCTGAATCAAAGAGCAGACCCACTGACACCTGCCCCAGGTCCTGGAATAGTTCTCCTTTCAGGAAATGGAATTCTGAAGGGAACTCAGGGGCTGGGGTACAGGATGCAAAGCTTTTGGAATAACAGATTTTTTCATTTTTCAAGGCCCCCTTTTTTGTTTCTCTAATATTTTCTTTTCCCCATAAGGAGAAAAAATAGTTTGGTGAATATTTTGGTAAATTTAAAAATAATTTTTGTTATCACAAAAAGAATTTGTGCTCATTTATCTTGGTACAAATAAATTAAGGATATGTCTCTGAACGAAACTTTGGGTTTTAAAAAGCTTGCAAAAGCCTAGCTATTTGGGGCACATAGAATAAGCTGCAATTCCTCAAGGCCAGAGATTGTTAATCAGAAGTTTCTGTGATGTAAATATGAAAAGCCCTGTGCTTTGAAGACCACTGGCAACAGAAAAAGTAACAAGACCAAGCCAAACGACTGGACGTCAGAGTGATGGACCTGGGTGGGGGATCTGGGACAAAAGCATGAGAGGGCTGTTTCCAGCAGCAAGGTCTTCCCCTCGTGTTCCCTCCTGCAGCTCTGTCCCCTAGGAAGGCTCCTAGGACCTGGGGCCGTCCGGATGTGAGGCTGCCTTGCTCTTGTCTGGATGGTCAGAGGACAGAGGAATCCCGTGTGGTCCCCACTGCTTAGCCTTACAGTGGCAGATTGCACTCAAGGGGGAGTTTATAACAAGCAAACTGTTAGTAAGAAGAGTCAGAGGGCAGTTTTGGTGTTAAAAACACCTCTCCTGCTCCTTTGCATCCTAAGGCACATTCCCAAGCAGTGGGGGAAGTGATGGGTTCAGTCAGTACCTGCAGAGCTGCACCCCACTCATGGGCCATGTTCATGCAGCAGCCTGTGGTCCTTGCCTCTGGGAGGGAGTCACTCAGAGCACACCACCCACCGCACATGGTGGCAGAATAAAGATTGACAGCTGCTGGGTGATGAATGCCTAGATGTCTCTCCTCAGTGAGTTTGCAATCGCTGAGGCTTCTGCCCTAAAGCCTCTGCTTCCAGAAGCTACAAACACACATGTGCTAAGAAGCAGCTAAAACCCAAGGATACTTTACCCCATTCTCCACTATTTAATTCCCCTAGAGAATTTTAGTAGAAATTTAATAAGGTGAAGCTGAGGTTCCAAAGGAAATGATAGGTGGCCATATTCCCAGATGGGAATTTATATACCTGTTTGGGAAGCCTTCTGACTCTGACCCTAATATGCTTTACTACTAGCCACTCCTGTTATAGGAACAGCTCGAGTACAGAAATGACAGTATGTCATCGCCCTAATACCATATGGCTATTTAAAGTTTCTTGCAAAGCAAGTTATTTTATACTGTCTTAACCTTTCTATTTGTTTATAAATTTGGAATTTATACATTTCATTGGCTTAGAGACAATATTGTGAACAAGCCCATGAAATCCATTGAATGGTTTTTTAAGAAATAAAAATGTTCACGTTCTCTATCCAGTGAGTTGTTGAAAGTGTCCGTGTCTTAAATAAATACAGAATCTAACAAAAGGATGAAGAAAACAGGGACCTGGATTTCTTCCCAGGTCTTTGCTCTGTGGCTCAGGAGTGACTGGGGAGAGTTCTCACCGCTACAGGTTCAGAGAGCTCACACACCTTCAGTGGCAGGCCTGCAGTTCACGTGGAAAGCCATTTGCAGAATAGAATTCTACTTTCAGTCCACAAAGGTGGCTCTCTCTCTGCACCAGAGCAGCTGTTTCCCTGGGCTGGCCATGCACGCCTCCACAAACACATATGGAAGTCACCGACCAGAGTCTGTCCTGCAGGATGAAGCTAGCCTCTCACAGCTGCTGAGCCCTGGGACCTATGCCTCAGGCAGGAAGATCGATCATGAGGTATTTATTTAGTCAGAGGATCACAGGTGAGTCAGGAGACAAGGAAAGTCAGAAACCCAAGTCAAAAGTGATTGTGTGTAGAAGAGGAAACCAGCTGCCCCTGGCAGTCTGCTACCAAACCAGAAAGGGCTGTAACGGGAAACGGATGCATTTGTAGAAAATCCACCTCCCATGCCTCCGGCCAGAGCTGCTGCCCTCCTCCCAGAGAGTCAGCATATTAAGTCTGGCAGCTCTTAGGGAGCGTGCCATGCCAGGGAGGTTAATAACTGAACCAAAATGGTTTCATAACTCAAACTGGAAACAAGAGTGAGGAAAAAGCTAACACCAAAATGACAGACCAGAACGAAATGGAGCTAGATTTGCAGGCTCTTGGCTCATGTTTCAGGAGGTTCCACATGTTAAAATAGGCTGAACAGTTAGCTAAATAAAATAAGGTGCCAAGGGAGACATTTAACACCCTTGAAAGGGGGCTTACCAATGAGAAGATTCCAGGATTCACGTTGCTGACTGAGTTTCATTTTTAGGGGTCTGAAGACAAGATTAATTATAACTACATCCCCTAAAATGTCTGTCATATGCAAGGGATTTCCTTCCCTTCCCTCCACAATGCTTTTCATTGATTCGAAGTTTCTCAAAAATATTTTTTGGTTCTCCAGGGTAGACACCCCCTGTACAGAGCACCACGGATTGTAAAAGCAGATGAATGACCCTTTCTGCTGCCACCTATGACGGTCTTTAAGTGTAATTCAAACCCTCTTGGAAAGATATACTAATTTCATAATAATATGACTTAAAACACATTAAAATTTTGGAGAATCTGATGCTAACAGAGTAGCTCAACAGAGCTACCAATAGGCTGTACTTACTCTTCCAGTGGTTTTGTGTGTGACCAAATAAAGCCATTACTGCAAAAACATCAACTATCATCTCTGGAAGGCTCTCAGTTGAGAAACAGAAGTGGCTGTTGTCTTTGGAGCCAAAATTAAAGCTCTCAGGCTTATTGAAAAGGGTAGTCGTATGCTTCATCCATGAGAAAACATGGCAAGACTAAGTTACACCAGTGCAGCTCAGAGGAAAGGGCTGAGTCTTTAACACCAGTGGCCATGGGCAAAGTGGTGGTAAGAAATCTCATCTCAAAGAAGACAGGCAGTGTCAGAGCTAATGGTTAAAATATAATGCTCCTTGTGGCTTCTCAGGACAATCCAGTGACTATTTTTAGTTTTAAAAATAGGCAGTTTCAAAAAAAATAAAATAAAATAAAATAAATAAAAATAAAAATAGGCAGTTTCTATATTCAAAAGTCATACAGGAAAGAGATGGGAAAGTGTGTCCCATTCAAAGGAAAAAAATAAATCAATGGAAACTGTCCTTGAAAAAGACCTGATGGCAGTTATAGTAGATAAAGTCTTTAAAAAAACCATTATAAAGGCATTCAAAGGACTAAAGGAAAATGTGGAGAGAGTCAAGACAATGTGTAAACAAAATGGAAATACCAATGAACAGATAGGAAACCTAAAAAGAAACCAAAAAAAGAAATTCTGGAGCTGAAAAGCACAATTAGTGAAATGGAGGAATTCAAAGGCATATTTAAGCAGGCAGAAGAAAGAGTTGGTGAACTTGAATGTAGGACAATGGAAATTGTTGCATCTGAAGAGCAGGAAGAAAAAAGATTGAAGAAAAGTGAACAGAGACTAAAGGACCTGTGGGATGTGGGAACATATACATATGGGAGTCGAAGGCAGAGAGAGAACAAGTGGCAGAGAGAATAGTTGAAGAAACAATTGCTGAAAACTTCTCAAACTTGGAAGACATGCACAACATCCAAGAAACTTAATGTACTCCAAGTCTGATGAACTCAAAGAAATCCACACAGATGTATTATAATCAAACTTTGAAAAGACAAAGAGAGCATACTGAAGCAGCAAGAGAGCAGCAACTTGTCACCTACAAGGAATCTCAGTGAGATAATCAGAAGATTTCCTGTCAGAAGCCCTAGGGGCTAGAAGGCAGTGGGCTGATACATTCAAAGGGCTCAAGGAAAAAGCTATCAACCAAGAATCTTAGGCCCAGCAAAACTGTCCTTTAATAGTGAGGGAGAAATTAAGACATTCCCAGATAAAAAGAAGCTGAGGGAGGTTCATTACCATTAGACCTGCCCTGGAAGAAATGCCCCAGGGAGCTCTGCAGGTGACATGAAAGGACACGAGACAGTAATAGAAGCCATATGGAGAAATAAAGTTCTCAGGAATGGTAACTGCACGGGCAATTATAAAAGCTGGTATTGTCGTAACAACAGTTTGTAATTCTATTTTCTGTTTTCTATATGATTCAAAAGACTAATATACTTTTAAAAATTATTAGTCTAAAAGCTAATATTATAACTTTGATTTGTAACCCCACCCATTCTTTACATATTTTTAGAGACTAATGAATTTAATAGAATTATCACATGTTTTGGGGAATGCAGCGGGTAAAGGTGTACTTTTGTGACATTAACAACTGAAAGAAATGGGGACAGAACTGTAAAAGATCACAGTTTTTGTATGTTAAAAACTATTAAACCATGACCACGTTAAAATTATTATTGAGGTTAACCTGGTATAAATTCAAATTGAAATATTATAACTTTAGGATATTAAATGTAATCCCCATGGTAACCAAAAATAAAGTAGCTATGAATATGCACAAAAGGAAATGAGAAAGGAATTTAAACATTTTGCTACAAAAAAATTTAACTGAACACAAAAGAAGACAATAATGCAGGAAATGAGGAACAAAAAGCTATAAGGCATATAGAACACAAACAGCAAAATGACAAAAGTAAGGGCCTCCTTATCAGTAATTACCTTAAATATAAATAGATTAAACTCTGATAAGAAAATAGAGATTGGCAGAATTAATTAAAACACCCGACCCAACTTTATGTTGTCTACAAGAGACTCACTTTAGATCTGAAGACACAAATAGATTGAAAATGAGAGGATGGAAAGAGATATTCCCTGCAAATAGTAATAGTGACCAGAAGAGAGCAGGTGTGGCTGTACTAACATCTGACAAGATAGGCTGCAAGTCAAAACAGCTCTCAAGAGACAAAGAAGGACATTATGCATTGCTAAAATTTTCGATACAGTAAGATACAATTATAAACATTTATGTACCTAATTATAGAGCAAGAGAGTACATGAAGTAACAGCTGAGAGAACTAGTATTGCAATAATAGCTGGAGACTTCAATACCATACAGAAGATGAGTCAGGAAATAAAATACTCAGCACAGTAAAGCAACGAGATCTAACAGACATATACAGAACACTCTACCCAGCAACGACAGCATATACATTCTCTTCAGGTGTACACAGGACGTGCTCCAGGACAGACCATATGTTAGGCCACTTAATATGAGGCCACGTTAAGTCCCAACAGATTTTAAAAGGTAGATATCATACAAAGCATCTTCTCTACAATGCAATGAGTTCCAAAATGAAAAACATAGTAAAACTGGAAGATTCACAAATTTGTGGACACTTAAAAACACATTTTTAAAAACCAGTGAATTGAAGAGGAAATCACAAGGAAATTAGGAAACGCTTAGAAGCAAATGAAAACAAAAATGCCACATAGCAAAACGCATGGGGCACAGCAAAAGCAGTGTCAAGAAGGAAATTTAAGGCTTTACTTCAAAAGTTTACATTAAAAACAAGAAAGAGCTCAAATAAACAACCTACCTTTACAATTTAAGGAACCAGAAAAAGAGCAAACTAAACCCAAAGTTAGCAGAAAGAAGGAAATAACAAAGATTAGAGCAGAGATAAAAGAACCAGAATAGAAAAGCAATAGAGAAAATCAGTGAAACAAAAAGTCTGTTCTCTGAAAAGATCAACAAAACTGACAAAACTTTAGCTAGATGGAATAAGAAAACAAGACTCAAATTACTAAAACCAGAAACAAAAGTGGGACTGTTATGACTGATAACCATAGAAATATACAGGGCTAAGGAGACTACTGTGAACAGCTGTACAGCAACAAAGTAGATAACCTAGATAAAATGGACAAATTTCTAGAAATGCAAAACTTATCATGATTAAATCACACAAAATAAAAAATCTGAATAAAAACCTATAACTAGTAAGGAGACTGGATCAGTCATCAAAAACCTCCCTACAAATAAAATCCCTCAGCCTAATGGCTTCACTGGTGATTTCTACCAAACATTTAAGAACTAGTACCAATTCTTCTCAAACTTTTCCAAAAAAGTTGGAGAGGAGGATACACTTCAAAAGTCACTCTATGATGCCAGCATTGTCGTGATACCAAAGCCACAGTTGGAGCTGCAGGTGGGGGCTGCTAAGCAAGCATAGTTACGGGGCAGTTGTTGGCAGGGGTGTACAATGTCTAGGGGAGTTTCACTCTGTTTTTAAGGTGGAGGACATTTTGCCAGGACTGGATACTGACGTGAATAATTCAGGACAGAGGAGGAGATTACAGTGCACAGAAAGGGGAAGCATTGCAGGAGCCCAGGCCTGGCATGCTGGCAGTGGCATCTGGGCACAGGACGTTGTGTTGAGATGGCAGCGAGGTCAGTTCATTCACTGGTAGTGGGAAGTAAGGCAGACACAGTGAGAGGGAGGGTCCCGGACGGGGACGGGGTCATTTTCAGTAAACTGTGCACATGAGGCTGGCGAGGGGATGTTGCAGACTGGGCACACAGGAGAGGTCTGATTGAGCCATTTTTGAGAGCAGGTCATGGCTGACACACTCAGTCAAGTTGTCTGTCAGTTCTTCTTGTTTCAAGTTCCTTATCATTAAAATCAGCAAAGCAACAGTAATTAACTAGCAGGTTAGTTATGGGATTAAATAAGTTAATACACGTGAAGCCTCTAGAGCAATGCCTCGAACGTAATACGTGCTCTGGGTCTTAGCTTTATGTATTCCTACTGCAAAAGCCCTTCTGTCTGCACAGAAATACAATTAGTTAGAATGCTTTTTTAAGCAAGAATAATGTGTGTGTGGCACACACTTCTTAGTTTTCTCCCGAAATGTTTCAGACCACAGTGTGATGGAGCAACGCAAGGTCTCCTCGTCAAAGGCTCTCAAGCTCTGTACCACCCAGGAGTGAAAAACCGCACATGAAAACAGGATGAAGCTTCTGGAGTGCCAGTTTTAGGGTCAGGAAGTTATTTAAAATTAATTTTTACCTGTATATAAAATAGATCTTATTATGGAACAGAATGCAATATTTACTTACTCTTTCTTAGATTAAAGGTGGGTGTTTGATGCTATCTCACATATGGTAGGCTTATTTGCTGTGTACATTCATCCATATTCTCCCCCACTGGTGGTCACTGGTGTTTTGACCATACAATCCTATTTGACCACAAAGAGAAATAATCAACTCAATCTTTACACCCATCAATGTTTTACATGGGTTCTCAGAATGGGAAGAACTTTCTAGCATGCAAAGTTTTTTTGGGATATACTCAGACTTTTGGGTATCAAAGAAGTAACTTAGTATTTCTAGATGTAAAGATTTTTATCCTTTAATGTCTGGTAATTAGATAAAGCAAAATAAAAGTATTTTAAAGTAACCCCTAAAAATAGCAAATGAAATGAAGCCAGTGAGCCTAGTCTAAATGTGCATCCAACTGGTGGCTAGACCAGAGAAAAGATCTATGCTAAGTGACTTTCAAATTCAGTATCTGGGATACACCCTACAGCAAGAAGGAACTGCAGGGAAATCTTGTTTTCTGTTACTGTGGTGGTGTAGGAGCTCGGGTGTTGTTCTAAAGCTGTTGTGGGTTATGGTTGGTTAAACAAAGGTAAGCCTGTGATCTTCTAGTTCTGTGAACCCCACTGCCATGCAGAACCTGGATTCTTAGCATGGAGAAAGGAGATACATATGTAATAGCAAAGAGATTATGACGCTATAGAACTAAATTTGATTTGGAAGTATTGGTATGGACTCTTGATATATTTCATGTTAAAAAAAAAGGAAGCCCGATGAACAATGAACAGCCTAGTAACAGAGAGCCCCCTAGCTCTAAGATTGTGGTCTCTGGATACCATTTTTTCAGTAAAACAGTATGAGATTCTCTAGAGAAATGATGGTTCCAGATCTGAAATGTACAAGATGAGCTCAATGACTAGAAAGCTGGTGTGAATAGGCTCCCAAGGTTCAAAGACGTGGAAATGCATATATGCAAAAGAAGAAACTTAACCGCAATTAGTTGAAAGGTACACAATATTTGTAAATTCATGACTTCATACATTAAAAAAATATATCCACTAGTTATCTTCAGAGAGTTCTCATTTCTGAACACTGATAAATTAAGGAAGAGAACCAAGCATCTTATTATAAGCCCTTCCTATGAGACATACAGCTCTGGAAAATGAAGTAGTTGATAAGGGGCAGTTTCTTTTTATAAAAGTATTCTGGTTGATAAATGAAAAAGTAATGACATAGTTAGAATGTCACCATTTTAAAATTACTAATAAATTGATAGAGAAACACGTAAATTGATATTACAGGAACTAATCAGCAAAATCCAGCCCTTGAGGAAATTCACAGGACAAACAACCTGATTCATTACACAAACACATTGAAAGGAACACACAACATGAGATGGAAGTGGGATTCATGGGTTAAAAGAGACTTGAGAGGTATATCTGCTGATCACAATGAGTAGACCTCATCTGAATCCTGATTCAAACAAATCAAACTTATGAGAATGCTGGAAATTTGAAGACTGATGCCTCTAAACTCAGTTAATCAGCCAAAATGAGTGATTATTCTCAGAATGCAAATCTGGAAAGAATTTGCAGAAATCCTGGGAGGCATGAGACCTCCCATGATTCATGGGAGGGATGCTGCTGTTCCAACCTTTGTGCCAAGGCCCTTCCACCCCATGGGCTCTGAAATGTGCATCAACCATGCTTAATCAATCTACGTGACCTCATAACTGACTTGACAAGGCAGGGCCTCTTCCCCCAGGAGCCCCAGGCTTCACCCCAAACCCTGTCATTACTCACTATGTGACTGTATTATTTGAGTTCAGTTCTCATATTTATAATGTGAGAATAGCTTCTGTTCTAAAAATGGCTATGATGCTATCCTATTTCTTGGTGGTGTGAGTTGGGGTCGGGTAACCAGTTGGGAGTGGGATGAAACTCATAAGGGTCTGCCACTGGGTCCTCTCTCGTCCGGCACCCAGGAGAGGTGAGCTTTGTCCAGAGGAGAGACAGTGACTCATGGGGAGATCCCACTTCCTGTTTTGTTCCCTGTTTTTATGGAAGTGGAGTCTCTTTCTGGATCATGGACCTTAGTGAGACCACAGTCTTGCTCTGGGGAATCTATATTTTGGTCTCAGCAGCCCACTTGTCTATGCTGAGGCTCTGGCTGTTCAGGGGGTTGCTGGGAAATGCCTGGGAAGCGTTAGGAGCTCAGCCTGTGGGAAGTTTGTTTGAACACAGCCCCTCCCACCAGGGCAAGAGATGCCCAGTCCTTGGGGACCCTACAGCCCATCACCCAGAGACAGCTCCCAAGCCGTTCACATGCCCATTCTGCTCGTCCACACTCAGGCACCAACTTAGGCAATTTACTTAAAGTTTTCCATCCACTCATAACATGGTTTTAGAGTTTCTAGCACGAGAAAGGAGCAAGATACGGGAATCAACAAGCCAGGGGGCTCAGAATTTTCCTTCTGGACACCAAAGGTCTCTACTTTTCTGTTCCTTTTCCTCCTTTCTCTAATATTTTATCCCAGTGATGCAAGAGAGTGTGGCTTCTTTATCCCAATTTCTCCCACTGCTGTAGCTCTGTAATGTTTCTTCTTTTGCCAAGTGAATAGACAGAAATTGCCAGATTCAAGGGATCTTTCAGGGCCACCTTTTCATTCTGTTGGAGTGAAAGTCTCACCACCTGAGCACTATGATTACTGTACTGTGTTACGTCAGACGCTGGTCTCCTGCAGCCTGAAGGTCTGGAATGAGAAGACCCCTGGAGAAGAGTCGGATGAAAACCTGGACTTAGGCGGAGAGCCCAGGAAAGGAAAAGGAGCCCTGGGGTTCATTGCCCTCATTCCAGAACCTTCCTGACGCTTCCGAGGTAGTGCCTAGAGGCTTGGTGTCCACCTGATGCCCTGTACTCACATGTACAGGAAGTGGGATCACAGGTGAGCGGCTGCAAAACCATGACAGTGCAGGTTTAGGGCACAGGTGTTTAAGATAATGTGACTTTTAAAAGATACAGAGGCCTCAAGCCTTGGGGAACACCTGGTGTGACTGGGTCAGAGGTGGTCTGTTCAGAATTTGGACCCTATCTTCGATCTCTGGGTTTATTTACTCCCAGTTTTCCTTTGGAACAAATTAAGTCCTTAGAGGCCTGCAGCCCATGGCCGTGGTCCTGAGGAGGCTATGAAACTGCCCCTAGTTACACTGACTGGGGAGGGTCATTTTACAGTTTGGGGTAAAACAATGCTCCCATCCCCATAGCCCCCAAATGTGCCTTGCCCACCTCTGCATTCCTGTCAGCAGGAGGGTGTTCTAAACCTGAGAGACTTTCTTTCTCTTCGTGATGTGACAAGCCTGCTCGACCCAGACAGGTCTCCCAAACCTCAGTCTCAGAGAAGGGTCTGGGGTCTAGAATCTATCCCTTTGTAGGACTTCAGAACCCTTTCTGCAAACTGCTCCCCTCCTTCCCCCAGCTGGGCACGTTAGTGGAAGACGAGGACAGGCGATGGGGAGGGATTCATTAATTTTTTCCTGGGACAAGGAGTGCCTGCTCGCTTTATACTCACTTAATTAAGGGGTCCTTGCCCAGGGACTCCATGAAGAATAAGACATCTAACTCAGGGTGACTGTGACTTTCTTAGACAGAAGTAGCTGGCAGCCTCACTGCTAAAACACAAATTTATGCCCAGACTCGCCCGGCGCACGTCACATGCTCCAGGGCCAGACCAGTGCCCTGATGGAGGTTACATGTCAGCAAGGGGAGCAGGCGGCCGAGTCGGGTGCTCGGTCCCCCGCCCCCAGACTGCCAAACTGCAAGACTTCCTTGCAGGCTTAAGTCTTAGAGAATCAGAGTTTTACTTTACTAAGAGGCTGTTTTACAACCTACGTACCTTCTTTGGGATGAGAGACGGGCACCCTCCGGCCTCATCACTCTCTCACCACCATCCCTAAGCTCACCTTCACGACTGTCACTTGCAAAGTAATCATACAGGGAGTTGAAGATGTAAAGCAATCTTCAGAAAATAATTATTTTTGCAATATGAATAATTTTTTTCCAAATTCTTCTAAGTCCTTATTTCCCCAACAAAGCTATAGTTGGACTATTTTAATCAGGCAACAGGGACCCACGGTAGGTGCTCGATTTAGGAAGTGGACTGGGGGTCTGTCCTCTTTTAAGTAGCACATTATGTTACATCCTCTAAGTGAAAGGCTCAAGAGAGCAATGTCACAAAAAAGAGACCTCTGAGCTGGGCATTTGTGTCACAAACCAGTCTTGTGACCTTGGGGGAAGCATTTTAACTCTTCCTCCACGTGTCTGCCTGTGAATCGGTCTGGTCATACTCGCCCTCCCTCCTCCACAGCAGTGTTTGTCTTTTCTGGCCATAGATGAACATGGACACTCCCACACGAGGAAGAGGGGGAGATACTGAAGGGGAGCCTGCTGCAGAAAACAAGTAAGGGTAAGCGTGGAAGGTGTGGGAGGAAATGAGACGCTGGAGGTCCACGGCTGCGACAGGAAAGCAGGACCAGCCATGTGTGGGGCAACGAGAGATTTTTTTTTTTTAGCTCTGAATTTTGGTGAATCCCATCATTTTAATTATAAGGATCTTTTGAGTATGTATGCATGTCTGTCAATATTGTAATCAGAATTTCATTCACGTTGCATAATTTTCCACAGTGACTTCTGTTACCCCTGGTTTAATATATGATACATCTTCTCTACAATGCAGTTATGTTTTATATTCTGCATCTGTTACAAAGTTATTTAAATCAGGATTAATTACCCTCCATGCTGCCTTTTCACCTTTTCAAAGTCTTGTTCACTGATTGCTTTTGATTTATCACATTTCATAGAATTTTGCAAATGTGAATTTTGTATCTTTTATTTTTATAAAATCCAATTTTCCTGTGTCAAATTTTACAGATCCAAAACTTGCCAAGGTTTTACTTTTCCTGTCTGTATCTGTCCATCACAAATCTCACGTGCTGTTTTATCCTTTGTCAATTGTCTTTTCTGTTGATTCTTCCATGGGCAATTCGCTGTGGACTGAATAATCGCTGGCCATTTGCATGTGATTCTCAGGAAACCCATGAGGGAAGGGTAAGTGCCCCCCGCCCCCCAGGTTTCAGAATGACTTTGCTGCTTTGGTTATTGTATTGAGCACATATCCTCTCCTTGGTTTTCATCTCTTTGAATACCACTGTGGAACACAAAGCAAGCAGGGGACTTAAAAAGATGTTTGAGGTGCCCTCAGATGCCACAAGAAATAAGAAACAACACTGCCCTGAATACGTATATAAAAAAAGAAGCAGTTTTCATCTCTGTGCACCCAGCGGTTGGTAAATGGTGCTGCCGTAGATTCAGAACTGTGCCTGGCCCCCTTTGCCACCTCTGCTGGCGGCATTGATGTGACATTAATGTGAAGGTGGCCGGCGGGTCCAGTCCTGGGATGGCTCTATGTTTCAGGGGCCCACAAAAATGTTTCAAGTTCTTTTAAAATCAGAAGGGAAAAAGTAAACCTCGGTCGAAGAAAAGGTTTGATATGCAATATTAATATACCAATAAGTTATAAAATATCTTTATACTAATAAGTTATAAAATATAATTTAAAAAATAAACTTTAAACATTTTTAAAATGTAATTTAAATTTTTGTGGTTAGGGGGGAGAAAAAGGCCTAAAAAGGTAGGGGCCTGGAGCCTGGGAAAATCAAAATGCTGGCCTCTTGGCATGAGGGCGTCAAACCGGTACAGCCACATATTCCATGTGCCTAAAGGCTGAACGCGGATTCTTGTCAAGCATTTTGTGACATGATCAAAACAAACCCTTAGTGAAAAATGCTTAAAGTGCTCATGACCAGGACCTTCTCGTCGTCACACCAGGGCAGAAGCCCAGTTACCAGCCGGTCCAGGGTCAATTCCTGGCCACCCCAGGCTCGATCGGCCCAACACCTCCAGCCCTGGTCACGCGCAGCTGGGCGTCGAAGCCCAGCAGACCCACCCCGGCCAGCGGGCCCGCTCAGAGGAGCTGCGCTGCAGGGGCTGCCACTGGGCCTCAGGGGGCCTTGTCCTCTTTGAGCCCAGCGCCGGCCTGGGGATGCTCAGTCTCGAGTGCATCACCCCCACCACTCCAGGAAGCGGGACGCTGACGTGGAACTCCATATTATCAGTAGTTGTACAAATTCCAGGAAAAAATTTTCTCAGATGGCATTTCTGAGAATGGCAAGTAGCACGATTTCTTCGGAGGAAAAGGACTTTCTGCCCGTTATTTTGTTGCTTCACTACCTTCTCTCCCCTCCCACTTCCCTTTCTGCTCTCATCCCCCTCCGTGGAGTCAGGAGACCGGAAAGGCTTTTCAGGAGCATCAGAGTCAATGGGAATACACGTCTGCCTTCCGTGTTAGGTCACTCCGTTTCTTATCATTTCTCTCCTAAACCCAAGGTTCAGAGTTTGACAATTTCTTCCTGTATCTTCCAGAAACAACAGATCCATTCTTCCACCTCCCCCGCCCCTTTTCCTTTTCTTTTAAAGAGCACCAGCTCTGAGTTCTCACCCATTTCAGGCCTGTCTGGACCCTCCGAGGCGATGGCCAGAAGCAGTCCTCCTGCACCCGATGTCCCCGACATGCTCACATGCCTTCCATTTCAGTGTCATTAAAGGCATTCTATCTTCCTGAGACTCTACTGTTCTCCCACGTAGCTCTGCACCCTAGATGTGACCTCAGAGTCATTCACCATTGGCCCTGTGATTACATCATGGCTTGGCAACGTGACCTTTTCTCCCACTAGTTGGATCGAGGGCTGATGTTTTGTTCAGTAAATAAATATGTAGCTTCCTTACAGATGGGCCAACAGGGAGACTGGGTGAGAGGAGGTTATGCTACAATTAATGAACTGTTGGCTTTTGACTCAAGACACACTGGCCAACCTGGGTGTGCCATCGACCTGCAGCCTGGCGCTGAGCAGCCACAGGGACCCCTGGAGTTGGCACATCTGCACTCACCCGAGGGGGCCGCCGATATTCTTGGGAGCCAAACAGACAAGGTGTATTTTACAATAACATTGACAGGGGTGTGGAGGGGCTGAAACTGCTGCACGTCGTTGGTGGTGATGCAAAGCTGCAGAAAACATATGGTGGCTTCTCAGAAACATGGACCAAGACCTCGCATATGTTCCAGCAATCCCGCCCACGGGCGTCTATCCAAACGACCTGATATCAGGACCTCGAAGAGGCACTAAGGCTCCCAGGTTCACTGCAGCGCCATTCAGTACAGGCAAGATGAGGAGACAACCTCAGTGTCCATCAACAACAAATGGGTAACAAAAACGTGGTATCTACACCAAATATTAGTCAGCCTTAAAATAAAGAATGTCCCACTCAATGTGGCAGTGTGGATGAACCTGAGGACATAATGCCTAATTAAATGAGCCGGCCACAGAGGGTGCATGGTCCCACTTATATGAGGTGTCCAACACAGTCTCAAACTCATGGAGACCAGCAGTGGAATGTGGGTGGGGAGAAGGGGACATGAGGAGTCACTAATCAAGGGGCATAAAGTCTCCATTAAATAAGATGAATAAGCTCTAGCGTCATGCTCTTAAACACTGCACCTATAGTCAACAATAATGTATCTTACACTCAGAATTTTGTGCAGAGGGTAGATTTTATGTTAAGCATTCTTAACATAATAAAATGAAACTTAAAAAACAAGCCAAAGTAGTGTTTGAGACCATCTCCCCCTCAAACATTTTAGTGTATTAGGAAAGACAGGTAAGTCCAAGCGGCAAATCATGCAAATGCGTCCTCACACCGCCGAGCTACGTGAGGAAGGCCGTTTAAATGGACGTTAGCTTTTAGAGTGGTTTTGGACTCACAGCAGAAAATGCAACTACAACTACAAAGAGTTCCCAGAACTCCCTGCCCCACATGCTCAGCAGCCCCTACTGTCCGTGCCCGCCACCAAAATGACACATTTGCTGCAACAAGGAGCCCACACAGGCCCGTCACTGTTGCCCAGAGTCCACAGCTTACGTCAGGGCTCACCCTTGGCTGTGCGGTGTATGGGGCTGGACGATGAGCGGCGGCCCGTTTCCCCGTGCTCTCACCGCCCTAAACGTCCCGCGGGCTCTGCTGTTTCATTCCGCCCTCACCCCGCTCCCTGGTGCCCACTGACCCTCTCACTGTCTCTCCCAGGATGTAATAGAGTCTTATACAGTTCATAGCCTTCTCAGATGGACTTCTTTCAGTTAGTGATGTGCGTTTAATGTTCCTCCATGTTTTTTCATGGCTTGATACCTCTTTTTTTAGGGCTGAATAATATTCTGTTTTCTGAATGGACCACAATTTATCCATTCACCTACTGAAGGACATCTGGGTTGCTTCAAGCTTTCAACAATCACAAATAAAGCTCATACATACATCCACTCTAGGTTTTTGTGTGGGCAGCCTCATACTTTTACTAGAGTGATATAGTTTTACTTTATGAAGACAGGTCACTTTTTGGTACCATTCCTCCATCGATGATCATTCAAAATATTTTTTTGCTGCTATGAAGTGTTGTAATGAATAGCCTTATACATAGACCAATTCACATGTGTGCAGATGAATTCTTAAGATAAATTCTTTCAAGTGGATTTTCTGGGTCAACAGATATAAGCGTGCTGTAACTTTGATGTATATTCCAAACCGACCTCCCCAGAGGTTGCCAAAATGTACCCAAGTGGAAAGTGGGGTGGAAGCACCTGTTCCCCTGTGGCTTCTGATCTGTACATTCTGCTTTCATTTTTTTCAATGCAATTATTAGTTGAAGAAAACTGGTCATTTGTCCTGTAAAATTTCCCGCAGTGTTTTGCCGACTGCATTCTGGATGTTTGACGTGGCCCTGGGCCCCTGGGTTCCCTGTAATTAGCTCTAGAAGAACCCTTCATTAATTGTCCCAACAATATATAATATTTGGCTCGCTCTCTCTCGGTGAAATAAGCAGCTATTTCACCCAGATCCATTAGGGGTTGCAAAATGGTAATATTCTAATTTTCATCTTCCTTCTTTATGTATTAACTGGAATTCTTCTCTAGAGAGGAACTTCCCCTCATCTAATCTGGATACTGAAGAGTACTTGTTACTTAAGAAAGGCCAGATAAATGCTTGATTTTCCAAATAATGAGTTGGCGGCCTTCCATGGTGATGGAGCACTCGCGTTGTGTTACATTTTAGCCTCACCATGAACTCATGGCTTGTAGGTATTTGTTGCGCGTCAGCACCTCGTGGTTACCGTTGTGTCCGTGGGAGCCTGTCGAACAGGCTCCTGTGTCTTGTTGATGCGACCTTACTGTTCTTTGACACGGTCAGTATTCCTGGGAATCTTGCCTGGAGCGGGAAGACTTCTAGTTCTAAAATGAGGGAAGTTCCGGGCAAATCGGGACAAGTCGGTCGCCCTGTCCTTGCTCGTCTCAGACCCACTGCTGTCTGGAAAGACCAGGGATTCTTGGGTGATCATGTACGTCTCCTGCCCCAGGACTGGACTCTGTCATTTCTCCGGGAGCACCTGGTCCCTTAGTGGAAGATGGGATTTGAAGGACCCATTCTAACCATATTTGAGCATCAGTTTCTGCCTCCAAAGAATGGTGATGATAATGACCCTGCCCCATTGGGTGGCTGTGGGAATTCTACGCAACAGCACTTACAAAGCCCTCAGCACAGGGCCTGGAGCATGGAAACCGCTGTGAAGGGTGAGAGAGAGATGCTCTCACAGCACCCACACAGGTGAGAAGTGCCAGGGCTCCTTCACTTAGCAAAACTCCCCATCAGGGAAATAGCCACCTATTTAGGGGTGTGCATGTTAAAGAAACACAAATGGGGGCAGGGACATGTTTTTTAGAGGTTCACTGTGCAATGATTATAGACTGCAATGTGCTGTGTACAATTGATATTTTTCAAATTCAAACCACCAGAGCTGTCCAACCTGTCAAAAAAATAAGGCTGTGCAGCTGGACCTGAGACTATTTCTAGAAATGTCTTGAAGTGTTTGGGTTTGACACTGGAGAAGCCCTTGTGTATTGTAAGTTCCCTGTCCTATTGCATATTTGTGTGGCAAGGGAAAGAAATCTCATACATAAACCGAATATTAGTGAAATCTTGCGCATTGAAAAGGCTCCCTAAAGATGGTATCGGAAGCGGATGCAGAAATGAACCCTCAGTTAGTCCCTGAGAAAATGATGTGACCTCTTCTAGAATTCATTAAACAGCAAGTTACAGAAGATAGCCACATCAGTGCTCCCGAAGTGGGTATTCGCGGGTATTCGTCTGAGGCAGCGGCTTCCCCGTGAGCCCCAGGTTTGGGATGCACCTGAAGGAGGAGCAGATCAAAGGGGTCCTGCTCCGTGAATCTCTGCAAACAACTACAGAGGAGCTGACGAGTTTGGGCCTGTCAGCGCCTGCTCTCTGAGAGCGTAAGTTAATGCTTGACATGTGTAAACGGATCTGCGCTGATGGTGCCTGGATATGTTAAGAAAATGCAAGACCCTCTTGTCATTACCACACACAATACACGCATCACACCATTTGCTACAAAGAACTTCCCCCCCAAAATTGCAGGCTGGTATTGTGGGGAACACCGTAAATTTTACCGGAAGATGACCCATCCCCACTCCAAGTTTCAACAAAGGAATGGGAGCGAGCACACTCCACAGAAATGAGGGTGTTGCCAATGGCCACATGCTCATTTTCTTTCCCTCAATCAAATATTAATATCTTACCAATTACTTACATATAGACAAAGATGAGAAGTAGCTAATAAAAAACGGAGTAGTGTGCACAAACCAGGCTACACAAGGCGGAGGTCTCTGAAGAATGTAATCTGTCTAGTGCCTCTGGGTCAGTGGGGGCCTCAGCTCTGCCTACAGCGCACAGAAGCCCTCCTGGGAAGCTAGTAGGCATGGCCGTGAGGGAGGGCTTGGTCGCCCAGCAGGCTGCAGTGGGCGGGGGACTGGATAGCCACCAGAAAGTGGCAGGTGCTCTTCTGTCGTTTCTAAGCTCCAAGGCTTCCAGATCTCAGGAATGAGCAAAGCAGAACGCATCCTAGAGGTAAGAGCCATGTCTGTACAGCTGTGGGCACGCAGCCAAGGCAGGCCACGGCCAGGCAAGGATGTGGGCAGGTGCACTCGGGAGCTCCGCCCACACCCCCCCAAGCCAGCAGGAGGCGGCGCCTCACTTTGCCCTGGAAGTTAGCCTGCCCCAGCGGGACACTCGTGGGAAATCAGCCCGCTCGTCTGAAACCAAGGCAGAAATTCAAGCAAAGAGTTTTAGACTAGTTTATTGTCTTATAATACACGGCAAATGCAATCAAATCCTAAGGGAATTCAATGCCCCACATAACTGCTCATTATTTCTTTCCAGGGCCTTTTGTAGGTTCTTTTTTTTTAAAAATCACTTTCTGATGTTCAACTCTCCTCCCTGAGTCAGCATATCTCTTCTTTGAATTAGTGTTTTCATTTAAAAAAAAATTTTAATAGAAAGGTGTTTCTCTACAGTTTTTATCTACATTAGGGTATGTTTCCTGGAACGTTAGTCTGCCTCCTGTCATGTCCCTCTCATTTATATTTCTTGGAGTATATTTGCATTATATTCCACCTTTTCATTATTACTCATATATTGATGAGATTACTCACTGATTTATGGGGACTGTTCTGTAGGTGAACTGTTTCTAAAGGACCATGCAGCAGTGAGTACAGACAAGTGAGCTGAGTCAGCCATCCACCGGACTTCTCTCTGCCCTTGGCTTTGTCTCCCGTGCCCGCAGGGGGTGGGCTCGACCAGCTGTGAGGGGCGACACGAGGCTTTTAGATTTTACTTCCCTTCAGCCGCAAGGCCACCACTCACTCTTCCTTGCTGCCTTTGGGCACGGATGGCATGTCTTTTTCTCTCCTCTCTAAGCTCTATGTCTTCTCACGAGGCTGAAACATGACCCCAAGTTAGTCTTTCTGCTCAGACGTCGTGTTCACAGAGGCCGCAGCCTCTCTGTTCAGAGTGCCCATGCCACTTGGGCAGCCTGTGTTGCCTGAGCTCCAGAGTCCTGCCGGGCTTTCTAGCTCCCCTTGTAACCAAGCCCAACCCGACTCCATTAATCAGGAGTTGGGCTGTTTTCAAGTTTTACGTATATTTTCTTTTCTAATTTCCAAAAACTGTTTTAGTCGTTTTCCGTGGATTTCAAAAAGAAGGGTGAGGCCAGATGCCCTGATTCTGCCATCCACTGAAGACCTTGATGTGGCCAAGAAATGACACTGGATCCACTTCTGCTAAAATTGGATTTCATAAATAGTACGATCTGATGAAAGATGCTCTCATGGAAACGTGGGTCCTGGCTGAATGCTAATGGAATTTCAGACAATAAAGTTTGAGCATCTCCAGTGTGTTCAAACCCATGCCATGTCCACATCTGAGCACAGCCCCAGAGGGACCACTGTGAGCCGGGGCTCTTACCCTGCTTTCCTGCTGCCCACAAGGCACGTCACTGCTTCACAACAAGCTCCTCATCACTCAGTGTGGCTGAACAAGGGGTGCCACAGAGGAGTCAACGAGCCAGTAAACCTTTTAATGTTCATAGTTGTGTAATTTCTTATGCACTTTTTAGGATTTATATTAGATTAAATTGTAATTCATTCTTAGACTGTAGTTCCTAAAGCATTTTTGCTGTGACAAAATATACATAGAAAGGAGCAAGGAAAAGATGGTGGAGGAGGAAGGCAAGGTGGGAACCTCCTCTCACACACACACCAGGGGAGAAACTACAGCAAATAGAACTGACCCTGAAAAAGAACTGAAGACTGCAGAGCACACCACCTACACCTGGGGAAGAAGGGAGGACCACATTTAGAAGGGTAAAGTGGCAGAGCTATGATCAAGTGGGACCCAAGCCCTTCCCCCCACAAGTGAGAAGGAGAAAAATAGAGCAGGGAGGGGACAGGTGCTCAGGATTCCAGCACACCTGGTCCTGGAGATCTGCTCTGGGAAAATGAGTCCAAATTGCATTGGGCTTTGGTGATTAATGGAAGGATCCTGTGAAAGAAAAACAAAGCTGGGATTGCACTCCCTCACATCAAACTATACTACAAAGCTACAGTAATCCAAACAGTATGGTACTGGCACAAGAACAGGACCATAGATCAATGGAGCAGAATAGAAAGCCCGGATATAAACCCACACATATATGGTCAATTAATATGTGATAAAGGAGCCATGAATGTGCAATGGGGAAAAGAGAGCCTCCCCAATAAATGGTATTGGAGAAACTGGGGCAGCTACATGCAAGAGAATAAAACTAGATGACTCCCTAACACTACACCCAGAAGTAAATTTGAAATGGATTAAATACCTACATATAAGACGTGAAACCATAAAACTCTTAGAAGAAAACAGAGGCAAAAATCTCATGAACATAAGCATGAGTAATTTCTTTCTGGACACAACTCCCTGGGCAAGGGAAATAAAAGCAAAAATGAACAAGTGGGACTACATCAAACTAACAAAGTTGTGTACAGCAAAGGACACCATCAGTAGAACAAAAAGGCATCCTACAGTATGGGAAAATATATTCGTAAATGACTCATCTGATAAGGAGTTAATATCTAAAAAATATAAAGAATTCATATGACTCAGCACCCAAAAAACAAATAACCCAATTTAAAAATGGGCAGAGGACCTGAAGAGGCATTTCTCCAAAGAAGAAATACAGATGGCCAACAGGCACGTGAGAAGATGCTCCATATCATCAATCATCAGGGGAATGCAAATCAAAATCACAAGGAAATATCCCCTCACTTCAGTCAGAATGGCCACTTGCCAAAAGACAAGAAATAACAAGTCTTGGTGAAGATGTGGAGAAATGGGGACCCTCATGCACTGTTGGTGGGAATGTAAATTGGTGCAGCCACTGTGGAAAGCAGCGTGGAGGTTCCTCAGAAAACTAAAATGAAGAAGGAAACCTATTGCTCCTGGGCGAAGGCCACATGCAACATCATAGCTGACGTCGTGTGTCCTTGCACACTCTTGGTTCCGCCCGTCTTTTCTACTTGTATTCACTCTTCGCCATATTTTCTCACTTTGGAACTTGTTTTCAGAATTCACCATCCCACATGTATCTGTGAAAGATCCTTTAAATATTTTCTAGAATAGGGGAGGAGAACAAGAGAAATGGAATTTAAAAGGAAAGGATGTAATCCAAGTAAGACAAGAAGACATTTTTGAGACAATTGCAGAAAACTGGACACTGGGTATTATAGTAAATGATTATTATGAATTTTCTAGGTGAAAGCATCATATTGTGGTTATTTTTTTTAAATCCTTATATGTTAGCAATACATAATGAACTATTAAGAAGTGAAATGTATACATGTCTGGAATTTGCTTCAAATTACTTCAGAAAAAGAACAATGAATGGGAATCAGGAAAGGAAAACATGAAAGTGAGTTTTAATGTGGGTAGAGTGTGAAGATGATGGCACGTCTTACAGCAAGAATGTACTTGAGAAATGGCATGGGAACTCCTGGCAAGTCAGAGTGGTCAGCTCCTTACCTGATTTGAGGGACTCCACTAAACTCTGAGCACAGGTGTGAAAGGCCTGTCTGCATCTGAGCACAAATGCATTTGAATCATGTAATGGGGACTGAAGAAAACAGGGCGCCCTACATTTTAGACTTTAGTGAGGAAAACAGAATGGGAAGGAACAGATGTCACTAACACTATTTATTCTTGGCACTGTGCTCAGGGCCTCCCCACATACTGAGTTTTCCCATGTACCTGGTTAGAGGAATAGTCCCTCTTTCCCCTCCATTTTTTTCTCCTCTCCTCTTCCCTAACTGTGTGGTTCACAGAATTGGGAGGCTTATAATCCTGTCTCCCTGGGACATGTGGGGTGATGCCCCATCCCCATTCTGACCTGCCGGAAGCCGGGGCGATTAGTCATGGGGTCAGTGTATTAACAGCACGTACTGGCTTTTCCCACCTATCAGCCAAAAAGCCTCAGGGGCAGCTGGAAGAAGTCACACCAGACAAATGCCCCTCTGAAGTGAGAATCTTATCACCAGCCATATTTTCAGAGCCTCTTGAAGTGCTGGATTCTACTGGGTGATTCCCAGTTAGGTAACATCATTAACAACTTGGGCTCTGGAGCCAAAGGGTGTGGGTTCGAATCCCAGCTCCACTTCTCCATGAGCAGTCACTTATCATTTCTGCCTATGCCTCATGTCTTTGTCTTTATAATGGGGTTAGTTATAGTACTTGCTTCACAGAGCCGTTGATAGCTGGAGAGTCCCCGGACCCCAGCATGGGTACACAACCCAGATCCAAGAGCTTTCCCTTGGGGCACATGGCGTGGGTGCTGGGGGGCCTCATTTCTATTACACTGACCGGTGTTACTGTGTATTTGCACACTGATTGCGCATAGATGGGACTGGAAGAACCACAGCCAGGCCCTTATACAGGCCCCTTCCTGACCCCTCTCCACTCCCTCAAGGTCAAGCCCATGCATCAGCTCCTGGTGAGGATTCCCTGGGCCCCTTGGCAGCCATGGTCATGCCCCTGTGATGATGGTGGTAGTATAGCCCTGGCCCCCCTGCATGTGTCCCCGAAGAGACTGGGACCCTGATGGTGCTGCATCCCAGGAACCTGGCAGCATCGTGCACAAAGGAGATACACAGTATTTTTTAATCAGCTTCAGAAATTCAAAAACATGTATCAAATAATGAATTCACAAGAATTGTCCATATGTGCTCTTGATAAATCATCCACATAGTGCAAAGTGAAGGTTTGGTGACTGTCCACAAAAGCTCTGTCGACCTACGAGTCTGGTTTCCAACTCGGAGCTGTTTTATGACAGTTGTGCCAATTTTCAACCTACTGGGTGTACTTGGTAAAGAACAATATTTTCCAAAGAATTCAGCACTTGTGCCTATTATTCCATTTATGCTTTTATTCTCTTCTTTGTCAGGTGGGCACACGGCCACCTGCTGGGCGCACTGCATGGGCTTGTTCTGACCATGATGTGAGAAACTGAAAGTCTTGTTGGCAAAAGAATGACTCTGTGAGGGCGAGAGGCCACTGCTGCTGGTGCCCCAGGATCCAGGGCATATGGGGACTTGGACTCCCGCCTGATGTGGGTTAGAAGCTCATTTTGGGGGTGGTCTCAGAGATGGTGCCATCTCCTCCAGCATGCCGTCCCACACAGCCACATGGCTAAGGTTTGGAGTTACATCCAACGGGTTGGAAGAGGAAATTAGGGTCCCTGCTTTCCATCAAACCCAAGAGGAACTCAATACTGCATCTTTTGGGCAAAAAGAATGAGCCCACTGTGTACCTGACAGTAGGACATTGCTTACCTCCAATACTCAGAACAGCCCTATAGGGGGGTTTTAATATTCCCCCTTCACATATAGAAAAATGAACCCCACGGAGGGCACTAGACATGCCCCAGGCACCACAGCCGGTTATGGTGGAGCCATTAGATGGGTAGAGATCTGCATTTCTCCAAAGGTCTTTTCTTCTTATAACACAAATGCCTCTGTAACGTTCACTTTGAACACCTGTAAAATGGGTTGAATAATACCCCCCTTGCCTATCGATAAGGATGCAGTGAGGGTCAAGATAAAGAACGGAGCTTTCTCAGCACTAGAATGGCGGACACAGGGTAAGAGTGCCAACAGCAATATAGCCACCCTTCTCACGGCACGTCTGTGCGATCATCTGTAAGATACGATGGTGCTATGTGCTCCAGCAAAGCACAGCCTTATGGTTACAGCCATTGGGATCCTTATGCATTTATATGAGGCATGGAAAATCCCCTCCTGCACCTTCTAGGGAAGCAATATAATATGAAGGTCACAGGTACAGGCCCTGAAGTCAGACTCTTACTGGCTGGGTGACCTGGGGTACCAGTTACTTAACTTCTCCAGGGTACATACACACAGGGCTGATTTGAGATCAAATAAGACATTTCATGTGGAGCCCAGTAAGTGCTCAGTAGATATTAGCAATAATTACAGGCAAGCGAAACAGCTCTGCTCGGCTTTTTCTGTAGGTGAGTGTCTCTAGTCAGCCAGCTTCCTTCTCCTCTCTGGTCCCCCAACTCACAGAGCTTGGCCTCATTCCCTTTTAATCTAGTGGTAATGGCAGCCAATAGATCATTTTCAAAAGCCATAGGTTCATCATCACATGTAAGAGTTTGCTGTTTTTGTGTTTATCAGATTGAATCAGTCACCTTCCCTACATCCCTTAAAGCATGATATATTTTTATGTAATATTTTGCAGGACAGCAAAAATGCATATTTTCCTACCCAACTCTATCAATCACATTGCTGCTGAACAGATGATAACCCACTGGGGAGCCGAGCCGTGATTTACTCTGCAGAGTGTGTCCAGCCCAGTTTCCACACACCTACTGAGGGTGCTCATGTCTACAAATCTGGGAATGGATTTTGGTTCAATATTTATTATCTGTGAGGAATAATGGAATACTGGACGGAAGGGATCCTGGACTGATGGAAGAACAAGCGATGGGGAAAAGGGACAGAAACGCTAAAAGGCAAAAGAAAATTTGTGGAATGAATACTCAATAGGTCTCCAGTTTTAACTCTCATGAAAAGTGACCCCTGGACAAATGAGAAGCGAGCTCTGTCCTGGTGGTGAACACCCAGCCCCCACTGCAGAAAGAGCCTGGGCTCAAGGGTGAACATTGTCTAGGAATCGTATGAGTCAAGGCTTTGGCGAGATCCGTGAGCGGCCGAGAGATCCGTCTGGCCCACCACTATCTGGGGAGGAGCCGGAGGGAAGCAACGGCCCTGTAAGGACGTGAGAGAAGGTGGCGGTCAGGGCGGGGTGGGTCCTGAGAGAGGACAGCGCAAAGGGAAAGATGGGGTGACAGAAAGGAGCCGGCCAGCTTTTAACAGCAGGACTGCCACCCATGTTGCTGACACAACCTCCTCCAGATCCCCAGACCTTCAGGAAAGTCTTCCATAAATGGTTACCTTGTGAGGTTTTGGAGGGAATCATGGAAAAGGAGGTGTTCTGTGTCGGAGCCAGTGGCAAAGGCAGAGGCCAAGCAACGGCCATGACAGGACAGAGAACAAGATGCAGTGAGACTGAAGCTGGGGTCAAGTCTGGCGATGGACACCCTCAGAGATTAGCAGGCATCTTGGTGTGGGTGTTGGAATTTTCACAAGTCTTGGAATGGGTCTGATCCACCCTCAAGGACAGCGTGTTGCCAGAGACGTAAGTTGCGACCCCTAAGGTGGAAATACCTGTGCAACTGGAAACTGAAAACTTCACAGAAGCTTGCATTTCCTGTACAATAATTTCTAGATAATGTTCATCCTTGTCTCTTCTCCCTTCTGGCCACCTGGGTCAACCAGGCTTCTCCAAATATGGGAGAAAACCTGAGGAAGGTGCCCATCTGGGAGTGGTGGGAAGGCAGGTAGTGGCCGGGGAGTGTTCACATCAACTGTCAAATGATTCCAGCCCTGTTGATTTCACCATGTCTTCTTGACCATAAATGAGAAAGCCAAGATTCAGAGAAGAAACAGATGTCATCGAATTTACTCTGAAGAAAAGCAAAGACACTCGAATAACTAGGAACAACAGAATTTCGAAAATAACCTCAAAACTGGCAAAGCTGCCATCAAAGTCCTTTATCCATCACTGCAGGTGGATGTAAAATCTGTGTGGGGAAAGGTCAAAAGGGTAGTTTTTGTTGAAGCCTGTGCCAGACTGCCGGTGACAGCAGCCAGCAAGGGTCTGCTGTGGGCTGGGCAGACTCCCGGTGCCCGCCCGCTGCTGCATTCCAGTTAGCTGCGGGGAGCGAGCCGCCTGGGAGGGGCCCCGTCACCCGAGGTGAGGAACGTGGTCCTCGCCTGGACGCTCCGGGGCTAAGCCCGCAATGTGGAGGTGACAGAGTACCACTGTGCTTCTGTCAGTGATAAGAACAGAATGGAACCCCTTGAAAAATGAAAAAGCTGACACAATATCCAAGCATTCCTTTAGTTAGATTATTATAACTAGCTAAAGTTATTTTCCATATGGTAATCTTATTAGTAAAAAAATCTGGAAAAGTTGTCTCGGGTTTCCATACACATTACACAACTTATATTTTATGGCTGTGAGGTCATAGCTGGGAAATATCCCCCTCTGACAACCTATGATGTGTGCTGTTACAGTTCAGTAGCTCAGGCCGACTATTTCAGCTGCATGAGAAGTTCACTCCGTTCCATCCCTGCTGATAGCATCTTCATTTCCACCCCACCCATGAGACGCAAAATGTCAGAGATTTGGAAGCACCATTTGAACCAGCTGCAAAATGGTAGAGACTGATAAGACGGTTAGCAGAACAAAGATCATAGACATGTTGTACATCCCATGCTAATAATTAAAATGCATTGCCTTAGTTACAGATGGCCCAGCTCTTGGACAGGGTAGAGGAGAGGCTCAGTTATGCGGACAAACTTGAAATAGCTGTTGCTGCAGTTTGAAATGCAAGCGCCTCACAGTCCTTCCTTCTCTCCGACATGCTGTAGTGCCCCTGGCTCTACTGTGGCCAGCCTCCAGCCCTGGCATCCTGAGATATCCAGGGAGAGAATCACGGTGGAGCGCCCTGGCTCAGTGCGCATGCTGGGCGCATAGGAGAGAAGAGGGCAGCTGTCAAACAGCCCCCAAAAATCTGTTCATATATATATATATATATATGCCTAGTGAAATCTGTGGTTTGAGACAACCTCAAATTACTCAAATTATTCTTTTGAACCAGGGACAAAGAAATACACACAGCGGTAGTCACAGTGGCTTTATAACAGTGAAAAAACAGTGGAGACAATCCATTGGGGTTGGACGCAATAAATGATTAAATACATCATGTTGTAGCCATAAAATATTGTACACCCAATAGAATAGATGTCTACCAAATGAGGGAAATGCTTATTATATTACATTTTGTAAAACCCTTAGATACAAAACTGCATATAATTAAAACCCAAATCTGTGATATACATTATGAACATCGCTATACTAAAAAAATGATAATTTTTAATTATTCCAAATTTCTACAGTGAACACCTAAGCAAATGTAAAACACTATAGGCAAAATGTTTCCTCATGGTTTGATTAATGTTTAAATGTAGCCCAAGTCCAAACTTTTGGGTTTTAGGAAACCAGCCCCACCAGCTGGACTTGAATCAAAGTAAACTCACCTCAAGAGGTGGGCTAACGAGGGACCCCGTCTGCCATACCGTGTTGAGCAGAAGCCCTCGCATGGCTTCGCTTCATCATGTCAAATACGTATACCTCCTCTTCTAAGGGGAGAGCTTTTTGTTCAGTTGCTTTTTATTGTTCACCCTCCTTAGGAGACAGGAGTTACACTTTTAAGAAAAGCGCAAGTTTTAGAGCATTTTCTCTAAGTATAAAAATCCAGCCCCAGCAGGAAGGAAATGCCCCCTCCCAGCTCTTGGCGTAAACCACTAACTGGTGATCATTTGTTTCTTAGGTGATGTTTCTTTCCTGATTCTCTGGGTGAAATCTTCTGACTTCAGACTATGATGGCCCAGCGAAGACAGCCGCTCTCACCCATTCCCCGTTATCTCAGGTCTGGCTGCCCGTCCCCCCTTCCAGATGCTGGAAAACTGGGCTCCACATAGGGTGGCAGCCCGCTAAGCGCACCGCAGGCACCGGGGACCGTGTGCTTGCTTGTGAGCACAGACCCTCCCTCGGGGAAAGGTTAGGTGAGGACCAGGCAGGGAGGTGCTGGAGAAGGAACAAAGGGCCTTCAAAACAGTGAGGCCAGGGGTCCTGAGAGACAGGAGAGGAGTCCCAGCAACGTTCCCTTAACCTCTGGGGTGTGTGCAGGGCGGGCTTGCACCAGGCACTCCTCTGTTGCTGCTGAAAGATGGCGTAACAGACGGAACATTGCGCAGGGCAGAGGATCGGCGGGCACAGAGGGAATGGGCTCGCTGTGTGCACACTACGTGCTGAGGTGGTCGGCGGGGGAGGAGAAAGGGGGCCTCGCTGTCCTCATTGTAAGAAGGGAAACATCAACGCGTTGACACATATCACCTTCGCCGGCCCCCTGGCCCCAGACCCGCCCGCTTCAGTCTCTCCCGAATCTGCGCCCAGCAGAGAGTGGCCAGAACTCCCCTTTTAATCTTTCCTTATTAAAACCTCAAAGCTGCTTCCTTCCGTGGCAGCCAGGCTGAAGGCAAAGTCTGTGGACTAATTCCCACCCAAAGAATGATGACTAAGACGTATTCATGAGGTTTGACCGATGACAGATCAGAGGCCCCAAGGATTTCAACTACCCAGATGAGGCCCTGTGACTCCTGTTACTTGTCAAGTAATTCTGCCCTGTGGCCTTAACACAAGGAGTTCCACAAAACCCAGAGTTTTAGCCCAAAGGAATGAGTTGTTTGAAGGTCAGGTTTCAGGCATTTGAGTTCATGGGTGAAAAAGAGATTTGCGGACCTTTATTATTCCACCTAAGCCTACCTTCTGTGTAGGACTGAACTGGGCATCTGAGGATTCAGAATTTGCTTTTAAGCACAAAACCCACACATAGTGAATTTTAAAAGACAGGGACACGCAGTGGTGGGAAGGAACAAGGACTAAGACTTGGGAGACTTTTTTCAAGTCCCAACTCTTACCTCCCTGTGTGGCTTCGGGCAGGAATGCCGGCAGAACCACTTGGAGGGGGAAGGAATGGAGCTCGGACTTTCGCTGGTCACGCCCAACTGGGGCGCTCACGGGAGGCCCAGTGGCTCTCGGCACCGCGTCTGCTCGCGGAGCCTTCTCCCACATCCGTCCTGATGCTCCGGGGCACCGGCCCCCCACGCTTTTCATTCTTTGCGCCTTGAAGTCTCTGTCTGCAGGACATGCGAGCGGTTCCAGGCCCTGGTTGGGACCCTCCCCGACCAGTCCTAGACGCCTCGGACAGATGCCCCGAGACAGCCCTGTCGGCTTCCCTGCGAGACACCTCAGGAAGCTTCTGGAGCCCCCTTGGGCTATCCTCTACCATTCTGGGATAATATTCACAATTTTATTCCTGTACAAATACATTTTTCCAAGTTGCTAAGGCTTATTTTTCTGATTAAAAAAAGTAATACTCATGCACTGTAGAAAATTTGGTACAGTGATGAGAAGGAAGAAAAACACTGATTTCCCATAATCTCACCTCCCAGAGGAAACCACTAAACAAAGGGCATCCAAATGTTTCCACCATTGAATGTAACCTCTGGGGTACATGCGCCTTATGGAACAGGTGACAGGTGAGCACCTCAGACTCATTCGGGAGCAGGTGAGGGTGAAAGTGAGGAGGGAGGAGGAGTGGAGAGGGTCAGACTGCAGAACCAGTCCCAGAGGTGGGCCCAGGGCACAGGGGTCGGGATGGGAGGGCGGTCAGAGGTGGGGGGAGGAAGAAATCAGGAGGCAGTAGTCCCAGGGGGCCTGCGGGGGCACGAGAAGGGGAGAAGCGGGGCAGCCACTGCAGAAGACCGGCCTCACCCTTCTTCCAGACAGACTTTCTTCTCTGAAATGACCTCCCCGTTTAGACCCAGGCTCTGTTATCAAAAGACTAGAAACACGGGGCTCTTTCAAGAAAAATGGCTACATTTACATTTCCTAGGAAAAATGTGTTTGGATTCTTTCCTTTCAGAGCCAGAATATTGTTAAAGGACAGGATGGGATGTACTTTCACCCCTTTCTCTATTCTGTACATGTTCCCCTCTTGGGAGCCAGATGCTAAACTGTTTCCAGCCAGTTAATAATGGCTGTGGTAGTGAAGCTCCCAGGGGGCTCAGTGAGGAGGCCTGCGGGCCTTCCCAGGGCTCTGCTCCATGTGCTAGCTGCTGGGCGGATTCCGATTAGTCAAATAAAGGGAGGAAATAGAGCATGGAAGTGAATTAGCTCGCTGTACAGCCCATGCAGACAGCCTGCTCTGAGCTCCCACCTTCATGCCTGGAAACACTTGAAATTTGCTGTCACCTCAGTTTTACTGCAAAGGCCAGGCTGCGTCTAGTGACAGGATGAGAGCACCCATGTGGTGCCATTGACAGTTTCCTTAGGTGCTCACTGATGCCATCAACAAGCCCTCCAAGGACGTGGCTGATAGGAGGGACGTGCTGGGCGCTGCTGAAGGCAAAGACGCATTAGCAGAGAGCTCTGCCTCCGAGGACCCCCCAGACAAGGCTTAAGCTAAGGCGTGAATGTGTGTAAACAGGATGGCCTGAAGTACCTCAGTTTCAGGCCAGTGACCGTGTGCCATGCAGCACAACAGCACATCACCCACATGTCACAGATGGTACCCGGCTAATAAGTGAAAGAACCAGGTCTGACCCTAGAGCTCATGCTGTTCACCCACCGATACAATGGCTCTGCTCGGCGTGTGCCCCACGGATGGTCAGATGAGGTGCGGGTGTCCCAGGAGCCCAGAGGAGGGAGGTGAAGCCTCAGGCTGGAAGATGAGGGAACCTTGTCAGGCTGTGCCCTGACAGATAATAGGTTTCAGGCCTGAGCAGGTGAGACAGGGAGGGAATATCTACTGGGGAGAAGGAAGCGTGGAGAAGACATCCACGGGGAAAGCCTAGGACCTGGGGAGACAGGAGCCGTCTCAGGAACTGGGGGTGGGGGCAAGTGACAGGAGCCTGGACAGCAAACCCGGTTTGAGAATACCTAAAAAGAGGGCATTGCAGATTCTGAGTGGTTGAAGTCACTGAAGAGGAGGGACCCAGTCAAAGCTCAGGTTCAGAATGGAGGGGACAGATGAAAGGACAGATGGGGCGAGTGGTGACAGAGCCCCTGCAGTTCCTGGGAAGCTGGCCAGGGGCTGTGGGGGCGGAGAGGAGGGGCAGCTGCACAGGTATTTAAGAAGGCCGAAGCCACGGGAGGGAGGGGGTCACCAACATGGCCAGAGAGTGCAGACAGCCCTTTGGCCCCTGCACTTGGGGGAAGAAAACTGAAGTGAAATAGCCTCTCATTCAGGCCACTGGCACTTCCTAAAGTGCCAGTTCTCAGACGGTTTGACCTATGGGCAGTTTAAATGGGCCCAGAGGCCCCATTTGGTCTCTCTGCACTCTCTTGCTTACCACAAAGTGGGGAAAAGAATGAGGTTACTTGTATGAGACTGCATGAAAAGATACAAGACTCTAAAAAGTTAACTCAGGCCAAAAGCAAAAGATTACGAACACGCTGAGCCATTAAACACGCACAGGGTGCTGGCTCGGGACCACCTGGAGGGCCGGCACCCAAGAGGGCCCGCTGCCTGGGGAGCCCTCTCTGCCATCTGTCCCCTCCTCCAGTTCATTTAGTGGCCCTGACGGGGGCCACCACGTGCCTCGTTCTGTGCTGAATGCAAAGGAGAGTCTTTCCTGATCAGTTCCTCTTCACTGGTGTCAGCTCCCCAGCCTCCTCTGGGAAGCCTCCCGACCCCACCTAATTCCAGCACATCTTCCCAATGGGACAGCGCCGCCTCCACTTTTTGCCTCAAGAGATTCCATCGCCATCACACTCAGACCTCACCAACCAACAGCCTCCCAGATATGAGCTCCTGCCTGCCTTCTGTGTGCTTGTGCAGGGCAATGCCAACCTTCCCAGTCCCCTTGCTCCTGTCTTATGAGGCCCCAGCTTCTCCCCTGCCTGCAGTGGGCCCCGGTGCAACCAAGCAGACTGCAAATCTGGCAGACCCCTCACTGGAGTTTGGTTTTTGCAGCCTTGTACTGATTTAATCTGCAACAAAATTCACTATTTAGTCTCTCCATACCCTTATCAACATTTTAGATTTCAATGTGCCTTTTCTAGGCTGAATATCTGTGTTTTCAATTATGTCACCCTAGGTGAATTACCCTTCCATTGTTCAAGGTCAAACCTCGAGTTGTTATTTCCTGCCCGTACAGCGAGTCCCTTTCCCCTCCATCCCTTTGGGGCAGTTTCTCAATTGTCACTGGTGTTCCCAGATCCTATCTCCATCAGGTTTCATCTGTGTACTTAATTATGCAGTTATACCCCACTTGGCCCACTTCATTCCACGGCACAAGTATTTATTGTGCATACCTTCTCCACCAGGCACCCTGGGCTCCAAAGATACACTAGACGTGCCCTCGGTAGGTCTATAAAAATGGAAAGTTAGGGGCCCCTAAAAGGAACAGAGCAGGCCTCATTTCATCACACTGTTGAGTCCCCTCACCTGATCAGTAGACCCTCTGATCCTGCCTTCAAATGTTTCCATGGCCACAGAGGGCTTTTCTAACGCAGGTATTGAAGAAACTGTTTAAGCAGAAAGGGGAAGGCAGAGCCACTCTAGAACAGTCACTAATTGGATTCTTCCCAGAGGGCACGGCCCTGCCTTTTTGCCCCAGGCTCAGCCAGGGTCCCCGGGCACAGTCACCCTCATGTGTGGCTCCAAGCGAGGCTCAGACCAGGGCATAACTCCTGCTCCCCTGATCACAGCTGGGGTCCCAGGGTCTCCGTTCAGCCTGTCCCCTCTTCCTCCTGCACAGCTGCCCTCTCCCTTCTACAGAGGGGAGCATCCCCAAGTACATCTTTTTGGAGAGCAAGGGACACCCTGATACCCCGAAACAGGGAGGCCACATGCATGGATCAGCCTGTGGCTTCTAACTCTGAAACCCTTCTAGACCCTTCAGTCTGGACTTTCCATTGTCTCCCAGAAAGTCAGATGGCCCCCCAAGTCCTCTGTCCCTGGGGCTACGACTTTAGTTGCGTGTGCTGGCTGACTGCCCTCCTCTGCCTGCCTCCTGAGTGGAACCTGGGACAGGAGCCATAGGGATATCACTGCGCCTCCACCTCCAACCTTCCCTAGAGTATAGCAGGGTCTCAGTAAATGTTTACTGAACAACTCCTCAAACAAATAAATACCAGCGATTGGAAATGATCCTTTCAAATGCTGTTTTTTCTCACCAACAATCACCCTTCATTGAGTCATTGGTTTTCAGTTTGTTTTTAATGATCAGCGTCCTTACTTCAAAGACCCCAGTTTCCCAACATAAAAAATGGGACCAGTGGAAGTGTCCTTGTACACGTGAAATGCAGAGCCCTCAGTGAGTCCAAACTGCTTCCCCATCAAGCTAAAGTATTCATTTCACTTTTGCAAGTTCTTCACATCTTTCAAGGCCCAGTGCACATCTTCCTCCCCTCATGAAGACTTCTCTCTGAGCATCCCATCCACAGGGGCCTTGCCCTTTTCTGAATGCATGGTAGTCCTATTGTCCACTCTATTCTTTTGCTGCATCCCAAGTGGTGCCAGTGAACATTCATGTTCTCTGATGCTTGCTGAAGACCAAGTCCAGTGATGTGCCTGTTGAACAGATTATCCCCTTACTCCTTAGGGCAGTACTGTGAGCTAGATGCTGTCAGTACCCCTGTCTTACTGATGAAGAAATGGGAGCTCAGAGAGGGTGAGCAATTTGCCAAGGTCACACAGCTGTTAACTGGACCAGCTAGGATTCACACCATGAGCTGCCTGACTCATCGGGTCCTGTATTAGTGTGCGGTTATTTTATCCTTTAACATGGACTGTAAGCTGAAATGTAGGGATTGTGTCCCTGCTTCTTTGCCTCCCTGCTCCATCCTAATTCAGTGTTTAGCCTTGAAGACGAGCACGATGAATTATTTTCAGTGAGGAGTTGGTCCCCCGAAGTGGATGGCATGGTTCTCACCCCTTCCTCCTTTGACATTTATCTGAGAGGCTGTCAGCTTCTGAATAGGATGCAGTTCTTAAAGGAAGTTGTATTTCTGAAGCCTGCAAAGAGGTTTTTGCTGCTGAAAATATTAAGCCCCTCCTGCAAAGGCTGGAAGCTAAGCAGGAGTTTCACAGGGGGAAGAGCCGCCGTGACCCTCCTCAGGTGGAGCGGGTCCTCAAGGCGGGAAACAGAGGCGCTGTACAGGCAGCTCCAGGGAGGGGGGACTATTTTGATTTTTATCACTGGACCTATCCCCAGCTTAACTTCTGGGCCAAATTTAAAGCAGCAAAGGCCCGGCTCTCCTGGCCCCTCTGCCCATGGGGACGTCATAGAGTCACAGGCAGAGGCTGCCTACATGTGCGGCCGCCCCCGACGGGTGCCCAGCAGCCCAGGTGGGCTGAGGAGCAGCTGCTGGGGAAGTCCCTGGGCTGGCCTGTCTGCCACCCTCCCTGCACCTGTACTGTGATTAACGGAGGCCTGACATCTCCAGGGGTCCCTCCTGACCTCCCCAGCCCTCTCACCTGCCCCATTCCTCCGGCCCTTCTACTGGAAAATTAACCACAGCTTTAAAGTGAAGGAGAAGATGGCTACGTGAGGTCAGAGTGTTCGCAAGTGCGGCTCCACGACGGGCAGGCAGCAAAGAGACCCACAATAAATGGGCACCTCTGCAGGCTAATTTTAGGGCCTAGTCCCTCGTACATGCTTTATGTCCCTTTCACAATATGCGTAAAAATATTCCTAAAATGTCAGGTGCCATTAATTGAGTTATTTCAGCAGAAGCCTCACTGGTTTGAAGCATTTGCTTCAAACCCCTGTCTTTTCTTTGGAAATACAATAAGCAGTCTTGAGTGCCTGATATATTTAAAATACACATGGATAACTAATCTGGTTTGCAGAGGCAAGTGGGGACAGGGGCAACACGTTTTTAAAACAAAACACAGGCACACACACACACACACACACACACACACACACACACACACACACACAAGCAAAATTTGCTTTGAGAAAGGAAAGCAGGTCCACATGACAGACATGGCAAGGGTTCTTCATACAGTTGGGTTTTCTGTCTGAGACAAACTAAAAACTAAACTAAAATATATTTTATTATTTTATTATGCATGGATGAAAGTTGCTATTGTTACAATAGATACAAGAGTTTATAAAACAAAACCTTCGATTCAAGTGCTGAACTGAAAATGTTCAGTGTTTTCTATTAATTTCCTTTTTCTCCTAAGATGACTCATATGCTTACCTATTCACCCAATGTTCTTTTCTCTTTTCCTTTCTTATTAAAAAATTATAATAGATTATTCAAGATGGAGAACAAAAACCATAGAATGAAGGAAAGGATGAGTAAATGAATGAATATAAAGATAGATAAACCTAATAGCAAAAATCACTACAAGTAAAGTTAAAAGGCAAAAAACAACAGAGGAAAAAATGCAAATTATATCAGAAAGCGTTCATTTTTATATGTAAAGAGCTCTAACAAATCAACAACAAAAACACCAACAATTCAATGTAAAAAAAAATTTAGCAAAATAGATGACTAGTTTATAGAAAAGGAAATAATTATTGCCCTTCAAAATATGAAAAGATGCTTACTCTCATTCAAATGGAAAAGATTAAAAAAAAGAATTCCATGTTGGGGAAGCATGGGGAAATAGGTCAAAAGGTGCAAAGATATACAACCTCTATGGAGGACAATTTAGCCAAATATTCAAAATTAAAAATGCATTTACCCTTTGACCCAACAATCACAATATCTAGGCATGTATGATGACATGTACGAAGTTATCTACTATAACACTGTAATAGCAAAAAGTATTTTAAAAATTCAAATGGCAGTCAAGAGGGGACTAGTCAAACAAATTGTGGTAGAGATTCACTGTTCTTTATCTGAAACCCTGGAGTTTGATGTGGCTTGTATACAGAATATTTTGAAATTTAGAAACTAATACATTGCTTATACCATATATCATGTAACATCCCAGAGGGTTCTGGGGCAAAACTCAGTAATGAAATTCATAATATGTCTGCAGAAAAGCTATGAATAGTCATACTCAGTGGGATAAATACAACTCTTGTCAGTCTAAGTCATGTTTTGCCACCAAACAATAAGAAATTTTTTTATTTTAGAGTTTTCTAAATAAGGTAGTACTGATAGGAGATTGTAGGCATGTTCAACTATATAACAGAATACCTAGAACTATAAGTCAATGAAAACACAGTTTCTGCAGTGGACAATCTCCAAGATACACGAAGTTTAAAAAAAAAAGACAAAACCATCTATATACAAAAGGGGAAAAAAGAGCATATATGCATTTCTGTAGGCCAAAGATGGCTCTGAAAGAGTACATTTATTTCTGGAGAGAGGAGCTGGGAGGAGTCTGGAACCCATGGGTATTAGTGAAACGTCTCACTGTACATGCTCCCACGTCTGTCTGTGTCAATGTATTAGCTACTCAGAGAAAACAAAAAAGCATTTACACTTTTCATTGCTAAATAAAATGTGAATAGGGATCATCGGTGGCTGATCGGGCGTCACCCCCACATGAAAGCTCAGAGCGCCCTCGCAGGACCACGTTATAAGAGCAGCTGCGGGCTGGTGCTGAGCTAGGTGCACCGCTCAGGCTATGGCTGGTCGTGTGAGGGAGGCGTAACGTCCCATTTCAGAGATGAGGAGACTGAGGTTCAGGTCGAGCTACACAACAGTAAGTGGTGGAACAGGATTCATACCTGACACTGTCTGATCCTGTTCTGTGGCACAAAGGGACATGGGACGATGGGAAGTAAGTGGCTATCTAGTAAAAACATTTGAAATTTATAACCAGATGATGTAGTTCTCGGCGTTTCAGATTCTGCTCTGCTCTGCCTCTTCTGGGCTCTGCCCATGATGCAGCATCACACTGCAGAGCAAAGGGTCTGGGCCCCAGGGCACTGAGGGCCGGGCAGGCGGGCAGAAGCCGGGGGTGCAGTGTGGCCGTGTCCTCCACAGTGGACCAGCAGTCTGGTCACAGAACACTCTGTCCTCCTCTGTAGACCACTCGCGAGTGCTGGCTGGGGAGGACGGGGCAGAGAGGTTGCAGGCTGCGTTTTTGTGTCCCCCACAGGTTCCTGCATGGAAACCTGAATCCCCAGAGGGATGGCTAAGTAGATGGAGGTGGTGGGAGGTACTTTACTTAGGTTTAGATGAGGCCATGATGAGACGATTGCCTTTACAGGAAGGGACGTGAGAGAGCTGGCTTCCTCTCTCTGCTCCCCACCATGTGAGAATACAAGAGGGTGGCCCCTGCACACAGGGGAGCAGGCTTGCCAGACGTGGGTCCTGCTAGCACCTGGGCCGTGGGCCTCCTGGCCCCTAACTGTGAAACATAAATGCTGACTGTTTAAGCCGCCCCATCTATGGTAATTTGCTTGGCCCTCTGAGCTGATGCCTGCTCTGCAAACACTCACCTTCCAGTCTCAAGTACTGTACGTTTGAATTCATCAAAATTGACAAATACCAATTGGATTTGCCTTTCAGTTATTGCTCCCTGGTCCTGTGGCTAAGAGTAAGGTAGGAGAGTGTAAACTTTTCTCAGATCAGGTACACAGTGAAGGTTGACCCAATCATGTGGGAAAGACTCATGCATTTTGCTCTTTGCTCTAAAACACACAGGGTTCCCCTTCCCAGAACCCCAAAGGCCACCCACACATCTTCCAGTCTTATGCCATACTGACCAGGAAGACTCTTTGAATTAAGCTGACCTTTAGGCAAGGACTCCAGAAGAATTAAGGAAGAAATAGTGACCAACCTTCAGTGTTTGTCCTGGGACTGAAAATACCACCCCCAGGAAGCCCATTGGTATGGGCAAATCGGGTGATTGGCCACTCCGTCTAGGTTTCCTCCCAGCCTCACCATGTTTTAGTCATATGGCCTTCAGCAAGTGACTGAACTGCTCTGTATCTTGGTTTCTCCATGTATAACAGTATCTGCCCCATAGGGTTGCTCTGAAGATTTAAAGAATAATTTTAAAGTGCTTAGGACAGTGCTTGATAAGAGCTGTGTAAGTATTTGCTAAACAAACTAAATTATGTTGAAGTTGGTTGAGCCTTATTGTCATTGTTTACAACCAGTGCGTGAAGCAAGACGTCGAGCCCTCCAACTGCATGCCTGTGCTGGTGGAAACAGAGGCACGAGGACATCAGTAACCTGCACCAGGACAGCTCCTCGGGGACCGGAACGTGCTTCAGACCAGGGCAAGAAGCCAGCGTCCTGCCGGCTCACACCTCTTGCCCACACTGACTGGCACAGAGTAGGCTCACAAGAAATATTTATTAAACGAATGTATGACTTTTTCTCATGCAGGCCTATCCAGGGTTGCTGGAAAGAGTTTGTATTTTTGCTTTTTCTTGATCATTTGCAAAGAAGTGTTAACTCCTAAGGCTTCGGGCTTACTGCCCACCTTTGATGAGATTTCCTGACACTGTAAAATGAAGCAAATACAGAGTAGAGAGAAGGGTCCTCTTCTATGGCAGTTATTTATGGTTCAGAATCTGTGGGCAGCCTGAACACAGAATGCATGCATTAGCCATAAAGCAGTCAGCACTTTGGACACCAGAAGATTTGAGAGCCCATGTGCAGCCTGGCACGCTCCTGCAGAGAAGTTCGCACGGCTGTTCCCATGCAATCCCTTGTCACTTCTCTGCCTGCCTGTGCAAACCTGCCTAGATTCCAGGGACCCACCAGGACACATGGGCCTGCTAGCCTGCTGGCTTCTACCCCAGCCGAGTACCAAGTCAACAGTGGGGCCGGGGGCCGAGCCGCAGCTCCCAGGTTGTATGGGCAGCCTTGCAAAGTTCTCCACTCCTGCACTGCTTAACCAGCAGCATATGGTTTTTTGGCTAAAGGTGTTTAAATGAAATCATTTTTTCCATATTACTTTGAAAAGTTTATTTCATCAGCATAAAAATGTTCAATAATATTACTTGGGGGTTTAAAAAGAAGAAATCACCATTTTGAAGATGTTTCTTTCTTATTCACTTAGGGAAAAGAACACGGTGATATTTAATCCTTTTTTTAAATGATGCAAGTGACTCTGACTTTAGAGGAACAGGCTTTGGGCACCAGACAGCACGAGTGTGCCAGAACAGAGAAAGGAAGACCTGCTCCCCACAGACTGGGGCTGGTGAGAAGTGACTGGCTGGGCCCCGTCTGAGTAACGACTGTAATAAAGTAGAGCTGGCCTCTCCAAGCCCTGCCCAGGCAGCTTTGCAGCTTTGCAAGATCAGTGATGTGTTGCTGGGAGAGCGCGTGCCGATGCCAGCTTCCCGTGGCTGGCAGGTTCCAGAGCTCCCACAGCTCCTTCCCCAGAGAGCCACGTCCACTTGAGGGGGAAACATGCAGCTGGAAATGCCCTGGGGACCCCTAGGAGGCTGGGCGGGGGGATCCGGTCTCCAGCATCCCCTTTCATTCAGCAGAAAGCACCCTCTCTGATAGTTTTCACCCAGAGCAACAGAATCAGACTGCTGTGAGCCAGAGCTTGGAGCAGGCCTGGTCCTAACCCATTCTAGCCAGCCTTGGACAAAGAACATAAAGGCGGGCCTAGGAAAGGTCTAGATTTTTAAAGTTATACAGCAAGCTAGCAAACTGCTAAACATGTCTATTCCTCTATCTGAAAAATAAACCTGGAAGGCCTACTGTTCAGACTCCTCAGAGGTCTGCACTGGAACACGGGGCTGAGGGAAAGCTGGACCCTGTCCGCAGCTCTCTGCCCATGACCCATCCTTCCCTGGTCTGTCCAACATCACAGAGAGCTGGCATCCCAGCCCTCGCGCCCTGCTCTGCCGTCACTGCCGCCATGGGCCCCTCCTCAGTGTCACACACCCTGGAGGGGACTGGGCTGTGCGGGCAGCCATCCAGGCCCCGAGCCCCAGCCACTGCGGAGCAGCCTGGCAGAGGGAGTGCAGGGCAGGTTCTGCTCCAGGCTCCGGGGGCAGCTGCGGGGTCGGAGAGCCGAGAGGAGCCCTCGGTGGGCCTCACGCCAGGTTGTCGGCACTCGAGAGCAGACAGCAGGAAAGGGTGAGCCAGAGCGACACCGGGTCAGGGCTGCCAGGCCCCTCGGGTGGCATGACCTTTATTTCCGTGAGCCAAGAGGGGGTGGGGAGGGGACAGGAGGGGGCGTGGGAAGCCTGAGCCATGAGCCGTGGGCATGGCTGCAAGAATGTGGACACGCAGCTCTAACGTGGTGGGTCTGGGTCGGCTGTCCGGGACTTGGTGTGGGCTGAAATGGCAGATCAAAGTTTCGCCCCTGGAGGTGTTCCCTTTCACAAATGCCATGTCAAAGGAAGGCCAGGCGTTAGAGTGGCCACAAGGAACCTACGAGTCTGTTCCTCTGAGCTGTAGGACTCTGAAGAGCATTTCTTTCTAAATGAAGGAGCGGCTGGCGTTCTGATCAAGCAGCCTTTCGAAGTCCTAATGATTTTCAGGTTTTCTCAAGACCTTTTGCAAAGGTCTTGGGGCCGAAGGACACAGAAGAAGTAAAAAAAACAACTTAAGCACATGTGGAGTAAAAATAGTACAAGAAGCCAGGATTTGGTGAAAGGAAAGTGTTGACAAGAGCAAATGAGCCCCCAGTGAATATGATGCAGACATGACCCACAGTGGCCTCTTGAGACTGTACATTAGGATGTAAACACTCTATTTAGTTGACACTTTTGTCCCAAGAAATAAAAATTCTTACTGTGCCTACATTAAGTTCTGTCCATGTTCCACAAGGCAACTTGTATGTCTCACACTCCTTCCCCTTTTGGGAGTCACCGAAGATGTTCTGTCCTCTCTCTTCTCTTCCCGGTGCCCTTAATTTTGTCCCCACATCCACAAGGGCTGCAGGACACATGGGGACGGGCTGCTGTGAGCACAAGATACCTCCAGACTTGGGGCAGAGCTACGGAGTAGGAACAGGAACCCAACAGCCAGGATTCAAGGGGAGACCAGAGCACTTCAGTCAGCAGCGAGAAGTTCAGACTCAGGAGGTTTGACGACTTGTCGTGAAGCAAGAGTGGAAGCCAGAACAGGCCACAGCCCCACAGGGGCTGAGCCCTGCTCTGGCCGCCAGGCACAGCCTGCCCCCGCGCCCCCACAGGGCAGAGCCCTGGGCACGAGGGGACGCCGGTGCACTGGGTAAACGTGAAGAGCCACATGAAGATAATTACGGGTTGGAAGGGTTTCCTCCAAAGGCTTAAATCTACGTAACCTGGCCGAGCAGTCATGCTACTAGAAGGAAATACAATAGTGGTGGATATGAAACACACGTTCAAAGGGCATAAACAAAGGCTTAGGCCACTCCAAGGGATACATAAATTCAGTGATGTCATGGAAAATATAGGCCCAATTTGAGGGGAATTACCATATTGGGAAGATCTATTAATCTGTTGACAGTTTCTCAAAGAAAGTGATGGCAGCCTGCTAATTTGCCTCATCTGAAACCGGTCTGTGTGAGGAGCTGGAAAATACATGTCAGGGAGCTGCACTGTGCAGCCAGTGAGGCTTGCATTGCCTCCATAAATCTTGCTCATTTTTCATCTGGAAAGCTCTCTCTCCTGTTTCCTCCCATCCACTTTTCCATTCTCTTGCTAAGCCCCTCTCAGATGCACAAAACCTTCTTCTATGGAAAAGTCCAGGCTCAGGAGCGTGAAGCGCTGACTGAAAGCTCAGGACTGCGACAAGGCTGACAGGTGGTCTGCATCACCCAGGCCCTTAAAAGCCAGCAAGAGGGGTTTCATCCTGGTGTCTGTTCCCTGCAGACCTGGCTTCCGTGCATCTCCACTGCTGCTACCCTGGGCTAAACGCGGAAGGTGCCAGCTCTAGAGCCGGAGTTCAGACGCCGGCTCACAGGGTCTGCTGAGGAGAGGGGACCCGGGTGAGCTGAGGCTTCTTCAGCCCCAGGAGGGACACTGAGCCATAGTCTTCCCCATCTTTCCAGCAGCACAACACAGTTCCTCTAATGCATTTTCAAGGGCTTTCATTTTTATCCAAAGAGGTGCCAGCAGTGCCAAGTAAAGGAGAGGTGTCACTATGCCCCAAACTTCGAGTGAGCAGTAGAGTTTTCTGCGAATCCAATTCAAAAAGAATTTGGCTGGAAGGTCCAAATAGCAAACCACTTTTTCCAGATGTCAGAAAGCCTGAGGTTTGTGGGAGGGAAAATGCAGCTTTCTGGACTTTTTATCTGGTGTATCTGTGGAAGGACATGGACAAAAGGCCTGTAAAGAAAGTGTTTGCTTCAGCTCACACTGCTCTGCGCTCTCAGACGCCCCACCAGCCCCGGATCTAGTATTTCAGAAACACACTGTGTGAGCCGTGAAGTGTCCTGCGAAACGCGGGACTTGGACCCTCGGCTTTAGTTACTCAAATAAAGATTGCAGAAATAGATAGGAACGGAGAAAGTGATTTTGAAATATGCTCCTTGTTATAACCCTGTTGCTGGCACTTAAATAAAAGGGGGTTTACGGGAGCAAACCGCGGTGGGAGCCCCAGGGGCGACACTGTCATGTGACCTTGTGGCGGCGACGAGCAGCGCGGTTCGTGCTGGGGGGGCGCGTGCTGCGGCTCAGAGCGGACCCCACGCCTTCAGCTAAGAGAGAGTCACACCGGGTGGGAACAAAACCGCCGTGGGCTCCGCTGGCGTTTATCGTGAAGAGCCAGGCTGCCCGCAGGCAGGAGGCACCGATCATGACTATACAACCCAAAGAACAAACCCAATTTTCTCAACCATAAACCAGGAACATGAAGAGGCTGCACCCTGGCCCCAGGTTTGTTCTCTGAGCACATGAAGGGCTCAGCTCTCCTTTCTGCCCTCCCTCCTGGCTTTCTCCTCTCCCGAAACCCTGTTTCTGCTTATCTCCTGTCCTTCATCTCAAAACCCAGTTCACCCGGCCAGATGTGTGCGCTCGCGCAGAAAGAAAGTTTGCTCTGTCCTTCCAGTAGGCTGGGGCGCCCTGTTCTGCCGTCAGTGATCGGCTCATGGGAGACCCAGCATGCTCGGGATTTCAGGGTTAGAGAGAGTTTGGTTTTTTCGTGAAGCCTCCAGCCCTAACCTCTGCCCCTGAGCCGCTCTCTTGTCTGTTTCTGGCCTCTGGAGCGGCCTGGCCCTTTTCTGCACAGCATGGACTTGTAACAGACACCCTCCCCGTTCCCCGGGGCAAGACTTTCACTGGCCCGGGCTTCATGAAGTCGGCTGAGCAAGTGTAATGCCGAGCAGCACAGGGAACAGTTTGAAACAAGACACCCCTGTGCCCAAGATCCCGCGGCCATGTCGCCGTCACAACAAGTGTCACCCATCCAAACTGCGTTCTGCCTCCTGCCTGGGTCCCTCTCTCCCACCTGCTCTCATCTTCTCTACCAGTTCTCAAACTCCTCAGCTCCTCTCTCTCCATCTAGCCACACATTTTAAAACAGTCTAATCTTAGCAGGTAGGGAAGGACCTACCTCATGAGGCTGCTGTGAGGACTTGGTGGGTCAATAGGGGTAAAGCATGAGGAGAGGGTCCAGCATGTCGGAAACTTTCTGCACCTGTCAGTTCCTGTGTTCTCACTCATTCCACCCCATGCCTTCCTGACGACACCCTTGTTGGAGTTTCACATTCGAAGAAGAATTTGTCTGCTAGTCTGGGAATAAAGTGTCCTGCTTCTTAGATGGTCAGCCACTTTTCACAGATGGAAGGAAGTGGAAGAGGCAGACCCTCCCCAACTCCTCCTACCAGCAGTGGGACCAGCGGGCCCTCTGTCACTACCACTCGCCCGCACACTCTGCAGCAGTGTTTGCTGTTCGCTGTGTTTGCCAGGGAGGCTGTGACAAGGTGCCGCCAGCGAGTGCCTTAGGCCAGCATGCGTCACTGCTGCACATGGTGGAGCCAGAGTGGGGTCAGGGCACTGGCAGGACCCTGTGCCCCAGAGGCTGCAGGCAGGATCTGCCCAGGGCCCCCCTCTAGCTGCTGGCAGCCTCAGGCATTCCATGGCTGGGAGATGGGAGATCTCCTCCCTGTGTCTCTTCACCCCATCTCCCCTCTGGGCACGTTTCCTTGTGCCCAAATTTCCCCTTTTTATGAGGACACAGTCCTTGTCTTCGTCCAAATGACTTTATCTTAATTTGGCCATCTGAAAAGACCCTTCCTCCAGATGAGGCCACATTCGTGGGCACTGGGGACCAGGGCATCAGCATCTGTTGGGAGGACACGACTCAATCCATAGCGTCTAGTATATTCCTAAACTTCTAGGTACAGAGGATGCATCAATGGAGAGCAAAGTCCCCTCTCTATGAAGGCACTGAGGAGGTGAGCATCTCAGAGGGTGGGGCTGCTGTTTACACCACAGAGCCCCGAGGAACGATGGGTGTTGGGGAGGTGAACACCACAGGGCTGTTCATATCGGGTGATCAAGGAAGACCACTCTGGTTAGGAGCCTCCCCCAGAGGCCTGAGAGTGAGGGGATGGGGTGTGGGGATGTGTCAGGAAGAGAGTTCCAGGCGGAGGGAGAACAGGTCCCCGGGCCCCCAGGAAGTGAGGCTTGGCTTAGCCTAGAGCTAATGGGGCAGGAGAAGGGGATGTGGGAAGAGTGGCAGGGAAGATGGGGTGAGAATGCCTCTGGACCACAGCCGCCTCACTGTGTCCTCACACAGCATATGGAACAAGAGAGCTGTGTGCAACCCCATTCAGAAGAGCGGTGACCCCAGGCATGAGGGGCAGCCTCTTCACGTCCTGAAGGCCCACCTCCTACCACCACCGCCGTGGGGGTTAGGGTTTCAGCGTACAAACTTGTGGGGAAGGGATGCAAATATCAGATCAGTACAGACGGGAAGCCACTGGAGTGTTCATGCAGAAGAATCGAATACAACCCACCTTCAGAAGCTTCGCTCCAGCTTCTCGGTGAAGAGACCCTGACAGGGGGTCAGGAGTGGGGCAGGGGCAGCGGCGGCCCTGCTATGCACGGAGAGCTCAGTGCTCTTCAGCCATGCGGGCTCACGCAGGGAGGCAAGGACGGCCCAGCAGCCCTTCCTGCCCCTCCTAGAAGTAGAACCCCTATTTCCCGCAGGGAACCCCTATTTCCCACTCCGTGTGGGCCGGGTGCTGCCGACCCTCCCAGCACCTTGGGCGGCCATGTGAGTCACCATTCTAAGAGTTACATGTAGATCGACTCATTTATCCTCACGACCACTGTACGGGTCCCCGGAAGCCCCCAGAAGACCATGACACTGGGAAGCGGGACAGCCTTGCTTCAAAGCGATGCCCTTTGGTCCTAAGAGCTGCCCTAAACTAGGAGAATCTCAGGACTGCAAGGTTAGAAGGGGTTAAAGGTTATTTAGTCTAGAGGTCCTCAACTTTATCAGACCTGATGCTCCTCTTTATAAGAAATATTTTCTCACCTCTCATTTAGTATTCTAAAGTGAAGTCCATACAGAATATAATTTACCTGCAACATCATTTTATATAATGAATCCCTATAATATAAAGCAAAAGAAAATTATTTATAATTTACAAAGATGTGTATTTTAGTGTATAAATGTTCAAGTGTGACTGCTCTAGAAGTCGGATGACTGTATCGGGGAAAACTGAGGCTCTGAGACTGGCAGGAGAAGCGCTGCTGAGCGCCCCGCCCCACGCGCTCTTCCGGGTGCGCCTGCTTTTTGCGCGCTGCTCGGAGCCGACAGCTCTGTACGTGGTCAGAAGCCGCTGCAAATGATTCTTGTCCACAGAGAGACAAAATGTGTGCAGTCGAGCAAATTGGTCAGTTCCCTGTGGTATTGATTCATTTTGCATCTATTTGCTTATTTGTTCATTTATGTCGGATCTATTAATTGAGGAGTTAAATAAGAATCTTTGACACAAACTGTATTAGTCAGGGTTCTCCAGAGAAACAGAATGAATAGGATAGGGTGGTTTTTTACATATATTAATAAATATTATTTATTTACATATTATATATATGTTATATATACAATAAAGAGATTTATTATAGGAATTGGCATGCGGTTATGGAGGCCAAGAAGTCCCATGATATGTCATCTGCACGCTGGACACCCAGGAGAGTGCATAGTGCAATTCAGTCCAAGTGCAAGGGCCCGGGAATAGGGGCCCGCAGCGAGTCCGAGTCTGTGTGTGAAGGCCTGGCAGCCGGGGACGCCAGTGCCCCCGGAAGAAGACGGACTCCCAGCTCACTCAGGGGAGTCTGCCCTCCCTCCACGTGCCTGCCCCAGGCCTCAGAGGGCTGGATGAGGCCCGCCCACACTGGGGAGGGCCGCCTGCTTTACTCAGTTCACCAATTCAAATGCTGATCTTGTGCAGAAACAGACACGCCCCGGAGTAACATTTTACCCGACAGCTGGGCGTCCCTCGACCCAGTCAAGCTGACACACAAAATCAACCACACAGGCTCATTTTACACCCGAACAACAATCATAAGCACTTCCAAAAATTATCTTTCAACATACCCACATGTAGAATTATCACAAATATAGCAGCTAGACGCCAGTGTGACGACCACTCCAGGCTCAGGATCGCCATCAGTGACGCCATTTCCCCAAATACTGAACAGTTCTTGGTAAAGTGCTGAATGAAACTATCGTCCCTCGATATGCACAGTAGGACCATTCTTGGAGAAGCCTCCTATTTATTAAAACTAAGAAGAAGTATTTGTGTGTGTGTGCATACGTATTTGAGTTTAGGTCCTAAGTTTAGATAGTTACATATATTCGAGTTGGATTCTAAGCTAGGATAATTACAAACCTCATTTCCACCTCCATGAATGAGGAAGTGGTAGGCTCTTCACTGTGCAGGACTGTCCTGGGAACAGCGGGTCCACAACACTGCCAGCCTGGGCCCCAAGCCACTGGTTCACCCCACACACTGCAGCGACACCCCCAAAATGTCCAGACCCACCACAGAGGCTACTGCCCTTGCTGAGAACCTCCCATTGGGTCCAAACACCCTTCTGGTTCTTGACTCTCCTCTGTAACATCCTAACCACATGCTCAGTGCTATTTGTTAAATAAATGAAATGTCAGAAGTGTGGAATTGTTGAATATTAAAGACTTGGTAGTAATTAATTACCAGTAAATGGATACCTTTTATAAGCCAGGAAGTTTCCCAAGATAACTGTGCACTTAGAACGTTTTTATGCATTCTTAAAATAGTCCTATCTTGAATTAGTAAAAGCTTTAAGTTAGGTTGAGAACTACTGATGAGTTTTTCCACAGACCTAACCTTATTTACACCTGTCTTCTACCTCTTTCTTTCCAACCTTATTGGCCAAGCCCCAGGTCACACCCTGAGTCCAGCACCCAGTCCCCCAAACGACAGTGCTCACCGTCTGCCCCGGTCCCGATGATGCTGCAAGAGCTCCCGGTTGCCTTCTGCACAGTATTAAAACTCTAGTTAAGGCCTGCAACACCTTTCATGGGTGAATTCTTTTCGCCTCAAGCCTCAGCTTCTATTCTCTGCCCAGTTCCAGCAACACTGGCCACCCGTCTGCCTGTCTTTATGGCCAAGTCTTGCTCTTTCCCACTTTCAAATCACTGCCTTGAGAACCACCAGCTCCTCACACTGTTTCTAGATCAGCTGATGCTACGTGCACAGACAGTTCTCAACACAGGCTATACTTTAGAGTCACCTGCAGTGTTTTTTAAAAGCCCTGCTAGATGGCTCCAGCCAGCACCCATCCAACCAGGATCTCTGTGGGGTGGGACCCAGGCATTCAGTTCCAAGCCTCTCAGTGAGTCCCAGTGCACAGCCAAGCTTGAGAACCACTGCCCTGGCATGACACACTCAACCTGTGTCTTACTAAGTTTGAGTGGCTTTCTGGCACGGACTTACTCTCTCCCTGCTCGGGAGGACAGGACGCTCTCCCTACCTCTCAATCTCAATGTGCACAGGAGTCCCCTGTGAGTCTTGTTCAGATGTTTGATTCTGATGCAAGAGGTCTGGGGTGGAGACCTGTGATTCTGTATTTCTAACACATATTCAAACAAAAACTGGTACACGAATATTCATAGCAGCACTGTTCACAATAGCCAAAAGGGCGAATGACCCAATGTCCATCCACTGATGGATGGAGAAACAAAATGCGGACTGTACACACACCAAAGCTTTGTTCGGCTGTGACAAGGGGTGAGAGCTGCTACTCGCTGCAACATGAATGGACCTCAAAGCCAGGCTGGGTAGAAGAAGCTGCACTTGGAGGGTTCCATTTCTACCCGACATCGAGACTGGAGAAACTGTCCGTAGAGATAGAAAGCAGGCTAATGGCTGCGGGCCTGGGGAGGGAAGAGACGAACTGGCTGCTCAGTGGACACAGGTTCTCTGTGGTGCGATGACAATATTTTGGAATTAGATACAGGTGTTGCCTGGCTGCACAACATGGTGAAAGTACTAAATGCCACTGGATTCTACACTTAAAAAAGGTTAATTTTATGTCACATGAATTTAACCTCCAAAAAGTCACAAAATCAGAGGTCCATGTGAGAGATGGTGACTCATCAGTGAGGATCTGGAGGAATGGGCGGAGAAGTTCCTTAGGCATCTGCCTGTGGTCCCACTGCACACACGGGGCCCAGACTCACCTGTTCCTGTTCAAGTCCAGGGACTTTCTTTATGCCCTTGCTGGTTAAGTTCATGTCTTGCACCGGGAGGCAAAAAGCAACCACATCGTTATTACTCATGAGAGCTTGGCCCCTGAAACCCCGTGCGTGTCGGAACATTACACCTCTTGCCCTGCATGTATTTGGTGCTGATGACCACTGGCCTCCTGTGACCCTCTCCCGGGCTGTCATTGCACCTGGGACATGGATGGTGACCACAGATGCATGTCCTACCCAGGGCATATAGGCAAATGTGGACAGTGATTGGCTTTCTGGTCACTAAATTTACTGTTCACAACTTTGTAGAAGAAACATAGAACAACGTCTTCGAACCACGTCTTCTCTGCGTTCTTCAGGCTGTAATCTCCATACTCCTGCAAAGTGGCCTGTTCCTTGCTGGCCGCATACTGCCTCACACATGCTACCCCTGTAGGGAGGGTACAAAGGGCCTGTGGGCAGAGTGAAAAGAGTGGTCCCTTCACACAAGAAATGTTTCCTCACCAGGGGCAGCTTAGGACTGGCCTGGGAGAATATAATGTCACTACCACACGTGGACACTACAAAAGAGGACAGTTGGAGGGCCACTGCCACTAAGGAGTGGTGGTCTTGAAAGCCCCTGGAGGAAATAGGAACAGATGCCTGCTGGGGTCTAAGAGTGGTGCTGATATGGGGCCCGGGTGGCCCTCCACTCTCTGCTTGCCATGTGGAAGGAGGGACCTGTACACAGCCACCTCTGTAGCCCTAGCAGCTTTCTTCTCTCTCCTTAAACTGTAAATCTAAGTAAGACCAAGTTCTGAGCCTGTACAAACAGAATCTTGAGACTCAACCAAATCTGAGTCTTGGTTTTCAATTGAATGCAAATTCTTGGAAATAACAAAATGGATATTTTCAAAGGGAGGGATACTGAAAGCTAAAGATCTGCCCCACCTTCGTCGATATAACATTGATGTTTGCCTATTGTCTTTCAAAATTTAAACAGAAATAGTAATTTTCCCAAGAGTCCTACTGGGATGTGTGCTAAGGACACATGAATTGAAAACATTGGCAACCTATTTTGTTGTTGACATATTGTTAGTAGTAGGGTTGACGGTGTGACTTAGCAACTGTTAGGTGCAAATGAGTGATTTTTTTAAAAGCCCAACAGCAAAGACAGGCTAAGGAAAAAAACTTAGGTTGCATATTGAAAAATGTGCTTAAATGGTGAAAAGTCTAGAATTATCAAAATTGCTAAAAAGTGTTTAAGTTGTCTAGGTGGTGTAGAGCAGTCCTATCAAGGCATGCTAGGGCAGACACAGGGAAATGTAAGCAAATATTCTGTGCATGTTCTGTGCCCCTAACGTCTTGTCCGTCTTTGAATTTCTTGCTGATGTGGAGTAAGAATGGAGTGAGAGTGTCTGAAGGCCCCTGAAGACACAGGCCATGGCATGGGGGCCTCCGGATTTTAGCCGATTCAGTAAGAGCCTGACCACCTGACTGTCTCAGACACACACACAGGACTCCTAATGACTGAACGAGGTGGTCTGTTAAGTTTACCCATTCCCAGAGAAGTCACAGTGATCACGCCCTTCTGAGATCCAGGTCAGAGCCAGGGACCCACAGCAAAGGTCCCACACCTCTGTCCAGCTCTGCTTGCCGCCCGGCTCCCCAGGCCTCTGAAAATGGACAGAGAGTGCCTGCGTCTCAGCCTAGGGTCGTGCACCCCACCCACCTCCCAGGGTGAGGTTCTGAATCGCCTCTCCCACTTTGGCTGTATTCAGTTTATCTTGCCCAGCATTTCAGAGACATCTCCTGCCTCTGTCCTCAGTCTGGAGAAGAGAAACTGATCGGAAATGACAGGAGTTGCTTGTCCTCAGCTGACCCCCCAGGAAACTAGGACAGTGAGAGCCAGGAAGGCAAGGTCTCTCAGCAGCACACCAGTGGTCGAAGCTGCTTTCAGTGGCATTTCTCCAAACAGCCAAAATCAGTGTCAAACCACCAGCCCATGCAGCCGTTCCAAGACTCTCTGAGTGTTTATTCAGCCACTAAGTGTTCTGCCCAAAGTGGACCCCACCCAATGGTGAGCTAAGGCAAGCCAAACCTTCAGTCTCACAGCTGCGAGTGGCATGCCCACCAGCCCAGCCTCCGAGGCCTGCGAAGTCCAGTAGAGCTGGCTCCAGGCCCACAGGTGCCAGGCACGGGGCCAAGCATGGTCATGATGTTTGGGGCTGGGCAGAGGAGACGTTTGCCCAGGACACTGCTCCCCCGTCCCCGCCAGGCGCAACAGTGAAGGACGGTGTGTGCCACGGAAGGCGAACCGGCTCAGGCCCCCCGACCAGGGTCTGCACCCCAGCTCCATCTCTTTCTGCCTGTATGACCTTGAGTGAGCTGCTCAGTGGAGCTGGGACTCAGTTTGCCCATCTGCAAAGTGAAAATAATGGTGATACTGCTTTGCTGGGTTATTGTGAGGATCACAGAAGTAAAGAAACTGGCATACGTTCTGGAAATAGTCACGGGTTAACTAAATGACAGCAGCCCTCAAACAAGCCTCCCCCAGAGGTGGGGCCAGATTCTGTTCAGGCCACAGCTAGTGTGGTGAGAATTCCTTTTGTTCTAAGTCTTCTCTTGGGACCCTATGTGGGTGTGGTGGAAAGAACAGCCAGGGAGAGAGAGGCCTGGCCCATCTCTGCTTTAACCTGTTCTGTGGCCTTGAACAGTTCACCTCACTTCTCTGGGTCTCACTTTGCTCATTTATAAGGTGGGATTGTTTGAGTTATTAATCTTTAAGGTTTTGGGTCGGAATCATTCCCTTGTCATTTACTAATTATGCCTCATCTGGAATCTCTCTCCTCAAAATGCTGAGCTGAGGTTCTGCAGCCCAGCCACTCAGAGTCCCCATCATCCGCTCTCAGAAGGGCAGCACACAGACCTTTACTGGGCATCTAGTCCCAGATCCACCCTCTGTGGAGTGTTGCCTGGCTACACGGTGGGCCACAGTTATGATCCCACAAGATGCAGAGTTTACAGCGTCCATCGGTGCCAGATATCGCAACTCCATGATAGCTTCTAAATACTATTTACTAAGGAAAATAAGCAGACTCGGAAATATTTTCAACTCCAAACATGGAAACAAACTACTAACAGTCAATCAGAAATTCCAATGTCAGAATCCCCTTTCTCCAAGAGCCCCAGGTGTCCAGAGCCTCCGGTGAGTGGGTAGAAAGGGCTACTAACTCCTGCTGTCAGGAGCTCCCCTGACACACAGGCAGGTGGCCAGCCGCACAGGGCATTTCACAACCCCACACTCACAGGGCTCATGGCTACACCACACGCCCGCTTGTGCAGCCAGTGAGGGCCAAGAAACCCCTTCTACAGCCAGCATTCCTGCTATCAGAACCACTGCTGCAGGTTGGCTTTGTAAGAACTTGGAAATACTGAAGGACACGACAGAACTGTGGCTTCTTCCTACCCGCTTTCTGCCCCAGAACTCGGCTAAGAACATATCAATAATGCACTGATTAAAATGTCCCCCAGGGGTCCATGTACTCAGCTGGTTTGGGAAACAGTATTTATATTTCAACCTTCAGGTATCAAGAGAGTTTGAGAACTTTCCACACAATGTTGGCACAGTCTTTCCTGTACCTCGGGGTCAGGCATCTCAGCCTGAGGAAGAAAGGCTAATAAAATACAAAAGCACGCTCTTGTGTGCTGTTTATGCATATGTCATGAAACATCTGGCCCTGGCTTCTTCTGAGACACCCCCTCGGGTGTTAGGATTTGTAGCTGTTTTGATGGAGAACCGTTGGCATAGATATCTCCCTGCACATCTCACAGTAAAGCTTTCCAAGAAGGCCAGGATTAAGTGTCCATCTTCTGCAGGAAAGAAACGTCATTCGTTTACTTTCTCAACATGTTCCTGTGATGGATTTTTCAGCCAGTGTCTGTAAAAACCCTCTATGGAGCTGCTCAGATCACAGCAAGTGTTCAAAAGCTTTATCTGTTGTTCTGCTGTATCCCCAGTGCCTGTGCCTAGAACTAGGAGGCTCTCGGTAAATGTATTCTGGATAGATGAGAAGGCCTTCAATTATTTATTATAAAACAGAGAAAAGCAGAGCTGGGGGGCCAATAAGTCATAGACAGGGAAAAAATCATGGACAGTGAGTTTATGCTTATTCTTTGAGTTATAAAGAAAGAAGAAAGAAGAGTAAGTGGTAATAAATGGAAATGAGGCAGATCTGCCAAGGAACAAACTGAAATACCTCTTAATTGCTTGGGGAATGCATGCACGCACACACACACACACACACACACACACACGTGCCAAACAGGTCAGGCTGGTGAAAAGCCAAGTTCACAGTCAGGATCTCCCAGTGAGACTCCCCCCCTCCAGTATTTCTTGCAAACAGCATGAGACCCACTGAATTACATAAATCTTTCCATGTTTGTATCATTTGCTAAGGGCACAGTGAGGACAGGAGGATTATGGGAGCTTATTTTTATACAGTGGTAAAACTTATCTGGACTCATAATGCTCCCTCTTCCATTTCCTTCTCATCTATCCTGTCAAAAGTTTCTTCTATTCTTTCCCCTGACACTCCTGACAAATTTTTATTTCCAGTGTGGAGCTCTGCAGGAAGTATGGGATTCAGAAACAAAAAGCCATGAGATGTGTTATTTTCTGCCTCCCTTTCCCACCCCCACATCTTTGTAACCTTCTAATATGACCTGAAATAAAACTGCACACACACCGGTGGGAGAGTCATACTGTCAGGCGTCCCAGGGAAACCCCAAAATGCTCAGAATTTCAGCCTGACCCAAACTGAGTCACCGTGGCCTTTCTGCACCACAGACCCTGGTGGCTGAGATCTCACGGCTGCATGGGGTCCTTCACACACTGTTCAGGTGATCAGACCCCAAGAACAATTTCTTAAGGCCATTATCATACCTAGTGCAGATTTAAACATTTTTATATGTCTCAGGCATAAACAAGTTGTGTATACAACAGCTCGTAGAGTGTTTGAATGATCCAAGTTATATTACACTCGGTTTTGGCTTCTGGAGCCAGGGCATCACAGAGACCCTTTACCCTGGCCCTCAGTGCACTTGGAAACTGAGAACTGGAGAGCAGCACTCATGCCTTGCACGTTTACAGAGCACTATTCTGCGCCAGACACTTTAAGAGGAGATGGGAAAACCACAAACAAAACAAAGGCCCTTCTCTCCCCAAGTATGTGTTCCATCAGAGGGGACATTTAATAAGCACACATAGAGATGCAACATGCCACATGGCACTAAGTGCATCTGAGATCAGTAAAGTCAGATAAAGGGATAGTGAGGACATGAGTGTGTCCGTTAAGGAGGGAGGCCAGAGAAAGCCTCTATGATGAGGCGACCTTTAAGCAGAGGCCTGGATGAATTGAGGGATGTAGCCAACAGGTGCCAGGGGAAGGAGGTTCCAGACTAGAGGTCAGCAAATGCAAAGGCCCTGAGGTGTCAGCCGCCTGAGTGTTTCCACAGAGGCTATGTGATGGGCACAGTGGTGGAGACCTGAGAGCGCTGACCCAGGGATGGCAAGCAGCTCCCTCTCCAGGCCACTGTCGTCAGGTACAAATGCAGGACTAGGGCTGGCAAATCCTTAAACTTTTTAAAAAGAAACTGGGGAATGTGGACTTTTGTATGAAATTTACTAATGTTTTTATGTTGGCTCAAATTGGTAAAATATTCCACGAGACAAAACAAACACACATGCAACCCAAGACAGCCTACAGCCACCAACCTATCAACTCTTCTCTAGGTAAATAAAAGAATGACCTGATGTATTTAAATGTCAGGTCTTTCTTCCCTTTGGCCGTCACATTTTTGTAAATGTACACAGGTGTCCAGTCCGAGGTAGCGCACTCTTTACCACTGCTGTTAGTTTTTGTCACCGTCTACTGGAGGCTAGCTGTGTGAGCCTGTTTTCCTGACTTGGATATAATGTTGCCTGCAGACGATCTTACTTGACTTAATATCCTCAGTACTCAGTAGTTATCTGTGCCTTAATCATGAAGTTACTAAGATAATCAATAGGAATGAGCCTTCTGAATGATGACAGTTTGAAAAATTGATACGCTTACTGAAAATAATCACACATAAAAATAAAAGAAGAGGAAACGTGTTTCAAAAATCAGCATAAGAAATTATAATGTATTTGTGACAATTACAATTAAAATATCAAGAAGATGCACTACCATTTGAAAGAGCGTCAGCTTCATGAGCAAGCAGTTGAGAATTCCTAAATATCACTCCATGGAAACAAGCGTGAAAATGCAGGAATGAACGGGACCCAGACAAGAGGAGGCTGTCCCAAGGGGGCACAGAGAGAGCGTGTGTCTTGACCAACCAAAATCACACGTCAGGTGGAAAGGACTTGTTTAAAAAGAGGGGCCCTTCTCTCACGTATTCCTGCCCCCTTCCCAGACAGGCTGGTGGGGCTGTGTTTACACAAAGTCAGCAGCCACCACACTGTACTGCAGTCGGCAGCTCCCAGAGCATCTTCTTTCCATATTGTGTCATTTGATTCTCTCGACTACTCTTTAAGCTCAGACAAATATTACTGTTCCCATAAATAATGTCAGAAACAAGCTCAGAGAAACCAAGTACCAGCCCAGTGTTTGACAGCAACAACCCGCTGGAGCCCATGGCAGAGCTAGAGCCATCCAGGCCCAAGCCAGTGATCTACTGTATTATGTTGCTCTTTTTACATGAAAATGCTGAGAAATAGACATCTCTTCTAATAAAAGTTTTAAAAAATTGAGTATGAGCCATTTTTCAAGATTGAAGGTCAGCCCCATATTCCCAACTCCTTCCCTATTACTAGGAGTTTTGTAAGTTGTTATATCCCACATATCAATTTTCTGAGACAGATAAAACGAAATTACATCCTGATAATTCTCAGAGAAAGAAGAGAGTCCCATATCAGGACTTGTAAGAGAAAATAACTATTTCCAAGACATGATTTAGTCCTCCCTATGTTGAGTTTGGCTAGGACCCATTAAATAGAAAACTATGTAATTCTAGTCAAGATGTTAAGCTAAAACATAGCATCAAATCATGAATCTCTGCTTGTAATGAATGATTTGTTTGTTTATGCAAGACAGTTTCTCAAGCTACTAGAAATTCCAACTACTATGTCTGACAATGTATCTGTGTGCAGGAAATGAAATTAAACCTCAAAGGATAGAGCTATATTATCCATCCCTTAATGAAAATTATCTTACCACTGTAACATCAAAATATTGAAAACCAAGCATGTATCTTGCTTGAGAGTTTCAACTAAAATAATTCTCAACCTGACTAAACATTAGAAATCTAGGGACTCATAACTTTAAGGAATGAGTATTTTACCAAATTGTGAGATCATAGAAAGTATTATTGTAGCAAATATGAATGTAATCTTAATAAACTGGTTGAAAAGATAATAAGACTGCAAACTACTATACCTAGAAAATAGAGAATAACACAAAAGAAAAGCAATAAACAATGCAGCAACATTTTCAAATATGGTATTGAAAAGAACATATTATTTGCCCACATCACCCTAACCAGAATTATGAGGTTAAGATTATATATATAATTTACCCCTAAGAAAAAGTAATCATATAACAAAAATGATACGCTTTTTTGGTAGCAATTTAAAATAGGGTAATTGGCACCAAAAATTATATGGCAATTTTAAAACAAAAAAAAACTTACTGGAATATGCGTAAAGAAGACAAATGGTAGTTAGTTGTACTTTCAGAAAGTTTGCTGTCTTGGCTAGCAAAGTTTGCTGTCTTTGGGAATATTTCCCAAAAAAACTTACTGTGAAACCATGGGGAAGTTATTTCATTTCTATGAGCCTCAGTTTCCATATCTGCAACAAAAGAAAAATAATATAAATTCTTATTATTTCATAGAGATAGCATGAGGAGAAAATGAGTTTTAAAATGGAGTCAATAGGCAAATATAAGATTGTTATTATTGTTATTAACTTCTATATCATTAATAGGGTTTGCTAAGATAATGTAGCAGCCATTAACTTTTCATGATGACCTTCTTATAAAATAAGAAAGGAACATGGATGCCTACTCTAGTGGGAATTTTTTGTTGCCATCAAGAATCGATTCCTCTCCTTTCCCTTCAAGCAGCACCCTAGATAGTCTTTGGGGAACCACCTGTCTCCCGTTATCAGTCATATGTTTTATGTTGGGTAAGAGTGTCTTTTTTCTCATCACTGTGACCATAATAATTAGCAAAGACATGAGTACATAACTTGATACATAGACGAGCAAAAACTTAAGTAGAATTGACGATATGATGAGATGTTTGCTGAGACTTCTAGGAAGAAAAACAAAAGCTTTCTAAAACCTTAGTAACTAGAAATAACAAAGCCCTCCCATTCTCTCTTTGACTTAATAGTAAAACTATCCTAACAAATAGTTTAGAAAATAATTTAAGAAATAATCTTAGAAATCAAAACTCTTGTGAGATACAGCCAAAACTGAAATATAAGGAAAATTAATAATTTCAATATTTCTATTATTAAATAAAATAGAGGGAAAATAAATGAACAAGATGTTAAGAAATAAACAAGGAAATCAAGATAACTATAGATGTTGGTTATTTGAAAGCAGCAATATGGAAAATAAAATTCTGGCAAAGTTAACTAAGAAAGCATAAGTTGCAAGTGGGTCTAGGAGACTTCAAGTGCAGAAGTGCAGGACAGGATGAGTTGGTGGGTCACTATACTCAGAGCATCCAGGACAGCGGTTTTCTCTATCCATTAATTCATCCCAACACAGGACAAGATATAAGCAGCAGACCTTTTCTTCCAAGGTTGGAGTATGAAATGTGAGGGTTTAGGTCCAAAAGACAGGGAAGTCCCACAAGAGTTTAGCTATATTCTTGGGGAAGATGCAACCCCACTCACCTAGAAGATGAGCTAACATGCTTCCCAGTTGAAAAATTTACCTTTCCCCTAGAAAAACTGAAAGTAATTGCAGTATACAGCGGCTGCCATACAAAAATAAGAAGGGAGGCTCAAAGAGGTATAATCTTAGAATCAACAACCTGATAAAAGTACCAAATTCAATAAATAGGAGAGCTAACTTGATACACATTAACAGAACAAATAAAAAAACTTTTACAAAGGGTAGTTAATATTCTCAAAGAAATAAAAGATATAATATCTATGAAATAAGAAAAGACTATTATGTAAAAGGACCAGTTATAGAGTTTAGAAATGAAAAAAAAGACATAATCTTTGAAGAAAACTCAAGAAATTGACTGAATAACAAAGTAAGTACTGGTGAAGAGCAAGGTAGCCGTCTCCGAGATTAAGGACTTTCCCCAGAAGACAATGTGAACATAGACATGATGGAAAGTATGAAATAAAGGTTTAGAGCATGGAGGGAAGATCCAAAGCTTTAACATTTGTCTACTAAGAGTTAACAGAAAGAGAACAGAGAAAAAGGGGAGAAGGAGTGGGAAACCAAAATTAACTTAAAAAGGATAGAAGACAATTTCGCAATGCTAAAGTAAAACACATCTCTACATGGTTAGGGTCCATAGTACCATAAATAATTCATATTTTGATACAAAGTCCAGGGGCATTTTTAATAGAGGGACGAGAGGGACTATCCCTTAGTGATAAAGGTGAACTGTCCCCAGAGTGAAGTGTACTCTGCACCTGCTTAAGTGAAGTTTAAAAATGGGTTTCAGTAGGAGCACATTAATCTGCAAGAACTTCAACTGCTTGCTAAAACAAGCCCAACACTCTTTAGAGGAAGACAACAAAATCCAGACATTCAATAAAGTAGCATCACAATGTTCAACATTCAATAAAAATTACTAGGCATGCCGAGAGGCAAGAAATGTGAAAAATAACTGGTGGGAAAATCTGTGAATTGACAATAACCCAGAAATACTAGAAGTGATGAAACAAATGGGCAAGGATGTTAATGCAACTGTTATGATTATAGACATATATTTACAGGAAAAAATGAACATAATGAGGAGAAAAATGAAAACTATTTAAATGAACCTAACAGAACATCTAGTAATAAAAAAAAATGCAATATTTGAAATGAAAATTTACTGACTTGGATGAACCCCAGTTTAGATATGGCAAAAGAAAAGGTCCATAAACTTGAAAGCATAATAATATAATTTATCCAAAACTAAATACTGAGAGATATGAAGCTGAAGATAAAATTACCAGAGACTTAGTGACCCCTGGGTAATACCAAGCAGTCCAACATCTACGTAATTGTAGTCTCAGAGGGGTGAGAGCAATAATGGCAGAACTTTTTCCAAATTTGACTAAAACTCTAAACTCACTGAAATCTAAGGAAGAGAATTACTTGGTTGAGGGTGACAGCCAGTCTCTCACCTTTCTGAGTTGAAATCATCTATCAAAAGTCCCAAGAAAAAGACCTGTCCTGTCTCCCTTCCGTGGCTGACCTATTGGCTCATTTTGGCTCTATTTTTAAGTTAGCTTTTATCAGTAATAAAGTGCTCCATCTGCTGATTCATGTTTTATTTGAGTTGGTCTGTAAATTAAGGGAACAAGAGTGGTACTTGTTAGCCACCCTCAAAGATCCTGGCAATTTTTATTCGTTAGTTGTGTCAGTCCGTTATATTGTTTCTGCCGAATTAGAAGGCTGCCACTCATGAAATGGACACCTGAATACTTAATCCTTATTTGAAAGGGTATTGAAGTCATCTATTAGGAAAGCTGGGACTCACTGTTGCCATGGACATCTTGCAAGGGGTCAAGGATGTTGAGATTAACACATCATCTATAATGAGGTCCTAGAAGATACTAAATATTAAAATGAGCAGCATTTTATGTTAGATGCTAGTCTTCCTGTGTGTTTGCACGTGCACAGGAGCGAAGCAGCCCTGCAGACTCGTAGAGGACACATGTGAAATACCTGTGGACTAATCTCGAGATGCACATGGCCCAGGCACAATCTTTAACACGCAGATGCAAGAGGACGTCGAGGCCCGGGAAAGCTCACGTGCATAAGCCACACAGTCGGTAAGTGGCAGAGCCCAGGCAGACCAGTCCAGGGGCCCCTGCCACACCACGTCGTGTGCAAAGGACGGGCAGGCACAGCAAGAGGCGCCATCTTCTCCCTGACTTGCAGACCTGTGGGCAGCTCATGTTATATCCTTTGGAGAGGCAAAGGCAGGTCTCTGCCCCCAGCAGGTACCGAGCTGGCCTCTAAGCTCCTGCAGACAGCGGAGCTCCAGGTGAACCCAGGGTCATGTTCTAAGCGAGGCTCCCAGGCCCAGGTCAGCACAGCCCCAGCATGGACACAGGAACCCGCAGACGCCATGAGGGCCCCGCTGGAGACCTTCCTAGAGGAATCCATCACATGAGCTAGTGGGAGGACTCAGAATGTCACATTGTTCTTGGGAGAGGAAACCGTTCTGGGACTGGTGTGTGGGTGCACACACCTCCTTTCCCTGCCTCCGATCCCCCAGCCGCTCACGAGCCTGGAGAGCCCCAAGCAAGCGGGGCTTCATCCTGGCGTGTGAAGCAAAGCAGGCTTGACCTTTTATCATCTCTTTCTCCCACCTCCTCCAGGCTGAAAGAAAATTCACATTTTTGTCTCACTTCCTACAGACTTTCAGGTAAGTCACTGAAATCAACCCCAGGTCTGCATAGATGCTGGTTCCCTGGCTTGGGCTTCTCCTACCACATACCAGTTACCAAAGTTCATCCCATAATAGGTGCAAATGTCACTGTTTCCTCTTCTGAGCTGCCCTGTGGGGTCTGCAGCGCCCCAGCCCCCAGGAAGAAAGACCAGAGTATTTGGTGAGATACAGCCAGACGACTTCACGATCACTCAGGACGCTCCAGACTGCCCCAGAGTCACGTCTTGCACGGGTTTTCAGTGTATTTGTTCCTTCTTTGAGCTCCTTGAACTCCTTCAACGTCTCTGTACTTCCACTGCACAAAGCGCCATGCCGCCAAGGAGCGTCCTCTAGCCGGGACCAAAGCTTTCCAATGCAGGCCCATTTCACAGAAAGGCCTGCAAAGTCTGCCTGCTGATTCCCGGAGCTGCTGGGCCACCACCCACCGTGCTACTGGAGCTCTACCAGCCTGAGAAGTTCCCCCAGCTCTGCCTCGCTGCCTCCCCAATGTTTCCCCTGGCCCCTGGGGATCCCGTCCAGCAGTGTGGGTGGGATGGAATTTTAAAGAGCCACAGGGCAACAACGAAGTTCCCAGATGAAGCCTGGTGGGCACAAGCCGCCTCCCCTCCAGCACACTTGGCCCTTCCCGGCCCATCTCCCCGTTTGCTTTCTCAGGCCCTGTGCAGGTGGTCATCGCTGCCCCCGGCCCCAGAGTGGAAGCCCAGTGACAGCAAGAACGGGGGAATAAATCTTTAATCTCTGCTAGGCTCTTTTCACAGTATCTGCCACAAGCTCTTACCCAGAGTGAGTACTCTGCATGTATTTTATGTACTTTGTGTGCTTTAAGGGCTATTTCAGGCTACGAGAGAGTGTCGTGGCTGTTGTAAAGTTTCTTCAGTATCTTGATACTAAAGATGGTTGACTCAGAGGGTGTGGAGGTGGATGGGAGGTGGCACCTAGAGAGTTTGGGATTCCTGTTTTTCTGGCCTTTTGCAATTGCTTGCCCTGGGAATGTGGTACTTCCCTCCCAAGGAGGCACTAGGCCTGCGTTCTGACCACTCCTTCAGCACCCAGCAAACTTCCCTTTTCCTAAAATATCGTCTCTGCCCTCCCAGCAGGACGATCTGTGATGCGTTCTTCAGGATTCATGCAAGGATTTCCTTCTCTGGAGAGGCTTCTGTCTCCCTGCCTACAGAGGCCCCTCTGCTCTGGGCTCGCGTACCACTTTTCAGAAATCCAACATATCCTGTATCTGTTAGATTTTAGCTTGGTGGCATAAATAGAAAACTCCAGAATAGCAGTTGCTTAAATGAGATAGCAGTTTACCTCTTATGCTAAAAACAAAACAAAACAAATGAGGAACAAGCAGTTCTGAGTCTGCTCCGTGGGATCAGCAGAGACCTGGGCTCCTAGCCCCCCACGGCTCTGACACTGGGCTTCTGGACTCTGATTCATGTCATGTTCTGGGCAGCTGATGGGGTTTCAGGCCAGAAGAAGAAGCAGAGGGATGGGAAGGGCAGCCTTTCCTGCTAAGTTAGCTTTCTTTGAGCCCTCTTGGAAAGGCCACATAAGATATCTTCCTTTGCTTCTCCTTAGACCACACCAAGCAACAAAGCAAGCTGGGAAATCGAATTGGTCATTCTAGGAGGTTACACACGCAGATAGAAACTGGAATTGATTTCTAAGGCACAGCAAGACAGCAGAGGTTGGCGGGTAATTAGCTTCTGACACACAGCCCACATTGTGAACTGTAATTACCTGGTTTAACACCTATCCTCCCTCTGCATCACAAGCTTCTCGAGGTCAAGGACTGGTTTTTACGTCTCCAAGTCACAGCGCCTTAATACGCTGCCCAAGGGCGGGAACTTGTCTGTGTCCTTCATCACATCCATCAGAAGAGATACTCAGGAAATACTGATACAGAAATGAATGAGGTCACGTCATGTCAATGTAAAAGTATCATTAACTACATAAAATCAAGTCAAGTGAACAAGCGTTAATTAAATTACCATCTATTTTCAAGACTCTGGAAGGAAATAAGATCAGGCTTTAAGCAAAAGGCTCTGCACACACCTTGTAAGTATTTCATGGAAGCCCAGGGACTTGACAAGGTAGAGCTGCACCTCGTCGGCACTGGAGACCTGGCGTCAGGTTGCCTCCCCACTCCCTGTTCGCCGGAACCAGACAGGGCGTCCAAGGCCGGGGGAAGCAAGCTACATTATCTGACTGCCACTGACATATTTAGAGAGAGAACCAAAATCTTCTAGCTTTAAGTCCATTAAAATAATTTAATCACCATTAAATTACCAAAACTACATGGTCAGCTCACAGCAAGTTCCAATCAATAGATCTTTCTGATCAGCAAATGTCTTTCAATGGACATCTCCTGCTTTTTGGTTTCCACCTACACTTCACTACGGGGCCCTGGTGACTGGGTTTATAACGTCAGCCAGAAATCATCTATACTGGTTACATAGGAGCTAAGCAAATGCAGGGGCAGCGCAAATTAAAAGCACTAATCAACCCAATTCAGAGTCAGCCTCCTAGGAACAGGCCAAACAGGCTACACATTATCCTGCTGACTCATCTTACAGGAAAATGTGCTGTGGTCCCAGGAGCCTCCGAACCCAAACACTCCTAGAGTTCTACTGAAACAAATTATCCCTTGTACGAGACAGACTCAGTTTAAAAGTTACTACAAGGCTGTTATTAACGTGTTTGACAAGTATTCTACTTTGACACTATGAAAACTCTAGTGCATAAGACGTTTTCATCATTTGAATACTATTTTTTGATGGTTTAAAAAATGTACCATGTAAAAAAAAGGACAGGCCGTTTCAACTTTTGATTTCCAAATTTGAGACCCACATTTCAGAACGAAAGAATAAGACTTCTGCTAGATTTCTTCAAAGGCAATACTCAGAGATTTGCCACAGCCGCTGCCCATGGGCTGGTTTAGATAAACAAGGGTCCTGGGAAGCCAGGTAATCTAAACTCTTCCCTCTGGCCCATGCCAGGAATTTAGCTGCCAACCAGCAGACCTGCGTTCTGCTTCCAAAAATAAAAAGTGGTCATACGCTTGTTACCCAAGTCCTCCCTTGGCCACTGCAGGACCTCCACAGGAGATGATGAGGGCCGCACTCTGTGGTGTTGCTTTTGGAAGGCTCTGTTCAAAACCCTCTGGAGGGTGTGCTGCACAGAGGGACTGGCGGCTGTGGGCAGGCGGCCCCTGGAAGTAGCTCTCCCAGCAGAGACACATGGCTCGCATTAGTCAGGGACTCACTGCTTTCTGACCCCGAGCTCTCTGTCATTGCCCTATATATCAATACCTCTTGAGGCTGGACATGATGGTAAGAAAGGAAAACATGGGAAACTGGGTAACTATTAAGGAGAAAGAACATCCTACCATAATAAAAGACTCAGAAAAGTCATCTTTCTCATGAAATTATAGTAAATATGTAAAGATGTGGAACCCCGTTTCACACCATTCTCCCCTTCTGCTCAGGGTGACCCGCTTGCCCCAGTGTGTCGGGGACTCCCCTGGGCCCACCCACATGCGAGTCGTGTTCTTGTGTCAGCAGTGAGCGTGGGAAGACAGAGTGGGGGGACGGCGGGCATCAGGTCGCATCCAGAACTCTCCCGGGAGGGGACCTGAGGGGCTGTGGGGTTGCAGGGTGACCAAGACATTGGGTGTCCTGATCAATGAGTCTGTTGTGATAGATTCCGAGAATCCTGCTCTTGATACAACTTATGCAATAGGTTCTTAAATATCTGATTCTTTCTGACCTCTTTTCACCATTATTACCCTTTTCCAAAGTTAATGTTCATCTAAACTAGTAAAACCAACATCCCTTATCCTGTGAAAAGTCAGCGCTGCTCTTGGGACGAGCAGATCATGTTCTGTTCAGCGTCTTACCTGTGAGTCCACAGCCCCTCCCTCGGGTGGCCCAGTCTGAGTGACAGGAAGCATTCAGTGAGTGTCTGTCGAACGAATGAGTGAGTGACTGAATCAGCATGCCAGCGAAACACTTCTGACATGCTTGAGGAGCACATTATGAGGTGTCTTGAAGAAAATCATGGCATCATATACAATATAGAGTCTATTTTTTAATCAAGACACATTTTTAAGAAAATATATTATAAATGTTGGGAGCATATATTGTAATCCCCAAATCATAAAAGCTGCATTCCGAATACAGATTAAATTTCTCTCTTTACCATTGAAAACAATAATATAGGATGCATTTAAAAAAATTATCTTTCTAAAAACACCAGGACTACCTTTATTGTTTTGATTCCCATTAAAGAAAATCCCTGCTCAATGTGAAAATTGCCATAACCCTGTGAGTGGAAAAGCAAAAAATAACCTTGTTAGCAGTAGCTGTTAACAACCCTTAGGTTCTCACTGATTTTCCCACACATATGACATAAATATATGCATATACAGAAATATATGCATTTGTTCAATATGAATGTGACATACTTTTATGTATCTCTTTCCCTATAAAACATAGATCTAACATGTACTTATTAACAGTTGCATGATATTCCATCATAAAAACAAAGTGATTTCAAAATACAGAATGTAATAAGAATGAAAATTCTCAGAATTTGAATGTGTAGGGAAAAATAATTGCGAGCAACCTTAGGTGATCACTTCTCGGCAAAGAGCTAAAACCCATATTATCATCAGTGACACCATTCATTCCAGAAGAAAGAACAAAGACCCACAGGCTGGCGGAGTGCTCTGGAAGCCAAATGCCCGGCTGCATCTGGAACACCAGGAAGGCCTCCTGGTCCACCTAGCTGACGCGCCATGAGCCTCGGGAGGGTCCCCAGGCCAGGGAGACGGGGCACTCCCATGGCCCCACTGTTAGGATGCAGGCACAGACCTATGGGGAAAGGACGCAGCTGCTGTGGGTTCTATTCCTCCTTGTCAGTGGGTGTCTATTCAGCTACCATCTGTTTATATCCCTGGGCATCGGCACAGTAAACATAAATTGAACAAAGGTCCTGTCCTCTTCAATTCAACACAACTGCTTTCTAGGGATCTGAAGTGTGACCATCCAGAATGGCTTTATTAACCATGAGTCAAAAATACATGTCAGAGATGCTCATGGCAACATCATTTAACAACAGACAGGAAAAGAAATGCAATAACCTAAATATTCAACAGTGTGCAGTTGGTTAAGACCCCACCATGGAGTCGCTAGAATAGCAGGAGGACGTGTGACGTACGAGAACTGTCCAGACTTGTAGCGGCAGTTTCTGCAGAACTACAGGATGTTGCAATGTGGAGCAAGAGTAGGAAGTGTGCAGCACAAAAGTGTTATTTAGAGAATACAGACTAAAAAAGTATTAGAAATAATATCAACCCCAAAAGGTCAACAGTGATTATCTTTTGGATAATTGACGATCTTTAAAATTTTCCTAACTTGGCTTTCTTCTCTAAAATGAACATATATTATTTTCATTACAAGAAGAAAACCTTTCTAATAAGAAAGTAATTCAAGAAGAACATAATGCACTCAGCATGGTTTCCCAAGAGGCAAATCTAACCCCTTCTCCAGAGGAACCAGACACCCATCGGCTTTTCCCGTGGCAGGTTGCTGAGAAGCCTGTTAGGACAGAGTGAGAGTATAGCATCAGACTCGTAGACATGTGACATAATTCTGACACCAGGTGCTCAAATCACAATTTTCTAATAAAGAAACAGAAATTGAGAGCAATTAAGAGACCTGCTCAAGGTCACTGAAAAGAGCTTGGGTTCAAACCAGATCTACCTGATTCCTAGTTCCCCCATTTCCCACTTACATGTGACACAGTGTTTTGAGAACAGGGGCTCTGGGGCCGGCCTGCTGAACTCAAAGCTCAGCACCGCCACTTCCAAGCCATGTGACCCCAGGTGGGTAGTTTCTAGCTTCCCTGTGCCTCAGGGTTTGCATAAAGTTGTTGTGAGGCTTAAAGGAGTTAACCTGTGTGAGGTGCAATGCCTAACAGAGCAAATACTACATAAGTGTTAGCCAATTCTACTACCGTATGGCTGACTGTGCCCTCACCAGGGTGGACCATGCAGTGGGGTGCACCTGCCCCAGTGGGCCAGTGAGAGAGGACCCTCCTGGGTTCAGGACCAAGGAAGTTGGGCCAGTCTGGAGGGCCTCATATTTTCTATGTTCTTCAGATGTTAGACACACATCTTAAGAGTTTGCATAGTAAGCGATCCCTCAAGTCATTACCTGGCAAATCTATCTGATCTGTGGCTCCAAGGCCCCTGCCACTGCAGACCTGCAGAATATAAGGGCTATCCGTGTGTTTCAAACACGTTTCCCAGGAAGCCACGTGGGAAACTGCCATAGACACAGAGAGCCTGTTCGAGCAGTTGATTTTATTGCACCCTTCATCTAGTCCAGGGCAAGGCCCAGCCCCTGGCTGGTGGAAGCTGGCTTTCCTTTTCCATCAGAGGCCAAACAGACATTTGTCCAGAGTACAGAAGGATGCAGGCATCCCAAGACCCCAGGTATACCCCAAAGCCTCTCTTTCCCAAGTCAGCTCCCTGGAACACCGTTTCTGGGACATGTTCTTATCTATCGAATGAAAAAAAGAAAGAGTTCTATGGTCAAGTAAATTTGAAAAATATTGCATCAAACAAACTGTAGAGTTTCTCAGGATCATTAACATGCTACTATGGAATACAAGGCTGTAAAAGGGGTGATAGGATACGCAGCGTTTCCTCACTATATACCCTTTGTTCATATATTCAAGAGCTGATATGTCATGGACCTCATTCTGGGAACTGTTCCTCTGGTTCTGTAGCCACAGGTCATCACTGAAGGGCAAGCTGACAAGCTCCTTGACTGTGCAGGGGTCTCAGCATGGAGACTGGCTAAGGAGAGGAGAGGAGCAAATCCCTGGCCAGCAGGGCTGGGGGCAGGAATGAGACGCTCCAGCCAAGACAAAAATGAACATGAGGGCAAAGCCAGAGAGTATAAGGAGAGGTGGAGAGAAGGGAGGGTGGTAATTTCCTATGGCTGCTGGAGCAAACTGTCACCAACCCAGTGGCTTAAAACAACATGTGTGTCTCTCTTACAGTCTGGAGGCCAAAAAGATATTTAAGGGGCTAAAACCAAGGCGTCAGCAGGCCTGGTCCCTTGCCTCTTGCAGCTTCTAGAAACTGCCTTGGCTTATGGCAACATGTTTCTGTCTCTGCTTCCATAGTAACTCTGCCTCCTCCCATCTTACCCTCCTGCATTACACGTATCAGGACGCTTGTGATTATGTCTGACCACCTGATAATCTAGAATAATATTCCCATTTCAAGATCCTTGATTTAATCACGTCTGCACAGTCCTTTGTGCCATGCAAGATGACATACGCAGGTTCTGGGGAGTAGGACCCGGACGTTGTTGGGAGGCCACTCTTCAGCCTGCACGGGAAGGCAGAGGCTAGAAGTAGGAGGAAAGGTATATGAGGGTTGGTGAGTCAGGACGGCTTGATGTCCTCACCAGTAGCAGCCAAAGTTTCTCCCTGGCTGTCCCACCAGCTGCCCTATCACAGGGCAGACTGACGCTTCACACATGCCTGAACACAGGTGGGGGGAGGCTTCACCAGACCTGCGGCAGGCAGCGGTTGTTTTCCTCATTTGGGTATTGGAAACAAAATTATGCAATAGACGTGTAGGAAAGAAGAGAGTTAAGTATGAGGATTTACAGTCTGAGGGGGCTGCTGTTTCTCTCTTCATCAGCTGTTATACCTATGCTTATACATAGAACTTTAGAACAACAAGTTTATTCTTTTAAGGATAAACACTGAAGAGGAAAACATGCATACATGTACACATACAAATAGAGTTGGACTTGAACCACTATTGGGTTTAATGGCATGGATAAAATTATCCAGGGTTATTTTATATCATAGACACATTCTAAGGCACAGGTTGACCAGAATCTGCTGGCATGAGGGCTCTGTTTTGCCAGAAACTCAAGGATGCACTTAGTGGCCAGTCACTTGGCCGTCTGAGGTCTCCTTATCCACCAGGGTCCCTGATTACTTAAGCAAGAATAGACCGTCTTAATTCCAGGATCGTGGTTAGTGAGGAAAAGGCCTCCATTCTCACCAACCTACATGCTTGCCTGAAAGAAAGGGATGCTCCAAGCCTGGTTATAAAAATTGTCCACAAGATATTCACTGTGGAGATAAACATTAGCCACGCTTATATGAGTATTCTTTTCCCTAAGATATGTTTAAAATCTTTAAAAAATCCAATTCCTGAAGTTAATATAGGTGCCAGCGTGAGAAGCCCTAAGCCGTCAATTTTCATTCCACCAGGAACAAAGAGTTTTTTTCATATGTGCAAGAATTGCCAAATTCAGTCAAGACTGGAACTTTACTGTTTTTTATTTTTATAGTAGCAGTGTTTTGCCCATAGGGGAAAAAAATAAAGAAACTAGGAAAAGAAACAATTCGCCACTGACTGGGAAACAGGACTGGGGGTGAAGGGTAGAAATCACAACAAATTTTCAGTTCCATCCAGAGCAATCTGCTCGGTGATTTGGTCTAACCCATAAGAGGATGTCAAGTGATGCTGATACAGGGACCTTGAAAATCACCTTTGTTTTTGTGGAAAAATAACAGAGGAAATTGAGGTGAAACTGCAAAACCTTCATTTTTTTTCATGAAACCAGCAAAAGAGAAGGTCTTCTTTAGCTGCCAGTGCAAACGTTTGTGCAAAGTTCAACTGCCAAATGTCCTTTTATGCCTGCCAGTTTTCATAATTGAAAGATACCTTTTACATGAACTTGCCAGTTTTGTATGGGGCGAGAGCTGCCTCCCTACGGGCAGGGGATGGCTCTCTCCCTCCTGGCGAGACCCTGTTCCCTCAGGGCCCCACAGAAGACCTGACACCGCGGGGCACATCACCAGAGAGGTACGGCTGTGACGCTGAGACACACGATGGCCTCCGCTTTGTATTCTGCTAGGTTGTGATGAGAGGCGACTAACCTCTGAACTGAGCGGTGCTGGCAATCCGCTCACACAGGAGATCCTTCTGGTCTGCTCCTAATTAAACCAAATCTCTTCTTTTTGAAAAGCCACAGGACATCTGAACTGGGAGAGTGACCGGTAAGTAGAGGGAAGGCAAACACTAACCCATAGGAAATGGTTGTTTCTGGAGAGGGAGAGGCTGCGTAAAGACACTAGAAGGGTGTCCTTCTGCGGGGTGCTCCATCAGGCCTTTAATAGGACTGCTCCAGCTAACATGTTACCAGCCTTTTCAGACCCATCTCCACACTTAACTCAGCAGGAAATTAATATTTGAACTCACCACTTTTTTTGAGTTGCAAATTCAATTTTAAACTTTTTATTTAAAAGGCCTCAAGAATATCTGTCACACCAGGCAGAGGGATGATAATAACATCAAACTTTACGAATCATTACTTTCCGATCAAGGCCAACAGACTCGCTTACACGGACACGGTGAGACTTTTCATAAGCGGCAGACTCCATCCAAGTTCTCCTGCTTCTATTTGCCAAAGAAAGGGAAAGGATATTACATTTTAAAATGAAATTCCTCCAAATAAATTCCTACCAAAGCTGAGTGTCTGAGAGCTCTGGTGGTGCATTTATGTTCTAAGTGCTGATCTAATATCACTTATATAATAAGCTTTAGTCTCCAGTGGGGCTGGCGGACAAAACTGAAGAATGTTGGAAGGGCCGCGCGTGAGTCATGGGGACCAAACAGGCCTGGGGACCTGACACAGAAGGGCTCTCTCGGCCCACGGCAACCCTCTCTCCAATTCAAGTCCGGAGGACTAGTAATGGCCCCTAATTCATGAAAACTCAGGGAGGCATACAAGTTGGATATTGAGAGTGATACTTGCTAATATTTTTAAAGGGTCACTTCAAAGGAAGACTCCATATTCTTAGCACTAAATCCAGTTCCTCAGAGGCTCTGACTGCATTGTCATTACAAAGAGTGAATCTCAGATATGCAAACAGCCAGCACTGGTCAATAGGACATGCATTTTAAATAAGAAAGCCAAATGCCTACAAATCCTCAACATTAAACTGCATTCATCCCATTAGTTTGGTCAGTTACAGGACTGGCCTGAGGTTTGCTAAGTAAATCAACAGTGTAAAGAACTGTAATTTAAATAGCTTAAGACAAACTGTTTCTTAAAACCCTTTAAATAATCTAGAAGTATTTCTTCAACTATAAATAACTGACGTTAATTATAAATAATGCTTTAAGAGTGGCATGCTGGTTATAAATAATGCTTATCTGTATGTTTTCCAAGACCCCCTAGTGTAAGGTATTCCGTGTCTAAGAAGATGGTAAACTCTTTAGCTCTAAATATAGTTTATTAAAGCATGTGTCTCACAAATTCAGGTTGCCTTTCCCCCATTAGTCTTTTTACTGTGATCCCTTTAGTGCATTTGTTCCCAGATTGTTAACTCATTGCAGGACTTTAGGCAAGTTATTCAACCCCTCTGAGCCTCAGTTTACTCCCTGAGGGAACTAACAGTACCTATCTGACCAATGGATTAACATATGGAAAGTGCTTAGTGGGGTATATGGAACAAAGTAGGCAGGAAATAACAGCTATTACTTATATTAGTTGTGGTCCCAGACACTGAATGTGGGGGTCCAGCTGCTATTTTAACACACCAAGTTATAATTTCCCAGATTTGGGGGCCATAAAGCTATACCGGGTAAAGTGACTTTGACAACTGCCCCAGGGGGTGTTTATACCAGACCAAGGGAGGAAGAGACGCTGCAAGCATCGCCCTAGATAATCCAGCACTGCAGCTAATGAGGTGGGTCCTTTAAGGCTAAAGGGACTTGGCAAACTTGGGTGGGTATCAAGCCACAAGTGAGGAATCCACACAGAGATTCAGATAATCACCGAGATTAAATCACATCCCACCATGTCCCAGTCCACCACCCTCTCCGCAGGCTGCCTCACAGATGTGAAGGTCAACATAGTGACTTCAACACGATAGCTTTGAGAGGTTTGTGCCACCTCATCCAGTTTCTGGAAACCTAATTTTCCCAACTCCTAGGCAGCTTTGTAGCCACAGCATTTGAGAGCTAGTTGGAACCTTAATCCACAAGAATGCCAGGTTCCAGTGGGAAAGAAGGAGTCTGTCACCATTCCCACGTGCAACACTGCATCTCCTGTGGGAAGAGAAGGCTTGGAGGGGGCACTTTGAAGTGGACCAGTGGGTGTCCTTGAGCCCTCTGTTTACCCATAAACACTCCCTTTCATTCCCATTCAACTCAACTGATCTTCACTGAGCTCTTTCTACCTGAGAGGTGATGTGTGATGCTCTGTGGAGTTAAGAGGAATACTAAGATATGGCTTCTGTCCTCCATTTACAAATGCAGGTGCCACTTCCGGGCCTGTTGCTATTGGCAACTCCAAGTGTCAGACCTGTGGCTCGGCTCTGCCTCTAACCTTCACCAAGTAAGGCACATGCCAACCCAACACAATTCTCTACTTTGTGCCTTTCCTCGCTTAGGAGGAGTTGTATTATATGAATATCCTTTGCAATAAACACATTTACCTATCTCTTGATGGTTTTATATCTTACAAGTGACTTCATTCAAGTCTCATTCAAGCCAGAGTATCTGGTCAAAAGGAAGGTTACCTTACACTCCTTCCCAGTGAACTGGGATCATTTTTTAATACAACATAATTTTCCTTTCCTAGAAGCCCTTTTCTTTCTCAGATCTGCCACTTACATGCTGGGAGGCATCCTGGACAAGCTGCTGCCCCTGTCGGTCTCATCTCTGGTGTGGGGTGGTCACACCCCTATTGATCTCACAGAGCTGTTGTAAGGCTTAAATAATAAAAGGGAGAGTCTGCATGGAACAGTGCCTGGTACAGAGTAAGCAACCAATAGGTTAACCATCATTATCGTCATCATTTTTAAATTACAATAATCCTAGCTATAGTACTATCCAGCTAGTATGTCAGGCATACTCTTTAAAGCAGTGTCACAGAAGAGCGAAATGGTTCCATACCTATCACAGTATCTCCTAGCACCCCAGAATGCCATTATACCATCAACCGTGCCCATGTGCCTTAGAAGATAAAACCACCAAACAAGAAGGTGGAAACTTTAATTTTAGCCCTAGTTCTTCTGTGAACTTGTGTGGCTTTGGCCACGTCATTTAGTAGGGCTTCTAGGTGAATATAGAATGCCCAATTAAATGTAAACCTCAGATAAACAACAAACTTGTAGTGTAAGTATGTACTAGCAAATGCTAAAAAGTTATTCATTATATATATGAAATTCAAATAAAACTGGGTGCGCTTGAATTTGCTAAATCTGGCAACCCTCATTTAATTTCTCTGAACCTCAATCTCTTCATAGATAAAATAACTGCTTTAGATTAGGCCGGTGCTTCCTTAACCCTGCAGAACACTATTTTCTAGGAGATACTTTTTAATTTTAAAAAGGTAATTTTACAATTAACTTTGGAAATGTAGCAGGCTGTATCCCCCTTTTAGAGATTGACAGTGCAAAATAGTATATTGAAGGCTATGAAAACTCCAGCAGTAAATATACCTGTTAACTTTGTTTAAGCAGCATTTCCCTAAGGCATTTGTTCACTAAATGGTACTTTAGCATTTATGAATACCAGTAGCACACTTAGGATATAACACACCTGGCAATACCTAAGGATCTTTCCAACTCCAAAAGTTTATGCCAGGATCCAAGAATGAAGGCCCAGAAACAATATAGTAGTAAAGCCCCTTCTCCACTTCCTGACCCCCAACCCCAGAAGCAAAATGTAAGCATTAACAACCTACTGAGCACAAGATGCCATCCATACAGCCCAGATTCCTGACCTCAGCTGTGGTCAGAACAGACAGTGCCACCAGAAACTGAGAGTCAAGATCTTTTTATTTTTTAAGTAAAGCCTTTTTTAATTTTCTAAAAGTTTTATTATACAAACAATAATCCCATGATCCATCTTCCCACACACCTTCAGTTGTTTTCACCGTACTTGTGGTAAAAATGTTTTGGTGTATAGTTAAGCAGTGTCAGGTGTATTACATTGTTGTGCAACAGATTCAGAATTTTTCATCTTGCAAAGTTGAAACTCTATACCCACCAAACACTAATTCTCCTTTCTCCTCTTCCCTGCCCATGGTAACCACCTTTCTACTTTTTGTTTAAATGGTTTTGAATATTTTAGATACTTCATATGATTGGAATCACAGTATTTGTCCTTTTGTGGCACAGTGTTTCATTTAGCATACCATCCTTGAGGGTTTTGATGCTGTAGCATATGACAGAATTCCCTTATTAAAGGCTGCAAAATATTCCAGTGTATGTAAATACCATGTTTTCTTTATCCACCCATCTCTCAGTAGACATTTGAGTTGCTTCTATATCCTAGCTATTGTGAAAAATGCCGCAATGAACAAGAGTGTGAGATATCTCTTTGAGATCCTACTCTGAATTCTTTTGTATATATACCCAGAAGTGAAACTGCTAGATCATATGGTAATTCTATTTGTAATTTTTTGAGGAAATCTCATACTGTTTCACATACTGACAACATTATTTTACATTCCTACCAATAGTGCAGAAGGGCTCCAATTTCTCCACATCCTTGTCAACACTTGTTATTTTCTGTTCTTTTGATACTGTCCACCCTAATGGGTGTGCAGTAATATTTTGTTTTGTATTTCTCTTATGATTAGTAATATTGCTCATTTGTAAAATGCTTTTTGGGAGAGTCAGGATATTTCACATTCAGCACTCACATAGTATGAAATACAGACACTTACATAGTATTTAGCTTTTTTTACTTCAGTGTTTAAGTGACACTGCACTCAGCTAGTGTCGGTTAGAGAATATGTAAGATCTCAGTTGGTCCTACTTTTCACCAAGTTTGCCAGGGAAGCTAAGCCAACCTTTATCCTTGTTAAGACAATAGAAGTTTTAAAAAAATAGTGACCTATTTAGATGTGATTAAAAGGAATTTTGAGAATTATCTAAAAATGTATTTCATTAAAAGTATAGAATTTGAGGTGTTGTCAACAAAACTGGGAGAGTAAGAACCTCTGAAAATCCTCTTCTACATAAAAGCAATGAGATTAACTTTTCAGAACTCTGGAAATTAACCAAAAGCTTATAGCAATGTAATGAGTGTTTGTTCATACAAAAGGCTGAATCTCAGTAAGTATGGAGAGACTTGTGGCATTTTAACTTGTACTCTTCCTATATCACTCCTCCACCCAATTTCCCACAGATCCACTGTAGCCCTGAAAACAAATAGCCCACAGTCGTGTTGAAAGAGCTGTACTATGACCACTGGAGGAGCAGAAAAATGTTAGTTTTTCTTCAAATATCCATTTCCAGAGAGCTGTATTATTTGACCTGCCTGGAAGTACCCTGGAGAACCCCCTTGCAAGACTCTCTTTATTTGACTTGAATCACAGGCCACTTACTATAAATAGCCTTATCCTCAAGGGCATTTGTTAAAAAGCATCAGAGGCAAGTGATGAATATTGCAGCTGCCTGAATATTAAAGTAGTGGAAAACAGTTGGTACAAACAATAGACTAGCCAAAATACTTTAAAGGAAAATATAAGATGTCCATAAGTGACTCTGAAAAGCTCTAACCTACTCCAGGGTAGAAGGCACATGCATGTGTGCGGCTGTGTGCAAACCCATCATGGCACATGATTAAACTTGAGGCCCTGCATAGGTAGAAAATGAAAGATAAGTCAGAGTTGTCAAGTTCTGGGCTAAGTGTTGAAAGGTGTACTCCAACATGTACGCAGACTCCTTCAGCAAAGACTAGGAGACTTATTGATTCCAAGCGTCTAGGAAAATCTCTTTCTGATTATTAGCTGACAAGAGCAGATACTTCAGTGACTACACACAACAAAAACTATAGACTGCAGAATTCATTCAGAAAAGTCACTAAGTCATCACCACCACCAAACTCTAGGAGTGAGGGAGTCTGATTTCCATAGTGGCCACATTATATTATTTTAAATATCCAATATTTTCAACAAAAAATTACAAGGCATGCAAAGATAAAGGAAAGTATAGCCTAAACATGGGGGGCAAATGTAGCCAAGAGATACCGTCCCTGAGGAAACCCAGACATTGGACTTACTAGACATGGACTTTAAACAGCTATTTTAAACATGGGCAAATAACTAAGGAAGTCATATCTAAAGAATTAAAGGTAAGTATGAGAATGATGTCACAATAAATAAAGAATATCATAAAGAGATAATGATAATAAAAGTGAACAAAGTACAAATTCTGGAATTGAAAAATATACTATTAAAATGAAAAATTCACTAGAAGAGCTTAATAACAAGTTTGAGCAGGCAGAAGAAAGATTCAGTGAACTTTAAGATAGGTCAGTTGAGATTAGCCAGTCTCTGTAATAGATATTAATAGGAAAAAAGAAAAATAAACAGACTCAGAGACCATCAAGCTTACCAACATATGCATAAAGAAGTTTCAGAAGGTGAGGAAAGAAAGGAACAGAAAGAATATTTGAGAAATAGTGCCTGAAAACTTCCTCAACTTAATGAAAATCATTAGTTTAGACATCTAAGAAGCTCATAAACTCCAAGTAGTATAATGTCAAAGAGAATCGTATCTAGTCATGTCATAATAAAACTGCTGAACTACAAAAAGAGGATCTTGAAAGCAGCGAGAGAAAAGAAAGATGTCAGGTACAATGGATCCTGTCTTGGAGGATTTTCTTATCTTATTAGAGTAATAGCTGATTTCTCATAAGAAACCATGAAGGGCAGAAGCAGTAGAATTACATATTCAAAGTGTGAAAAAAATTCTCAATCAAGAATTCTATATCTAGCAAAACTATCCTTCAAAAAATGAAGAGAAATTACAATATTCCCAGTACACTGAGATGATCTGTCACTAGCAGACCACTCTACAAGAAATACTAAAGACAGTCTGTTAGGCTAATAAAAAAGATGTGAGGCAATAACTCAAATTTGCACGAAAAAAATAATGAGCATTGGTAAAGGTAGCTACATAAACAAGACAGTATAAATGTATTTTTTGTTTATAAATCTTTTTTCTCCTAAATATATTTTTAAAGTTCATGAAGTAATAATTATAAATCTGTGTTGATGAGCATTCAATGTATAAATACATAATTTGACAATAGCAAAACAAAGGACACAAGAGAGAATGGAACTTATATGGGGCAAATTTTTATATACTATTAAATGTAAGTTGGCATTAATCCAAACAAGATTGTTACAAATTCAGATGTTAATTGTAACCCCCTGGGTAACTACTAAGAAAATAACATTTTTTTAAATATTGTAAAAGTAATGCTCAATGCACTACAAAATGTCTATTCAACACAAAAGAAAGGCAGTAATGGAAGAATAGAGGAACAAAAAAAGATACAAAAGATAGAAAACAAAGAACATAATGACAGTCATACAGTATGTTCTCCAGTTACAATGGAATGAAATTAGAAATCAATTAATGAAAGAAATTTGGGGAATTTACAAATATATCAAAATTAAGCTACATGTACTTAAAATAAGTGATTCAAAGAAGTCACAGAGAAGTTAGAAAAGAGTTTGACAAAAATGAAAACAAAAAAAATAGCATGACCAAATTTATGTGATTCAGTTAAGCAGCACTAAGAAAAAATTATTGCGGTAAATATCTACTATGAAAGAAAAAAGAGCTCATATTGGTAAATTAATCTTACACTCTAAGAAACTAGAAACATAAGAGCAAAGTAAACACCCAAAAGAAGGAAAGAAATAATATATATTTTAGTGGAAATAAATGAAATAGAAAAGAGAAAAACAATAGAGAAAATCAAGAAAGTTCTCTGAGAAGATCAATAAAATTGACAAACCTGTAGATTGAATTATCATGAAAGAAAGAAAGAACACTTTAATTGCTAAAATCAGGCATGAAAGAGGGAGCATTGCTACTAACCTTCCAGAAATAAAATAAAGGATTTTTATTTATTTAAAAAATAAAAAGGATTAATAGACTATTATAATAATTGTGTATCAGCAAATTATATAATCTAGATGAAACAGACAACTTTCTAGTAAGACACAAATTACTGAAACTGACTCAGGAAAAAATAGAAAACAATAATAAACCTATACAAGTAAAGAGATTGAATTAGTAATCAAAACACTTCCCACAAAAGAAAACTCTGGCACCGTATGGCTTCAGTGGTATATTCTACCAAATGTTTAAAGACACTTAACACCAATCTTTCACAAATTCTTCCAAAAAACAGCAGAGGAGATAATATTTCCCAACTCATCCTATGAGATCGGTGTTACCCTGATACCAAAACGAGCAAAGACATCACAAGAAAACTACAAGTCAATGTCCCTTATGAATATATGCAAAAAAAAAAAAAAAAGAATCTCAACAAAGTACTAACACAGTTAATTCAAAAATATAAAAAGAAAAGGAAAGAAATATAATAAATAATGAACTATCCCTGAAATTCAATGTTGGTTTAACATACCAAAATTAATCAGTCATACACCATATCAATAGAAGAAAAGAACAAAAATCACAGGATCATTTAAAAGTCACAGAAAAAGCATTTGATCAAATCCATGAGAAAAAATGTTATCGTGTTAAAACACTCAACAAAACTGGAATGGAAAGGAGTTTCCTCAACCTGATAAATAGTGTGTAATAAAAACCCCCAGCCGGCATCATACTTAATGCTGAGAGCTTGAAACCTTTCTTAGTAAGACCAGGTAAAGGATGTTTTTTCTAGACACTTCTACTCAACAATGTACTGGAGGTTCTCAGTAGGGCACTTAGTGATAAAAAGAAATAAAAGGCATCCAGCGTAGGAAGGAGTAAGTAAACATCTATTTGCTGATGATGTGATCTTGCAAACAAAATTCTAAGGAATCCACAAATATCTCTTAAAACTAATTAACCAGTTCAGCAAATTTGCAAGATATAAGATCAATATGGAAAAATCCATTGTATTTCTATACACTAGCAATAAATGATCAGAAAATGAAGTTAAGAAAATATCACTTACAAAAGCATTAAAAAAGAACAAAATACTTAGGAATAAATGTAACAAAACAAGTGTAAGACTGGTACCCTGAAAAATGCTAAACATCATTGAAAATAATTAAGAACACTTTAATACTGGAAAGACATCCAGTGCTCTTGGATTGGAAAATTTAAAATGATTAAGATAGCAATATCCCTGAATTAATCTATAGATTTCACACTCCATCAAAATTGCAGCTGCCTTTTTTCGCAAAAATTAACAAGCTAATCCTGAAGTTCATATGGAAATTAAAGGGTCTCAGAATAACCAAAACAACCTGAAAAAGAAGAACAAAATTGAAAAACTCACACTTTCCGTTTTGAGGGCTGTGACACAAAGCTGCAGCAATCAGTACCGTGTGGCGGTGGCATAAGGACAGTCCTATGGATCAATGGATAGTCTAGAACTAAACTCACATTTATGGTCAACTGATTTTTGAAAATGGTATCAAGACAATCCAATGGGGGAAACAGTAGCTTTTTTAAACAAATGGTGCTAAAAAAACTGGATATCCACATGCAAAATAATAAAGCTGGATTCCTGCCTCACACTATATACAAAAATGAGCACAAATGTATCCGGCCCAAATGTGAAAGCTAGAGTTATAAAACTCTGAGAAAAAATCATAACTAAAATCTATGAACTTGGATTAAGCAAAGGTTTTTTAGATATGACACCAAAAGCACAAGCAAAAAAAGAAAAAAATAGAAAAAATTGGACTTCATCAAAATAAAAAAAACTTTCGTGTTTCAAAGGACACCACCAATGAAGTGAAAAGTCAGCCCCACAGAATGGGAGAAAATGTTTGCAAATCACGTATTTGATAGGGGTCTAGTATCCAGAACACACAAAAACTTTTACAACCCAAGAATAAAAAGGTAAATCACCCAGTTAAAACACAGGGAATTTCTCCAAAGATGCACAGATAGCCAGCGAGCACATGAAGAGATGCTCAGGGTCATTAGTTGCTAGAGAAACACGGAAACGTAAACCATGGCGAGGGAACACTTCACACCCACTGAGATAGTTTTAATCATAAGAACAGAATAGCATATTGGTGAGAATAGGAGAGATTGGAACCCTCACACAATGTTAGTAGGAATATAAAGTGATACAATCACTTTGGAAATGAAGTGGGCTGTTCCTCACAAAGTCAAATACAGAGTCATAATATGACTAAGCAATTCAACTTCTGAGTATACATCCCAGGGAATTAAAAATATATGTCCACAAACACATGTGAATATTCACAGCAGCATTAATTAGATATCCAAAAAGGTGGAAACAACCCAAATGCCCATTAACTGACGAACAGATCAATGAGATGTGGAGTATTCAAACAAAGGATATTATTCAGTCATAAAAGGAGGGAAGTTCTGATACATGCTACAACACAGATGAATCCTGCAGACATCACGCTGGGTGAAAGAAGCCAGACATGTACCGTTTGCGGTGTGATTCCACGTAGATGAAATGTCCAGAATGGGCAAATCCACAGACTGGATGTGTGGTTTGCAGGGCCTGGAGAAGGAGGCTATGGGGGTGACTGCTAACAGATAGGAGGTTTCTTTTTGAAGTGGTGAAAATGTTCTGGAATTAGATTTCGGTGACAGTTGCACAATTTTGTGAATATACTGAAAATCATGGAATCATACACTTTAAATGAATGACCAGTGTATGTAAATTATATCTCAGTTTTCCTAAAAAGTCTAGAACTTGACATATTATTCTAAATATTTAAATTGGACGAGTTTTCATTTATGGAAAAAAAGAATTAGAGTAGTCATCAGGATCAAGAATGGAGAATGGAGCTTTTTAAAAGATGAGGAAAATCAGAAGGCCAAACCCTTCATGATTTTTTAGGTGAGCAGCAGGGGGAGCCCTTGTTAACAAATAAAATTAGCAAAAATAATATTTATGCTTTTGATCATAAAGTTAATACATCTTTATACAGAAAATCTGGATAAATACCAAATAAAGATAATTTTTCAAAAACACTGATAATTCCACTGTCCTGAAAACCACGATTAACATTTCACTTGTGCAAATCTTTCCAGTGTTTTTTCTGTGTGCACACATGTATGTTTATACAACCAAATCCACCTTTCTCACAAAAAGTAGAAATGTGTTTTTACATGAAGTTTTGTATCCTATTTTTTTCACTTCATATTATTTTTTACATTTTTCCAAAGTCTTAAATATTTTCAGGAATTTAATTTTCAGTGCCTATAGACATACTATAATGAATTAAACCTACTTTTAGGATTTTTCCCTGTTATAAATAACATTGTGATAAACATCCTTGTACCTAAATCCTTATATTTCTTTAAAATATTTTGTAGGGATAGAGTGCTAGGAGAGGAACTATTAGGTCAACTATGATGCACAGCTTCAAGTCTTTGCATACGTATTTGCCACATTTTCAACCAGAAAATTTGAAAAATCTTAATACTTCTCCCAGCAGTATATGACTTTTCTTTTTCCTGAACTTTTTCCCAAATATGTAATTGTCTATTTTGTTTGTTTAAAACATTTGCCAAATTGATAGAAATTAGTGTCTTCCTTTAATTATTTTTAAATACACAGTAAGCTTGAAAGATTTTCCATGAGTTATTGTCTAATTTTTTTCTGCTTGTACAAATTGCTTTTTTGTGAACATGGACAACTTTTCTGTTTAGGTTACTTATCTTTTAACTATTGACTTCTAGAAACTATTTTTAACCATGCTAAACTTTACATTTTGCCATTTTTTCCAGGTTATTCTTTGATTTATGCTTTTTCTTCTTTTTAACTAGGACTTCTGATGTATATAAGATTTTAACTTTTATATAAAAATGTGTCTTCTCTTTTTATAGATCCTTCCTCTATCTTTTTGTTTAAACAGTGCTTCCACATGGTGGGAAATGATGACTATTTACCAAAATTTCTTGCATTCCTTTGTGTTTTAATTTTTGTAATTTTATTTGATTCTTCCAGAATTTACTTAGGAAAAACATATGGGTCCCCTCCTTGACTCGGAAAATGAATATCTGCATAAGCTTCATTTCCTCCATGGATCTGACGCGATCAGGAATTATGTGTTCTCTTCTGTCTAGTCTTGTACCTCATCCTAACATTGGAGAAAAAGCCACATCAGTCAGTAATGTGGAAAATGTCCCAGTTTATTAAGGTATACGTTTGTACGATTACCTGAGACTTCGTACCTATTTCATTGAAGCTCTATACTTGTTTTTCACTCATTTCCAGATCTTGCTGTTTACTGTTTGGTGGTTTGCCTTGCTCTGCTTTCCCCCATATGGTAAAAGAGCTCTTTTCCCACTTACGACCACTAACTAGCTATGGGCGTTTTGTATAATGTGTATTTAGACATCATAATGAACTATAATAATTCTATATAATTTCTAGGTTTTCTAAATAGGTTAGCTTTAGAAATTCTAAATTCTCTCCAGCTCCATAACTTTGAGATCTTGAAACCAATTCAACTTTTTAGAATCACAGCTGTCCTGAGCTTCATAAACTTTTTTAAATTAAAAATTAATTATATAAAATGACCAAATAAAAAGTATGAACAACTCTGAAACATTCAGATTCTATTCTTCCACATGGATCTTAAAGGGGAAAGAGTTGCCATGAAGAATTCATTTACATTTAATAAAAAATTAAGTCCAAAATACTTTTAAAAAGGCATTAGTTCTATAAATTTTGCCAGCTGTACACCTTCTGTTAATCACCACCCCTAACGAGACAATATCTCCAGCCCCCGAGAAGTTCTCTGTGCCCCTTGTAGTCAATCTCCTGCCTCTCACCCTCAACCCTGGAAAGCTCTGATCTGTTTTATGTCCCTATAGATGCTGCATACTGTTTTATTTCTCAAGCCTCCAACTGGACCTAAATCCGGCCCAGCACCATGTCCTCTGCTGCTCACGTAAGAGCCACCTTTTCTCGGCTGACAGCTGACGGGTCAGCTCTGCGTCGGCAAACCTCAACTCCAGCTTCAGACGCAGCGGGTTCCTCCCGGCTGCCGCTGGGCCCACAAGCCCGACAGGGCAGAGGAACCTGCGGGAGGGGCGGTCCTCACAGCACGGAGTGCCAGTCACACATGTGTGTGTGTATGTATGTGCATGTGTGTGGACATGTGTGTGCGTGTGCGAGCGTGTCTGTGTGTGTGTGCATGTGTGAGTGCGTGACTGTGTGTGCGTGTGTGAGCGTGTGCCCTGCAGAGCCCCAGTACACATTTCGTTCGGCTACAGCATGAGTAGCACCCTGCATGGGCGACAAGCCAGCGAGTTCCGAGAAATGAACCCGATGGAGCCTTTCCCCTTGGCCATCGGGTAGCGGACCGGCGCGACCATGTGACCTGCTGGCGGGAGCGGATGGTCTGGGCCCCAATGGCCCCCCAGTCGGAGTGAGCAGGGACGCCCGGAGAGATCCGGGCCTGAGCACCCATGTCAGAAAATTGCGTGTTAACGTAGAATCACGCCTTCAAGCACAATGTCTGCAACAGTTAGGAAGGGTTTTCATGGTCTTTTCTTTTAAGGTCCGTTTTCTCCTGTGATACTTCTTTGCCCAGGTCTTCGCACAGCTTGGGCGGCCTTCTCGGCTCACTCAGAGTCCACCGTGAAGGAACCTGTCTGAGGTTCTGAGGTCGCCACTGGAGGGCTGTCTGTGAATGCAGGGCACGCGAGGGGTAAACTGCCTCAGTCTGCCCTAAACAGGTACAGCATGGAACTCGGTCTGCCTCGGGACCGTTGGAAAACTAAGACTGCCGTGGTTAAGGGAATGGCTAAGTCTAGCTTGATGTAGATATTTCTCTTTTACTTCTGTGCATATATATAACATTTTTTATTTGTCAGGGCCTCTCAGCATTTATGGTGAGTAGTCCTTATTCTTACCCTTTAAGTAACTATATTCGTTCTTACCCTAGAGGAAAGTGAGGTACAAAAGGCGGTGGGAGAAAAGGGCATGTGGTCAGCTGAAATCCAAACCCACAGATGCACAGCGTTCCTAGTCCACCTGAGTCTGGAGCTGACCACTTCACCTCAAGCACAGAATACCTGAAACTGTATGCCATGCAAAGAAGCTCGCTCACTCAGTACTTTTTCTCTTAATAAGACTGTTAATTGTTCATATAATTGGCATTTGCTTACCAGTACATATGGAAAGGGACGCTACACATTTTTTTAAATTGTGTGTAAAGGTTAAAATGGAGAATGTTCTATTTGCTAACTTTGTCCTCCACTGAGAAAGGCCCCTTGTCTGAGGCTCACTGATTTAAATGGCGTTTCACTGCATCCATCCCCCAATCTGCCTCTCTGCTCTGTGGACCTGCTGGCCGAATGGGTCTCCCAGCGCCAATCTGGACACTCATGAAACTGCAGCACGACCTGGGACAGCAGCCCTGGAAGGCAGAGTTGAACATTTTCGTCAACAGCCTTCTTTCAGGAACTTACTGAGCCCCGGGCTGTAATTTTCACAGCACACGAGCAAGGCGGAGGAGGGCTCTGGCCTCAGTGCCGCAGGAGTCCCACAATGCCTTAGGCACCACCTGCCACCCTGACCATCTCCCACGTGCAAAGTGCCAACCTGGCAATGCCAAGTTTACACTGGGATGAACAATCCCCTCCCCCGGGGGCTCTGCAGCCCCCCAGTACTCTGCCTTCTCCTGGACTCCAGGTCAGGGGAGGCCCACGCAGTGGAGTCAGGGCTAGTGGGCCAGTGGTGGCTGCCGAGTGATGGATGGTGACAGTAGAGTTAGATGTGCCATTTGCTTCGTCACAGCTCCCTCTGCCTGTCCCCCAAACCATCAGACCTCCCCACATACATTAATAGATATGTGTTAAGATCAGGTATTTCTTTTGGAGAAAATGAAATTATAAATAAAAAACTTTTATTGAAGTAACTTTTGTCCACACCAGGCACTGTACTAAGTACACTAAATGTGCTAATTCATTATCTCATTTAATTCTCAGAAGAACCCTGTACAGACAGATGTTGCAGCCCTATTTTGTGGAGTGGAAAGCTGAGGCCAGGGGAAAAAAAAACACCCATAAAGAGCCAATACTCAATAAATGACTACATCATAGTCATTTATTTTCAAACCACGTTCTGACCCAAAACCAGTGTTCTAGACTATAGTAAAGGTACTTCTGTGCACATTCCATATGTAGGAGCACCATAAATATCATATTTTAGTATTTTAAGTACTAAAAGAGATACATGATTTAATAAATTACAAAGGCAAGAATATACAATGGAGAAAAGACAGTCTCTTCAACAAATGATGTTGGAAAACTGGACAGCTACATGCAAGAGCATGAAACTGAACCATTGTCTTATACCGAACACAAAAATACACTCAAAATAGATTAAAGACTTAAATATAAGACCTGGAACCATAAAACTACTAAAAGAAACCATAGGCAGTAAACTTTTGAACATCAGCATTAACAGCTTCTTTCTGGGGACGTCCAGGCAAAGGAAGCAAAAGCAAAAATAACTGGGACAACAGCAAACTAAAAATCTTCTGCACAGCAAAGGACACCATCAACAAAATGAAAAGACAGCCTACAGTATGGGAGAATGTATTTGTAAATTAAAACTCTGATTAAGGGGTTAGTATCCAAAATATATAAAGAACTCATACAATTCAACACTAAAAAAGCCTAAATAACCCAATTTAAAAATGGGCAGAGGATCTGAATAGACATTTTTCAAAGAAGACATAAAGGTGGCCAACAGGCACATGAAAAGATGCTCCACATCACTAATCACCAGGGAAATGAAAATTAAAAACAGAGTGAGATATCACCTCATACCAGTTAGAATGAACACTATAAAAAGACAAGACATAACAGGTGTTGGGAAGGATGTGGAGAAAAGGGAAACCTCTACACTGTTGATGGGAATATAAATTAGTGCAGCCACTGTGGACAAAAGTATGGAGGCTCCTCAAGAAATTAAAAATAGAACTACCACATGACCCAGTAATTCCACTTCTGAATATTTATCCAAAGAAACAAAATCACTACTTTGGAAAAGATATATGCACCCCTATGTTTATTGCTGCATTATTTGCAACAGCCAAGATACGGAAGCAACCTAAGTGTCCATCAATTTATGAAAGAATAAAGAAGATGTGGTACATAAACACAATGGACTATTACTCAACCATAAGAAAGAAAGAAATCCTGCCATTTGCAACAACATAGATGGACCCAGAAGGTATTATGCTCAGTGAAATAAGTCAGAGAAAGACAAACACCATATATATTTAAGGTGTACAATTTGATGTTTCGGTATAGTATTTTGATCTATGTAGAACACTTAAGTTCTACACCTCTAGCAAGTGTCAAGTACTATACCATGCTGTTAACTCTAAATACTAACTATGCTGTATATTAGATCTCCCGAATGTATTTGTCTTGCATAACTGAAACTTTTATAAGTACCCAGAGAACTGCCCCCACCACCACTTTTAACCTTCCTCATCCCCATTTAACAGTTAAATGAGAAAAAGTTCAACTAGCATTCACTACACCCTGGGAACTAGCTCTCTGGTGATCATGATTTGTGTCTTTTCTCAATTGGCACCAGACTTTTATGTCAGGCGCTAATGAAAGTAGGCCTCTTGCAAAAAATGCAAAAAAAAAAAACCCAACTCTTACTGGCAAGGTTGAGGGGCAAAGCTCTCACTCTTGTCCGACGTGCTTCCATTGTGAAGGCCCACACACTCCAACAGAATGTGAGAGCCCTCAGGTCAGGAGCTTTGCTACGTGCATAAAAAACATTTTCATATCTTCATAAGCTTGATTCGTCTTTCCAATGCAGCAGGTATGTCTCTACTCTTTCTCTTTCTTTGTTTTTCCTGACCATCAAAAACTTTCTCTAATTTTTATGATGGATTGAAAAGCACTACCAGTCACTGGAGTGCATTGCAATGCTGACTAAGAGAGAACATTCAGCCCAGTTGCATTTTGAAAGCCACATCCTGATGGAGTCAGAGGGAAACTGCACCTGACTCTGTTAGGCAGCACCCTTCAATGCCTCACATAATGCCTCCAGGCAGAGTATTTTACCACCTGGTTATTAATTTTTCAGCATTATAAAAATTGAGAAAATTCATCCACTTTGCAAAAACAGTTAACTAACCCTAACACTCAACCCCACACTACAAACTAAAACCAACAATATCTAGAAACATATTTTGTTCCAATGTACCTTCCACTGTTAAAATGAGAATTGAGTTGGAAAAAATTGCTGTCAAAGTTCAAATGCTCTATGGAGCCCAAAGAAATCCTGCTTTCTGGTTTAGGAGCCCCTTCTTGGTATGATTTATTTCTCCTTAAGTTACTTCACTGAGGATTATGAAGGTTATAAACTGAGATATCCCTTCTAAAACCCAAACAGATAAAAGATGACATGCACATAAAAGATGACAACAGGTAGAGAAAGAGGCATGTAGCTTGAGGCATTCATATTTTATTTTTTTGTTTTATTTTATTTGTCTTGCTTGGGGTAGGGTTTGTATTCATAAACCTGGCTTTCTAGCAGCAGGTGTAACCCAACCCAACCCACCCTAACGTCCTGGTCTTTCTGGTTCAGACTGTTTCCTGACATGGAATGACTTCTGGGACGGTCAGCCAAGGAAATAACTGTGACAAGCCCTGAGAAATATACAAAATGTTTAAACACTGTACTAACAAGTTGAGTAATTATTGGCAGAAACAGGCAGGATCAAATGGAAAAACTAATTCTGAAGAGGGGAAAAAGAAATAATGACAGAAATCAAGGAAGCCAAAGGAAAGGAAAGGGAGGAGAAGCAAGCCAGGAGGGGGCGGCTGTTCTTTCAGGCAGTTAACAGCCGCAAGTGTGGGTCCTGGAAATGTCTGCTTGCCTGGAGCACCTTCCCCTCCCATGCTGGGCTGGACCAGCGCACAGCATCCTGTAAACGCCTGCGTTTCTTACGGGGTTTTCTGTGCAGATGCTCATCACCTCACAGGTGAACTGCAAGTACTTCACAGAAAATAAACCCGGGGTATTTGTATGCTCCAAGACAGAGAGGGAAGGAAACAGAAGTCAACGCACCGACCATCCTTCAGTTTGATCCCAGCCAAGGCTCAAACCAAATCTGTGTCCCTGAATGGCCACTCAGCCCCTTTCTCCTTCCGCCCCAGCAGGACATGGTCATCCGGCGCCCCTGGGCATTGCTAATCTGGGTATCACTGCGGCACAGCTCGGCCGACCCTGCAGTAGGCTGGACACCGCAGTGTAAGGATTTTACTGAAACATTATCTCTGACCATGGGGCGTTGCCACCATCAAGGAAGGTTTCAAATCCACACAATATCCTGGGATATAAAAATGGCCTGTATGCCTATGGGAGACCTGAAAGTCGCTCCCAGTTTAGCTTTTTGGAATCATGCAAATGTTTAAAGTAGGCCGCAGTGAAACTTAAATGTTTACTCAGCCCAGTTGCCTGTGAAGCTGGCACTGGGGCCGGGGGAGGAAGTGGTTTCTCTCTGAAGCTGCTACAAGGCCAGGAGCAGCCAGTCTTGGGGGCGACTCAGCCTCCCCAGCCCCTGTGGCCTCCTCTAGAGTGGTGGGGATGGGCGGGCTGTCCTTTCTCCTCATGGTAGAAAGGTAGCCACAAAAGAAGAAACACAAAAGGGTGAGCTGGAAATTTTAAGCCTCTGGACTCAAACACGTTTGTGAGAATCCCGCTGTGAAGAAACCAGGCCGCCGGCAGAAGGAGCGACTGTGCTGAACACTGAGCAAACTGTTCCCAGCAACTCGCCACCGAGCAGCTTTCATCAAACTGTGGGCTCCACAGGGTACATCCTCTTTCTCAGCTGCAGTTTGCCTTCCTGTGTCACTAAGAATGCAGAAGAGGGACCTCTGTGAATGCCCACCTCTGCATCTGGACCACCGTTTCCCTGTACAGACCATTACTCTGTACGAACAGGCAAACCCATGTGGCATGGATTCCTCTGAACCCCACTTCACCACCAGCTCCCACCCCACTGACCTGCTACCTTTACAATGAAACTGCTTGAAAGCATTTATACCAGTGCTGTCCAGTAGAAACAGGAGCCACATCTGTATTTTGATTTTCCCAGCAGCCACATTAAATTATTTTACTAAAAAGAAACAAGTGAACTTAATTCTAGTAACATATTTCATGTAAACGAACATATCCAAAATAATATGTCAACATGTAATTTTTATAAAAAATTACTGAGATTTTAAAAAATTCTAATCTGATCGCGTAGGTATGTCACGCTTACAGCACACTTCAGTCCCGAGTAGCCGCATTACAGGTGCTCAGTGGCCGCCTGCGTCTCGTGTCCTGCATTGGGCCCTGCGGTTCTGGACCGTCCTGATTTCTCCTCCCATCCTCTCTTGAACCCAGTCCTCTCAGCCTTTTGCGTTCAGCACGCTGCTGACACTGCTCTTCTCAAAGTCTCCAGTTATCTTCACTTTGCTCTTTCCAGAGGTCAGTTCTCAGCCTGTATCTCGCCTGACCTACAGCAACATTTATCCCAGGCTACCACTCTTTCCTGCTTGATAAACTTTCCTCACTTGGCCTCCAGGTCCCACCCTCTCCTGGCAGTCCTCTGACCTCGCTGGTTGCTGCCCTCAGTCTCTTGGTTGTTTAATTGTTATCTCTCTGCCCTCTGTTTTTTTGAATATTTTTTATTGAAGCATTGTTGATATACAATATTGGATCAGTTTGAAGTACACAACACAGTGATTGGGCAGTTACCCACATTATTAAATCCTTACCCCCACTCGTGCCGTTACTATCTGCCAACAGAGGAAGATGTTGCAGAAACATTGGCCATATTCTCCATGCTGCACTTCCAGCCCTGAGACTCATTTATATTGTAATTGAGATTTTGTGCCTCTTTATCCCCTTCACCTATTAATAATGTCCCATTGGAAGGTCCCAGGGCTTAGTCCTCCATCTTCTTCACTTCTTTATATACCCTGACTCCTTGGTGATCACATACATCTGTTTGTTAACTGAGCTCAAGTCCTGTAATCTCCATTTGGACCCATACATCTACATCTGGATGTCTCATGGAGATAAAGTTAGCAAGTGCAGACACTGCCCTCCCGATCTCTCCCTCCCAAACCTCCTCCTCCTGCCCCAGTTACAGCAGCTCCTTCCTCCAGGGCTGATGGGGCATCCTGCTCATCTTCTGCTCATACTCTACACCCAGTCCTTTAACAATTATCTCAAGTACACCTTTATAACATATCTTGAATCTGACTATTTCCCACATTGTTTGTCTTATTCCTTCTAGCAGGGACCTAGTATATACAAGATGGTCAATGATTATAGTAAGTGACCACTTCTTGAATCTGTGAGAAGCAGAATTAGGTTGATGTTCTATTGGTTTCTATCCAACTTCAGCTGGTGTTATAGGCAGTACAACACCAAAAAAATTTGGGGGTGGAGATAAGAGGGCACCAGAGATGGCCCTGGGTAAGGAAGGACAGACAAAATGGAATGACTGAATGGTGATCACTTGCAGCATAACCAGGTGGAATACCATGTCTCAGCCACTCCCTACTCACCCAAAGCCCCCAGCCTCGGCACGCTGACCACTTGCTCCCAAGCCTTTCCAGAACCACCGTCACTCTGTCTTGCTTGGTTGCTCCAACTGTAAAGACCCTCACGCCAATACCATGTGTGATCGTCCCTTTAAAAATTTTTTAATTTTGCAGTGTTCCTTTTGTCCAATTAAATGAGCCCCATTAAGATTCACAGGCAATGCACAAAGTTGTTAAGGGAATAGGAAGTGCTATAGAACCATCACTGGTGGGGACTGAAGAACAAAGACAGATCAGAATGAGAAGGGCTCCAGGCTCCAACACGGTACAGTCAGGAGACCTAAGACAGCCACTTAGCTGCAATTATCTTTTTTTTCCCTTTGCGTCTGAGCCCAAATAGACAAGTATTTACAGAGAAAGTGACACCCAGAGCAGGCCAGTCCACAGTGCACTATGGACACCAAAACCAGTATGTCCTTACCACATCCCAGCAAAATGCCCATACACATCTAAATCAATTCTCCCTCGACTTCTCTAGTGAATATTTTAAACTTTCTCCAGATCTCTAGTTTGCCCTTTTATCCCTGACTTCACCTTTCACTCATAAAACGTGACCTCACTTCTACTTCACAAGGAAAATAAAAGTCACGAAACAGGAGCTCCCAGGATGAAGTCCTTGCATCACATTCAGCCTCTTTCTTCTCTTCTTTTAAAGCAGAATTAGCCCTTTCCCTTAGCCCTTCCCCTTTCTAGAGACCAGTTGCTCCAATTATTACACTGGCCTTTTCTACCTCCTCTTTCTCCTTCAGTATTTATTATCATTATTCAGCATCTCCTCTCACTTGAATCTTTCCCACTGACATTTATACTTACTCCAATTTCTCTAATCTAAAAAGGAAAAAACAAACACCCTCAGATTTCATCCGTCTTCCCACATTTCCTCTTGTTCTCATCCCAAACTGTTCTCCACCCTGCCCCTGCAGCCTCTGTGGTCATTTCAGATTAGACCCCTCCCAATCCCACTCCACGTAAAACTCTTAAGCCCCGTGAATGATAACTGAATCCCTACCTATGCCTTCTGGCCTTGCTGACATGACCTCTGTCCACCTTTCCAGCTTTGCTTTGCACCACCCCCTCCCCCACTCTCTATGCTACATTTTCATAGCTCTTTTTCCATTCATCAAATGTATCACTCTCCTCTGTCTCCAGCACCCTTCCCAGAACCTCTAAATCAGATAACTCTTCTTCAGAGCAATTATCTCTGAAATGCATTTATCTCTGCAATTATTTGATAAGTAGCTATGTCCCTCTGTCAGACAGTGAACTCCAGCAGAGAAGAAAAAAATCCATCATTATTCCCTGAAGCCCATCTGGTCATAGGTAAAACACTGACTACATTTCTGGTGAATGAATAAATAAATGAGTCAAGACTTGCACAGAAGTACCCTTTATCCACTCAGCTCCAATCTTCACTAGAGCCTTTCTTTGCGAAGATGATAAATCTTGGTTTTCTACAGAAGAAATTGTCACAGCCACACCACTGGTATTCAGTTCCTAAAGCAAGCTAGATTGTGTGTTAAAGGAAGAAGCAGGTTTGAGAGTCTGGGGCTACCTTCTGCTCATCCTTGGACCTTCTTACTCATCTCCCGAAAGGAGGGCACTCACCAAAGCAGGGCAGTCATCTCCGCTTCTGTTATCCTTGGCATGTGTGTTGAGTAACATTTCAATTACAGCCTTCCTGTCCCTGATTGCAGGGGTCATTTGAGCCTAAGAGAGCTCACTCTTAACCCTGTTCAGGAAACATGTCTGGTGGTTGAATGTACCAGATGGGAACACAGGGTCAACACACTGCAGGGTTATGAACTCTGTGGGGCCTGTACACTTACAGGAGACAACTCTGAGATGTAAGCTCTTGGAAGAGATGGTCACAGAGTCAAGCTTTTTAGATACACTTCTATGGGATCTTACTTGCAAGCTGCTCTTTTACCATTAGCATAGAATCAACCACTCTGGGAAGAATTACAAGAAGGACAGAAGCATCTCATTTCCAAGTGAACTTCTAGAAGACCTTGGAGCGAGCTGCTCATCAGACACCTAAAGAGACTAAACACATTGGTGGCTAAAACAACAGCAGCCGAAGTAATAATAACAGGTTCTCATTATGGATCTGCTAGAAGCCTCACATGATGTTCATGGCGCCCCTATGAAATAAGAAACACCTTTTTATACCATTTTATATGTGAGGGAACTGAACCCGTGGAAGGTAATTTGCTCAAGGTTCCTCAGTTTGTAGGCCAGAAAGTCAGATTTCAAACCCAGATTTGTCTTAATCAAAACTCTTGATTTTTCCAGAGATGAAGATACCCGAAATAGTGCAGAGACTGGCTTCCAGAAGGTGCTGTATTTCTCCCGTTTCCTCATCTACCACCTGCATCCTTAGTTCAGATGTCCAGGTCTTTCCCTTTCATCCCAAATCCATTGTCACTTCCCTGAAAAAGCACAGAGTAAGATGTCCCAGAGAGATGGTGATTTTCCTGGGTTTCCTCCAGGATGAACTCCCTGAACTTCAGCTTCACCAACACCGAGCCAAAAGGCCCTCTGTCAGCTTTCAAAGCGCCCGAGCCACTCCCATCATGACTCACACTGGGTTGTAATGTCTGCCATTCTGTGGTCCTCTGCTACAGAGCTTCCAAACAGGCGAGCCGAGACCTGGTCACATTTGCATCCGAAGCTTTTAGCACTGTGTCTGGCATCTAGTTGGTGCTCAAATATGTTTTTTTGGACTAAACTGCATCAAGACATCCCCTTACTTCTCCCCACACCCTTAAGAGCAAACACCATAGCTTTTAAAGTGAAAAGTTTAAAAATAGAGAGAGAAAGGTCTGCAGGGACTCAGTGCCTGCCTAGAACAGGTTTATTGAGAGCAATAGAGAATGTACCCCTGACCCCACATCACCAGGCTAACAAGTATCAAGTAACAAGCAACAGTGGGGGAGGTGCTGGAAGAATTAAATGAGTGAGGAAAGAGACCCTCTCTGAGTCACAGCGCCAAGGAAAACCTAAAGCTGAGAACGGATGTGAGAAAAAGCCTTCTGGCAAACCAGCCTCCACCCTAGACACAAAGTATCACTAGAGGAATTCAAAGTCTACAGTAAGTTGCAGGTAACCATAGCAATGACATCCTCAATTTCAGCTCAAGTCCTGACTAGATTGACTTGATTATTACCATTAAGGCCTAGCAGAGTGAAGGGTGCTTATTTCCAGACATAAAAAAATCACACTTTAGTGTCTTCTGCACTACAGAAGGTGTCCAGCTCTCAACAAAAAAATTATACAGCATGCAAAAATAAAGCAAGAAAAACAACACACTGTCAAGAGTAAATCAGTAGAATCAGACTCAGATATGATACCATTTTTGAAACTTGAAGACAGGAAATTTAAATAACTACAACATTAAAGGCTTTACTGGAAAAGGAGACAACATGTGGGATCAAACGAGTAATTTCAGCAGAGAAATGGAAACTACAATGGGGGTCAAATAGAGATGCCAGAAATCACACATGGTTACAGAGAGGAAGGTGCCATTGAGTGGAAGGTTCAACACTGTTAAGGAAAGAATCAGTAAAACTGACTATAGGTCAATAAAAATTACCTGACTTGAAACACAAAAAGAAAAAAGAGTAAAAAAAGCAGAATGGAACATCCAAGGGATGTAGGATGATGACATGTACCTAAGATATGTTCAATTAGGGTCCTACAAGAAGAGAAAGGAACAGGGCAGAAGAAAAATTAGAATATAATGGCCAAGAATTTTCCGAACTTAATCATGGACACAAAATCACACATCAAAGAAACACAAAGTATATCAGGGAGGCACATGCAATACAAAACAAGCACATCAGCCTTAGCCATAACTGCCAAAAACAGGGGAAGGAGGAGAACATTCAAAGGCAGGTAAGAATAAAAGATGCATTAATACTGATACAAATAAATTATTGAATACATAAAAACTGAATAAATTAAAAGAGGAAGAGACAAAACTGCTTTTCAGAAGAATTCCAAATAACTTATGCAGATATCCCACCCTCAGTGAAGGGGACAATAACCTCCTACTCTTGAATATCGGGCTGTGCATACTGACTTCCTCCAAACAGTGCAAAAGGAAGGCATCCCTGGACAGTGGGAAAACCTGGCAAATGCGACCTCAGCCGGGCGAGCAAGGTCAGCAGCAGCAGCGATCAGTCACGCCGACAGTGAGTACCCAAGATGTAACATGATGCAGACGGCCCTCGCTCTGAGGTCTTTCTCCCAAACCCCACAGCCCCAGTCTAAAGATGAGAAAACATCAGAATAATCCAACACCTAGCCAAGTACTCTTTGAAACTGTCAAGGACATAAAAAAAAAAAATCAAAGGGAAAGCCTGACACTGCCCCAGCCATGAGGAGCCTGGGGGGACAGGATGACTAAATGTAATGTCCCTGTATGGGCTCCTAGAACACAAAGGACATCATGTAAAAACTAAAAAAATCGGAATCAAATATGGACTTTAGTTAATAATAATTTATCAATATCAGTTCACGAACTCTACCAGTTCTACTACACTAATGTAAGACATTAACACAGACAAAGCTGGGTCTGGTGTATATGAGTGCTTTCTATACTATTTTCACAAGTTTTCTGCAAATAAAAACTGTTCTAAAAATAAAGTTTATTAGAAACAAGAGAAAACTAAAGAAGCGCCGCACACAGAGAAACAAAGATAAGAACTGACTTCTCATCAGCAATCATGAACACCAGAAAAAAGAAGTTACATCTTGAAAGCAAAGATTACAAAAACAAAAAACAGAAAAAGAACAAAAAAACCCCCAGACAACTCAGAATTCTGTACCCAGCAAAACATTTTTTAAATAAAGGAAAAATAAAGATTTTACCCAAAAAGAATAAAAGGAGAGAGAGAGAGAAAATACATTGCCAGTAGACCTGTACTGTAGGAAATATGCAAAGAAGTTCTCCAGGCAGGACCACAATATCAGACAGAAAATTGGATCTACATACACAAATGAAAAGTGCTAAAAGAGAATGAAGATTTTCTTTAAAATACATTTTCATACTAGTTAGTGTTCTAAAACAACTGAATATGCAAAGCAAAAACAGTAGCAGCTTATTGTGCTATAACACAGTAAAATTAAAATGTTCACAAGGTATATACATTGGCAACTGGCATATACACAACTGAAGAACAGGAAACATACTGCTGTAAGATCCTTACACCATGTATGAAGCAATATATTACATGAAGGCAAACTCAGATTAATTAAAGATGTATGTTGTAACTCTAGGGCAATCACCAAAAGTAAAAATAAGAAAGGTATAAATGACAAGCTAATATTGGAGTTAAAATGAAATAATAAAAAATTTTAAATTACCCCCCAAAAAAGGCTGAAAAGGGTAAAAATAAATGAAGAACAGATAGAACAAATAGAAAGCAGCAAGCAAGTGGGCAGGTTTTGATCCAACCACATCAGTAATAGCATTAAATATAAATAATCTCAACATACTAATTAAAAGACAGAGATTATCAGTTTGAATAAAAAAGCAAGACCCAAATATATACTGTCTACCAGAAACTCACTTTGAATGTAAAGACAGATAAATTTAAGTAAAAGGAAAGAAAAAATGTATACCATACAAACAACAATCCAAGGAAAAACTGGCATACTCACGTTCATATAAATGAAACATACTTCAAAAGGAGTATTACCAGGGAAAAAAGAGAACAATAATCCCTTGACAAAGGGTAAGTTCTCCAGGAAGACCTAGCAATCCTAAATGTGTATTCACTGAAGAACAGAACTGCAAAATTCTTGAAGCAAAAATTTATTGAACATAAATGAGCAAGAGAGAAATTCCCATTCTTCTTTCTGGAATTTACAGAACAAATAGACTGAAGTCCTGATCATTACTATCAAACAAACTTACCTAAGTGACATTTGCAGAATATTACATGCAACAGAAGAATATATATTCTTATCAAGCACTTTCACAATATTCACTAAGATAGATCATATTCTATCACATAAAACAAACTTTACCAAATAAAAAAAAAGCAATCATGCTATAGCATTCTGTGGCCATATTGAGGTTAAATTGGGAATGAGTAACAGAAAGATATACATAAATCCCCAAATATTTGGAATTTAAACAAGTCACTTCTAAACAATGCATGTGTCAAAGAGAAGATTTCAAGGTCAACTGAAAAATATTTTGAATCAAATGGAAATTTAAAAGCAGCATAAGAAAGGTTGTGGGATGTATCTAAAGCAGTGCTTAGAGAAAAATGTTGGCATTAAGTCAATATATGAACACAGTCACAAAAATCCTATACAATTATTAGCAAACATAGATTGCAATATATAAAAATATATTTATTTTAAAAAAGAGTATATCATTACTAAGTAGGATTTATCCCATAAATGCAAGTCTGGTTAAATACTCAAATATCAATTAATGTAATTCATCATATTACAAAGTAGAGAAGCAAATAGTATGATCATCTTAATCTAGGCACAATGTGCATTTCAACACGTTTCAACAACCACTTAGGATAGAAAGTCTCAGTGAACTAGAAACAGGAACTTTCTTAACTTGATGGAGGGCATCTACAAAAAACCCATAGCTAACATATTTAGTACAAGACTGAATGCAGTTCTCAAAAGATCAGGAACAAGGCAAGAATATCCTCTCTCACTACTCATATGCAACATCATACTATAAATCCTAGCTGATGCAATAAGGAAGGAAAAAGAAATAAAATAAAGGCATACAGACTAGAAAGGAAGAAATGAAACTGTCTATTTGCAGAACAAATAAGGAGAAACACAGTATCTATAACAACAAAAAATGCTCCTGGAACTAATAAGTGCATTTAACAAGGTTGTAGGATAAAAAGTTATTATACAAAATCTACTGTATTTCTGTAATTGAGCAACGAACAATTGAAATTCAAAATACATAAAATAGTAAAATAAAAAATATAGAATAAACCATTTAGAGAACCAAAATTTATTTTGTTAGGTATAACCTAACAAAATGCATGCAGAATAGGTATGCTGAAAACTACCACCGATGAAAAAAAGCAAAGTCCTGCTTAAGTGGAGAGAGATAATTGGAATGTTCATAAATTAGAAGATCCAGTATTGTTAAGAGGTCAGTTGTCCCCAGATTGATTCATAGGTTACATGCAAACTCAATGCGCTCCACAAGAATTTTTTTGTAAATATCAAACAGAAAAGCTAACACAATTTTGGAGAAGAAAAAAATCAAAGTGATTTTTCTCAAGATTTGTTTTATCTATTCTCAAGATTTATTATAAAGCTACAATAAAAAAAGTTTTGTATTTATAAAAGAATAGGCACATAGATCAATGAAACAGAAGAGAGGCCAAAACATAATACAAAAACACAGTTTACTGATCTTTGATAAAGGTGCAAAAGCAATTCCATGAGTAAAGAATGGTCTTTTCAGCAAATTGTATTAGAGAGAGTGTGTGTGTGTGTGTGTGTGTGTGAACCTCACTCATACCTTGCACTTCATGCAAAAATAACTTGAATCAATCATAGGCTTAATGTAAAACATAAAACCAGAAAAGTTCCTAGAATAAAACACAGGAGAAACCTATGTGGCCTTATGTTAACCAACAGATTATCAGATACAACACCAAAAAGGACAGTCTGGAAAAGAATATATTTATATATTGTACTTCATCAAAATTAAGAGCTTTTGCTCTGTAAAAAATACTGCTCTATAGAAAATAATTACAAATAACATATCTGACAAAGGACTTATTTCAAGAATATATAAAGAACTTTCAAAACTTAGTAAGAAAACAACTCAGTTTAAAAATAGATAAATACTTCAACAGACACTTAAAAAGGATACACAGACAGCAAAAAGGTACATGCAAAGGTTAGCTGTTGGGGAGATGCAAATTAAAACCACAATGATTGTATCTACTAAATGATTTAAAATTAAAAAGCAAACAGACAATACCAAGAGTTGGTGAGGGTGCAGAGCATCTGGAACTCTTTTACTTTGCTTGATGGGAATTCAAAATGCTACAGCACCTTTGAAAACAAATTTAACCATTTCTTGTAAAATTAAACCTACACTGGTCATATGGCCCAGCAATCTCACTTGCAGGATTCTACCCAAAAGAAGTAAAAACATCTGTTCACACAAAAACTTGTATGTAAATGTTTATAGCTGCTTAATTCATAACCACCAAAAACTGGGAACAACACAAACATCCCATGCGTGAACCAGATAAACAAGCTGTGGCAAATCCATACAATGGAATACTACTCAGCGATAAAAAGGAATAATCTGCTGATACATTAAATAACATGGGTGAATCTCAAATGCATTTTGCTAAGTGAAAAAAAGTCATACCCAAAACACTATAAACTCCAGATTGCCTTTGCATGATGTTCAGGAAAAGGCAAACCTATAGGGTGGAGAACAGATCAGCAGCTGCCAGTAGTAGGAGGTGAGGAGAATTTACTACAAGTGCAGCATGAAGACATTTTTGTGTGTTGATTGTAGTGTATGACATACAACTCTATCCCCTTGTCAAATCTGTACACCATAAAGAGCAAATTTTATAGTATGCAAATCTAGATGTGAAACAAAAATAAAAGGTCTTTCATTCAAAGGAAAAGATGGAATTGAAGAAAAACAGTCCATCTTTTATAAACATGGTCAACCTACAGAAAGGGACCTGGCCCCAAGAAAAATCATTGCTTTACCAAGCCATCGCAGGCCCCCAGGCCCTCAGGCAAGCTCTGTGCTTCACAAAAGCATTTTTGTAAAAAAAAGAGTGCACTTCAAGGTGGGATGATCAGATCAGATCTACCCTGACAGCCCCTCTCCGTTATGAAGGTCCTGATAACAGACCAGCACTGCAGAGTGCCTCAGCAAATGTCACTCCTTTCCTGTTCAGCAAGCCCGGGACTGGAAAGCCTATAAATGTGCTATTTCAGCGGTTTGAAGCAGCTTATCATGATTTTTCTGAGCATCTGGCCTCAAGACTCTGGAACCCTTCTTAATGACATTTAATACTACCATTATGTAATTGAATCCATTTCGTCAGTGGAGCGGGAATGTCATCAAACTGTAATTCATTTCACTGTCTTCCAGCTCTCGGACCCTCAAGTCCCAGAGTCCAGAACCCAGGAACGTGGGGTAGGGAGAGACCCTAATCTGTTCCCCTCCCACGGGCTCCTGGGCCAGGCAGAGAGTCTGCACTGCTGGGTTATCCACAAAGTTATCACCAGACTCTGGGGCCTGGGGGTTCTCAGAGCGACCTGCAGAGCCCCTCTCACCTGTCAGGGCCTTAAACTCCCTGATGCTGAGTGACACCCCTGCTTTGCTGAGTCTCAGTCTGCGCCCAGAGCATTTTGGGAAATGCAATCACATCAGGAGATGGTACTTTTTTACATTGGTTGCCCCCTTGATGTTAAGCACCTGGCACTTTGCCACCTAACCGTGCAAGTAGCCACATTATTATTGAAACCACATGTTCATTAGCAAGGTTGGCAGGAAGTCAACCTTCACTGTCCAAAGTTAATGCTATGTTCCATTATGGTCCAGACAAGGGGACAGTGTAGGATACAATTTGGGCATGAGAACAAACAGCTTTGTTTGAAGAAATCTGAGTCTTCAACTGTTAGAAATATGATCCAGTTTCTATCTTGACATATGTCTGCACTGATGTTTCAGAGAGGGACATGTTTTGAGAGAAAATACCATTCTTTCAGTGTTATCTTGGCAAAATTGTATTTAATTCTTTCCACCACTTGCAGGGACAACCAGAGTCCACCGGCTTCTTGCTGTGCTAATCACTCTTCATCCCTGGAGATTCATGCAAGAGTGTTTCACTTAATATAAAGGAGTGACTCAGAATCATTGCTTTCAATTAGGAAAGCCTGAGAGAGTTCTGAGAACAGTGTTCTCTTCTTTTAGAAGTAGAGAGGAGGAGGGTTATTAGGACAGGGAGTGAGGGAAGGAAAGAAGAGAGGAGAAAAATGTATGGGTAGAAAAATTACTTGCACACTCCGTGAAGCCACCAGTTGCGCACACTGTTTTCCTGAGGTGTAATCAGATTGCACACATTCTCAGCCTTTCAGACATTATTTATGTGCAATGCTTACTTACTGTTTTGCTCCATCCTAATAGACGTGCTGGATTTTTAAATCTTCTTGATATTTATTCTCATGTGTGCAGCTCACACATAGGTCAAAGGGCGTGAATTTTCCTGTATCCCTTACTGGAAAAGCAAACCCATATTTTGCAGGTGCGCTCAACAGAACTGCCAAAAGCATTTGTTCAAATCTATTAGTTGAACTGTTACAAAAGAGTTTCTTAGAGCCTAGCAGAAATTCAAATCCCTTCTTGTTTATACGTGGCAATCATAAAGCAGAATTTTATAAATTTAGAAATCTACATGGCGGGAAATGGATTAAAGTGTTTTTATGTTTGCTATAGTGGCATTGAAGACCAGGGTTTTTCCTCCAGATGATCCATGAGGTATTATAACCCTCCTATGCTCGGGTAAGTCTATCATGATAAGATATTTTCTAGAAGTGTAAGGATGACCTAACCTTGCCAGTTTCTCTCCAAAGAAGTCATAGTCCAGCCAAAATGAGGCAGTACTCTGAGGTTGGAGGGTCAGTCGATGGGCCATGCCGGACTTCCTGAGATGGGTCTGAGCTGAGGCTGTATTGCTCCAAAGCAGTGCACTTATTTAGACCCCAGTGAAACCAGGATACTAAGTTATGAGGAAAAGCACTTTGGAAGAATTTGATAATTTATTTATAAAAAGTGTTCAAGTAATCACATGAAGAAAGCCAGAATAGCTTCTACTCTCTTCTTATTTATAGTGGATTGCTATTTTTCTTCTAACTTGTGTGTGAAGGGCATGGTCTTTATAGTGCTGCAAGCCTGTCAGAGTTTCCTGCAGTTCTGGTGGCCTTGCTGTCCCATGTGAGACCTGGTGGGGGAGGCCCTGGCCTATTTGGTGAGCATCCTGTCTTTTCTGATTCAGACATCATCCCCATGTGACATCTCCCCAGAACTCCCAGTTCTCATGGATTGAATAAAAATTTCAGGGCTTCACCTCTCTCTTCCACTCCATGCAGATTCAAGTTCAACCCATCTGACAATAGGAAAAGTCTCCTTTTCCTGTGTAAGCAAAGGGTTAATACTGACAATGTCCTAAATGTGCTTCCTTATGCAGGCGCTTGCACGTCTGCTTGGAGCCGCTCCGCCTGCACTCATTTTCCTTACGGCCTTTCACGAGAAGCCAAGGAAGAGGCCCATGGTTTATTTGCATTCGGTGTGTTTGAAGACATAGTCCCCACAACTGAAAAGGCAGGTCGGAGAAGGAACTTGCTGAAGTGCAGACAGAGCATCTCCCCCAAAAGAGCCGTGTATCACGTCAGTCATGAGCTAATGGTTCTTAGGAATTGCACCCATATCTGTGAGTACATGGTGGACTGGAAAGTTCTCAAAGTGTGTATGCTTCTTAAACCCCCATCCAGGCCCTTACATTCTCTTCCTATACCAATAAATTGTTCCTTTCAAGAAGAAATGGGGCTATGTGTCATTCATGGTGGCCTACCTGGCTGACCTGGCAGCAAAGCGTACATTTGTTTTATGTATAATATATAAATACATATTTAATATATGTATATTATAGTTATACATATTGTATTATATATAGAGAGATGATACATGTATCATGCCAGCTAATGAGAAGTAGGCTTCATAAGGAGGCATGCTCTGACTTTGCCTATAAACTAATTTTGGTGGCTGGTCCCCAAAGATCGCCCCAGTCTACCCTCCTTGTAGGTACAGACTGCTCTTCTCATCAGAAGACGGAGTGTGGAGAGTATCTCCCTTCTCCGGGAGTCTGTGACCGCTGGATAGACTGCGGAAGAATGGTCTGGGACTTCCACTCTGGGACTACCCAGACATTAAGAAGCCTCGAGTTGCCATGCTGTGAGTCCAGGACACTGCTGGAGGCGGGGGTCTGGAGGACAGGCTGCGAGAGCTGAGACATCGTGTGAGCACAGAATCAACGCAGAGGAGTCCCAAGGCGGACACCAGTGTTGGCCACAAGCTCCCACCGTCTTGGGAAAGTGTGCGAGAAAGGCCAAGAGCCGCCCAGGAAAAGAACCTCAAGATACAAGTAAGGTTGTTGTTTTAAGTCCTGGGGTAGCTTCTTGTGCCGTAATCAATAAATGAAACAGTATTCTTTCAAGCAGCTATCCTTTTGTTCATTTTGGCAAAATGGCAGCTTCAAATTGTAAATAGAATGATACTTAAAAGATAAGCCTTTGTTGTTAGTTTTTTGATCTGGGTTTTTTTCTGTGTAGATGAGTGGATATTGAACATCATATTTGATAATTCTCATACAATAACATTTGAATGAGCTAAACAAAAACGTTTAAATTACATCACTCTCAAAGCACAAATGATTTGTCAAATAAGAGGGAGAGTATTTGGCATAATGTCATTAGGGCTTTAGCACTTCCAAAAGCATTTTCAAGAAGTTTCCATATGCCTGGTTAACATCTCCTACATCCAAAGTCTGACCAGTGTTGTAAGGAAAGAGACATTCTCTAAGTTGTCTATTTATTTATCACAGAAAATTCTGAACATATTCAAATGCAGAATAAACTCCCCTGTTCAATGAACTCCCATGAGTACCCAATGCTCTATTTCAACAGCTACCGATTCACCACCACCTGTTCCGCCTGTGCTCCAAGCCACTCCCCCGGCCCCTGATCACGGATGCGCATCCAAGAAAACATTATTTCACCCATAAATATTTTAAAGGATTCTTAAATAAAAGATAAAGAATCTTTTAAACACAAAACCACCACACATTATATACCTAAAAAATGTTTAACAGTGATTTCTAAATAGCTTAAATTTCCTATTAGTGGTTAGAGGATTTTTTTTTCTTTGAGCTTCAAATAAGGTCCACACATTGTTATTTGTTGACATGTTTCTTTTAGCTGTTTCTTCTCTTCCTTTTTCCTTTGCCTTTTGTTGAGAATACTGGATTGCTTGTCCTACAGAATTTTCCTCAATCCAGGTTTTGCTGACCGCATCCCCTCAACCTCATTGAACATGTTCTGCTCTTGTGATCCTGTAAGATGATAATTCGATTTAGACATGATCAGATTCAGTTCAATATTTTGGCAAGAATACTTCATAGTGGTGAAACGAAATTCAGCCAAGAAGGACATATGATGTCTAATTATCTCTCTTTGAGTGATGCTCCTGAGTTTTGTGTCTCAGGAAGTTATCTCACCGTGTTTTCTTCTGGAAGAAAGACATATCTCCACATGGAAATATCTGACGCACATGCAGTCTGAGAATCCAATTCAACCTCTTTTCAGAGGCCATCCAATTTCTCCAACAACACTTCTTAAAAATCCATCTCTTTCCCACTGACTTGCATATGTAATTGATTCTGTTTCTGGGTTTTCTATTCTGACGCATCTGTCTGTTTATTCATGCACACAAATCTCTCTCTTTTATTGTACATCTTATATGTGTTTTATGACCAGCTTGTGCTAACTGCATTCTCCATTTTTGTTCTTCCCTGGTTATCCTTGTTGTTATTCCAAATGAACTTTTTAATCAACTTGCCTAAGTGATTATAAAAAATAAAAAACCCAATGGCATTCAATGTATAAACTAACTTAAGGAGGGTTGATGACTTATAATGTTGATTCACCCTGTGTAAGAACACAGCATCCCTTTCCAGTTCAAGTTTACTTTTCTATTTTCAGGGAAATGTTTATAGTTTTCTTCATATAGTCTTTTAATATGTCGTTTTAAATATACACCTAGGTATTTTCTTTTACTTCATTTTGTTTCATTTCATTCCAATTTATTTTATTTTTTATTAGCTATTGTAAGTGGAGTCTTTTTCTCCATTATATGTATTAAATTGTTTTTCTTTTTATTTATAAAAGCTGCTTATTTTTGTATGCTGATTTTATAATCTGTCACTCTATGAAATTGTTTATTTATAGTAGTTCTTCAATTTATAACTTTGAGATTTCCAGATGTTCAATCCAATATAATCTATAAGTAAAGATAATTTGTCTTATTTCTTTTCAATTCTTTACTGCTATTTGTGTGTGTGTGTGTGTGCTATATATTCAGTCTTTTAATATGTGGTCTTTTTTATTTGTTTCTCTTTTTTGTGTGTATCTTTTGACATTTAGGGAGCTTTACATTTTTGTTCTAATGATTACTTTTATACTAATATCCCTAGTTTTCCTTCAACTTTTTTTTTTGCTATTGTCCCCTTCTATGCACATGACTGAAAAAAGGAAGTAAATATTTCTTCCATTCTTTCGCTTCTCTAGTATCTAACTTGAAATAATGTCCTTTAATTCCCAATTTTACCTACTAGGCAATGTGATCTTATTTTACTTATATTAATAATTTCCTGATTATCTCCCAAATTCTTTATAATTGTGCTTACCTACATAGTCAGAGCAGACAGCCATTATATATCATAAAATGGCTCCTTTACGAACGTTATGTAATCCTAATTCATCAAATAAATATGTACTTAATCCTCTCAATCTGCTCCATCCAGTCGGCTTAGATGCCTCGAGCTTGTTTTCATGAAGTTTCAAGGGAACAATATTCCAAGAGTTTTTGCATAGTCAAAAGAATTTATCTATGACCTTCATAATTAAATGCCAATTTGACAAGTTATAATGTCTTTGACTCATATTTCCATTCCTGACTTTCTTAAATGTCACAATAATGTTTTGCTGTTGAAAAGTCTTATACCATCCGATCTCCTTTCTCTTATCAGTGACTTCCTCTTTTTGCTTGAATGACCAAAGATTTCTTTCCTTTTCTTTAAAGCCCGTAATTTTAGGGGAATATATCCTGATTCAGTTTTCCCAGGTTTGCATCATTGTACCTTTCAATGGTATTTTCACATCACTTTTCTTGAGTCATGACGCTGAGTTCCTGTTCAACCTGCGGCTCTGGTCTCCCCCCACCGGGGACCCCCATGGTATATGCACCGGTTTCCTTGGCCTACGTTTGTAACTGTCAGCTTCTCTTCAAACTTTTTGATTTCTTCATTCATTTTTATATTTTTAAGTTTTTTCTTCTTTCCTTCATCTGTTTTTCTTAGGTGTCTATTTGCTCTTGGGTTTCTTCTAGGTTAGATTTCATTATTGAACTTGACTTTTAAAATTTCATTATCAATTCCTTTTAAGTTCTGTCATCTGTCTTTCAAATCTTCCCTATCACCTCATCTCTGAATATTCTTAATTCAGATTTGTGTTTTTCTTTCATATCTATTCGTGTCTTCTCAATTTCTTTTGGCTCATTTTGACAAACTGGGTCACAGTTTTTATCTGCCTGTGGGCCTGTCTTTCTGGACGGCCTTGACTGTCTGTAGGGACGCGACTCCAGCTCTCTTTCATCTCATGATAACCTTATGTGAGATGTGAATCTAATCCTTTTGTGTCCCTCAGGCTGCAGTGCTGAAGTGAGTGTCCCTAGACTTTCAGAGTAGCAGGCAAAGGCCTGCATTTACGGTCTGGAACAACCTCTTCTGTTTTTGTTTTTTCCATGAAGAATTCTAAAATATGGCTTCCTACTATTTGAAATGTGCCTCCTCTGCTCCTCCGCCCCACTCTCAGTGGGGACCCCCTCTGTCCTCGCACCCATCGTCCCCATACGGCTGCACGTGAGCTCTGCGCCCTGCAGGCTCCTCTCAGTGCAGGCTTCCCTCCGAAAGTGAGTTTCAGGGCTTCACTTCCAAGAGTCCGAGGAGTCAGACACCCTCGGGCGGCATCGCTGGACTTGCCCGCGGCCTCCTCGCGCTCCCCCGAGCTGGCTCCTGCAAAGCCCCCTCCAGATTCAGTCCCAGAGGTGGGCCACTGAGCCCTCGGTGCTGGTGGCCTGGGGCTCCCCAGGGCCAAGGGCCTCAGGCGCCTCCGTTCCTTCCCTCTGCATCCTGCCCAGGTTCGGTGCCAGCGCCCGGGTCCTTGCGCTGTCAGGGTTGTGCCCCCAAGTGCACATGTATTTTTCATGGTGTTTTCATGGCGGGCGGGTTTCACTGTTGCGGTTAGAATTCTTCGCATTTGGGTGCGGTCCTGTCTGTCGCTGGGATTCAGGGAGAGCCGCAGACCGTAGTGCCACCGCCGCCATCTTCCCGGGTCTCATATTTCCATGATTTCTTATGAACAGAAAGTCTCATCTACACATTTATGGGGTGACTAAGGAGTAATAAAGGCTTAGAAGATAGTAAAAATGTAAGTGAAACGTTCTTTTGTACTAGGACCTGAATGGACTGAGTTAACTTTCTAGGTATTTTTCAGTATTCTAGACACAAAGACATGCACTCTGTGGGGATCAGTGGAGCTAAAGGCATTGAAGTCTCCAGTTTTCTGCAGGACTGCTGCTCTCTTCAGTCCCTTTAGAGTCTCTCTCTGCCACCTCAGCGCTTTGACACAGAGCAGCACCTACGGCCCGTGCACAGCGTGAGGCGGCTTGGTCAGTCGTGGGTGAATGTTACCCATAAATAGACAGCCTGCATTTGTCATAGGATTAAATGGGGCAAATATCTATAATGTACTTAGGAAACTAACAGAATTTATACCTGGCCGTGGTAAATTCTATATAAATGGAAGCTACTATCATTATGCTAATGCTTCTTATCTGTATTGTTTTATCAATGGACCAAATGTGGCAGCCCTTCCCTACCTGACCTTCTACTCCAGCACTGGAAAAGGGAGTGGACTGTGCAACAGAATATTACTCTGTGGAACATTAAGAAATGTTGTGTTCAAACTAGTTCTTTTGTCAAAAAAAATTAGAAAACTCTAGGTCTAGGGAAAGTAAGATTTCCTCAGACCACCACAGTTCTCTGACAGTGGATCCCGGGACGTCTCTGTTACGGCATCCACCCCACTCTTTGCTCCCTTCCACCATGCTGTCCTTAGCACTACAGACATGTGTGCTCACTCCCAGCAACACCAGCCCCGGGCATGGGGCTCACCTCAGGGGCAGGCAGGTATGCTTACTGACGCAAAGGGAAGAATGGACAAAGGGGACTCAACCCAGAAGCAGATTTCTGGGTTGAGTTATTTCTTAAGAAATGAAATTTACTTGTACCCATGCCTGGAATTTACTTCAAAACATCCCATATAATAATCAGTGTGATGTAATGTTTGACCAGCTAAAGCTTTAATTCTAAGGGCAGTTAGCTGCCAGGACACCCAGACTGTGCAGTTCATGGGTAACCACTTACACTGCATCAGAAAAAGCCATGCTCCAGAGTATCTGTCACAAATCCTTCAGCTACAGCATCTCAATAAAAAAGTTTCCTTACCAATTAGCATCCTGACTGTCAAAAATGGCTTTATTGGTTAAACCAGTGATGAGCCATTGAGTATGATGAGTATCAGAAATGGTCTCTCATGGTGACATTACAAGTATGAAAGTATGTGAATTGGCCAAAACAGTTTAAAAACACTCTCGCATGAACAGTTTGAAAATCCATGGAATCCAGCAATCTGAATGATTAGGAATGATGCCTGAGTCCAGTCATTGATTTAAGAGGATTTCTGATTGCACGGTACCTACTGGAGAGCATAAAATCCTGACTCTGGGATATCATGCTGGCTTGGAGTAAATCTTTCACAAACATGTGGTTAGAGAGCCAAATATGAAAGAGAGCTCGGGCTTTACCAACCCAGCCACTTCATAGAGCTTCTCTGTGCCTGCTTGCCGGTTAATGATAGCGCAACAAATGTCTGGGGAGACTCTCTTCTGAGGTTGGTTTAGCGTCTTGCAGGGTGTCTCAGGGAGGGGCTGACCTGGCCACCTGAGACGTCAGGGGAGGGGCCGAGCTGGCCACCTGAGATTTCTTTGGTTGCTACTATACTAGTCCTTACCAAAAACCAAATAAACGAGACAAGGCTCTAAGAGCTGTGCATTAGTCACTATACGACCTTTAGAAGTAGTGAGGGCTCTCATTTAAGGAATTCAAGAAGGCACTGAATATTGATGGTGTTGGTCACTAGAAGGATATCAGCTGGACAGCTGTCAAAGTGCCTCTTTAAAAAACAGATGTTTTAGAATAATTTTAGATTTACAGAATAATTGAAAGGTAGTATAGAGAATTCCTATACACCCCACACCCAGTTCCCCCTATTATTAATAGCATCTTACATTAGTACAATGCATTTGTTGCAATCAATGACCCAGTGTCAACACATTACTAATACTTAAAGTTTGTGGTCTACTTATATTTCCTTAGTTTTTGCCAGTGCCCTTTTCTGTTCTAGGATCCCACGCAGAGCCTATTGCCTGTCCGGGATCCCATATTACATTTAGCTGTCCCATCTCTTTAGGCTCCTCTTTGCTGTGGCAGTTTCTCAGAAAGTCCTTGCTTTTGATAACCTTAAAGGTTTTCAGTAGTACTGGCCTGGTATTTTGCAGAATGCCCACTATTGGAATTTACATGCTGTTCTTCTCAAAATAAGGCTGGGGTTATGGGTTACAGGAGGGAAACCACAGAGATAAGGTGCCACTTCCATCCCATCACATTGAGGGCTCCTGCTCAGTCCGATGTGTGACTCGCAGTGTCGGCCTCAGTCATCTCGCTATAGGATTGGCCAGATTTCTCTGCGGTAAAGTTCCTCTTCCATCTCCTTCCAACTCCCATCCCCACACTGTACACTGTGGAGGGAAGTCGCTGTGTGTGGGTCATGCCTAGGGGATGGGAGTTCAGCTCCCCCTCCTTGAGGCAGGGGAATATCTACACAAATTATTTGGAATTCTCCCAGGGGCCAAGGTGTTTTTTAACTTGAGCTTTTATGATAATGTGAATTAGCTTTGGGAATCCCTCCACAGATGTACTTGCTGGTTTTAAATGATTAGAAATAGCCTCTAAGTCTGCTAGCTAATCATCAGCACACACTTATATTTCATAATTCACCTATCACCTCAACTGTCACAGAATATATTAAAAAGTCATAGAAATGGCTAATATTTAACATCATGTAAACCCCTCTTTCTATTTGGAATTTCCTGGATTTGAGGACAGCAGAATTAGTAAGAGATAGCCACGGAGTACCCCAAAAAAAGCAACCAGATTCTGGGGAAAACAATCTGTAACACTGTTGCTTGGTACAGCCAGGCAATAAAAGCCAGCAACAACGTAAAAACAGAAATCAGCAACTGGCAATTTCTTTTGTTTTTGTTTTAGGAACACGTATTCAACTATGATAAGTCCGTAAATTTCCAGCATTTAAGGAAACATAGAAAACTGCTAATTTGGAGGCAGAAACTCAGTATTTAACCATAGAGACATGAGCTGCACAACCACGTGACGCCCTGTAAATAGCTCTCCCTTCCTGCACTGGGGCTGTGAGCGCAGGCGGAGGAGTCAAAGGCCAAGTGTCCAGTCACGAATGCCCAAGGGAGAAGATGCCGGAAGGTCTGCAGTTCCCAGCTGTATGCTTCATGCCCAACAGACACCACAGGCAAGAGGAAGAACTCTGAGTAAGCAGACAAATGCTATTTTCAGAGAAATGATTATTTTCTCTGAACATTAAATCTTCCCATTCCTTTGGAAAAGATAAAGTTAGAATAAATTTTTTTGGTCTCAAAGGTAAATTCCTGCACGGCTCTCTACAGGCACGAATGGCTGTGCAAACTGAAGACGTAGGAGAGTTACTGTGCATTTTAAAGTACTTCTTGTCTTTCTGAAGGGAGAACCAAAAGCACATTAGAAGAGGGATTGACTACTTTAACCAGAAATGGAGAAGCTACGGCTTATTTAAAGCACAGTATATACTTGTGTCTGTGAGGGGTGTGTGCCCGGACTCCCAGCAGGCGGGTTTTGACGTCTGCTCTCTGGTCTGTTCAGGTACAGTTTTGGTGATATTATAATAAAATAATAGTATTTTGACATTTGTCATATGTATATTTCAACTCTACAGACCATAAAAGGATGTATTATTATTCCCATATTACAGATGAGGAGATGGTTTGATGAGGTTAAGTGACTTGCTCAAGGTTTCAGAATTGGGACCCCAGCTCTTGAATTTCTGACCCAGAAACGTTTCGACCACAGTGTCCTGTGTGCATAAGCTGAGACTGCTGCGGTCAAAATGCCTGGTCTTTCTGCTGTTGAGATGGGAACCTGGTTCATTAAAAAAGATGGATGACTATGTATATGCATGTACATCTATGTCTACCCAAACGCACACTCAAGCGTACATATGCACATGTGTACATACACACTCACACACACACACATGTGTACACACACTCACACGCACATGCACACACGTGTAAATACACACTCACGCGTATATACACACTCACACGCACATGCACACACGTGTAAACACACACTCACACATATATACACACGTGTACATACACACTCACGCGCACATGCACCTCCCTGAAAACCACTCAGGGTCATGTCACCACATCTTCTCTGTATCGACCAGGTTTGAAAATCTTTAAGTAGCTTTTATTAATAAATGAAAGTTTTCCTTTATTTTCAAATGTAAATAATGAAATATTGAAAATTCTTTTTTAAAGACACACTGTGCCCCGGACCGTGCACTGCATGACTGTGTGGGGAATGCTGCACTTCCCTTCCTCGCTGCTTCCAGCGAATCTGTTTCTTCCTCCTGACTAAGGAAAAATGAAACCGAAAGTAGAGCCCACTTACTTGAATTTAAACGTGGCATCCGTGTTTAGTCTGACACATTAAAAACAATGAAAAGAAATATCAAAATTCAGTAAACTTTCTTTACAAGGCAAGTCAAAAAATCCTCAATCCACAAACTTGTTTTCCAAAATATCCAGATGTCAGGAATGTTTGTTACATGCAAAATGATGGTGGGAATCAAAGTAATTTTCCAGATAACTTAAATTAGAAAGTTTCCTTCCCTCATTTGCTGTGACATTTTGGCCCAAATCAGCCAGATGGTGACTCCATTCTGCACCTGACTTGGGACCCTGAAGAGTCCCCGCCTGCGTAGTAAGGATGCATGTCGACACTCAGCTCAAAGTCACAGTTCTGAATAAACCATGGCAAACTTCCCTGGTGTTTTCCTCCCTGAAAAAAGCAATCCGTCAGTCTCCTCAGCTTTCCGACCTAGTCATCAGAGAGATTCAAGGTGAAAAATACCTGGTTAGGCCGTCTTGTCCATAACCTTAGCATAAGAACACTTCATGTGATGTACTCCCCGTGTTTTGCCTGAGCTTAAGGGACTCCAGCTACGGAGATTCCCCTTATCCTCAGGGACTCTGTTCCACAGCACAACATGCCTCACGGGCACTATATGCTGCGGGCATTCCTCACCACTTCTCACCACGACGTCCTACTCCCCTGGCACCTTCACTATGACTTACATTTCTTCATTGTCCTCAGGTAGATAATAATCACAGCTAATTAATAAGCATTTATTGTGGAGTGACCATTTTCAAGGTACTTCAAATACATTTATGTCTTTAGTCCTTCCAGTGACTGCATTGGGTGGCTGGGCACAACTATTATTCCTATTCTACAGACCGTGAGGCTGGGTGAGGTGCAGGATGAAGGCTGCACAGTTAGAGAGAGGCAGATGCAGGGAGTGGAGCCCTGCAGCCCTGCTCCTAACAGCGCCTGGTGACCAGCCGTGCCTCTGCCCTGCATCCGGCTCCACAGTCTGGCTCAATGGGATGCTACACGTGTGGTCATCCCCGTAAGCGAGCCTCTGCCATCTTTCGTTGCAGGACAATAAAGGTCGCCCTCCAGCGTGTTCTACTGTCCACTGATTAAAGGACTGGTTTTGTCAACTGAACCTCTTTATCCGTGCCACAAGTTTAAAATCTGGTGCTCTGAGCATGATTTTCATAAAGCCTCCCTTAAAAGAATACTAACAACAAAACAATTTTATTTCTTCTTTATCCCAAATCCTCAAGAAAATGACCTCAGAGACCACTTAGCCATTATGACGATTCCCCCAAAGCAGGTCAGAGCTTAAAGGTGCCTTTATTTTTCCCACTAACCTATTTTTAAGAGCTTTATTCTAAGTCATGGTTCTCTTTGCCTCCTATCCCAAGTATTCCACATTAATAATAATAATATTCCATCAACTCAAACTTACGACATTCCAGGCACTCTTCCAACTGCTTTACAAGAATTATAAACTCTACAACCATCAGAGAAAATTATCATTATAATAATCTACATTTTATACACATTTATATATATGAAAACTGAGGCACAGAGGATTGGACAATTGGCCACAAATAACACAGCCAGGAGTCAACAGACTACATCTCCCACTTGGGGCTCCACGCATGTACTTGTCACTGTTTCCTATGACAGAGATGACAAAGCCACCAGATGTCCCACATGCTCCTCCACACATCCCTGGTGCCTTGCAGGAGGGCCATGTGACTAGTTATAATCAATAGAAAACAAGAGAAGACAATGTGTGACAATAAGCATTGTGGGCTTATGCATCCCAGTGTTGAGATGGTGGTACCATATGATGGGAGGGGTCAGGACCCCAGAGCCTCTGCGTGGAGGAGAAATGCTCAGAGGTTGCCTGACCACACTGGACTTTATGTGGCAAGAAATGAACATCGTTCTGCTAAATCACAGGATGTAGACATTTATCTGTGTAACATGATGCAGTAACAAAATTATTCTAGTACATCGATCTTCCTATTTTTCCTACTTTTCTGATGCCTATAATCTTATATCTGGACTTTCAGTTATCAGAATCTAATTTTCTTGGGGAGGAAGAGACTCAAAGAATTTCTAATTCTACCAACAATCAGTAAGACCATTGATTTAATGAAATGAAGAAGTATTTTAAGATGTTGGTTTTACATATGGATAGTAATACTTCCATGAATTCCTATTAATAGTATTTTATTAACAGTTCACAACAGCCTCCAATAAATTGTCTTTTTGCATTCCAAACTCCAATATTCCTATTCAACAAGTCATGTTTTAAACACTGACCGCCGACATGGAGTTCAAAGTGGAAAGAATAATCAAGAAGGGAGGAAACTGTGGAGTAGAGTTCTGCTTAACTGAATTACAGATTATAAAAAGTTCTATAGAGCCAAAACAGAGAGGTTCTTGCATGCAGGATAGGGAATTTGGAAACTTTTCTATAAGCAGTGAGGACCACTGAAGGTTTCTGAGGAAAACAGTATAAGAGCTTTGCTTCAAAAAAACCTAACCTGACAGCTAAGCATAAAATAAATTAGTCATGGAGACTGGAGGCTGGGAGCCCAGTGGAGAAGTTGTTGCTAGTCTGAGATCAGGGACAAGGGAGTGGTGAGGGGGGGAGGGCTTCAGAAATAGTACAGAAAATCAACAGGATTTGGTGCACATTCAGACGTGGGCAGGAGTGAAAGGGAAAGAGCAAAGATCCCTTTGAGATTTAAACTTGGAAGACAGGATGTTAGTTCCATGAATACACAAAGGAACACAAGAAAAGAATCAAGTCTGGGAAGAAAAAAACTATATATTCAGCTTTATCCTCCTACCAAGTAATTCAATATATATTTCAACATGCTACATCTTCCTAGAAAATCAGAAAGCTTCTTTTAGATGTGTCCACATTGTGTTGTCAGAAAGTGATTGTATGTTGTTTTTCTGTCTTCCTGGAATCCACTCTCTCTTCTGCATAATAAGCTCTCTCATCCGTCAGGGCCGAATTCCAGGGGCAGCTCCTCCCTAGAGCCAAAACTAACCACCCCACATGCCTTCTCTCCACAGCCCTCACTGTCAGCACCCTCCTTCTGCACTTAACCGTTCATGCACTGCACACCTGGACCACAAGTCTTCAGGAGACAGAAAAATGCATGCTTCTTTTTATGCCTTAAGTTCATCATGACTGGGTCACAATGCAGAGAGCGATATGAAACAGCCGCTACGATGGAGGAGGGTTGGTTATCTTCATGTTTGTATCATGGCATTCCTGTGCCCAATAAGATGCATTCCTAATATTTGACAAATATTAATGTGTAAGCACTGTGTAACTCGCTACAATTATTTTAAAATGCCATGTGAAGTAATATAAAAGATTAAGGAAAAACAAGTGGTCTCTCCCTTATTGATGAAGGTGCCACCTATAACCCACTCATGCATTTCAACAGTTAAGGATGAGGAATAGCCATTGAAGAACAGGTCTAAGAGATGGCGAGAGGATGCACAGAAAGAAAGCCCCTTGAAGCCCCCGTAGCACTAGGAAGAGAGTTCCCACACCCAGATCCCCGGCTCCTCCTTTCTGAACTCTCACAGGAAGCGTATCTCAGGCAATCTGACACTTTCGGGTAGATAAATTTATCTTCTCTCTCCCGGGCTATAAAAATGAAATGCAAAAAGTGGAATAAGCAGTCTGAATAGCTTTTAAAAACAAAGTTGCTTCAGAATTCAATGCCAATTTTCCTCTAAGACGGGACTCAGATTCACCACTTCTTCCCCAGAACATCTAAAATCAGGATCAGAGCCCATTTCTAAATTCACTCAGAAGAGCCAGAGGGTTAAGAGATGACCCAGAAAGCACGAGACAGCATTTCAAATTACTCTATTTCCAGCTGAAATGCACTGTTTACTATTTGGACTTCTTTTCCCGTTCTGCCCTCCTCCTTCCAATTCAAGAGGCATTCTTTTTTGTAAATAAAGAGAAATAAATTCCTATCTTAATTTAATCACACAACTAACATGAAAATGAACTCAATGAATAAAATTGTCAAAGGAGTAAATGATAGGATTCCCTTTTGCCAAGTTCTCTAAAATTAGACTGCCTTTCAGGATTTACTGCCCTTATTAAACAAACGTCCTTTTGGCCACAAAGCTGCGCTTCTTGGATGTGGAGCTGCCACGGAGAGCAGGCCCCAGCGCTTGGTGGTGTACAGCCCTGAGGGACGCCAGGGGTCTCATGGTTTCACTGATGTTGCCTGGTCCTTGCTCCCCAGACACGGATGCTGCAGTGGGACACAAGCTCAAGACCAGCCTTTGCAGAAGGCGGAGTGCCGGGATGCAGAACCCTGGGTCTCTGCCCTGCTGACATGATGAATTACAGCGTATTAAGAAAGCGTTGACACATGTGGGAATAAGCTCTTGGCAGGCTTGCCAGTAATTAAGGCACATTGTATGCAAAGTCCCTGCGAAACACTGCTGTCTGGTTCTTTGCTTGGGGTCCTCTGCCCGGTGGTGCTGTTCATAAGCCTGATGGAAAATACTTGTATCTACAAAATCTTTGTGGTTCACTGGATGATGAGGGCAAGAAGGGAGAGATACTGGGTTTCAGGGAAGCTTTAAATGCTCCTGCAGCTGTAAGTGCAGTAATGATTTTCCTACCACACCAGAGAGCTTGGATTTCAAAGGTGAATCACCTAAAATGAATAGGGACGTAACAGAACTCAGGGATGTTTGGGACAGACAAGTGTCTGCTCTCCGTCTCCCCCAGTCATGGCCTGACTGCCCCACCTCCACGGCCACTGAAAAGCACCGGCGTTGGTGACGGCCGTGCTCCGTGTCACACTCCTTCAGCGTACATGGCTCCTCATCCTTGGCTTCTGCCAAGAAACTGGGATTTCTATCCGCGATGATGACCGCGTGACCCAGAGCTGACAGGCCCAGAGCCCACAGCCAGGCTTCAGACCGGAGCCAGCAGCCTCTGTCCAGACCCTTCACACCTGGCCTCCAGCCATCTGGACTGCCTTCCCCAGCCCCGCGCAGACCTCAGGACCCAGCTCTCAGCCAGGAGCCATAAAGACATAATTGGTTGCCTCTCCTGCTGTCCAACAAGATTTAGAACATTTGTGATTTGCAAGGGCCATATTATATGTAGTCTGGCACTTTCAAACCTTATTTTCCTAACAAATTATTTTATTGAGTGATAAGAAATAGAACTGACATCCAGGCCAGGTGTAATGGACATTCTTGGTACTGCACATCACCAGGCACCACGCTAAACCTCCAGTTCCCTCAGAAGGGTTGAACTGAAGAGAGTTCACATAAACAATAGCCTCATACTGAGTAATTTTCACTAGAGAGCTATTATCCCAAACTGCACCTCAGCGAAGGACGGATGTTCTGAATGGACGCCTGGCAGGCACAGTCAAGCGCAGCACCAGCCCGACACAGCGCCAGAAACGGACTGAAGGTGGGGACGGGCTTCCGTGGCTTCAGCTCATCCCGCCAGAGGGACCCTCATCTTCTACCTGCCTGGCTGTGAGATCAACCAGAGTGCCAGAACTCTCTGACTCGTGCCTGGTGCGCCTCTGAATGGTCTGAACGTGGCTGCAGGCAGATCACCTGGAGCTCTTCCATGGTGCACCAGCGCCTGGGAGGCAACCGCTGAAGCCCCAGGCAATCCTCAAGCTCTGCCAGGCTGGACGGCCATGGCCTGGGGTCCCTCGGGTCCTGTTTCCACCAGTGAGAGCAGTTACTGTGTGCAGGCCTCTTCAGCGCCATGTGTCACAGGCTTTGTGCCCTGTGTTCCAGTGGCCTGTCACTCACCATATTCACATCTACTTCCTTCAAGAAAAGATAATGCACTGGTTTTGAATTACGAAATTTTAAAGACAAAATTATAAGAATATTCCATGCTCACTATAGAGAATTTGAAAAATAAAGTGTGAAGAAACAAAGACCCCAAATCCCACCAACCAGATATAAATGCCTTTAATATTTTGAGGTCTTTGTTTCTAATCATTTTTTTTCCTATTTTGTTTAAAAAATTAGCAGGATCTTACATGGTTAGACAGGAACAGCTTATTGATGGGACTGAATTATCTGTTCCTCGGAAGCTGACAGGACTTACCCAGAGGACTCTATGGTTCTAGAGTCCTTTTTGGATATAAATGCTTTGACATTTATTAACCTTTTTTCATATTTGTCTATATAATTTTTTCTTTTGGGATCCATCTTTGTAATCTACGACTGTCTAAGAAAAGAGTACATTTATTTGGAAATTTTTGTTTCATTGGGAGAACGTTCAACGTGAAGGTGCCTTATGCTGCTGTGGGGACGGGTGGCCCCGGGCAGAGGAGTGGAGCATCATCTCCCAAGGGGCATTTTCAGAGCATGCACCCCAATATTTTGCTGACATTCCAGGTGTGCCCAGCCCTCAGCCACCCTTCGCCCCTGCCATTGTTGAGAGTCACTGAAGTCAAATGTGCACATCACACAGGCGAATGTGTGAAGTTGTTAAAAGTGCTGAGAGCTGCCTGGGGCCCCTTACTGCAGACTCCTGGTAGAAGGGCCTGAGCTGCCCTGGGCGAGTGTGACTCATCCGTTTGCCCAAGAAGGAGCATGAATTGAAGGAACACACTTTATTTGTGTCGTTGGGGCTGACACTTCTCACACGCAGGGTGGAGGGGGCCGCCCAGACTCACCAATCCTACAAATGTTCCTGCTGTAAACAACGGGGCTTCACAACCAGATCCAACTACGTTTCGCTTCCAAGGATTCAATCACTTCTGTCCTAAGATGTTCATTACATCTGAGTTCTTATTTTTGCTTTCTTGGCAATTTACAATCCTTCTTAATATTGGCTCCGAGAAAGACCTGGATTGCTTCCAGACCTGTAAAAAGACTTAGGTGTCTTTCTGGACAGCTCGATGAAGATGTGTGTCAATACACAGTGGTCATCCAAAAAAAAAATGGAAGGCAGCAGAGGTAGAGAGAGATTTGGAAAAATGTGGGATATACTACTACTCTATTTCTTAAATCATCCATGACTTATCTTTATCATTTAGGGTCATCTTCTCCCAAAAGGGAAAATTTCCACAAAAAAGCAATAGAAAATAAGCAGGGTAGAGTGAAGATTTCCACCCACAGGGAGATTGGAAAACCTAGGACTTTGCTTTTGGAAAAGGATCACAATACTTCAAAGTAATTAAAGAAATGTGAAATAGCATAGATGTAACAAAATAAGAGTAAAACAGACCAATGAATGAATGATTGGCTTGCTATGCAAGTTAACCAATTCACTTTAACCAGAACCTACAATTCAAAATTTTAACCCAATTTTTATGAACTGATGTGACCACTATAGCATTTATTTCAGTTGAATTAAATAAAGTCAATGATTTGGGGTATAAAACCATATAAAACTTCCGGTCCTAAGAAGTCTCTTAGCAAAACATTGGTTTCTGACTTTCTCTGGACTAGAAAAACTGTCAGTCTCTCATTTAAGTGCTATCAGCTATACCTTAATAAATTGACAAATAGATCAAATTAAGTAGTTTCAAGTGAAATATGGTCCTACATACACAAAGGACCACCATAAAAATGTCATTTTCCTGGAGAGCTCCACCCAGTACCTAAAATGAAATCTGAAAATTATACAACAAAAAAGAAGTTTCCTTGAAACAACGCTGCCTGGGAAACACTTAATAAAGATGAGTGATACCCTAGCAGGACGCCCGTGGGACGAGAGCTGGGGCGCATTTCCAAGTTCCCGCTGGGAAGCCGCAGTGCGCGGAGTGGCCGGGTGCTGTGCTACGTGCCCTCCTGATGTCCACATTCCATTTGGCCTAGAAATGAGCTGAGAAGGAAACTATACACTTTATAGACATGGTGATTAAACAATTAGGACTAAGTCTTTAACAGAAACACACCAGTACCAGGCAGCCCCTTACCTCTATGCTGTCAGAGAAGCTGAAAACGTCTTGCAGAAAAGACATTACAAAGACTTAGGCCATCATTTAATTCTGCAGAATCCTGAAGAGCCAGAGGACAAAGGGAAAGTCTGATGCCAATGAATACTGATTCTACAAGTGTCAGCATGTCCCATGACCCTAGGTCTTCTAAAGTCTCAGTGCTATTCAGACAAAAATTATGTTTCTTATCTCTGTATAAATATATAATATTCTTTTAATACCTAGACTGCATGACTAGCGACTAGCAGGCAGTCTAAGGAACAAGAGCATAAGTGTTTACACACTGGTCTTGGCATTACGGGAGCCGACTATGCATCTCAAACACACCGCTGGCCAGCGTGGAACTTGGACAGGTTCCCCAGCCTCTGTAAGCCTCAGGTTCCTCATCCACAGTGATGGTGACAGCAGGCCTATGCCGTGGGCCGTCTGGGGAGCTCAAGTGAGAGGCAAAAGGCTTAACACAGTGTCCCACAAATGGCAAGAATCTGCAGAAACCTTCAGCCAAAGCCTACATTACCTGAAAATACAGGATCATGCAAACTTACAAACCCTCCTTTTAAAAGCAATCTGATAATGTGTTTCAAAAGTCCTAAAAGTGTTAGTACGATTTGTGGGAGAAATCTTACCTCTGCGAATGCAGCCTAGGGACATAGATACACATACATAGGAATGCTCACCAAATTGGTGTGTTTTTTAACTTGAACTTTAGATTCTCAGGTAATTGTAGATTTGGGTGCACTTGTATAAAACAATGCAGAGAGATCCTTTTGTGTCCTTCAACCAATTGTCCCTAATGATCCTCTTACAAAATTGTGATACAATATCACAACCAGGATCTTGATATTGACACAGTCAAGGGGCTGAAGATTCCCATCACAAGGGTCCCCATCTTGTCCTTTTAGCCACATCCACTTCCTTCCTGCTCTCTCCCACCTCCTTCCTAACCCCTGGCAACCACTAATGTGTTCTCTATTCCTGTTTCCATTTCAAGAAACCTGTGTGTTCTCACGAGGTCTCTGGACCATGGGCAGTGCTCAGTGAAACTATTTTGGCGATCAAATGCTTTCTCTAATACCACAGCATCGTTTGGATTTTCTGTATTAACTGTATTTACTTTTATACCAGCATAAGCACTAAAGCTAGTTTCACTTTGAAGAAAGGTCAGTGTGTTGGTGAGCCATCACCATAGCAATGCCATGTGACTACCACAAAGCATAATGGAGTAAAATAATAGGCGCTTATGTATGTTGCACGTTGGCTGCAAAGCGCTGTGGGGCCCCGGGGGACTCGGGACTGGGGACCCCGGGTTGTCCGCGGCTGGGGTCTCGGGGCTGGGGGCCCAGGGGGGTTGGGGCTCCGGACCCACAAAGCATGGGAGCAGACTCTGGAGAGGCAGCAAAGTCACACCGTAAAGGGTGTGATCGTAGGGGGCTGCTCTCTGGGGCCCCTGCTGCAGTAAATCCACCATAATCAGATTTACCCACTGCAGAATTGCATGGCAAAGGGCACAGGACTAGGACCAATGGAAAGCATTCAAACCCATAGCATAGGTTCATGAGAGGAAGAAGGAATCCATGACCTCCTGAGTCCATATAAGGTAACATCCCTCCACCCTAAGGGGTGTGTCACTTGCTAAATGGCTATGCCACAGTTTTGAAAGTCTGGCATTTTTATGGTTTGTGTCTATGTGTGCATGTGTGTGTACACAGGTCTTGGCTGACCCATGGGCATCGTTTAATAAAAATATATTCGCAACCAAATGCTTTAATCTAATATCACCATCCCTGAAGCATGGACCTGGCCATCAGATGTGAACACTGGTCTAACTGGACATGGATAAAGCCCCTAAAACTTCAAGACAGATCCACTGTTGAAAAACATCTACTTTCTATGTGTTCTTTCTATGTAAATTTGTATTTTTCCCCAACATTCAGCTGGACATGACTTCCACATGATCACTCCAGAGAAAGACAAGGATATGGTGACTATGTCAAAGCATGTCTGTTGACTTATAAATGTTCGCACTGACAGCTGACAGGGAGACAGGAACTGCTTTTATAAGGAATTATAGACATTCCTTAGTGTATATTTATTCCACCTCTTAGAAATTAAGCTTAGAATTTCTACAATGTGTAGTGTTAAACACTATTTTGAACTTAATATGCTACATAACTGTGTTTAAAAGAATTGTATTCATTTCTGAAAGGTTTCTTTTTAATCCAGTCAATTTTTATGTGTTCTCAGGTATGTACTTATTTAATCGAAGGCTTAGAAGTTTTAAGAAGTGTAAGCATGGCTGAACCATGTGAAGGAACCCTGAGAGGCCACAGATGACACTGGAAAGGAGGCCCAGTAAGTCTCAGGGCCACGAACCCCCAGGGTGGTAAAGACAGAGAAAGAACATTTAAGAAAGAGAATCGGAGTAGAGGGGAAAACCATAATCTAAGGGAAGTACCACATGAAATAATCAGGTTGGAGAAGTACTTCAAAGAAAATATATGGCCAGAAATCACCCAAATGTAATAGTTTCATTTGAAAAGTTTTGACTTTCTTGTGTAAATAAGTAATTTTGTAAATTACTAAAGGAAGTAAAATTGTAAATTTCCACATATGTTCTAGAAATTCTGGCTGGATTGTTCACAGGGTTGCTGTGAGGATTAAATGATTTAATAAAGTCTAAGTCACTTAGTATAGTGCCTGACATATAATAAATGCTCAATTGAAGTTTAAAAAAAAAAGAAAATATATGGGTTAAAATAGCACAAGTCAATACAGAAATTGTTGACAAGGGTTAAACACAGAATAAAACCAATCATATCTTGTTAAAACTATTAAGAGCTTATAGACTGCAGCACATTAAGTCAGTCATGGCTAGTGTACAATGTGAGATGATTCTGTGCTCTTCCTTATCAATCCGAGGGCTCTGAATCGCCTCAGACATGTCAGTGGGTTCTATGCCAGCTCAGCTGATGGGGTATCTTCTACAGACCCAGCTACTTGACACACTAATAGCAAACTTGGAAGAAGATCAAAATCATACCCCATTCCTACTTTTGGATCCACTTCACCAAACCATTCCTATGTTAGATGGATTGCCCCTGAATTAAGCTGCCGGCTTTGAACTGATACTTTTATTCATGCAACCCTGCTGTGCTGAAATGGTCCCTGGCTTTGCCTAACAGCCCAGCCACAAGAGAAAGTCAGTGCTAGAAACCAACACCTTTCATGCACTTCTTCATTTGGTTTATTCAGGCTCAGGGGGAAATTCATGTGCGTGGAAGGCGGGCTTCAGGGCCAGAGATGGGTGGGGCAGGAGCCTTGAGGAGGGAGCTCCTGGCCCTTTTCCCCTGATGGCAGCCCACCTCCATGCACCACAAGGACAGTTTCAAGTTGAATCTTCGAAGGAAAGTGCTCCAGTGAGAAATGAATGCCTGGAAATATTCTGTATAAGACTTGAATTATTAAAGTCAAAAATAAAGCTTTTAAGTCCCTCAAGAGCTTGCAGGATAACCAGATAGTATACCAATGAGCTAAGTCCAGTCTTCAGGCCTAGAGGTACTATGTCATCTGCTTGTGCACAGGACATGGGACATTACTCTGTAACAAGATAGTGAGAAAAGGTAAATGACTATTCAAAGACAATTAACTACCCAAGAGAAGATGAAAGAAAAAAAGAAACAGACTCTTTTCTCAGCACATTCTTCTGTTACCACTTCACTATCTTGCATTTTTTTCTCATCAGTTTCCACAAACCATACCCTCACAGTTGTGTTTCCTTAAAATATTTCTACGGAGACTTATGGGGGCTTTGAATTTGGATTTCACGCTGTTCCTCATGGTCAGCTTGTGTCCCTGAGTTTTGCTCTCCTTTGCTGTGTGTCTTTCTTACTTTTCTGACCATAGGATTCTCTACTCGCTCCTCTCAGGGCAGCTGGTTAAAAAACGCAGGAACCAGTGCTAAGGCCAAGGTTCAGCTCTGCGCAGTGACATCATTAACACTTCGTTGTGTGTCGTTTGGCCTGACTCCTCATCTGGATTTGAATTGTGTGATTCTTCAATCTCTTACACTTGAAAATACACATATTATTCTAAACAGTGATGTATTATATACACCAGTTCTTTTTTTAAACTTCATTTATCTTTTTAAAAATAAGTTTGACATATGAAAAGTACTCTTTGCCCTATTGAAGGTGCATGAGAGTGTTTTAAGGTTTTTCTCAGTCACTTCATGAGCTCAGAAAGACTCTCAAGTGAATTTTCCAGGCTTTCATGAAGATAGGCAGCAGTTCCAACACCAGGCAACGACCTCTAGAATTTTAAATCCTGCAACGACGTCATGCCTCCCGGATGGGCCTCTCAGCCCAAGCGAGTTGAGTACAAAATCGAATTATTTTCTAGTAACGTAATAAAGGGGGTGAAATCCCTGATCAGTTAGCTAAAAGAATTTATCACAATGTCACAAATGATCAAGTATGAATTGTTTTTCAATAAATTGTATAGTAAAAAACTTTCTTTGAGAACAAAGGTTTTGTTTTTAAATCATACATACTTGTGGAAGATTGGAAACTAAAGAGAAAGAAAGGAGATTTCCCATTACCTATATTATTATGTATTTACTTAGTTGTCCATTTCATCGGCCCTTCCAGTTTAGAACTGACTGCTGACCAACACTAAGTGGTTGGAGCGGACAAGGCACGACAGCAGCTGCAGCAAATGCCCAGTCGGTTCCATCCACTGATTTCCCGGATGGTCAGGGCCTTCGGTTCGCTCCACCTCCCTGAACAGCGGCGCTGACGATCACAAGGCCATCAGCATCGGTCCAGCCTGGCGCATGAGCACTCACCCCACTAAGCCCTTAACTCACACCGCCTCAGATGTTATCTGTTTCAATGCTCACAAACGTTTTATGGGTGAAGTAGGGTCCTTTGGCCCATTTTGCAACAAGGACACTGGAACAGCCCAGTCCCCACGGCTGCAGGTGGTGGCACTACGCTTGGTGCCCCGACTCCAAACCCAGGGGCCCGCTGAACTTCAGCAGCCACGAAACCACCTGGGGTGCTCATCAAATGCCAGACCTCCAGCCAGGCGCTTGGGACTCCGCTTCCACGGCAGAGGAACCCACGTTTGACAAGCAGCCCCGGGGCTTGGAGGGCAGTAGTCAGGCCACACACCACTCTTCCACCCCCATGAGTGCTGAAACCAGAAGCTTCCTTGGTAGCTCTCCAGACTCAGGTGACTTTAACCACAGTGGCTCATAAACTTGGGGTGGATCCCAGACCCCGCTGAGAATCCAGTGAAAGCTGTAAACCTTTTCTCAGTCAAAACACCCCCCAAAATTTTTTGCATTCATTTTCAGGGAGTTAAAGCCCGTAAACCCAGATTAGGGACTCCTGTTTTAGTCCCTCTCTACCTCTTATTTTCTAGTGTCTCTTAACTTATTATTCCCTCTGAATTTCCCTCTGAAATAAAGACACTTACCTTCCTGGCTGCCTGCTTTGTCAGGCTATTATGAGGATAATTTTTTCAAATATAGGCGTTTTGAGATATAGAACTAAAAACACTACATGTAAACCAGGGAAACTAGGAAAGCACTGGTTAAGGAAATAACCAGCAAATAACCATGGGCATAATCAGAATGGTTATCTGCAATTTGTTGAGTACCTATTACATTAAGTGCCTTAAAAGCACTTTTTCCTCTTTGATAGCATCATCATCTTTATTTTACAAATGAGGAAACCCAAACTAAAAGAGGTTATCATTCGCCCAATATCAAACAGCTAGTAAAGTGACTCAGCCGTGCTGCTGCATGCAAAGCCTATCCAGCTTGCGTGATGGAAGGATATGAGCTCCCTTCTAGCCCAGATTCCATATGTGGAACAGGTGGGGTTTCTGAGGAAGTCCTGGAAGCAGGGAGGCCCTCAGCCTCACTTCACTGCCCTCCCAACCACCAATTCGCCTCCTGGGATAACAGTGCGCCAAAGGCAACGGGCTTCAGTCACTGCTACCAACCAATTGCTTCACCCTCCCGATGGAAGCAGAACAGCAGGAATGCTCAGGTTGCTCACGGCAGGGCCACTGGAGACAGACCTGCCGCGTTACAAAGGTTAACGTGCTTTCAGCTTGTACTGTGGCGAGTTTCTACTGTCCAAGCTCCGGGGACCAGCTGCATGAGTCACACTTGTAGCTGCAGTTCCAACGAGTAGGAAACAGCCTTTCCTTTAAATAAATTTCACTTTCAGAAAGGCTTTAAAGCACATTACCGATAGGGCCATGAAGCATTTGGCCACATGTAACTCCTTCCACAGCAAAAGGAAACCTCCTCACGTACCAGTAATCTAAAACCAAGTCCAGGAAAGTCTGAGCCAGAAGGGCAGAGGGGCATTTGGTGGAAAAGAATGCTTCACTTCCTTCTGTTGCAAACCCATAGTGGTCTTTTGAAGGACACTTTAATAATAGGAATTACTAGCAAGAACCAAAAAAAGTGCCAAGTGAGGTACTAAGCCGAGCAGGTGGTCTGCCCTCCTTCCCCTCAGTCACCCTGTGCTCTCCCGCCTCACCTATTCTGATGACTTTCCCTTAATTCCACGCCCTGGTTTAATGGAATAAAGTTGTAACCATGCTTGCCTGAGCCCGAACAGACCAGGGGATCACTAAGCCTCTCTCCCGCCCCCACAGCTCCAGGCAACGCCACGGGCCTTTGCACAGAACCTGGTGGCTCTGTGGACGTCAGGCGCCCTCTGCTCTGTCCAGTGAAAAGGGGAGCTGGCTGCCTGCATTAGGTGTCTCAGGCTGTCTTAGCTGGTTACAGAGGGAAACCTGTCACACCAGCAGTTGCTTTCCTTGTTGTCAAAGATAAGCTTTTCTGACCCAGTATAGGTCTGGTTCTGCCATTTATTAAGTAACCTCATGAATGTCAACAAACTGCCATACTTCTCTGAATCTTATTGTGCAATGCCTGCCTTAACCCTGACTTCATGTTTTCAAAAACCATAAGGAAGGGTGCAAGCTGATTGCTTTATTATAGCTGTTGTAAGTATCGTTTTGTGCTGTATGTCATTGGAGGTCTTCAAGACACCCTGAAGCAATGGCCCATCAACAGAAAAGGCAATTCTAACTTGAGCCCTGGGGAAAGAAGTTCATAGGTTCAACACTTTTCTGAACACATCAGAATTTAATACGTAACTGGTTCAATATTTTGCTAAACAAATAAAGCCCAGAACCTTGGATTTCTAATTGCTTAGCACTTACTAGAATGCGGTGGATAAATGCACAATAGCTTGTAATTCAGGAACCAAAGCAACACATCAGTGGTTTTGCAAATAATTGTCTAAAACCAGGGCAACAGCAACTGGGGAGACTGACCCTCATAATTCTTGATCAGCCCCTCATTCCTGAGCTGTGGTCAGGGTTATGACGCAGAGAAAAGAATTCAATGGGCTAGTTTAAGCAGAACCAGGCCTATGATGGTGTGCTGAATGGCTCACGGAGTGTTGAGAAGGCTAACAAAACACACCCTAGGTTCTTCTAGGAGCAGTTCCCAAGTCACACAGCAGAACTAGGCCACCGAGGCTTCTGCCTGCTGAGTGGGAAGCTGGTCTCCAAATACATCCCGTGCCTGAGGAAGAGGCCTTCACAAGGCATATGGTGTGGGGCTTCTAGTCAAGGTACGGGTGCAGATATCTGAGTGGAGAAGCCTTTGAAACTCAATTTCAGTGATGGTTCACTGGCCACACCCCAGTCACCTTCCTGGGAAACAGGGACAGCAAGCAGGCCCAGCTCAAGCCATGGTTTTCTTCGCTGTCTGAATAGCACCTGCTTCCTTTTAGCTGGGGAAAACATTAATTAAATTTCCCTCAAAATTCACATGGGCTTAGATTTGGGGAAGGTGTTAAATGAAAATGGGGAAAGGTTTGCTAAAGAGATTTAAAAATAGTTCTCTAGAGATTTTATGAAATCCCTCAGGCTGCAAATTTTGCTCCACCCCCTGGTCAATTCCAGTTTGGTCCACATTTAAGCCCAAATCAGGATGACATTTCATTCTCTCAGAACAGGACAGACCATCCCACTGGGCCTTCCTGGTTCCATGTTGGAAAAAAGGGCCAAATCCTTGGGGGTGAGACCTCCACTCTCTTCTTCCCAGCATCTCACTGTGAGCCAGGCAGAGCTGGGCACGAGGAATGCCGTGAGAGTTATGACCCTGGCCTTCCAGAAAAATAGGCTGCCTGACAAGAAGACACCAAGTACATCCCATGGAAGATGGAGGCCCGTCTGATGATGGTCACTCACAAGTGGCCGACCTGGGCCTCAAGCAAGTGTGCACGAAAAGGCCAGCAAATGAGAAAAGTACGGGCTACTTGTTCAGAGCTTGTGATATCAGCTGTAGCAGGCTGTCAGCACTGTCCAGTTAGAAGGCAGGACCTCAGAGGAGCACATGTGGTCCTTAATCCATTGATAGCTGCCACCTATGAGCGCTTGCTACGCCTACGGTTACCATCTTCATGTCAGCTGTGGTTACCATCTATAGTAGCATAATAACTGCATAGTAACTACAGTGAATCCACAAGTGAATGTCTCTCTCCTATTTTACAGACAAGGAAACCAAAGTTCAGAGACGAGAAGTGACGACTTGCAGGTTCTGTGAGATCCCAGGTCAGAACTCAGCCACTACCCTGTTCTGCCTCCCTTCTGTAGGACACATGCTCCACACTGTGCCTCATATGACCAAGGGAACTCATCCCCACCCATAAAATAGGGGTGCCAATCGTGCCCACCTCATACGGAGGGTCATGAGGACAAGGAGGTGCACATTCAGAGCTAACAGGGGGCCCAGTGCCTAGGGAACGGTCAGGACAGTTACTGATGTAAGTAAGGACCATTGTTTTCAGGGTTTTATGAATGCTCCAAGAAGGACTTTTATATTCAAGTTAAAAGCAACAGCAATGGGCAGGAAGAGCAACTATAATGGAAATTTGTGAAAAGATCTGACTTCAGAATAAGTTCATATAGTTAAGAATGAGTGTGAAGAACTTTTTCTTAATTCACTCTTGGGATCCATTTTCATTGGTCATCATTTATCTACTTTAGTAATGAGTTGTGTTTTGATATAATAACAGAAAAAAGAAAACTGGAACCTTGCTCAGGTACTCCCACCTGTGAGCTATGTCGGGCCGCTGTGTGCCTCACAGCCAGGCCATCACAAGGCGCTGGGAGCCACACACCCTGCCTTCCAGCTCTGACTCCGGCTCCTAATGAGGGCCTCCTGGGGCCCAAGCTCACCACCCAGCTTTGATCCAACTGTCCAGAGTGGGGCTGTGGCAAAGGCAGGGCTGAAAGGGGCCCAGAAATTCGGGGTACAGTCACCTACCTAAACCTAAAGCCACAAGAAAACCAACAACTTCCTTGGGACTCAATTTAAAAATCCTAATGCAGGTGACAGGGTAACAATCTCAGATCCTCTACGGCTTCATTTAGCTTTTTTGATTCTACATTTTCGAATTTTGAAAAGCAATGGCTCTTCATGGAAGGAATCTGGGGCCAGACCTGCCATGTAGAATCCGGAGCAGTATAATCTAAAGGCAGGAAAACAACTGAAGAAGAGACCGGCCAGACTCAGCTGCAGAACATGTAAAGCTCATCTTAAGATTTCTGGAGACTGAGAATGTGACCATCTTGGATACCAGGTTTGTACTAGGAAATCAAAATTAAAATCTGCAATTATGGAGTATTCAGTGGACCCCAAACCTTCCATGGAAGCACTTTTCATTTGCATAAGCTTCATAAAGGAGATAAATATTTGTATGGAATTGGAACAAGGCAGAATCTTGAGTCATCTGGGTAATTGTCTGTTTCATTAAAATAAATCTCATCATAGATTCTGCTTGCTTTCTTTGCCCAAAATTAAGAGACCGAAAGTAATAAAAGAACGAGAAGAGAGGAGTGACGTTTCCCCTGTGTTGATGAGACAGCCGCGTCTTTCACCACAGAGAATGTCACTGTCAGGACTGAAGAATAATTTTCATCATAAGCTCCCTTTGCTGATTGATTATAACTACGTGGACTTAAAAAAAAACTGGTTTCCTTTTAGTCTTGAATGTCTCAGACTTGGTCTCTACTCCCCAAGATAAATTACTTTGGAGCAATTGAGCAAAAATAGCCTTCAGCAAAATGCTATTTTTCACATAAAATGAAAAGCACCTTTACCCATAGTGTTCCTCCAAGAGGTCTGAGTCCAGGACCTCAGACTTGGCAGACAGATTTAGAAGCACCAGTGAAGAGAAACAGAGCCAAATATGACCCCACCAGCTGAGTGTTTTATTTAAAATGCAAGGTTTTCATCTATAGATAAACTGAGTTCTGTAATCAGAGTATTTTTGCCCAGTGGTGAAGTCTCCCAGAAACAAAATCTCAGAAGGAAAAGCTACCAGGTAAATTGGACCCACTAAAGTTTCCTCCAGACAATAACAGCCAATTAAGCAAGACAATTAGAATAATTCACCCTCCTGGAGAACAAAGAACAATATAAAATGTGATGTTAAGAAGTTAAAAAGAAGTGTACGAGAGTCAGGAATAACCTTCCAAAATAAAAGTGTGAGTGGAAACTGATTAAATGTTAGAAGTTGCTCTGATGTACTTCAGTCAACAACAAAGAAATTCTTCCTGCAGGACTCAGTGTCAGGTAGCAGCCTACAATTCCAGCCCCTTCCAAACACATATGCAGGCATGGCCGCAGTTAGCAGTGGGCTGTGGCTACATCCAGCTGACTTCAGCATGTGCACATAAACCCTGTTATGAGTCTGCTTCCCATGGCTTGGCAGACATAACCTGGCACTTCTTTTGTGTCAACACTTGGCTTAGAGTTTGAAGAAGTTTTTCTTTTCTAGCTTCTCTAGTATTTGACATCTGCCAAATGCTATGCTCCACGTTTATAACTGTCCCTATAGACCTGTGGCTATGTTCACTGAACAAGATAACTTCACAATATATAAATCGTAAATTGATGAGTTATAAAGAGAACCTGATGAACTACAACTATAGTGAAAGATTTTAACATTCCTAAAACAAATTGAAAAAAAGTAAGCCAAATCTAGAATATTCAAACAACAGAATAAACTAGCTTGATCTAATGAGCAGCACGGCATAGAGAATGCCATTCTGAGTGCCCATGAACACTTCCAACATCCTTGAAGTAAATTAAGGATGTCTCAGCAAATACCAAAGAAATGTCATATAGACCACATTCTCTAACCATAATGGAATAAAATAAGAAAAAAAAATTTAAATACTTGATTCATGTATTTCAAGACTAAAAATATACTTCTAAATAATTCAAAAGTCAAAGAAGAATTGTAATGGAAATTATGAAATATTTATAATTAAGCAATGCATTTTCAGCCTGCAGATTAGTGGTAACTACAGGAAAATGCATAGACTTAAATTCAGATTAGGAAATGAAAGTTTGAAAATGAATAATTAATGCATTCAACTGAAGACATTTTAAAAGCTACAGAGTAAATCCAGTGAGGGAAAAAAAAAGAAGAAAATACATGTAAGAGAAGAAATTAATTAAATAGAAAAGAAAGAAAAAATACCAACAAAATCACACTTTCTTTGAATAGATAAATCTTTGGCAAGAGAGACTAGATGAGAGGGAGAGTTTATGTGCAGAATAAACAATATGAGAAACAAAGAGATTCAAAATAGAGATATAGTAAAGATCTGTAAAATTATGAGAGGATGCCATGAACAAATTGGTCAGCACATTTTAACATTTAAATACAAGGGAAAAAAAAATATTGCAATTTTCCAAAACTGACTCAAGAAAAAACAAAAAGCCTAAAGAGACATATATCCATCAAAGAAAGTTAATTGGTAGTTAAAAATTTATAAGTGTCCTATAAAGAAGCACCAAAGCACCAGACCCAGGAAGGTTTGCAGGCATATTTTATATTTTATACAACCCTTAAGAGGTATATCACCTCCTTAAGAAGTACATATCCTTTTTCTTATTCAAACTATTCTAGAGACCAAGAGTGAGGAAAAGCCCTCCAATTCCTATTATGAGGTTAGCAAAACATTAATACCAAACTAGTCAAAAACAGTTTGAGAAAGTGAAACTACTGGTTTAATCACTCTCATGAATATAGAGTATAAGTGCAAAAATTCTGCATATAATGTTAGCAACCGAGCAATAAACAGGAATATAGGATGATTTAATGGATGCAAAATCTATTAATGTAAACATTGTGTTAATAGCTTAAAGAAAAAAATCCAAGTAGATACAGAAAATTGCATGATGAAAAAGTCAACATCCTTTCATAATAAAGAGTTTTAGCAAACTAGGAAGAGAAAAAACTTCTTTCTCCACAAGAAGTAAATCTCCTACTTTGGTTTTTGTTTTAAGTCTCCTACTTTGTGATCAATGATAGAACCATCTGCTATAAAGTCAGGAATATAATGAAGATGCCTGTTATTAGCACAACTGTTCAATTTTTAACTGGAGATCTTCACCAAATCTGTAAGATAAGAAAGAAAAATAAGAGGAAAGTAGAGAGGGGTGGTTCAAAATTGTCACTGTTGTAGAACATATTATTTTCTACTGAAAAGCCAAAAGAATTCACAATCTATAAGAACTAATGAGAGCTCAGTAAGGTCATGGAATACAAGATCAATTAGTATTTAAAAAATCAATAGCATTCCCATGCACAAAATCTACCAATTAGAAACTGAATGATCAACTAAAATATCCATTCCATTATAAATGGGAAAAATTTAATTTATCAAATTCCTGGTAATAAAACTAACAAAAGTAGTGTATTACCTGGATGAAATTATAGAACTTTAAATGAAGGATATAAAGGAACTCTCAAATAAGTAGAAAGATACATCATATTCATTTACCAGAAGGCTCTCAATATAATAAAGATGACAATTCTCCCCAGATTAATCTGCAAATTGAAGGCAACCCCAATGAATATTGTAGCTTGTAATGAAAATTGACAGGCTTTTCCTGAATTTTATTTGAATGAGTAAAAAGCTAAAAATGGCGAAGATCTCTTTAAAGGAGATTAACAAAAAGGAACTTGCTCCGTAAGATACCAAATCTGCTCTAAAGCTGTAATAATCAAACAGTGTGCAAAAAGATTGACAGACCAATGGAAAATAAAGAGCTCAGAGATTAAAACTTGTCAAATAAAATATCTTTAGGACCTTGAGTAGGAAATAGTTTCTTAAATAAGACATAATTAACCCAAAGCATAAAGGGGGAAAATATTTCTTAAATAAGACATAATTAACCCAAAGCATAAAGGGGGAAAAATAATAAATTCAACTACATTAGAAATAAGCCTATATAATTGAACATTATTTTTTAGAAACCACAGCCTAGGAAAAGATAGTTCCAATCACTATAAACAAAATTGTAGTGATAAAAATATATAAATAACTTTAATATAAAGAAAAATGCACCTAACCCAATAGAAAGTAGAGAAAGACATAAACAGTCAATTCACAAAGGAGCCACTGGCCTGGCCAGTGCACATGAAAGATTCCTAACCACATGAGGAACTGCAGAAATGTAAATTAAAACAACAAGAAGATAGAATTTCATGCTCTGACATAAGAAAAAATTAAAAAGTCTGAAAAGAGTCATGAAAGGTGTATAAAAATGAGAATTCCACTGATGGAAGTTAAATTTGTGTCAACTATTATTGAGAGAGTTAATTGTCAGCATCTAATAAACTGAATGTACTCTACCAGCCGGGAATTCCAAGCCTGGTGCGCATGCCCTGAAAAGAGTCCCTAAAGGAATCATGCACAGAATGCTCATCCTTTCAGCATCATTTATAATAGTGAAAAAATAGAAACTCCTTTTTCATGTCCACTACTATTGGACAAATAAATACATCACAATATATTCATTCAACTGTGCACCAATCAGCAGTTAAATGAATTTTCTAGACCCACAGGTATCAATGTGCATAAATGTCAGAAGCAAAATGGTGAAAGAAGCAAATACCATCCATGTCTAGCATGAGTCACACCAGGTGATGTACTACAGCACATAAATATGTGTGTGTGCACAGTAAGTGTGTAATACAAGAAAGGGGGAACACACGCTAACTTCCAAAAGGTCAACATCTGGGAAGAACTCAAGGAGGTAAAAATCAGACATGCGGCTCTTATAGACTGAATTGTGTGCCCTCCCATAACCCCAGTGTGGCTGTATTTGGGGACAGGGCTTCCAGGAGTAATCAAGATCAAGTGAGCCATAAGGGTGGGGCTCTACCCAGTGGGATCAGTGTCCTTACAGGAGCAGACGCCAGAGGGCTGGCTCTCCGTGCATGCACTGAGGAAAGGCAAGTGAGGCCGTACTGCGAAGTCTGCAGTCCAGAAAGAGTTCCCACCAGGATGGGAATCAACTGGCATGCTGATCTGGGACTGGCCTCCAGAGCTGTGTGAAAATAAATTTCTTTCGTTTAAGCCGTGTATTCTATGGCCTCTGTAATGGCAGCTGGAGCTAATAAAATGCCAAACATTAACACTTGTTAAATCTAAAAGGTAACTACATAGGAGTGTGTTATATCACTCTCTATGCCTTTTATTTTATTCTAAATATTCCCTTCACATATACAGTCTTGTTTAATCTGACTGGTGCCACAAGGGAATATTAGTAATTCTAATCACACTAGAAACAATGATATGAGCTAACTCTTCCCCAGATGTCATAAAAGTTTTACATTTCACTGAATAAAGGTTGCTTGTGGGGAGGGGTTATTCCTGAAAACTGGCAAGAGGCCACACAGACACCAGTGCAGGCGGAAGAACGGGCAGCCGCGGTGCCTCTCCTTCTGCACCGGGTCCCCTTGGGGCCCCCGGGGGCTGATACCATCATCAGTGTTCTGCTCTACTCCCTGAATTTTAGGAACCCCGACAATGCTGACCCCAAATACTCTCACTCAACCTGCTGACATGGGAGGAGAAAGGCTCACCCTTCAAACAAGAAAGGGAGTGGCACTGCTCTGTGTGTCCACTGCTCGCTGCACCGCACGTGCCACTACTGGGCATCGAAGAGGTTAGTGCAGTGCCACGCCCCTAGGGAGCATTCGGTGGGCACTTACTGAACCCACAGTCTGTGTTTTTAATACTACCATTTGACTTTAACTCAGCAAGGACAGTTTGCCCAAGAGTGTCTACATGAAGCAAGATGCCAACTGAACCAAGTGTGCTTTCAGATTAAAAGCCATTAGCCTAGGAAGGTACAGGGTCCACTCCAGGGGCCAATCCCTTACAGTGCATCAGGCTTACTAGGAAGGCTCTCCAACCCACAGGCTGCAGAGCCCCTCCCAGCCACCCATCTGCCAAGTCCTGGACAGGGGCTCAGAGACCCCAGGTCCCAGCCTGTTCCCAGGTGACACTGACACCACTGATGGAGAAACTACGTGTTAATGACTACTGATCTAGACCTTTGGATGCTTAGAGAATGTAAAGGGCTGTTTTACTTAATGCAAATCATCTTATTCACATATATATGTGTGTGTATATATACAGATGATAAAAATTCATATGTACAGTCATGTATATAATTCACATATACGATTTCATGTAAATAACCATACATATTCAGATATATATAATTCATATACATAGAAATACATTTAGATACATACAAACCTATGTATATTTAAAGTTAAAGTATACATAATAAAATAATTTATATGATAATATACAATAAGATATAAATAAGACATATAATAATCTTATCTCACTATCCCTTTAAGCTACAAATTAACAAACTGAAAACTAATTGCATGTAAGTTGCGCACAGGGTACTATGGTAACTGCCTAAAATGTATCATTACTAATCTTTACAGCTGTGTAGGTGAGCACCCATTTCACACCAGCTGAGCCTCAGAGAGCTCACATCCTCACCAGTCAGCACAGTGACAGCAGACTCGACTCCCAGGTGCAATTCCAGAGTCCACACTCTCACCATGCTTTCGTCCCTGGAATAACAAGCGGGCTGCAGGCTTCCCGCCCAGCACCAGACCTGACAGCCATTCCCACTGAAGCGCCGTTGGTGGGCACCATGGGGTTCACAGTGAGCGACTGTTGACGGGCCAAGGCTCCAAAGGCCTTGTTTCCTTCCACCCGGAATGACCCACTCACTCTACAGAGAGGGAAGAGCCGAACAAACTGAAGACATTAACAAAAGATCCAGGTACTGTTTCTTTCTTTGATCTCCCCAAACCGCCAAAGGAAAATTCCCAGGGAGTCCGTTCATTTCCTCCCTAAGTCCCAGTGGCTTCGTTTGAAAACCCAATAAAGAAAATGACTAGACTGTACTTTGGGACAATATCCTATCACTCTTTCGTCTCATTTTATCTGGTTAGTCAGTTGTTGTGGAAACTTTTGAAGTCATTATGTTTAAGGGGACGGAAGTGAAGAAAATTGTTTCTTGGCAGTCCAGAAGTGTGCCGATGAGAGCATGACGCACCAGCGGGTATGCGATGAGACTGGCCCGGCACAAAGCCCATAAAACGGCAAGAACACGGAGCTTGGGAAAATGGAGACACGCTACTCTTTAAAAGGAAGAAGCAAATTGTCTTCTTTCTTTTTAAAATTGATGGTGTATTCATTTTTCAGGCTTTTATAGTTCACTCCAGTTTTAAAAGAAGGAAAAAGTGAAAACATTAACATACTGAATGGACAGAGCAGAGCTTCCCATTAAAATAAATGCACTGTGTTTTATTGTTTGGAAAACTCTAAGGGGCTCCAGACTTTAACTCCAGTCATTTTTGAAAGAAGAAATTTCTAGCACATTTCCAGAAGTAGGTTAAGTTGGTATCTACTTAATCCTTGAATTATAAAAATTAAAAGAAAACATGCTAAGATACTTAGGAAAACTACACATTCTGTGCTTCCCATGTGGTGTGTTCATGACAAAATCGGCTTCTCTTTTATCTGAAATGTGAAGCTATTAGCAACATTAACCTAAATGGAATTACTGCCTTGGTCCACACACCGATCATTGTGCTGCTTGGCTGAGGATGTCAGCATAGCTAGTGTTGACATGTATGTGTTTTTGAGGCTGAGAAACCTGGTATCTACTGAGCACTAACATTCATGTAATGCTCGGGATTAAACCTTGAATTCACCCTTGACAGCTTTTTCTCACACTCTACTTTAGTTGGCAAATCCCATCAGCTCTACCTTTAAAGTGTAACTCAAATGCAACCCCTTCTCTCCACCTTTCCCACTTCCACCCTGGCATCTTTTGGAATAAGCCTTCCTCCTGCTTTTGTGGGATGTTCTGCGACCCTCTGAGCTCCGAGTCAGACGGCGTCACCAGCCTGCTCAAACCGATGGCTGCCAGCTTTCTGTGGAACAAAACCCAAAGTTATCACTACAGCCTGCAAGGCTCTACTAGATTTGCCCCCACTTATCTCTCAGACCCCAATTCTTTCTTCTCTTTACACCCTTGGTGTCTATGACCCCAGTCCCAGTACCACCACCTGTTCATTCACTCCCCTCCCCTTGTAGACAGCTACGCACGCCTCCTCCTCTCTCGTCAGAGCTCAGAAGTCCTCTCCCATTTCCACTCCCAGCCAGTGCCCTTTACTGTCCTGAGAAAACACAGCAATTAGGAGAGAATTCCACATGCTCCCACCTCTCCATCTACCCACCTACTGGCCAGTGTGCCCATTACCCTGCCCTCTCCATGGCAGCACTGGCCAGGCCACTGCTGAAGGCCAGGACCTCTGCTGGACCCTCCCCTCACCTCGACAGCTCCCTCCTCTCACTCCGCATCATTGATTTTTCCCTCTCGATTATTCCCATGGGTGCACAAACATGCTGTAATCTCTACCTTCTCAAAACACAAGACCTCTCTCAGCTCTGCCTCCCACGCCTACCACCCCACTCCTCTAAAGAAGTGCCTACACCCCTCTCCTCCCACTCACTCTCCACCCCACTCAGCCAATCGGTGTGAATCTAGATCCGACAGTCGGTTCTCAGATCACACCTTACACGGCCGCCAGCACCCCTGGGCACAGTCCATAACTCCCTGTTGACACACTTGCTTCACTCGGCCCCTGGAAGCCACACGATTCCGGCTGTGCCCCTGGCCAGTGCCTCCTCTCTCTGCTCCCTCATCCCTCCCTCAGCCCTGAACCAGCTTCTCTGGCCTCACCTCCTGCCCTGCTCCCCTCAGTGGCCCCTACCAGCCACATGTCAGCTCCTTTGCCAACTTAGAAGGCCTCCTCCTTGCTCTTCCCTCAGCCTATTCAAGTTTTTGTCCAAATGTCACATGATCAATGTCACCTTTCCTGGTCACACTATTAAAAACTGCAATATCCACTACCCTCAAACTTCCCATCTCCATTTATTTTTCTTCAAGGCCCTTGCCACCTTCTAACATACTGCAACACTTACTTATTCAGTTTAAGTCCTCTCTTTGGCCTGAATGTGGTCACCTTGTCATTCAAAAGTTACTGGTTAGCTACCTTAGATTCCAGTAAGCTGCACGCAGACACACACATCGTCAAACTGACGGTGCTACATGCCTCAGCTCTCAGCGTGAGAGAAGACAGTGAGCTCTACTGAGGACTGCACATTAAAAAGCTGAGACACACTTAGGGCCCCCAATTCATAAGCAAAATAATAAAATAAGCATATTAAGTTCCCAACCTACTGCTTGGGGCTCCCTCGGCCAGCGTACAGACAATTTTCATAGCCATATAGGGACATACCCTTCCTGAGAGGGGCACTACTCACGTCACTGAGCTAATACCCCTGGTAGCTAAGCGGGTAGAGAGATCATATAGTTACTGGCCCTCAAATGCTGTCATCCCACAAGCAGTTTGCTCGTACATTCTTCAAGTCTTAAAATAGATGTGGTCATTTTACAGAAGCCCAGCTCAGAAATAATTATAAGACAACACAGGGCCATTTCATGCCAAACTAATGACTTCAGGACATGCAAAGCATGACTGTATAACCCACTTCAGAGCAGGGGTCAAAACCATTAAGGTAATGTTAAACTGCACAGCCTGGGCCCAGAGTGCCCCATGGCTCCAGAGGATTGGATCTGTAAGGAAAACGCTCAACACAGAAACATGTGTAAACACTCTAAAGGATTCTTTATACAAGTGCCCTTTTGTCTGAAATCAAAACTCCATACAACAGAACTTCAAGTCCCTACTTTCAAGTGAAAAAATATCTCTAGAAAGACATTCAAGAGTTAATTTTAAAATAAAAAGAAGAAACTTCTCAGGATAAAGCATGAAGACATAACTGCTTAAGTGTCTCCTTAAAGTGTTCATTACAAAGACCTGGCCCCTTTATGACATTGCCCTAAAAATTGAAGTTTAGTGACTTCTGGGAACTCTGGTGTTAGCATGATGAGTAATCTTCCCTTCCCCCACAAAGAAATACCCCTGTTGAGGGCTTACTTAGAGGGTTTTTTTGTAGAAGTTGACAAGCTGTTTCTAAAATTCATATGGAAATGCATCTTTAAAAAAGAACAAAATTGGAGAACTAATTCTACCCACTATTAAGACTTACTACAACCATAATATTTCATATGTAATTGTAGATTAATGATACCAAAATAAATTATAAAAAAAGACTTACTGTAAAGTTACAGTGATCAAAATAGTGTGATATTGGCACAAAGACAGACTTCCAGATCAATAGAATGAAACAGAGAATCCAGAAAAAGACTCACACATATATAGAATACTAATTTTCAGCAAGGGCACAAGACAGTTCAATGAAGAAAGAATATGGTCTTTTCAGTAACTGATGCTGGAAGAATTGGATATCTATGTGCAAAAAGAAAACAAAACAAAAATTATATGGGAAGATCTGCCTTACCAAATATCAGAATACATTATAAAGCCATTATAATCAAATAGCAACAAGAAAATGGAGCAATGAAACAAGATACTCCAGAAATAAATCCTAGCATAGATGACAATTTAATTCATTATATATAAAGGTCATATATTTTCTGTGGGAAAATTTATGGATTATTTAGTAATTGCTACTAATATCCTAGATATGTATCTGGAATAAAATTAATATGGGCTATTTCTTATAGCAAATACAGAAATAAATTCCACATGGAATGAAGCCATTAAACAACAAAATTAAGAACCTGTAAGAAAATCTGAGACCTCCCAATCTAGGTGAGTCCAGAATGCGCAACTTCTTAACTGTGCCAAGAAACCCAGAAGCTCAGACAAGATGCATTTGACTAAGTAAAAAAACTAAAATCTTTATATGACAACAGATCTCATAAACAAGAATAGTAGACAAACACTAGATGTGGAAAAAATATTTGTAACAGAGATGATAAAAGTTTAAATTAATAATATACAAAATATCTTACAAAGAGACAAGAGACAAATAACCCAATAAAATAATGGGCGAAGACCATTCACAGTTGAGCAAGTCCTGTTGTAAGCAGACAAAAAGATGCAGAAATTCACAAGTAGCAACCATGAATACACAAATATGCAAACTACACTGACACCCTGACTGTCACTTTACATACATCAAACTGACATCAAAAATTCTCATGGACCACAGCATCTATTGCTGGCTCTGATGTAATGACAAAGAAGCTCTGTAATGCTGAGAAACATAATGTGTTGCAGTCCTTGGAGAAAGCAATTTGGCATCATTTATTATAATTAAAACACATATTCACACTTAGACCCACAGAGCAATAACATTCTTGGATATTCCATAAAAATAAAAGTATTTATAAAGATGTATCTAAAAAAAAATGTTGATTGCAGCAGTGTTAGTGGTGGTAGAACAAAAAGAAAAATAGAAACAAAGCAATACATATCCTAAGAGAACGGCTGTTTAAAACTTCTAGTCATTGAAAATAATGGAGCAAACGGCTATCAGATGGCTTGGAGGATCTTCCAGGGGGACACTGTTGAGTGAGAAAAGCAAGATGCCGAAAAGTGTGTAATGCATGATCCTGCTTTCATCAAAAAACATAAAACAAAGCTCGTATATGTGTGAAGTGTGTGCATGTGTATTATACATTATATAAGGATTACATGAGGGTAGATAAAAATGTGCAGAAAAGGACACATTTGATGCTTTTTTACCAGCTACTTGGGAGGTAGAGAGGCTGACATGAGAGGAAGGATGGAGCAAATAAAAAGAAAAAAATTTACAGTGAAAAGGGCACTTCTTAATTCTAGACGTATTCACTTGACAAAAATGATGTATTGTGGGTACATTTCAAATACATATCATTTAAAAATATATATTAGATTTTACTTTTTTTTCATTTTAAGTTTTTATTGAAAGTGGTGTGTGTGATTACTTTGTTCCTGCACCTCCTCAATTGTTTCTTTTTTATATTTGCCCTTCCCCTTTCCTGCTGGTGGAGGTTTGGCTTTATACTCAAGCATCTTTTTGCGTCTTTGCCAGTCCTAGTGCTGGGCCACCACCTTGCTGGGGTGAACACCCACACGCACAGCCGCGCCGCTTGCGTTCTCCCGCGGCCCTCCTCCAGTGCGGATGACACATTTCTTCCTGTGAACCTGCACTACCTTAATCTTATCCGTGGTCCGCTCGCCGGCCTCTGTGGTGTCCTCCCACAGCACCTGCACTTCATCATCCCTCCAGACGGGCATGTATCGAGTGCTGCATTTCTGTCTCAGTTCTTTGGAAAGAGGGGAAGACACATTCCTTCTGAGAATGTGGCAGGTGTGTTGAAATGCCTGTTACAGTTCTTGCTCCCATCAGAAGTCAAAAGGGACTGACCTTCATTTAGGCCACTAGTGCTTCAGTGGATTGCCGCAAAAGGCCAGATTTTAAATACTGTAAGGAAAAAGGTGAATGCACCAATAGAAAAATATTTGCTTCTCTAGAGATCAAGTAAATCCAAACTGAATTAATTAAGTATCATTTTTCCCTAAAAGATCAGATAATACTGTAAAAGTTTGTAACACCCACTGGTTCTGTGGATATGAAACACCTTTGATGCTTCATGTCACTTGTTAGAAGCTTTCTGGAGGATACTTTGACGATATTAATAAAAGCCCTTAAGTAAGCATTGTGTGATCATACAGAGAGGTACACAGAGACTGAACACCATCCATAACATCAAGAAACTGTAAACAAGTTATATTAATGAAATAACAGATTTAAAGTGTATACCATAGCTTGGAATAGCATTAGCACTCAATAAAGGTCTGGAAACAGGGGGACTGGTTAACCAAGTGGTAGTCAGACTCAGAAGAGGAGAACAATAATCAAGTATTAATAAATAATACTGGCATCCTGGAATGGAAAACAGCGATATTACGAAGATGATGATACAAATCTATACTCATGACATAGACATTAACAAAACACAAGATATTATTAAAGGGAAAATGAAGTTGAAAAGCAGAGCCCATCTTTGAAAAGTATTTGTGATTATATTTGTGTGGAGACGCTAGAAGGAAGTGAACCAAAATGTTAACAGCGACATCATCTCTGAATGGTGGGATTTGGGTTTTTTTTCACGTTCACTTTCTTTCTTTATGCATCTCTCTTTTCTAATTTTTCCACAACACGAATGCACTTTTTGCAGTTTTTGAGCTTTTCTAAGCCTAGCATGGTGGATGAGTATTTGGAATATGGAATCAGAATTCCATCTCCTTCACTTTATAGCAATGTGACATTAGGTGTTTTACTTCTAAAAGGCATGTTTTTTCATCTGTGGATTAATTACACAGAACCAAAATAACCCATCCACATTCCAAAACAATAGGCACGTTCATTGCATATGAATCCAGCAGCAGGGGTGGGAAGGAGGCGGCATCTGACATTTTCTCACATGAGCAAAATTTTTACATGGCCCTGGTCGGTATTCAAAAGGCTGAATCAGACACAGGAACTTGTGTGGTTATTTTCAAACATCCCATGACTTGAGAGAACAGGTGTTGGAGGAAACTGTGTCTACATATTTGCTAGGAAAGCATTCTCAGGTTTCTTTCCAAATCCCGGAAAAGATGACACGTTATTGGGACTATTACCCCTACTTCCTGAAAGCAGGCAGGCAACCCGTGGCACGAAGCCCACATGCAGGGAACGCGGAGTCACGGGGAGGGCCTCCAGCCTCCTAGCAGGGAGGCCATCACAGTTACATGACCTATAAGTTCCAACACGCTTCCCCAGGCCCTTGTGTACCTAATAAACCTTTTCCAAGGTCTACTGAAAGACAATTTCAAAGTCCAAATAAATACAGCGTGTCCCTGATGGGAGCGTTTGTGGATGGAATGGGAGTGTGCTCAGAACTACTTTGGAGACTAATGGAAGATTTTGTTCATGGTGGAAAGTGAAAAGGAGCAGAGGACACTCAGTTCCAGAATCAAGAGACTCTGAGAAATAAAGGGCAAGAGGAGGGATGGTTGCCGCCCCCCTCCTGAGGGGGCGTGGGAAGGGGACAGTGACGCCCGCGGAGGCGCCCGCATCCCCCACCGGCCCAGTGCTGTCCTCTGCCGGGAGATGGCGAGAAGCACTGGTCTCCGATTTTCAGTAATACTGAGAGTGAGTGACAGGGCTGGACGGTCGGGATGAAGCCAGTGTGGAGTCAGAGATCATGCGGGCCAACCCTACTTAAAGATGACCTGTCTTAAAATGTTATGAAAACACTCAAAGACAAGACAGACTATTTTTAAAGAAGTGATAATTAGACTGACCTCTAACATATAATATTAGAATAATTTATTATTAGGAAAATATTAGAATAACGGCAACAAAAACCAAACAGTTGAACATCTTCCACATGTTGAAGAGAAAATGATCAACCCAGAGCTGCATATATGGTAAAAATATTGTTCACCAACAAGGGCAAAACAGAGGAAGACAGATGCCATGTGATCTCACTTATATGTGGAATCTAAAAATATAAGCAAACAAACAAAACAGAAAGACTCATAAATACAGAGAACAGATGGGTGGTCAACACAAGGGTCGGGGGATGGGCAGATGGGTGAAAAAGTGAAAGGAATAGAAACGGACAAAATTCCCATTATAAAATAAACTCAATAAGTCACAGGGATGAAATGTACAGCATAGGGAATAGAGTCAGTAATATTGTGACCTCTTTGTATGGTGACAGATGGTAACTATGCCAGAGAAAAGATACCAGCTTTTCTCTGTAACTTCTCTGCAGGTCCACTCAGTCTGTGTCCACACTGGTCTCGCAACATCTCATGGATTCATACAAAGTTAGGTAACTGATAAGGGTCCAGAGATGCAGCTAACTTCCAATTATACCAATTGAGACTGGATCTTTTTGTGTGTTTTTTCTCCCCCAACTTCATTGAGTTATAATTGGCAAAGGAAAAAAATATATATTTAGCGTGTACAACATGAGTTAATATATATACACATTGTGAAACAATTGCCACATCAAATTAATTGATACATCCATCATGTCACACAGTTATTGTGTGTGTGTGTGTGGCAAGAACACTTCTACTCTCCTAGCAAAATTCAAGGACACATACATTGTTATTAACTATTGTCACCATGCTGTACATTAGATTCCTAGGACTTAGTCATCTTATAACTGAAAGTTTATCCCTTTAACCAACATCTCCCCCTTTGCCCACCCCAGCCCCTACCAATCACTATTCTACTTTCTGGTTCTATTAGCTTTACTTTGCCAGATTCCTCATGTCTTTATATGTAAGATACTGATCGAGGTTCAGCCACCTGGGGATGGGGGAACAGATTCTCCACCTAAGCTATGCCCTTTGTCCTGGGAGCGGAGCTCAAGACAAAATTCCCCATGGCTCCCAGGTGACAGAGCTGAGCTCACAGAATCCTAAGGAGGATGGAAGGAGAGACACAGTATTCCACGCAGACCAACATGCCCACACCTGCTCAAACGGTTTTGCTGCTTTCTGTGGAAATTTTACTTGCTACTCAATATTAGATTTGAACAATTTCCTTGAGATCAATGGAACTCAGTCCAAAGACCAGAGTGATAATCTAATCACAAACGTAAAAATAGTAAATGTAACAGCCAATGCTTCCCTGGTGTTTACTAGGAGTCTGCCGTCTCCTAAACAGTGTGCATGCAATACACCATTATTGCATTTAACTCCCTCCAACACCCTATGCTGCAAATCCTGCTGTTGTTCCTGTTTTACAGGCCAGGAAACAGTCATGACGCCTGCTAAGCCAAAGAATGGCGGCCCAAGGCAACAGTCTTCCCACTCATCCAAAACAAAATTTGAAGTGACAGAGCCCAAATGTGTCTGCCTCTCCTGAGGCACCTCAGAAAGACTTCATCAGATAAGTTCAGTTCATGTCAGATGCACAAAGCAGGTCCAAATGGACTCCTGGAGCTGCCCTGGTCATTCAAGGCACTTTCACCCATTATTTCTTGCATTACTCAGATCCCACTACCAGGAGGTAAGGGCAGGAAGTCAAGGATGGTTAACACAGATGAAACAATAATAACCTTAAAAACACCTGCATCTGTGAAGCAACAGCCAGAGTTTGAAGACATCTGACTGCCTAAGAGTTTATAATGTGTCATTTACAAAGCCTGCCATGGATCTTGTTTTTAAGCACATAGTGTCTTTGTGTTAGTGATCACGTTTAAACAACCATCTTCTAATTAGAGTAACCCCCAATCAAAAATGAGTCACTGAGCTTTTTCCTCAGTGTTTTATGTCCATAAGCCAGAATAAACACATGGAATTATTACTATAGGGACCAAAGATACTGAAGGGACCCAGCCTCTCATTAAAAATTGACATACCAGCAGGAAAAAAGAATGATGGATGTTGTGGTTATTTTAGGGAATATCATGTCCCAAATGCTGAGGTTAGGTCAGCCACCCCCTTTTCCTCCAGAAAAAAAAGTTTCCGATGCAAATGGTTTGAATTAACGCCATGGATATTTATAACAACAGTCTGGTTAGGAAACTTATTTGCTATTTATCAAGCAAATGCCCCCTAGGATTAAAGGAGCCCAAAGAAAATATTTTTTAAATAATAAATAAAATATCTTTTGGGGTGGGAAGCAGCTCTGTGCGTATTCAACAGCATGGCTGCCGGGTTGAGCCCTCAAAGCCCAAAGGCGCCAGGCAGACAGGGAGGTGTTGCGGGGGGCATGTGTCCTAGCTGACGGCCAGCAGGAAGGCCCATGCTTCCTTAGGGCCACACCCCAAACAGCAAACAGGAGAGCAACCAGGAGCAGCCCAACACACGGATCTACATCCGGATTGACCGTCCCCTTTAAATAACATCCTTGGCTGAGTTTTGGAGAACAAGGGTGGAAAAAAAGAGGTTCACCTTTTTTGGCTTATCCTTGGGAAATGCCATCCTCCCTTTTTAACAATAGTACTACTGAATGAAGCATTGTTTCAAAGAAGCCCAGTGGGGGCCGGATGTGGTGAAGGGCCCACAGAGGCCCTGTGGGGTGAGGCCGCAGGCTGGCCACAAGCAGAGCGCCGGCTGCCTGGTCTCCACCAGGGGCCTGGCACCAAGTAACCTAGGCCCACATGCGTCCTATTCTTTTCATACTGATACTTTGTTCAGATATTGTTTAAGTACTTTTATTTTATGTATCTAGTATTTACATATTTTAAATAGTGCATTACAACATTATTTGCCTTGATTATTGAATTTCTGGCATCCCCTTAAATTCTATGCCTGAAGCCATCACCCCATTCACCTTACTCTCCTGCCTCCCCCGTACTGTGGGGCCATCAGCATCCAGGAAGAGTGGCTGCTCTCCAGGCTCGGCCTTAGGGGAAAGCTGCCCTGGGGAGCTGTTGGGAGCAAGGCTTCTGCTTCGGGGACATGCCTTCTCTCAACACATCCGTGCATGCAGAGCCTACAGACATGACCGCTCACCCCAAATCAAAGGTGAGACTGCAGTCGCCGCCTGGGGCCTCAGTCTTGGGCTCTTGTCTGCCCTTGGCTTAGTCAGGCCTCCAGCTCCAGTTTCCTCCTGAGAACTGGGCTTAACAAGAAAGCCTACTGGCCAGGCCGGCTGTGGGAACGCGTGGGCGAGCGCGTCAATAGGGAAGGCGCGTGGCCGCGTCCTTGTCACCCACTCGTCACGGCAGCCCTGGGAGGCTTGTTCCCCCCTTGCCAGCTCTGAAGGCTGCTGTAAAGAGTAGACGCCACCGTGCACGGAGCGCCAGACAGCGACTACACCGCGATGGCCATCACAACTGCTGCTCTTGGGGTCAGGAACAGACGCTCACTCTTCCTCCTGGAACGCGGCTGCCCCACCACCAGCGTCCTGGAGGCTGGGTGATATGGCTGCAGTGAGATCTGGACATGAGCTGTGTTTAAACATTCAAATCAGTTTACTACATGCTGGGCTTTAAAAAATGTTTTAAGTTTGTCAAACATTTGTATGTTCTGCAAGCAATGCCAGATAACCTGTTGAATTTATTTCCCCCTTTTTTTTGAGCTTAGTTGTTTGGGTATCCTGCAGACAGAACCCCAGACAACTGAAGAGTCAGTGTACTTCGATTGTTTATAAAGGAGCGGCATAAAAATAATCTTTTAAAGCTAAGGGAATGTTAATATTTAGATTCATCTAAGGGAAAATAATAACAGTTTGTGATTTCCTCCCTCCTCGTTCCCAGGGCAAACATTTTTAAGGGAGGACTTTATTTTGTAACATAAATTGTTTTCTATATAACCTCAAAGACATGAGTGATTAATAGCGAGCTATAGAAAGAGATGCCCACAATTAGCAGCTTGGGTACAGCCAGTTATAAACATATATTTTGTTTATGAAACATGTAGCTTGAAAAAAGTCACATCTTGCTAAATGTCACAATAGGGTCAAGATGCTAAAGAAAAAGCCATTAAGACAAAGATTTTTAAATAAAATCAAAATCAAATATAATGCATATGAGCAGACCTATGACACAAAAGCCTGAGAGAGAATGTTCCCCAGGGTTACTTCTCCATCTTTGTCAACATTGCTGCGATTGTCATTAATAATTACAAGTATCAACTTGGGGTAACATTGGGATTCCAATTTCAGCTTTCCATGCAGTCTTTTACCAAACGCATGGCAATTGCGTTCAGCATAGAGAGGCGAGTGCTTTCCACGCAGTGGTCAGCACGTGTGACTGCTTAGTTTATTACCGTGAGGCTTATGGGACTGAGGGTATCTGGTACTTGTCAGGCTATTGTGATGTCCCAGACACCCACCTAAATTCCTTAAACTCACTGAATCCCTTAATCCTTATAAGAATCCCCTGTAGGGTAGAAATTATGCCCCCGCTTCACTTATGAAGACAGAGACTTAGAGAAATCGAGTAACCTGGCCACTGTCCTATTTTATAAGCAGAACTGGGATTTGCACGCAGGTCTGCTGACATCAAAGCCAGGCCTCCAAGTAAGGTAAACAGGGAGACAGGGTGGCCTCCCTCTGCTCTCCATGGACATTCAGGTAGGAAAGCCCTGCTTAAGCATTCACAAGGCCACCAACATATGTCGTCGGGAAGATTTTCCCTAGAATCAAAGAGCAACAGCCATGAGTTCTACCCTTTGATTATATTTGTGCAACAGAAGCATAAAGGTTTTGTCTGGAACCCCCACACCTGCCCAGCAGGTTGTGTGCTATACAAATCCAGGGGAGCCTCTGGAGGCAATGATGTGGCCGTGAACCCTCAACCTCAAGTGCCCAGGGATTGAAGGCAGCTCCCGGGTGAGGGGACAGAGCAGGCATGAGATGTGAGGTGGCGCCGGGCCATCCCTATGGCCCAGGCAGGAGGCAGAAGAAACCAGGAATGAAGAGGGAGGACAAAGCACAGAGGCAGAGAAGAAAGAGGCCACGCAGCCCCTTAGAGACAAGGAAGTGAGCCGCATTTTGCACTTTCTGGGAATCCCCTCAGACCCAGTTACACTTCTCTGCCCTTGGTCTCCAAGACATTTTTGTGTATCCTTTCAAAAAAAAAATTATCTTTGTGTTTGCCCGAACTTAAGGACCTCCTGATCTTTACAGGACAAAGACATGCCCGTTCTCAACCAGACATCATCAAAGGAGGTTTTCATCATTACACAAAAGCAGGCTTGACTCTCAGCCCAGAGTCCTGCATGTAGGAAATGAGACTTTATGTTTCTACACCACGATGTTACCATATTTGGGGGCCCATGTGGAAGGGGTGGCTGCAGCTAAGTCCCCCACTGCAGGGTCCTAGGTGGCTGAGTGGTACCGAGGAGGCAGGGAGGAGGTGGTACATACTGAGCTCCCCGTGGCTGCTGTTCCCTGTCACAGCGGCAGCTGCTGAGATGCCCCCTGGCCCACCCCAAGCTCACGCTGCCTGGCCCACCATCCCACCTGTGCCTTCTCCTGTTCCCCCTCTAGGACCAAGCATTCACTCACTGCCCCACACCGGGAGAGGCTGCAGCGCCATTCAGAACCCAGCCGCGTGGCTCAAGGATTGGCTCTCCCCCAACACTGGGCCATGGGAAACAGGCTACTTAAGGCTCTCCCCCCACACAGGCACTTCCCCTCGGCTGCCACCCTGGTCTGGGGCTTCCAGCCCCACAGGTCCGTCTGGGGCTCTGAAGTCACGCTTCCCCGAGGCCGGACCTGGCACAGACAGGGCACGAGCTCTTCCTCAGGGGTCATCCACACGAAGCTTCTGCATGAGCCCCCACAGCTCCCCGATGCTTCCTGCTCTGGGGAATCTAGGACGGTTCTGCCATGTCCCAGGCCGGTTCCCCTACTCCTCAGGCGTCGGGTGCAGGCGCCAGCTCCTTCCTTCCAATCCATTCCAGGTTAAATCCGCTTCCTGCTGAAAAACTCAGTGGTCCCCAGTCGGCATTTCCCAATGTAAGGTAAGGGAATATTTGTCCCAGGGAATCTGAGAAGGAGTGACATGCGAACAGGGTGTGCAGGAACAGATTTGGGAAGCAAAGGATAAAATACTTAGACTATTTGGTTGTGTTGTCATGTTTTCAAGAACTCTCAGTTTTTATGCTAAAATGCATCAGTGTGGTGATAACTTGGGCATCTCCAAGAGGAAGGATGCATAGTTACAGCACCTCCCAAATTTATGAGCATAGACCCCTTTTCTTCCAGGGCATATTACAGATAATACTGAAAGAAGAAGAAGAAAAGAAAACACCTTGAGAAACGTAAGTCTAAGGAATAAAGTTCAAACTTCTTAGTAAGGTATTTATGGCTACCGCCATCTGTCTCCATCCACGCAGGCCATGTCCTATTACCACTTCCTTCCCATACTCGCCCCTCCCCGCAGCCTGTGGGTGGTTCCCTGATGGGTGGCACACTGACACTGTGATGGACTTGAGCCCTGACCTGTGTATTTCTCTGCTTATGATGCCCATCATTCTCCTTTACTTCACTTCTCTCTCCTCCATCTCAACTCCTATCAATGCTGCAAAACCCACTCCATAGTGCCTGATACTCAGTCTGCATGAATCATTTGTATTTCCACCACTGGCTGTACACAACAGCACCAATCACTTTTCTCTGCTGACAACGTTTCTGTGCTGCCCTCAGTAGACTGCAAGTTCCTTGGATTTCCTCTTAAAATCCTTAGCACAGCCGGGAGTCTGCCACGTGAACGATCATGCACACCCCAAAAATTTCGTATCAATTTTTCAAATACGTGACAGAACTCCCTTTCTTCCTTTCAAATCACTAGGAAAGCACAGGTGTGAATCTGGTGTGAATTTTTCTCTCAAATTTACTTTCCATGCTTGAAACAGGTTTGGGATAGATAAGCATTTGTGATTACTACAAAGGGATTCTTTATCCATCAAGTCTTACTTTTTTTTCTTCTGCTCTGTTATAAAATCACATGTCCTAATCACTTAAAACATTTATAAACAATTGCTCCATGTCTCCCTAGAAACAGAAAACAAAAAAAGGGAGGAAATTATACTTTATGCCTTCATGCCTCAGTGCCTGGCGCAAAAACTATTTTTGGAAATGTTAAAAGGTTATACTCTCTGGGAGTGGCAACGGGCCCCTCCCAAATGCCAGTTCTTTCCCCGTCCAAAGAGCCACCCAGCAGCTCCCTGGGCTCGTCAACCTTTCCCCCCTGGGATTTCTTTCTTTTACATTTCCACCTGCTCCCTAGCACCTGGGCATCTGCAGTAAACCAGAGAAGCTGCGGACTGCGGTGGCCGGCACTTACGTCCTCCTAACGTGCCCTCTGCCCCTCCATTTCTGCCTCCTCTCACCAAGGCTCAAAGGGAACACATTCATGTTGCCAACATTTCTCAGACACTCTCAGGCAAAGCGGTTGTCATTTTATTCCCTGGTAGGCATAAGAATGTGACATTTTCCTCATTATTAAAACACCACTTTTTCTTGCTACAAAGGGAAAATTCAATATCATAGAGTCCCCAGATGTTGCATTTTTTACTTGACTGGTACTCTTCCTCCACATTTTAGAAACTTCTCTGGCATGCATGTGGATACACACACAGCTTCTCACAGGTTCTGAACCCTCGGTTCTGCACCTGGGGTCCTTCACCCTCTGTGTCTGCCCTGTACCGTCTGCTTCCCCTGCATTCCGGCTCTGCAGTCCTGCCCCCAGCAGTTGGAGGTTGCTTGTCAATGCTGCAAGTCCACCCCTTTAACACCTTGGCCCACGTGATTCTGCCCTCACCCTTCCAGGCTTCCAAACACAGCTCGGGCGTTCCTCCAAGGAAGCCTGACCACAGGGTGCACAGTGGCCCCTTTCTAGCCCTTGTGGCATTTTAATGCCATAGTGCAGATGTTCGTGTTTATTCTAATTTTTCTAGACTTGTGCTCATTGCTATATATACTCCAACCAGACAGTGAGCTAGGAGGGCATGGGCCCTGAAATCAAGCAGCTGTAGGCTTGAGCCTAATTTCTGAGCTCCGTGAGGCCTAGTTTCATTATCTGTAAAATGAAGAAATATACGCCCACCCCTTGCAAAACTGAGAGTTGCTGTGAGCATTAAATGCAATCTAACATGCGAATCTCCAGGCCTTCCTGCCTCCATGAGCTGTTTCACTGCTTTCCTACATGGGTCCCAGGGTCCGAGGAACACCCACACAGTAACACAGGACATGATCAGTAGCAATTGTTGAAGTGCCCAGAATCAGCAAAAAGCTGAACATAATCGCAGTTGGCAGGGAAAGGAGGCATATCTTTAACCATTCAAGACCAACGTGCTGCATGCGGGAATGGCAAAGGAAGATGAGAGCATAAAACAGCAGGTGGTCAAGACACACAGACCATCGCTGTGCCCAGAAAGATACTTTATTGAGAAAATATCTTTATATAGAAATATCTAAAAAATATCTTTAGAAAAACAAGTGCCCGGTGTCTAACACCTATAGCAAAGGCCACTTTGAGTCCCACAGGAATGTCTCCTTCAGCCTTTTTAAATAACTAAGTTCTAATTAGCTCCGACCATACATTAAATTGCAAGGCAGGGCTTGAAATACTGTTCAGATGCATTTCTTTAGTTTCTACATGAGCACCAACCTGCAGTATAGTTATGCTATGTCTCACTCTTAACCTCAGAAGTGAGAACAGAACAGCAGGTCCCTAGTGTCAGCCCCCCCAGCCACACAGTCTGTGAGGAGAGTGGATAGCTCCAATTTGCATGATTCCTACAATTTCCTGCCACTAGACAGAAAAACACATGCCATCCACATGCCTAAGGAGCTTTATTGAAAAGCAGAGCACTTCTTTCTAGTTACACAAGCACGGAGCTAAAATATGGAGCAGCACAGTAAATTCTAAACATGGTGCACATCTGGTCCAAAAGCCACAATCAGTTTATTGCTGCATCTGAAACATTTTCAGCCACTGTCATATAATGTATTTTCACACATTTCCAACAAGACGTTTTCTTGGAGCCAAACTGGGCAGGCCTATTTCTTGCAAATGAAAGAGAGAAAGGTTGGGTCAGACATCTGTACGCAGTGTGACGAGCCTACGAGAAGGTCAGTCACAGATGCCAGCAGCTCAGCAAGTCCTTCGACAGAGTGAAATTCCTGGACACCCAAAAAAACAAAAAGACCTTCGCTTTTTACCCCTCCAACGGCACCATTTACTGCCTTTGCTGGAGAGAGAGGTGCCACAGTCTTGGAGACCCATCCATGTCCCACTGTAATATTGGACTCTCTAGTAAATGAAATCGTTTGATTCCTGTGGCTTTTAAAGCAGAACTTTATTAAAAGTTTTATTAAAAATTAAAATGCAATTGAAATCATGTTAAAATGTTTAAAAGCTTTGTATTTTCACCCTAACTCCTTATGGGCATTCACAAGGAGAGTCACAGTGTATTCAATAGCCAGAGAGCCCCAACCACAATAAACGGGGGTGCCAAGATGCCCCAGCACTGGCCCCAGGGAAACCATTTACTGGCTCACTGTTGGCCCCATAATCTGCCTTTGAGCACTCTCTCCTTTTGCAAAAACCCCAGAGCTCCTTTAAGAGCTTTGTCTCAGCACATAAAACTTCCAAGTGACTCACCCGTCCCTACCCAGTCGCCCAGCCCCTCACACCAGCCATGCAGGCTTTGACCTTTCCTGATAACCCACCACAAGCGCATTCTTCTTGTAGGGCTGGAAAGAAATGCATAACTGATCTTTGACAAGGTTCATGAACAATGGGCGTCGTCAACCCTTTTGCATGAGAGCCTTTGCCTGCGTCGCTCCCACCACCACAAACTCCCTGGCTGACTGCCGGTGTCTGCCCTACCCGGGGCTTCTGGTGGCGCTTGGCTGACACCCTGCCCCTTGCTGAGTCAGGAGGCCCCTTCCCTGGTACCCGATGAGGCATCCCTGCTGCAAACCCACCCTTCCTTCTGGCACCCTGCAGAGGGCAGAGTGTGTCTCCCACACCGTCGGGACAGGCCCCGCTCCTCTGCACCCCAGCTCCGGGCACTGTCTCGCATAAGGAAGGGGCTCCCTATATCTCTGCGGAGTCAGGGACCAGCAGCAGCAGTTGGCTGTGCCCCGCAGCTAACAGCTTCCCCTCTCCAAGGTGAAGGGAGAATCTGAGGAAAGAGCAGGTTGTTGGGTCTCTCAACCAAAGGAGCCGACAGAGAGGAAGCACCTGCTGATCCCACGGAGACGAAGGGGGGAAACGTAGCTTCTGCGGCCGGGCCTGCGCTCTGGCTGTGAGAGAAAAGCAAGAGGAGCCAGAAGAGCACGAACAAGAAGGGGGCTTAAGAGCTTAAACCGAATGGCAGACAGAACGGTGGACAGGGCAGATTCGGTCAGTGAGGAAACCGGGAGCAAGCGGCACGAGGGAGGCTGCGAGGAGATATGATTCCCTACAAAGGCCTGCACCCCAGAACGGCAAGGGCTCTCGAAAATAAAGAGGTGCGCCCAGGAAAAATGCAGAAAGACGTGCCGTGTGTCAGCAGGTAAGTAAAGGAGGGAAGCAGAGAAGGGGGCGGGGCGGCTTGCTTGAGGCCCCACCCCGGAGACCCCACGTGGGCCGAGTCAGTCACGCGCGAGAACTGCGCTGATGAGTAACACGGGGGCTCGCCCCTCACACAAACCCCCGCAGACTGCGGAAAGCTCGGCGGGTCCCCGCACAGGGGCGCCCCGCACAGCGCGCGGGAACCCGCCCCATCCGCCTGCTGTGCGAGCGTCCCTAAAGCGGCCGGTGCGGTAGAAAGACGCCTACCGCGGCTGAAGTCACCAGTGACAGCATGGTGAGGCCGCCTGGCCAGGGTGGGACGAACCGGCAGAGCGAGGCCCCTCCGCACGGGGGCCTCCAGCTGTTTGCCAGCTGACCTCTCCTGAGGTGCCTTTGAAAGGGCTCAGCGGAAAGGTTGTCCGTGGTCCCTAAGGCATCTTACTCTTTGGCAGAAAGTCCCTAATATGCTGCATGAAAGACCACGGCACTTACTAGATCCCCTTACGGCTCAAACTCTGCAGTCTATGCACGTGAATTAAAGACCTGGCTTGGGGCGTGCTGACGGCCTTAGACACATGATCACCCTCCTGCAGGCTCTGCCGGCCATGCTGTGGCCGAGGGCCAGCTTTGCTTCGTTTGGGGCGAGGTGTTTAGAGCAAAACGTGACACAATGGCGGCATCCGACAGCCTCAGCCACTACACGTGTCCACCAGCCGGTACTGCTCAGGTCCGGCTCTTGACATGCATTGCTCAAGGCCCATGTGTGTCAGGGGGCATGAGTCTCAGGCTTGAGGGGTGAGGGCAATCTGGGGTTGGCGATCACAAGACAGCCATGCATACGTGTAGAACAGAATCCTTGACGCTCCCCTGTCGTGTGGTTAGAGCCTCACAACTTACAAAGTGCCTTCTCTGGGCCTCAGAGCGGTTGTCATGATCCACCAAGATTCCACGACCTGGTGCTAAAGCCAGAGGCTTCACAGACGTCATCCTGCAGGTCCAGGCTCGGGGGCATTCTGACTGAACACCTGCAGCTAGAGATGATTCAGCAGTAAGAGTGAGTCACAGCTCAACTCCAGTCATTCAGAAGCTCTCTGTAAGGGGCACATGGGAAACCGGGAGCCTGGCGTCTGCTGAGGACAGACTGAACACTGTCCAAAGAACAGCCCAGGAAGCTTCCTCAACATGAGAGCATCAGGAATGAGCAATGGAGGTCGTGTCAGCAAAGGCAGTTTCAGGGAGAGAAAAGTGTACTTCATGTGTCCTAAGCATCAGGAAATTTCTGAGACTTACAAGAGAGGGTGAATGTGTCATTCAATTAAAAAGTGAGTCAGTTGACTGTATCTTGTTCCCTTTTATCTGACAAAGAAATCGAAGGGGTGCTTGGAGAGAAGGCACCCCAAGCACAAGCCCTGTGCCAACAATGGGTTTTCCTACGCAGGCAGCATCCCACTCAGGAAGCCAGCTCTTCTTTCCACTTCTTGGATTAATGTGGTGCATTTCAGAACTCTCTTCTGGCCTTTTACTTTCCTTCAAAGGACTACGAAGTTACCAGTATTCACGGAACACAGAGAAAACACCCCAAACTTGAGAGAGAAAACCAAGCAGCGGCAAAGCAGGAGTGCTCGGTCATTCACGCGCGTGGACCTTGAGGTACTTTCTAAGGGAACGACGCACTGACCGCACTCGGTGGCTTTGCCTCCTTGCACCCCGTCGTTCTCCTCTGGAAAGCAGGACAGTACTGCTCACGGGTCACTGGGGTTAAGGGGCCCATGCACGTAGGGTACTCAGGTCACAGGTGAGTGTCAGCTCGCGTTCCCGTTCCCGGGAGCATTTTGGGTCCTGCTGATGCTGAAAGCAACCCTTGAACACACAGAAGTCATGTTTCCTATGGTCTGTTAGGTCTGTGAAATTCGATCTTCCTTTTTTCCTTGGCAGGAATCCTAACTAGTCAAGTCACTGATCCAGGTGGCAAGGTCCACCCTCCACATGACTGCTCCGACTGCCCAAAATGCCAGAAAGTCATCATTTCATGCTGAGATCATCAGGGCTTGCCTCAGCCCAAAGGAAACTCACTTGCACTGTGATGTGGGCACAGAATCCATCCCTGCTCTGGACCGGCTGGAGCCAAAGAACAGACTGCTTTTTCTACCCCAAAATGACGTCTTTTAGCTGAACTTTTTAAAAATCACTGAACATTGTACGTTTAAACTTCCCTCAGCCATGAATACAGTAAGTGACCACCTGCTTTGAAGCTCTTGTTAAGGTATTTCTTAGCCTCCTTTGAGACAAAGTGGTCCCAAGTTAAAAATTTGTGGGTTTTTTATCTCTAAGTTTTCCAGCTAAAATACTCTACATGTTAACAGTTCCTTCTCTGATTTTTCTCTTCTAAATTCATAATACATTTTATAGCTCTAAAATGCTGGTAAAATGATTGGGGAAGTATTTTTTAACATAGAAATGTCAAGAGCCCCTATGCTTCCCACCAGACATCATACTCAGTCACAAGCCCTTTTGTTCACGAGGCAGGACATTCACATCCAGTGTTTGGAAACATCAGCTTGTCGGTCGTCAGACTGAGCAGGGCCTGCAGCCCCTTCCCAGGGGAAGAGTGAGCGGATGGGCAGCGTGTGGGCCAAACTGGCAGACATTTACTGAAAATTTTACTGACCTGGGTGTTTTTTAAAAGGGCTGTAAGGTTTCTGTCATTATAAACACTTCTTTCCTCTAAGGTGATGATTCTCATCCCCTGCCTTCATCACTGCCCTGCCAGTGGCCCCTGTGAGAAGCAGTATGTGTGTGTCCTCCGCCAGTGGGCACATAGCACGGCGCAGCTCCCGGAACAAAGGTGGCTCTGAAACAGGCCCCTGTCGCACTCCCACAAGCCAGGAGGCAGTTCTGCTCTAAATTAGGAAGCGCTTGGATCCAGGGAGGGATGGGGGACATTTGACACGGGAGGTCCTCCCACTCGACTGCATTAGAGTTGGCGCCAGGCTTTGTACACTGTCCAGGATCCGGGATGTGGAAATGATGGTCCAGAGGCCTCTGCTCTGCTCACAGCTCCGTGCTGACACAGAATGAGCTCTCAGGAGCCCTTAAGCTCCTAAAAGGCAAGACCCTGTCATTGCCTGTATTCCCAGGGGCTCAGTGAAGTAGCTGGGATATGGGAGGGAGGGGCTTCAGTGTTTGTGGCAGGAGAAAAGAAAGAAGGGAGGGGGAGCGGGAAGGGAGGGAGGGAGGAAGGGAAAGGAGGAGGGGCAGGGTTGGGGGAGGTAGGAAGTCTCCTTGGTGGCCCCATTTTGCTGAAATATTACTTCTGCCTCCTTTGGGGAGAGCACGCCCCTGCCAGGTCACTGGAGCTACTGTGACTTCCTGAGGTCTTATGTCTACCTCGTTCACTAATTCACGCCTGAACCATTTTAAGTTTTCTGGACACAGTAGGCCAGGAGGAGGACCTGAAACTCATAAACGATACAGTTTTGGGAATCTGGTTGGTGAATTATCTTGCATCTCGTCTGCACATGTGGTTTAGATGTAGTGCATAGCTGGAGGCAGGCGTGGGACCCTGGAGCGGAGAACCGCATTGCTGGGGATCACCAGAGACCTTCACTGGAGCTCTAAGATTCATGGGTGTGGGAATTAAGGCTGGGACGCATGACACCATCTCCAAATCAGAAGAGCAGATCATTTGACTAGGTCTGGGGCCCCTGGAATCTCCTGCTCATTTCATAATAATGACTTGGGAGAAATACTAGGAGGCAAATTAATGATACTTGCTGCTGTCTCTGAACTGGGAGGGAGCCCCCGAACATCTGTAATCAGCCAAGGTAAAGAGACAATTACAGGCCGACTAGATTAGAAACTCAGTCTCCACAGATTTTCCGGAGGAAAGTAAGATCCAACTTACTGAGCATTACGAAGAGGAGAAGCTACCCACACAGTCATCTGGCTACATCTGGACTCTCAGCTGTACCCTCCTCAGAGCTACATGCTAGAGGGGTGGCCCCCAAACAGAGTGTAGCCTCCGAACAGGAAATATTTAAAAATGTAAGCCCTCCACCCTGACCCCCAGGCCAGACCCTAGCACACCCACCACCCCTGATGAGCCAGTGGGCGCTGGGCACCCACCACGTGCCGGGCACCAGGAAAGAAGCCAGGAAGGTGCTATCTCATGGCTTAGGGTATGGCTGCAAACGTCTTTTCCTTGCAAGAACGTGAGAGAGAACTACATTCCTCGCTTGGAAACTTCCAGACAAACTGTATTTCCATGCTGGGAAAACGTGCCTTAATGTGAATTCATCTTGCAGGGCTTGTGGGGAACTCCCTCCCTTTCCCTGGGAAGCCAGTTGCTTCCCTACTCAAACTCCTGCCACGTCCCAACCCTGCAACTACTGAAGCAGTAGAGCAAGTGGTGCAAAGGCACCTAGACTTGAATCCCATCTCCACGTTTAGGTAACATGCCTAGCTTCTCCATGTCTTAGCTTCATCATGTGTCCAGGGTTCATAGAAACACCCACATTACGGCGCCGTGATGAATGTAAGACGAGATGATGCCTGTACAGTGTCGCCCAGCACCCAGCACTTTGAGTGAGCTCTGTGTTGGCTATTATTCTATGTCTGTGTTATGTAGAGTGGCACGTTCAAACTTCTGCCATCTCAGTAGGAAAAAAAATCCATTTTAATGCTTTCTAAGTCCTTTAAACCCTTCCTGCCCCACAACTACATGAAATCCCAGTGGTGGAAGTTGAGTCCTGAGCAACTGGGGGAAAAGGCTCATTGAGGGAAAAGGGTTTTGTTTCCTTTGAGTTCCTTTGTCCGCCTACTAGATTCTTCTATCAGCCGGGAGCAACTCATCCACCTCCAGTCCAGGTGAAGCTGAATGGAAGGTGCATTTCTGAACTCAAACCGCAATGAGCAGGGGATGGATGCCAGGCAGAGTCAGGGAACAGGTGCTGAGTGCAGGAAGGGTTTTTTCTGTAAGATTTACTTTTGCCAGATTTGCTCTGCTATCAAATTCCAACTTTTGCCTGTAATTAAAATTCCCTTGTTCCCATTTTTAATCAACAGAGCAGAAGAGAGCAAGAGATGAGAGGCAGGAGAGAGAACATGTGACGGAGCACGACAGCTCTGTCACTCACACTTCCTTCCCTGCAAAGTGGTTCCAGTCTTCCTGAGCTTCATGCTGTGTGGCCCCCATGCTGTGTGTGTTTGCGCCCACCTCAGCTGGGCATGCGCCCTCCTCCCTGCTGAAGTCCTTGCTTTCATTTTTCTTTAGAAAGCACACGGGGCCGTGGGTATGAGGGTGCACAGGCCCGATGAATCACAGAAGCAGGCAGCTTGCACTAGTCCTTGGCACTGTGGCTTACTCCCACACTAACCTTGTCATATGGCCTCTCTTCCCAGCCTCCCCCTCCCTGATTGCCTCATTCACAGGCAACACGCCATGAGGGCTTTCGGGCACCAGGACTTGCCTGAAGTGCAGGGGAGGGCACCAGACGACCCCTGGGTTCCTGAGCCTAGGCAAAAGCAGGAGGAATAAACAGTAACAGCAAAGCACAGAAAGTGCTGTGGGAGAGGGCACCGTCCAGACCCTGCAGCTATTCCCCCGCTGCTGGAGAAGCAGCTGAGTTCCTTCCTGGGTTATGCCCTTGGGCCAAGAAAGCCACGGCTCCCAGGGTTTCACCTCCTGCCCAGAGACAGGGAGCATCCATGCCTGGTCCCCGTGGGGATGCATAGCCAGACCCTCCTGCCTCGATCCCAGCGACTCTGGGCAGTGCCCCCGAAGAACAGGGGCCTCTAGGCAGCATCTCAGTCAGCTTCCTCCTCCCCGTCCCCCTGCTCATGCCCAGTGAATCTCCAAGTCAGGTCTTCACCTCTGTATCTGTTTGTCATTGAACATGACCTAAAACAGCAGCCCATACTGTTAATGTTTCAGGACTCAGTGAGACTGATATTCCAGAAACTTCCACTGAAGCCCGAGGCACTCCTGAAGACCTGTGGAAATAGTCATGGGGAGGTCTATAGAATTACAGAGCCCAGCCACCAGCCTGCTCCACAGCAAGGCAGGTACCCATCCTGGCTCTGGGGAAAGAGCAGAGCTGGGGTTCGAGCCAGCGCCCTCGGGCTGGGCACCAGGGCTGCTCCTGTGCGCCCTTAACAGCCTCTCAAATGACCATCACCGAAGGACTGTTTTATTTTCAATCTGTCACAAGCCAACTACATCTTTACAGGAAACTATATATATTTAATACATATCACAAACTGTATGTGTATCAAGTACCATATGGTAAATCACACTTCCCCACTCCTTAGTGTGGGCCGTACGCAGCGAGCTCTTTCAGGTGGAAGGGGACGTGGGATGGCACCGTGGCCACAGAAAACTGAGAGGCGCTGCCACAGGCAGGCGGTCAAGGCCGACACCAGGGAGGAGCTGTGCCGACAGCATGTCGCTTGGTATGATGAGGTGGACATGGCCCCTGCCACTCTGGACTTCTTCCTCAAAACCTACACACTTACTGTGATCATGAGAAAACACTAGACCAACCCCAGCTGAAGGATGTCCCAGAAAACCCTTGCTCATTATTCCTCCAAACCGTCAAAGTCATCAAAACCAGCAGAATTCTGAGAAATTGTCACAGCCAAGGGGAGCTAAGGCGATGTGACAGCTAAAGATGATGTGGTACTGGATGGGGTCCTGGGTCAGGAAAAGGATATTAGGTTAGAAACTAAGGAAATGTGAATAAAGCATGAACTTTAGTTATTAATAATGTATCAGTGAGCTCATTAGCTGTTAACAAACGTACCACACTCGAGGAATGCATTCCTAACAGGGAAACCGGGAGCCAGGATATGGGGACTCTCAGTACTGTCTTCTCAATGTTTCTTTAAGCCTAAAATTATCCTAAAAGTTAAGTTTACTACAAGAAATGAAATATGTTAATTGCAAATGAATTTTTCAAAAACATGACATAAGCCCAGTTTTTTTTTTTGGTGTCAATCGGCAAAATGCTCTGTCGAACTGCCATAAAAGTTCCAAACGCTGCCCTAGCCTTCTGCACCTACCCTGCTGCCAGCAGTGGTTTGCAGGTGGGCCCCAGTCTGAGGGCCGCACTCTGAAGAGCTCTCTGTCTGACCAGGCCAGGTTGCTCATCAGGGAAATGAGAACATGAGAACAGAGAGTCCAATCACAGATAGCCTCTGACCACTGGGATAAGTGATCACTTTCTGCCAAAAACATCAGGTGTCCATACCGGATGCCCAGAACCAAGCCCCATTCCATGACCAGGCGGCGAGGTTCTCGCTGTCCGGTCTGATGAACAGCTGTTCTTGCCCAGAACTCCTGAACTCAAGCAGCACAGAAAGCACCCTGTGCCTTGTTCTCCACCCAGGACCACAAAGGGGAGAGGGCACATCGCAGTTACTAGGGCTCTGGCAGCACAGACCCTGCACGCCAGGCGGCGAGCCATCCTTCTCCCTCTCTCTCGGAGGCCCTCGGACCTGAGAAGCCCCCTACGGCAGGACAGCGATGCAGCCATCTTCCCACTGTGACTGGCCGGGAACCACAGGCCTGTCAGCACACCGGGAACTGTCACAGCTGAGAAAGGAGCAGGAGGGAAGACGCCACAGATGGGAAGCTGGTAAAGTGGAGGAAGGCAAACCTTCCATGAACAAGAAGGGGAAATGGCAGTTGAAAAACACGGGGGCAGCTTGTACCATTGAGTAAGATTGTGAATGGAAGGTATCAAGTCAACTGGGAGACGGTCACACACCCGAGAGGACCATGGAGGACCCTGTTTCTTGTGGGTCTTGGAAAGCCTTGAGTTGATGCCCACAACTGAGGTCCCACGAAGCAGGAAGAACTCACAGCAAAAGCCAGTGGGGACTTGAACCGAGCACACCCACCACTCGGCCACCATGAGTGAGACGAACGGCATTAGCCATTGGGATATGGAAAGGAATTTAAGAATTGAAACACTTAGAGTCCATGTACTATTCATACATTATCTCCTATTATTCAGGGATTATTTCTTATTAGTTAACTTCTACCCTTATTCTTCTGCAGTCCATCTCCAAGCAATAGACTTATATTCCAGAAATTCCAAGAGATGGGCTAAGTCACAGGTAATATTCTGTAAAAGTAATGCATTAGTCAGGATATACTAAATGCTATAACTAACAACCTCAAATCTCAAAATTTCAGCAACATGACCCATCAAAGGCTGTTCAGTGAGGGAGCAGTACGTGCTCCAGGTCTCACCCAGCACTGTGGCTCCTGCCTTTTAAACACAAACCGGTAGGTACTGCTGGGGGATTGGGAATGGAGAAAGCCCACCACTCCTACCTGCCAGTCTTGGGAGGGGTACAGCCGTTTTGTTCACTTCCCATTGGCAAGAACATGTCCCCTGGCCTCACGAGCTGCAGGAGGCCTGCAAGCAGTGTTTGGCTGTGGCCAAGGACGGAGTCGCAGTGGAGGTGAGCACTGAGCCAGGTGCCAGGAGTGCCACAGGAGGAGCTCACAGGAAGCTGGCTGGACACGTCGGTCTTGAACATCTGCACGTTCTCTCAGATAACATCCTAGAGAACATGGGCGCTGTCTGGACAGTTTTCTTAGCGTCTGAGTCAGGGCCACCCCTTAACCCTCATTGTAGGGTGTGCAGAGCTTGACTGCCTTTATTCACATCCAAATTCCACCACTTGCCTCCTGCACAATCCACCTGGGATAGGTTATAGCTCCTCTGGCACCTCAGTCTTCTCATCTGTGAAATAAGGATAGTGGTACATGTTCCTCAGGACTGTGAAGGTTAAATGAGATAATTCTTACAAAGCACGCACCATAGCGCCCAGCACACGGTTTCTTGACTTCTGTTTAATGCCTCCTATATGCCAGAGAATACCGAAGGGCTTTACATCAATTACCTAAACACGGCAACCTCCCGAGGAAGGACTGTCTTCTCCCTCTTGTGTGTGTGTGTGTCCATGTACGTATATATAAACAGGTTCAGAGGAGCTAACCTGCCCCAAGTCATATGACTAGTAAGTGGAAAAGCCAGAATTGGCACCCAAGGCATTCTGGCTTCAGAGCTCAGTCTCTACACTCTCATCTCCCCCTGAACATTCCCGATTCTTACTGCTATTTCTGCAACTTCATTAAAGTGCAGTTGACATGCAACAAACCGCACGTGTGCGATGAACAATTTGACGCCTTTGGGCACCCGTGAGCCTGCTGCCACAGTCAGGATCATGACATAACCAACACTCCCCGGAGATTCTTCCAGCCGTGTGGTAATCCCTCCCCCTCCCTGCGCCACCCACATCTGCCCCCAATTTAACAATTTAACAATATTGAGTCTCCCAATCCAAGAATTCAGCATCTCTCTCCATTTATGTAGGCCTTCTTTAATTTCTCTTGGCACAGTTTAGTTGTTTACAGTATACAGACATTGCTATTATAAAAAACTTGCCCCATGTCCATATCACTTCTCTACCTAGATTTCTCTTGCGGCCTCGCTGAACTTCCTGTGAAGAGGGAATAAAAGCACCTGCCTCCCGAGGTGGACACAGGGTTGCACATGAGTCACCTGACATTCTGCCCGTCTGGTTACAGGGTTAGTGTGTTTTATTTAATGAAAGGATAAAGAGGAAAACAAAAGACTTGTAAGGATGAGGCAACAAAGTGTGGCGCAAACAAAAGGCTGAGCGGATCAGGCAGTGACTGGAGGAGGAGCCAGTGCCTGTAGCCGCAGGAGCGGCTCACAAGCCTCCCCGGACTCAGACGCCCACGCGGTGCCGTGGTAACAGCTCCCGTGCCCACGGCTGGACAGAGCTCACAGCGGGATCTGCTGTGTGCGCACTGAGAGATTCACTGGCGATGTTGGTTTTAGGAACGGCGCATAGCAAGGATCAGAAGGTCGGTGGAGAAGGAGCCAGAACATGCTATGCTGAGCGTGCACACTGCACGCAGCTGGGAGGCCTGTAATCTTCTCCACACCCTGGTGGGAATAAAGCTGGCCTGGCATGCTTTTAAAGTATCTTAGCCTCTATTTATCTGGTGGTGCAAGGGAGGGCACCACCACCAGGAAAAAGGGTTCCACCTGCCCGGAGTGGACACTCAGCAGCAAGACGTCAGCTTAACGTGTAACAAAGTCGTAATTGAGCAACCCTTCCCCAAGTGTAAATATATTTAGTTAGGGTCATTAAATGTTTTTTGTGGATTGGTGGTTGTGGAAAGAATAAATTTATTCGTCACGGGAATTAGCACCGCAACCAATAAACGGGAAATCCTAGAGGCTTGACACAATATAGACCGGTGGGTATGTGCTGGGCAGCCCTCCTACATCTCAGAGCTGCACTGTCTCTGTTGTCTGGCCTCCAAGGTTGTCATACTGGGGCCAGAACACCACACTGGGTCTTCGCATTTTCACATCTTAGTTTCTTCAGCCCAGAAGATCTGTTCACAGTCCACTGACCAGAACTAACCACATGGCCCAGACTAACACAAAGGGAATGGAGAGAGGCAGACACAGGCTGGCCGCCAGCTGCGTCCCTGCAGACAAGCCAGGTCTCCCCACTCTACCCCCCTTCTCCCCTCCAGATGTGGCAGGGCACCAGCTGGATGAGCTGTTTAAACAGGGCGTCTGCTCTGAGACGTGTCACGTGGACAGGGGTGAAAAATATCGGATATCCAGCCACAGTGACGAGCAAGGCCATGTGGAAGGGTGCTCCCAACCACAGCACCCCTGGGCCCCAAAGTACCAGCCAAAAACCTCCAAAGTGCTTCCGCTAATGGGCAGCCAGAGTGGGGAGCCCAGAGAACCTCACTAGCCATCACCTCCGTGACCAACTCGGGCAGTCGGTCCCTCCCAGCTCCACACACGTCCCGGCAGAGCTGGAGGACTTGGTCCTAAAAGGCATTCTTGCCGGAGGACACAGCAGAGCCGCCCTAAGCCAGGAGCTACGACCGGATGGACACGTGGGCCGCTGCAGTCCCAGGAGTCATGGGCAGAGGTCAGCCTGGCGTCTTTCTGCATCTCTGTGGGATCTACAGCTCTATCCTTTTTCATTCTCGGTATGAGTAATTCGTGTTCTCTCTTTTTTTCTTGATCAGTCTAGCTATGGGTCTATCAATTTTCTTGATCTTTTCAAGAATCAACTTTATATCTGTATCTTCATACTTGAGGTGCCGCTCTTATAACACAGTTTCTCTAATTGTTTTCTTTTTCATTGATTTTTTTTCTTAAGATAAATTAGCTCCATCCTTTTACTGAGTTGGGTTTAATATGCTCTAACCTTTCTAAAGTAGTACCTTAAGTCATCTATTTAGAACTTTCTTTTCTTCTAATATAAGCCCTTAAATTATATAAATTATCCCTTAATGACAGTTACAATAATTAAAATCCACATCTGCCAATTCCAATACCTGCACCTCAGGACTGATCTACATTGACCATATTTTCTCTCAAGAATAGGTCAAAAACCCCATTCTGCTCTCTGGATGTCAAGCAACTCTGGGTGGTATCCTGGATATTTTGTTATGAGGACTCTGGATTCTATTATACTTCCCCAAATGTATGATATTTGCTTTGGAAAAACTGCAAAAAAAGTAAAAAAATGAAAGTCCTTTGTTTATTGGGCAATAGTTCACACCTCACTTCAGTCTAATTCACCCTTTACTAAGCTGCCTTAGTCTGCCACAAAGCCATGACTCGGGGGACAGCTCATACACCGAATCTGGGGCTCTGCAGACATCACAGCCCTCCTGAAGACTCCCTGTCGCTTCCCAAAGGCTGTGGCTGCTCTCAAGTCCTTCCAGAAAAACCACGGACATTGCCTGTGACCTGCTCTTTGGCTAAAATCATGAGTGAGGGAAGGAATTCCGGTTACCCCTGCACCCAAGTGCCAGCTACCTCCATAACCTGCTCGGTTTGTTCCAGCACCTTCAGGTCACTGCTCCTTGTACTTCCCTTGTGTGGCCAGTCTGGTAGCAACTTAGCCATCCCAGGAATGAAAATCAGTACTTCTAAGAATAACACTGGGCATAAGACATTTAAGTGTGTGAATTGACTTGTTGCATTAATTTTTTTCCAGCAAGAAGACGCAGAGGAGCAAAAGGACGCCAGGCAGCTAGGCTAGAAGAGTGAGTGCCTGCAGGAGGGAGAAAATACTGAAGGGAGACAGAGCTGCCCAGGAACAGGACGCTGTGCTCGGTCCACCTGCCTGATCCGCAGGAGCGACAGGTCATTGGCTGGCTTACTGGCAAGGCCCTGTGGCTGAGCTCCACAGCTTTTGCTTGCCCAGATCCGTGCTCACTGACCCCCTGCTCGCTGCCCAGGTCGGCCTGTGTGTGTTGCCTCAGGGGCTCCCTTCCCTCTGCTTCCACTTGGATTCAGCCAGTGCTGAAACTGCAGGAGATCACAGGGAGGGAGGGTGAGGTCTGGAGACTCTCCCCCCAGTAAGTATCTCTTCCCTGCAAGTTTCTGAGGGTGGACCGCCTCCCTCCAGGTGGACTGCCTCCCTCCCCCAAAGGCCAAGGCTCCTGCTCAGGTGGCCCTCCCCAGATCTCCAGGTTCCGGTGCACACTTCCTCCTTGCCCCTTTTCATGCTGGTGATGACCCCCCACTGGGCTGCTGCTGAATCACAGCTTTGCCTAAATCCTGCACACACCTTTGTAAACAGCCCTCCTATTAACCCGTTCGCAGCAGGAGGGCACCACCTGTTCCCTGCCAGGACGGAGCAGGTGGAGCATGCCCCAGGAAAGATGACTTTAATAGGTCCTAAGACACAGAGGGTGGGGAAGGGCCAGACTACGTCTCCTTGGGCCACGGAGGGGACACCTTCAAGGCCTCCGAAAACAATGACTCGTGTCATTCACATGTATTGTCTAATTTAATACCAACACTCAGTTGATTGGGTATTACTATCATTTCCATTAAAGTGAGAAAACTGAGACTAAAGCAGGGCAGGGCCATGAGATTCCCTTACCTTCTTTAGACCACAAATCCTATTCTCTTCCCCCTGCACCCTGACCGTTTCCACTCAGACATCACACACCAATGCTGAAATTCAGAACCCTCCAACTTTGGGGACAGGCATCATATTTTTATAAAGTCTTTGAAGCCCAGGGAAGGGGGTAGTCTTTCCAGCTTTGCTGTCTTCTAAAACCCAAATGCTGGAGAAACAGGACACAGCAAATTCAGCCAGTTTGGAGATCTGAGTTTGGAGATCAGAGACCCCTCTTATATTCATTTTAAAGCAATTTTACTTAAAAGAAGTCACAGTACAATATGGGACTTGTAGTGTGTCCATCTCACTTAAATATTCCTTAAACATTAGCCCATGGTCCCCAGATGTTCCCTTTTCAGCTGGTGGAACTCATAACACAGAATTCAAGCCAGCAGAACAGACTCATTTCTCAGGCTCTGGAGACGGGTCTGAGTTCCTGGTACGACTTAGTCTTAGGCAAGCAGCATAACTTTCATCCTCAGTCTCTTCATCTGCAAAGTGGGGGTCACAATAGTACCTACATCATACTGTTAAATCAGTTAAATAAGACTATGCATTTCAGTGCTAAAAACAGGGTCTGGCTCCCTGTACTTACTCGATGAAGTATGGCTAATTATAATACCCAGATTCAAATTCAGAGCAAATGTTCATTTTGCCATAAGGTGGCATGTAAATATTAAAAGAAAAAATCTTTAGACACATACTATACCTCCCAATTGAGAATTTACAAAGAAACAAACCTAGGCCTGAAGCATATCCCACATTGCTCCCATGTCCATTTCAATAAAACGAGAGATTCTGGAGGTTTCTGACCCTCCAAGTAAGCCAGTTGTTTTCTAAGGCAAATGCTATGTGGTATAACATGTAACAGAAAGCTGTGTGCTCAATTTATTTTATAGTTTACTTATTGTTTTCCATTTCCTCTTTCAAAGCTGTACACTTCCTGTAAGCTACAGTGGTCACTGTCCCTGAATTCCCTGACTTCTCAGCAGTCTGGGTGGGAGGCCAGCCACTCCCCCCCACCATGGGCCACAAGCCCATTGCCGAGTGGGGGGCGGGACTGTGCTCCTGTACAGGGTTGTGACTTGCCATGTGATGGAGGCAGGCTCTTTCTGCTGACGGAATTGCTCTAATGAGCAGTTCTGGATCCAGAATTTGACAGTGGAAGGTACTCTATAAATATTTGGGTTGATTGATTTACCAGAAATAGGAATATTTTAATAGTATTTGGTCATTTTCCACAGGGAGACCATAGGTTCCCCCTCTTTTAGAGGCTTTTTAACCTTTTAAGTATTTTATTCCTAACTTCAGCCATGTATCTGGGGGCCTCCAGCCTGCCCCCCTTTGCAGAGGGCAGTAGCAAAGCCAGGGTCCCTGGGCCTCCCCCAGCCAATAGGTGGGAGGCTTCTGGGCCACCTACTCCTCTGGCAATGGCCGCCCAAGACCTTCCCGGGATATCATCCCCTGGAGCTGTGTTCTGGGGATGTCATGCTGCTGAGCTGCATTCAAGGCCAAAGTCTTGTCTGTTCCAAAATCAGAACCCAATTAATGTATTTCACACACTCCCACAGACGTGATCACAAATAGTTACAATCAAGTTATTTGGTTGCGCTGTTTGCTCACTTATCAGCCCCTTCATAACCTTTGCTCTAAAAGTCTGGGAGTTGGGGGCAGCCGCTGGGACCCTGCTTACTGGGGTACGGTGCGTACATGGTTTGAGCCTGCACACCGTCCACCCTAGCATGAGCCCTCTCCTCCCCTTGGACGCTCCAGGCAATAAGCACAGACCTGTTCCCTGCACTGACGTGTGCAGGGAGTCCCTCAGACATGTCCACGACCCCAAACACACAATCCTTACACCTGAGGCAATTTGTGTCAGTCATAAACAGATGCCGTCTAAACCACAATGGGATTCCCAAAATGTGGATCCAATAGGGAAGAAAGTGTTGTATTTTAATTTAAAATGCTGTAAGAACTTCAGTGATTCTGAAGACTTATATTTCATCTTTCCTTAATAGTACAGCTGGTTGATCAGACAGGCAGGACCCCAAGTATTACCGACGTCAACGTTACAAACTTTTGATAAACTGGCTTCAGCAAAAAACGCATTATTTCAGCCACAGGTTAGGGTGAAATTGAAATGTGGAGGCAGCCGAGTTCAGTGGTGCTGCTCAGCCTCTGTGGGCCTCCAAGCCTTCCTGCACGATGTCTGGATAACCATGCAAAGCAAAGGACGGGAGAGCAGGCTACCTGCTACATGGTGGGGAACCGCTCGCCCTCATGCACTCTGCCCCACGCCCCTCAGTTTCAGGGCCTGACTAAGCAGGGCGCTGGCTTCCGTGGCTGAAGTGGCCTCAGTCGTCCTGATTACCTGGCACAGGCCCTGGCGCTGGCCTCTGGGAGGCGGCCAGGAGAGGCTGGGCCAGGCTGCTCCCATCCAGGGGAACCCCTCCTGCCCTAATACAGGAGGCTCTTTCAGCTTCTGTGCTGATTCACCCTGGAAGCCACTCTGGCAGCTCAGAAACCCAAACTTCACAGCAGTGATAAGGGCCCTGGGAAGGAGCAGATGGCCGAGTCTGGGAAGAAAGGCCGTTGGAAGACCCTTCTCACCATGGCCTGTTTTCTCTGGCACAGCTAAGTTCACGCCTGTCTCTCCCAGTCTCAGGTACGTGGGCTCCCTGGTGAATGGAGGGCAAGCGGCTGCCGCAAACGTGTGGCTGTGAGTCCAAGAAAAGGACACACAACCCTCAGGAAGATAGTGCATAATATTTTTGTTGAATCAAATCATGATTTTGTAAGGGGAAAAAAGACACACGTAAAAGTCCATTTAACATTTGGCAAAAAGGGGGAAAAAACAGAGTTTTCTGTGCTCAGTGCAAACTCACTGCAGGCGAGCTGTAGATCAAGTTACTAGCCTGTGACATGTGGAGACTGGCTAAGGTAGCTAACGGTGACTCAAATTCTAGCACTTCTGGCCTGTTACCGAACCCAAAAACTACATGGAAAATGATCCCATTTGCTGAATTATTTTCAGTTGCAAGAGCCACTATAACAACTCAGAGAACTTTAACATGTATATGCATAACTCTGCAACGGGACCCTATCTTTCCCTGCAATCCTTTTGGCCAGAGGTGGTAGCGTTGCTTTCAGGGGCCATGAAGAAGGAGAGAGTATATTCAAAGGGACCAACAGGAACAGAATCAGAACCAGGATTCCAAGTAAACGACTCCCAGGAGGAGTATTACTTACTTTTATAATTTAAATAGTATGTTTTTTTAAGTCTGGATAAACCCATAATAACATCATGAAGGAGATCTGTAGATAAGGCTACTCTTAAGTGAATTTGGAATTTATCAACTTAGTTTGCAGGTGACTAGGAGGTGGATATACAAGTGGCATTAAGGAGACTGCAGGCAAGGCTTGGTTGGCATGTGGATGTGTGGGCCTCTTGTAATGTATTAAGGGAATTATGGGGATGAGGTCTAGGCAACGAGGTGAGAGATGCCAACGGCTTGACAGTCCCGGTGAGGATGAGTTCATTCAGGGCAGCACAGGGTTTTTTAAGACGTGTGAATCTAAAAGCGTTTAAGTGGGGACTGCACCCTTCCACTGCCAGGGTGACCACCAGCCCTGCTACCCAACACCCCAGACTCCCACATTCACCGGCAGCTGGTCCCTAAGGCATCTAAGTTTCAGCACCTGCTGCCCAGCCCTCTCCCTTCAACTTCAGATCAGGAGTCGAAAGTCACAACATGTTGGTGAGTGAGAATGGAGAAAACAATGGTGGAAAATAAATTGACAGAATGACACAGTGGGTAAGTAGCACTCTCAGGGTGTGTTAGTGCCCTGGGGCTGCCTACTGAACGTACCACAGAATTAAATAGATTTCCTCACAGCTCTGGAGCCTAGGAAGCCACGACTAAGGTGCCAGCGGGCTGGCATCCTGTGGGGCCTCCCTCCGGGGCTGGTTGTTGGCCGCCCCTGCCCCAGGTCCTCACATGGACTTCCCTCTGTCTCTGTCCTCACCTCCTCTTAGCAAGACACCAGGACACCAGGACGCCTGTGTCAGCTCATGTTACTTTAATTACCTCTTTGAAACCCAATATCCAAATATAGCCACATGCCAAGGGGTTAGGACTTCAGTATATAAACTTGGGAGGCACACAGCTCAATCTGTAACAAGTGGTCACTAGGGTACTGTCAAAAGAAGAAAGAGATGATCTATCTATATATATATATATATATATATATACACACACACACAGACAGACACACATGCAATACTGTAGTAGGTTAAAGAAGGTTTTATAGGGAGAAAGCTTTTGTGTACTAATATTGAGTGTGTATACATTTAATATATGTACATATACATACAATATATACATTACTATATGTAATTAATAGATGTAGGTTAATATATATATATAATATTGAGTATATATGTATTTAATATTAGCCCACTTCACAAACCCTTCCGCTTCCACTCTTGGGGATCTTAAAGGAGATCTCAAAACAGTCTTCAATAAGCATGAAATTCCTTTGGAATCTGCACTTTGCAAGCTTTCCACAATATATCCTTCTTTATTTTTTTTATTGCGGTATGGTTGACATGTCTGTCACATGACGTTAGCCCATAAATGGGATGCTCAGGCCTGTGCCCCTAAACACAAAGATGAAAACCACACAATACAAGCAGCACTGGTTCCTCCCTCTAAGCTGGCTGTGTCACGTGGCCCCTGTCCTAAGTGCACCCCAGGGGCTTGGCCCCAGCTAGTGTCCCAGGAATGTCTGTAAACGCATTTTAGTGACGAGAAATGGTAAATGGTATGAACCATGAGCAGCCCTGTAATGCCCAGCTGCAAGCTGCAGACATCCTCTGGGTTTATGCTCTTATTTGTTTGGCACTAATAGGCTCCTTGAAAACTTAAGGGTCTTTCATTTCCCCATGGGAGCAGATTTATGAGACTTGAGATTAATTTGCAGGTACTGCTGCCTCCCCAGGGCTGGATGGGGTGCAAAGAAAACTGGGTTCGCTTTTCTCCTCTTCTACTGCTCTGTAGGCAATTCAACAGAGGGAGATCTGGTGGCAGAAAAGGGAGAAGAAGGTTGCATAATGTTCTGAGACAAAGTGTCCAGAGCCAACGCTGACAAGTTTAAGACAAGCAATTGCATTGCAGAAGCAGTGAAAAGCTTGGAGAGAGAAGCTACAGAAAAGGAAGGCTCGACTGTCAGAGGCTGCTGGCTGGCATGTCAATTAGCATGGATTTTCTGGATGGCAATTTGTCCATAAGAATCAAAATCCTTAAAACTGTACATACACTTTGACCCTCCAGTTGTAGGACTTTATCCTGAAAGATAATCACGTATGTGTGCAAACATTTAGCTACAAAGTTATTTATCACAGAAGTGTTCATAGTAGCAAAAATACAGACAACCAAAATATCCAACATTGGGGATTAATTAAATAAACTTTGTACACACACAACAGAATATGGTCTAACTCTTAAATGTATTAGATAAAAAAGGAAAAGATATTTACAACTGTCGAGCAAAAAAATACAAAATAGCATATACAGAGCCTACCATTTTTGTAACTAGAAAGAGAATGAGAGAAAGCACGACAAGATATTCATCAAAATTTAACAGTGACTGTCCAAGTGAGGGCGTTGTCGGTCATTTTTATTGTCTGTTTTGCACTTCATCAGGCTTTTAAATTTTCTGTGCATCAGTTTTTTAGGAAGAAGAAAAAGTCATTTTTAATACGTAGAGAAACAGTCTTGGGAACAAACCACAAGCATCTGTTGGACTTTTTAAGCTGCAAGGTGCAAGTGTCATCCAGTCACTTCCAATTCTGATGAACTAACGCGAGAACACATTGTTAGATAACGAGGGAGCTCATGACAAGAACAGGAGCATCTTGAGGAGCCCAGGAAGCTGCACACCACCACCCAGAAAAGCAAATGGGAAGTCCTAGAGGGGAGCTTGGGAGGGGGTGACCTCTTTGCCCTGCCAGAACAGGCAGTCAGAATTCACCTCCTCTTTGGTGACTCGCATGACCTGGCTCTGCTTCCACAGCTCTTGACACAGCTCATCAGACCCCTTGCCATCCACTCTGCTTACCTTTCCTGCCCTGTTCTCGAAATTTCTGCCTATGCATGACTGTGACTTACTCAGGGCCCCTCAAGGACCCTATTGCAGCCTCTTTATGGGTCTTGCTAACTGACTGGTCCTTCCCACACTTAGCTCTGGCCCATCCACGAGCTTGGACATCCTGGAATCGGGAGCCCATCCCTGCTCCAAACGGCTGTAAGGAGGGGAGAGCTCAGGTCATGGCTGCCGCTGACCAGTGGCTTAGAGGAAAACATGAGTGTCTAGGCATCGAGACTCCACCATGTGAACGCGGCACAACATTTCAGGCTGCACTGCCGGCCACCCTGATGCCCGTGAGACATCAAGTTTGCTGGCAGAAGGGAAATTTCCGTGTTCAAGTCGTTGTAGGAGTTCCTACAAACTCAGTCCTGTCTCGGAGATTCATGATGCAAATCAATACACTAAAGGTTTTGAGGGTTTCTACAATAATGAAACTTGCTTGAGTTTGCTCAAGGCAAAGATTCCTAGTTATTTGAACCCAGAATCCTTTTTCTTTTTCCTCAAACACCTACTAGTACCAGTTAACCACAGGACCCAGTTTAAGAATTACAGTTACAGAGCAAACAATGTTCCAGAAGGCTACAACACTTAATGATATTTGTTCCATTTTTCTATGCCTTTATTCTCATTATGAATTATTTGGCTGATTAAGTTCTTCCATCTTCAGCAGCAGAATTACCATGAATGTGTTTGACAAGCCTACATTCATTTCTACTATGAAATCAGAAGTTATAAAGCATATTTGTAAAAGAAAACCATCTTTCGATTACTTAGGTCCTCTTTGAGATACAGAACCCCTTAATTAAACAATAAATAATCAGCCTTGGAAATAAATTTGTAAACAGGATGTAGTTCCTGAGTTTGTGGGCCTCTCTGTCCCTGTGGATGGCTCGTCACATGATTTAAGATCTAGAACCATCTCAGAGAGTGGCTGAAAGATCCACAGTCAGAAAAGAATGCAGAGAAGTGGGGCCCAGGGGCGGGGTGACGAGGAACAGGTCCTTTGGGTGCAGTTCCGAGGTGGAGCCAGCTGGCGGGCTGCTTTGCGTTCGTTAGGGGTTTTTCCTTTCATGCCAGCTCACCATGACTTTGGCCTGGACTCTGTGCTGATCCGACTCGAACCCCTCTGGTGTCTGACTCAGCCCAGACTGCCAGCTCTGGGATCCCTGGTCATCAGAATCATTGTGGTTAGAACACTTAGGTCTTGCTGAGAAAGAAAGGCACGGAAATTTAAGACAAATAAAATGCTGCCTGCCTGTTTTAGTATTTTTGTTTTTGTTTTGTTTTTGTTTCTATCCTTTTTAAGCAAAGGCCTTCCACCCATATACAAGCAGATGAAACTCAAAGAGCCCCTTAGTGTGAACAAACCAGGTCAAAGATGACCACTTACAAAACTTTTTATATGCACGGATTTGAAGGTGAAAGTCTTGTGGTGGGGGGTGGGGAAGAAGGGGATGGAAAGGAAGGACTAAAAGGAATGGAATACTAATGGAACCAAAATATTATTAACCCAGAGAATTCTGATGTGATAATAATATTTTAATTAAACTATCTGATTAGTTTTTATCTGTAAAAAACAAAAATTCATATGGCTCAACCGAATAGCCACTGTTATTGCACACTTACTACATACCAAACTTATGCACAGTTTATCCATTATAGCACTTTACCCTTATTACCTCTCCAGACAGATACACAATTCCTCATTTACAATTCATAAATCCAAAAGCTCTGAAAACTCAATTTTTCATAAGTCTAGATCAAACTTTTTGGTGCAAAACCTGACTTGATCTAATATGAGGCTACTTGGTCTTTATTTAACCTATTTGGTGCATATCTCACCACAGAAATGTTAGTGTGTTTTATTAAGGAAGACCACCCCAACCCCTCTTAGGATTCTATACAATAAATGACATGTATACTTTATTACTTTTCTAAAATAATAAAAATCCTGTAAAAGTCTGAAAATTCTAAAAATATAGAAACTCATCTGGCTCCCAGAATTTCAGATAAGGGATTGTTTCCCCTTATTTTACAGATAAGAAAACAGGTCTATTTGTCTTCATTGATATATTATCCTGGGATTTTAGTATGGATCTTTGAGACTTTATATTTTTGTAGATGGTTTAAAATTTCTTCTCCACACTGTTTTAGTTCACATATGCACTGACGAGATTTTAGCAAGTTGAACTACAGGAAAATTTTAAAAGACATCTTTTTTCCCAACACGGAAAACGCTGATAAGTAGAAATTTTCCTTGATCCCAAATGAACCCGTTTTTAATTCCCCCACCCTCAATTTTCAGATTACTCAGTGCATTTAATGCTACCCTTCCGCAGTTCCACCCAAAGCATACACGGCGGTGTTGAGGGCCCTGGCTGAGAACCCACCGGGGGGAGTGTATTGGCCCGAGCAGCTGCTAAGCACTTGGACGTCTGTGGTTAGAGTGTCTCCATGAAGATTCCCCACACTGGGCTCCAGGGTTTCCATCACAACCCCAGAATCAGTGCCCGGTCACTCCCAGAGTGCAGACCATCTCATACTACACTGTGTTTCATAAACAAGGATTTGATGCACTGAAGAAACCATGAATATTCTTTATCTCACCATAGGTCCCAGAATCTCCAAACACCACAGCTAGTTGGGATTCAGTAATAGAGTCTGTAGGCAGAAGCCTGTTTGTCCCGTCTCACAAGTAGAGCAGGGACCATTAGCCCCGGTGTGCAGCGTTCTGTCTCACGGCTCTGTGGGAAGCAGCACAGCCTTCCCAAAAGAGGACTCGCCGCCGTCAGCAGTTGGCCCTAAGCGACATCTGTTGCCATCTGTGATGCTTTCTTCATTTGCCGAAGCACGTTATTTGTTGTAACCAAAAGAGTTATTCAAATACAGGTGGAGATTTTGCTAAAAGATAGAAAGCCATTTTTTTAACCAGCTAATAGAAGGATTTAGTTAAAAGAAGCTGATGAAAATGTCTTGTCTGATTGTCTTTTCCCAGCAGCTGGCTCCTGTGGAGATCTTAGCTCCCACGCTACAGATGAAAATTAATCCACTGCCCTGAAGCTCACGAACACATTTCACCACTTCAGAACAGCCCACTTGAAACCTTTTAATTAAGGCCCCTAAAACCGAGGTTTCTCCACCTCCGCACTACAGACGTTTGGGGCAAGGGACTCCTTGTTGCAGGGCCCATCCTGTGCCTGTGGGTGTCAGAATCATCCCCTGGCCCCCACCCACGGGAGGCCGGCAGACCCCTCCCCAGGTCTGACAACCGAAGATGTCTCCAGACACGGCCCAATGTCCCCTGGACTGAGAGCCTCGGCTGTCTTTGACTCCTTGAATGTGACACATCTTCATATTTCCACGGGGTGACGTCCTAACATTTACAACATTGCTCTGAAACAAGCATATACATATGTGTATACTTTTATTTTTCTTAGTAAGTAGAGCATTTATTTAAAACCATTATTAAAAACCACACTATTCTAGTCCTACATTCTTTCTTAACTGTGTATCTCAGAGATATGTATATCATTACATATCGTTGCATAAAGGGCCACCTAATTAGTTACAAATTATATTACTATATTGTTAATTAGTTATAGCTTTGTCAGCATGTTATACTAGTTGCCTAGTAGTTCCTGGGATGGATGTGCCATCATTATTTTAAAGTTCCCTATCAAAGAACACTTGTTTCCAATCTTCTGCTACTGAAAAAACGATGTTTCATGAGTAACCTTGTGTATAAATTGTAGCACACCAGGCATGCCTTCGCTCTGGCTGTTCCCTCTGCCTCACATACTCTTCCCCCAGACAGTCCTAAATTCATAAGGTTCAGCTAGGCTGCAGTCACAACGGACCCTCACCCCTCGGTGGTCCTGTGGGAGCTGTTCGTGAGCACAAGCACCTTGCAAGTGGTGGCCAACTAGCAGGTGTTGCTTTCACCTTGGGGCCCCACCACAGCCACACAAGGGCTTCTGCAGCTGCCACAGCAGGTCAGAGAGAGCCGGGGATCACACACAGATTCCCAAACACTTCTACCCAGGTCATTTCCAGTGACAGCCTATTGATCAAAACTAGTCACAGGGCGCTGCCAGGGGAATGGGAAATGCGCGGAAGCACAAAATTCTGTAAGTGCTAAATATCTCTGCTGGGTCTCCTTCAAGCTGTTGCTCCAAAGTCATCTCAATAAAGTTAATCCCAACCATCCATTTTAGATGGTGACCCATGCCTTCTCCTGGCACACCCCATCTCCTTTATCCTGCTCGTTTTACCAGAGCACTGCAATTTTCTAATATATCTTATAACCTATTTATTATGTATTTACATATACATGTAAATGACACAGCCACCCTGTACAAGCTTGGCAGTTTCTCATAAAAGCAAACTTGCATTGCCATACGACCAAGCAACTGTGCTCATGGACATTTATTTCAGAGAGATGGACAAAAATCTGCACACAAATGTTCATAGCAGCTTTATTTTTAATTGCCCAAAACTAAAACAACCTAGATGTCCTTCAATGAGTGAATTATTTAAAACACCATGGAATACCATGGAATATCTATACCACAGATTGCTACTTAGCAATAAAAAGGGATGAAATATAAACACATGCAAGAACCTGTATAAATGAATGAATCTCCAGGGAATTATCTGGAATGGAAAAAACCAGTCCCACAAGGTTGCACACTGTATGGTTCCATGTGTATACATTCATTAAATGACAGCATTATAGAATGAAGAAGAGATTCATGTCAGAGATGGCCAGTGGGTAGGAGGGAGGTGGACGTGTTATGAAGAGTCACCGAGTTTGTGGTGATGAGGCTGCTCTGTATCTCGACTGTGCTGGTGCGCACACAGATAAACACAGGACATGTGACAATGCTCTATAGAACTACATACATACACACACAGACACAGACAGAAGTGCAGACAAAACTGGGAAAACCTGAACACTGTCTGTGGGGAGCATGGATGTCAATGTCCTGGCTGTGAAATTGTACTATAGTTTTCTAAGATGTTACCACTGTGGCAAACTGGTATCTCTCTGTATTATTTCTTACAACTGCATGTGAATCTATAATTATCTCAAAATTAAAAGTTTGATTTTACTTCTGTTTTCCTTGCCCAGGGAAATGTGTCCAGAAAAACATTGCTCCTGCTTATGTTCAAGAGATTTTTGCCTACATTTTCTTCTGTGAGTTTTATGGTTTCATGTCTTACATTTAGGTCTTTAAACCATTTCAAGTTTACTTTAGTGTATGGAGTTAGTAGTCCATTTTCATTCTCTTGCATGTAGCTGTCCAGTTTTCCCAACACCACCTATTGAAGAAACACCAGGGAAGGCGTGCCTGGTATTCTAGCAATTTATATACAAGGTTACTTATGAAGCATTGTATGTTCCAGACTCTTTCATCCTATATTAATTGACCATATATGTTTGGGTTTATTTCTGGACTCTCTATTCTGTTCCATTGATCTATGTGTCTGTTCGTCTGCTAGTACTATATTGTTTTGATTACTGTAGCTTTGTAGTATAGCTTGAAGTCAGGGACTGTAATACCTCCAAGTTTTGTTGTTTCTCAGGATTGCTTTAGCTGTTCAGGGCCTTTTGTGGTTACATATGAATTTTACAAATATTTGCTCTAGTTCACTGAAAAATGCTTTTGGTATTTTGACAGGGATTGCATTGAATCTGTAAGTTGATATGGGCAGATGGTCATTTTGACAATGTTAATTCTTCCTATCCATGAGTGTAGGATAAATTTACATTTATTTGTGTCTCTTCAATGTATTTTATCAGTGTCTTATAGTTTTCAGAGTATGGGTCTTTTACCTCCTTAGTTAGGTTTATTCCTAGGTATTTTATTATTTTTGATGCAATTGTAAATGGAATTACTTTCCTGATTTCTCTTTGGCTAGTTCATTGCTAGGGTTACAAGCAGGACTACATCAAACTAAAGAGCTTCTGTACAGCAAAGGACACCATCAGCAGAACAAAAAGACAACCTGTAGTTTGGGAGAATATACTCATAAATGATTTATCCAGTTAGGGGTTAACATCCAAAATATATAAAGAACTCCTATGACTCAGCACCAAAAAACAAATAATCCAATTAAAAAATGGGCACAGCTAGTTTCAAAAAGACAGATGCACCCCTATGTTTATTGCAGCACTATTTACAATAGCCAAGAAATGGAAGCAACCTAAGTGTCCATCAGTAGATGAATGGATTAAGAAGATGTGGTACATATACACAATGGAATATTATTCAGCCATAAGAAGAAAACAAATCCTACCATTTGCAACAACATGGATGGAGCTAGAGGGTATTATGCTCAGTGAAGTAAGCCAAGCCAAAAAGGACAAGTATCAAATGATTTCACTCATATGTGGAGTATAAGAACAAAGAAAAAAAAACCTGAAGGAACAAAACAGCAGCAGACTCACAGAACCCAAGAACGGACTAATAGTTACCAAAGGGAAAGGGACTGGGGAAGATGGGTGGGAAGGGAGGGATAAGAGGGTAAAGGGGCATTACAATTAGCAGACATAAGGTAGGGGGGGCACGGGGAGGGCTGTACAACTCAGAGAAGACAAGTAGTGATTCTCATCTCACTACGCTGATGGACAGTGACTGTAATGGGGTTGGTGGGGGGGACCTGATGAAGGGGGTAGTTTAATCACCATAATATTGCACATGTTATTGTAGGTTAATGATACTGAAATAAATTGTAAATTAAAAAAAAAAATGGGCACAGGACCTGAACAGACATTTTTCCAAAGAAGAAATACAGATGGCCAATAGGTACATGAAAAGATGCTCCACATTGCTAATCACTGGGGAAATGTAAACCAAATTCACAATGAAGTATCACCTCACACCAGTCAGAATGGCCACTATCCAAAAAAACAAAAATAAGTGTTCAGGAGGACATGGAGAAAAGGGAACCCTCATGTACTGTTGGTGGGAATGTAAATTGGTATAGCCACTAAGGAAAGCAGTATGGAGAAATGCCATACAACCCAGTAATTCTACTTCTAAGAATTTACCTGAAGAAAACAAAATCTCTAGTTCTAAAAGATATATGCACCCCTATGTTTATTGCTGCATTATTTAAAACAATAACCAAGATACAGAAGCAACCAAAGTGTCCATCAGTAAATGAATGGATAAAGAAGAGGTGGAATATTATTTAACCATAAAAAAGAAGGAAATCCTGCCATTTGTGACAACATGGATGGACCTAGAGGATATTATGCTAAGTGAAAGAGGTCAGGTAGAGAAAGGCAAATACCATATAATTGCACTTACATGTGCAATCTAAAAACAAAACAAAACAAAACAAAATGAACAAAATAGCAGGAGTCTCATAGACACTGAGAAGTGACTGTTGGTTACTGTGCAGGAGGGGCTCAGGAGTAGGGTATGTGATGGGGATAAGGAGACATAAAATCTCAATCATTATATAAGTTGGTCACGGGGATGGTAGTACAGCATGGAGATTATAGTCAGTGATTCTGTAACATCTTCCTATGCTGACAGACAGTAAGTAATTGCACTAGTGGGGGTGAGGATTTAATAATACGGGTAACTGTTGAATCAGTGTTGTATACTTAAAACCAATACAATATTGTATATCAACTATACTTCAATAAAAAATAAAGTTTAATATTAAAAACCACTCTGACTATGAACACATAGATATCCCATGCTATCGTGTAAGAAGAAATACTACTGCTTTCTAGGTCTTATGTTGCAAATATGTTCTTCAGTTTGTTTGTCTTTTGATTTTGTTTTATCATGTTTTTAATGATAAAAAAAGTGTTTATGTTGTTCATTTCACTAATTTTTCCTTTAAAAGCTTCAGAGGCTTGTGCCAGGCTTAGAAAGGCCTTCCTCTGGTGAATTACTTTAAAATATCACCACATTTTCCTATAGTACTTTTATGATGTTAGTTGTCTTATATTTAAATCTTTGATGCATTTGGTACACATCACGAATAGGGTTGTGATTGTATGTGGTGTGCGTGTGTGTGTTTACAAATGACTGCCCAATTATCTTATTGCTATTTGTGGTATAAGAAACTAGTTTCATCAGATATAATTGCAACCTTACCATATACTACATCCCTGTCTTAGAGGTGTTATACATTTCCATATGAACTCTATTCCGTAGCATTAATTTACTCATTCATAGAACCAGCATCCCCACATCTAAATTATTATAATTTCATAATGCTTTAATGTCCAACTGCTCTCTTTCTCAGAATTTTCAGAACACTTTAGTATGAACTTTAAAATTTGGTTACCCTCCCCCCAAATATTTTTTTCAGGGAAGGGGGTGGAAGGACGTTCAGTAGCTTAAATTTATGCCTTATGAATAGTTGATAATTCTGGGATTTGCTGGGATCATGTTAAATTTCAAGAATACCACCTACTGGTTTAGGCAAGTTGTTACTTAGTCTGCTAAGACATCTCGGTTTCTTCATCTGTAAAAATGAGATGGTGACAGTGACCTTTGTAGGGTTGTTGGAATAACATACACAAGCACTCAGCACTTTGTGTCTTGTACAAAATTGTTCAATGGCTGTTAGTGGTCATTATTCCTACTTGTTCCCATGCGTTCTTGTAAATTCCTTCTTCTAGAACTTTCTGCTCAATTATTTACTTGCTTGCCTGTTTCCCTGGCCATGAACCATCCAGAACAGGACCCATGTTTCATCCCTTCCTTATTCTCAGTGTCTAGTAAGTGGCCCCTGCCTGGTCTTGGGGACCCCTCACCCCTCCATCATGTCTCGTACCACCTCTGCTTCTTCCCAGCTGCTTCACATCACCGTAACATTCGGCGCTGCCCTCTCACTGCTCAGAACGCCCCTCCTTCTGCTGCTCACAGCTTCAAAAGCCCTCCCCTCTCTCCACCCTCTTATTCCCACCCTTTCTGCCCAACTCCCTGAGAGTTGCTGATCCTAGTTGACTTACCAGTTGACTATACAGTAAGTCATAATCAAATGTGATGGCTCTCAGGTCTAATGCTGCAATCCAGAAGCGCATGAACTCAAATACACTTCTGATGGATTTAATACATCTAGCAGTGTTTGTGAAGTCGCCTTAGCTAAAACTCTGAGCTCCAGCTGGCCTGCCACCCCATCCACCTACTACTTCCTTTTACCCTTCATCCTCCTTATGAAGTTTTTTTTAAGTTGAAATGAACTCAGTCATATATCTTCCTCTTCCTCTTTTCAGAGTTCTATACAAATTTACCACTTGCCTGAAGAGTTTTTGATTAGCACTCAAATTAAAACTGCGGAAGGGAAATCCTACAACTCTTAGAATTGTATGAATTCTGCCAAAGGCTTGTCTAGGTGGAGAGCTGGAGAACTGCATGCGCAAAGACCAGTTCTAACAAGAAGATAAGCTTAGTCTTTGCTGGAACGGCAGCTCAGGAAACTTCCCATGGTTCTGGATACCCAGGTAGAACCCTGAGGTGGGACTTGTCAGGATAGAGTTTCTGGAGCTTGGGGACTTGGAGGGGTTTATAATATTCTTTCAGACCTAAGCCAGAGGTTGAGGTTGAGACGCCCACCTCAGTGCCCTTAAACACTCAGACCCCAGAGTAATTCTTACTGGCAAGCCTCCTCCTGGGGGGGACCCAGCTCTAGTCTGCAAGCCATCTTCATGAATACTATTTTCCAACTCCATTACTGGGTCATAAGAGAGGAATTTCAGGGAAGGGAGTGGGAGCGGGGTCAGCAGCTTAAATTCACACCTTATTATGCTTTTATCATACTTCCTCGTCACATCCAAACAATTCCTAGTAAGAAAGAAGCACTTTGCCCCTGGGGGTGTGAGATGCAGATACTCCTCTCAGTCCTCGGCCCTCCCGGTGAGCCCCCCCTCCACTACCCCATCCTTGCTCCCCACCTCCCACCTGCGGTCTGAGAACAGCCTCCTCACCAGTCTTCCTCCTCCATCCCTCACAAAGCTGTCAGAGTAATCTTCTGAGAATCCCACTTACCCCATGAAATGAACTTAATTACCCCTGCGCCCCTCTCCTCTCTGCACCATCCTGGGGCGGCCCCAGCCCCATAGACCTGAGCCCCCATAACCAAGACTGGTGTTCCTGTGCACTCCTCTGCACTCCTCTGCACTCCTAGAATACATCTGAGGAGGTTACATCCATTCTAATGCCATCTGACATCTGTGCAGAAACCCGTCGTTAAATATTCTGATTGCCATTCTTACGGCGTTTGCTGTCTCTGTCATGCAGCTGGATATTTCAACACAAACCAGATGCCACTGCTGCTTACATATTCACAAGGGACATATGTTTTGACTTTCCTAAAAGATTATGCACATCCTGAGGGTCCCCACTCTTTCTATCCAAAGCCCCAGGAACTAGCCCAGAGGCACGTGCAGGGGTGGCCCTCAAAACACATGCTAAAGGAGCCAGTGAACACGGTAAATAAAAATTAACACTAAAACCCTTTGTTTCCTTACCATCACCAAGCCTACCGGGTGTAGAGCCTCTTGCCCTGCCGAATGCCCCCCGCCCGCCACGTCACTCCCCCTCGGTTCCCACCTCTCCCCTGATATTCTTACTCTCTGATGTGCACCCCTCCTGGCTGTCTCCCTTGGATTGAAAACAGGCCCCTCTGGCAGCTTCCATGGGACACTCCACCCACCTGGGTGCTCTGGACTCCTCATGATGGTTTTTACAAGTTATTTCTGAGAGACTTTAAATTCCCACCCAAGACTCCCACCAGCCAGGGATTTCTGGGCAAAGCGTGGATGCCAAGGAAGGCATGACAGTTTCACGGCAGACACACTTTATTGACAATGTACTAACTTTAGCTAAAAAACACTACAGAACTAACCACCATTTTTTTAAGCTGAAAATTTCTCCCTGCCCACAGCCATCCCAATCCTGCTCAACCTTCTTGTTTTGTTCTGTACCACTCATGTCCTTCTGACAGAAGTTTATAATATACACATTGAATCTGTTTATGTCTCCCTCAACTAGAACTTGAGCCCCACAAGGGCAGGGATTTTTTTTGTGTGTGTGTGTGTGATATAGGCACTAAGTTTACTCAGTCTCTAAAAGTCTCTAAAAACAGTACAAAGAAAGAAGTTATTAAGTCTGTTTGGAGGCGCTGGTCAAGGAAGTCTTTCACAGGAAGTGTCCCTTACAAAGTTTTGAAGATCAACTAGAGTTTTCCCAGCAGGGAAAGAAGGAAAAGGCATGTAAGGGGATGGTAAGTTAAAGTCATGGGGACAGGGCGCGTGGGGATGTCCGCGGGGACGAGCAGTTCCGTGCAGCCAGAGCGTGTGGCGGGAAGGAGCCTGGAGAAGACACAGGCCACGGTGGCTTGTCAGAACGTCATGCTTAGATTCGGTGTGTGGGCCATCAGAGCCACCGCAAGGCCGCACGCAGACAGTGACAGGCCCGGGTCCCCGCCTTGGAGCGCTGCGGCCCTGCTACGGCAGGAGCGCCCCCCCACCACACGGCATCAGTGCTCTCGGGCCCTGACGGCCGGAACAGGCCGCTGCATGGGCACCCGATCCAAAGCCCTAAATCGGAGATTTCCTGTGTCTGAGCCTCTGTCCTGCCCTGTGGGAGGAGCCTCGTCAGGGTCCCGTCATCTGGGTCTTAGAACAGCTGCTTGCGTTGGGGGGGGTCCTGTCGGATGTGGAGTAACTGGCTTTGACATTCCACATTCCAGATTCTTCTTTCCTATGTAATCAGACTGCCTTCTACTTTTGTCGGCCCACTAGTACTAAAGAGGGTGTCTATTAAGCTGGGGCCAGTTCGTCTTATTTGGTGAGTGTAAAAAATGTGAGAGAAAGATGTGGCGATTTCAGCCAGATTACAAATTGCCTTTCCTGGGGGCCAGACTTCACCAGGGGAAAACCTCACTTCAAATATATCTGAGGACTTCCATCATGACCCTTGAAGTCAGGTTAAAATCTACCTCCTCCGGAAATTTTGTCCGCACTGGGCCTCCCTCTACCCACCCACATTTTATCCTCCCACAATATGCTCGTCACTAGGTCCCGTGTTGGCTAAGAACAAGAGGCGTCATAGGGCTGTCAGAACAAAGTCCCACACACCAAGTGGCTTAGAACAGCAGAAATTTGTTGTCTCACAGTTCTGGTGCCTGGAAGTCTGAAGTCTAGGTGTCAGCAGGGCTGTGTACCTGCTGAAACTTGCAGGTGAGAATCCTTGCTTGTCTCTCTCCTGGCTTCTGGTGGCTTGGTGGTGGCCAGCACCCTCTGGCAAACCTCAGCTCTCAGCTGCATCCACGCCAGTCTTTGCCCACGTCGTTACACAGTGCCCCTACATCTGTCTTCCTGGGGCCATCTTCCTCTCGGACACCAGTCACGTTAGAAGAGGAGCCCAACCACTCCTGCCTGACTTCATCTTAACTAATTACACCTGCAGTGACCCTACTTCCAAAGAAGGTCCCATTCTGAGGTCTGGAGGTGAGGAATTCAACATATTTTGGGGGAAAGGATGCCACTCAACCCATAACACTACCCCTTCTCGCTGCCCACCTGGAGCTGAGGCAACCATGAATGGTGTTTGCTGATGTGCAGGACGTCACCAGGCCACCTGCCGTCCAGGGACGGAGATGCCAACATGCCCAAGAGCTTCAGGTTCAGGATCCCTGCAGAAAGTGCATGGGTGCGTCAGAATTGTGATCATCCTGACTAAAAGCTGGAATGAGGATTCTTCAGCATCACTTATGACATAGTGGCAACTCTGAGCTTTAATAGGATATAGATTTGGGGGCATCCTCAGTTGCTTCTAGGCTGTCGCATCATTTCAGGCCTTTCAGTGACAGCGTCACTGTCATCAGGAATCAATTGCCCTCGAGGGCTGCAGAATCCCAGGCTGCTGCGGAGGTGATCAGACAAACAGCTGGCAAAGAGCCGGGTCAGGGGGTCGGGAGGGAGTGACACTATCAGATCAAACATGGGTTTGTTCTGAATTAAGCATTCCAACTTCCAGTAGGGAAATCTGCTCTGATTGTACCTTGCCATTTATAGATGTACAATATGCTAAAAGAAAAACGTATCTCACAGGCCTTTTCAGTCATTAACAGTCTTAAGAGTTCTTTCCACTGGGACTCACAGGACTCAAGCTAATAATTGAGGGAGTGGCCCCTATGCCAGAGGAGGGTCCCTGAGCACAATCTGGAAGATATGGTTTGTGTGCCCCTAATTTATTTTATTTTGTCCAAGCAAACAGTTGGCAAGAACAGACATTTCCTATTGCCTGGGCAATGTTTTAATCAGTGTTTAAATATTTGCCATCCTGTCTTTGTTTTGGTTAGAATTTCAGAGTTAATGCGATACAGATTTGTACCTTCTGCTGCGTGAAATATAGATTTCATTTTATGAACTTGAGCTCTGTCACTGGAAACAGTTTCCCTACTCCCCACCTCCACTACTTGTCTTTCATTTTATACATTATATCCATCTTTTTACATCTCCTAAATGTTCACAGGTTACCAACAAATTGCCCCTGGGCAATCCTAACACATTAAGTTTCAACAAATCTGGCCCTGTGTATGACTTACTGCAAAATATTAAGGACCTTTACGTCAGTCTCTGAGTACCAGTCCAGAAAAATATCAGTGCCAGGCTAGAGCCTCAGCGGCTGATGGACATCCTGGGGTCAAGGCAAAATGAGCTTCCGGCTTCAGGCTAGTTTCTGGCGGACCATGGATTTACCCCAAGGCCTCCTGCCATTAATGAAGCTCAGAGATTTCAATGCCTCTCGCAGTACTTGACTAAAAAAATACAGAAAATCAGGAAGGATATGGAATATTTGGAAAACACAATCAACTAACTTGATCTGATTGAATTTATGGAATAGTCCAACCAACAGCAAAAAATCATCTTCTCAAGGTCACACAGACCACCCCTAAAATAGAACATATTCTTGGCTCTAAAAGAAGTCTCAGTAGATTTGCAAGTCATACAATGTATGTCCTCTGACCACCATGGAATTTTTAAATTGGAAATCAATAACAGAATTATCTCTGGAAAATCCTCCAGATCTTTAGAAACTAAATAAAATACTTGTAAATAATCCATAAATCAAAAGGGAAATCAAAAAGTATCTTGAACTGAATGAAAATGAATATTCAATATATCAAAATGTGTGAGATGCTGCTGAAGCAATAATTTAAAGGCAAATCTATAGCCCTAATACTGAAGGAATCAAATCAATAGCATAAAACTTCCAATTTAAGAAACTACCAAAGTAAGCAAGTAAAAATGTCAGAAGAGATATTGATGAAATAGTAAAAAGAAAAACAAGAAAGAAATTAATAAAATCAAAAGCTATCTCTTTGAGAAGTTCAAGGAAATAGACAAACCTCTACTCAGATGATAAAGAGAAAAAGAGTAAAGATACAAACTATAAGTATCAGCAAGGAGACAGGTAACAACATTACAGATTCGTCACATATTAGAAGGAAAAGAAGGGACTACTGTAAAAACCTTTTGCTAACAAATCCGACAACTTAAGTGAAATGAACAGATTCTTTGAAAGATGCAAATTACTGAAACTCACACAAAAATAAATAGGTTACCTTAATAGCCCTTTCTTTTCTAAAGAAATTAAATTCATCATTAAAACCCTTCCTACAAAAACAACCCCAGGCCAAACTGGCATCACTGGTAAATTCAATGAAACATTTAAGAAAGAAATGTATAAAAAGAATAAACCCAACCATTCTTACTAAAACATTCTTAGGAAAACTCTCAGCAAACTATGAATAGAAGGGACCGTCCTCAAACAGATAAAAAGTATCTACAAAAAAGCTAGTCAACATCACACTTAATAGTGAGAGTCTGTATTCCTTCCCTTTAAGATCAGGAACAATACAAAGATGTCTATTCTCGCCATTTTTATTCAACATTATACTGAAGGTTATAACCACAGCAATTAGGTAAGAAAATTAAAGACATAAAGATTAGAAAGTGAGAAGTAAAAGGAAGAAAATGATATGATCATCTATGGATAATCTGATGCATGTCAAAGAGGCTTCTGGAACTAATGAGCGAGCTAACTACTAGGGCATTGCGCATTACTACAATACCAGTACGTGAAAAGTAATTATATTTCTACATATAAGCTATGAACAATCAGACATGAAATTTTAAAAACCAATACCACACAAAATAACATTAAAAATGTGACTTAGGAAAATAACAAAACAATGCTGAGATGACTTAAGAAGACCAAAATAAATGGAGAGATGTATCTTGTTCATGGATTCAAATACCTTGTTCATGAAAATATTTCCAAGATGTCAGATTTTGCTAAACTGATCTATAGATGCAACACATAATCCCAATGGAAATCTCAGTAGGCATTTTTAAGGAAATTGATAAACTGATTCTAAAATTCATATGGAAATACAAAGGCCCTGGCACAGCCAGACTTTGAAAAAGAACAAAGTTGGAGGACATATTATCTGATTTCAAGACTTATAAAATTACTCTAACCAGCACAGTGTGGTATAGGCATAGACAACAAATAAATCACTAGAATAAAACAGAAAGTCCAGAAATAAATGCAAACATATATGGACAATGAATTTTTGACAAAGGTGAAAAGTCATTTCAATAGAAAAACAACTGTCTTTTCAACAAATGGTGAGGAAACAATTGGGTATCTACATGCAAAAAATGAACATCAATATGTAACTTATAACATATGTAGAAGTTCCCTCATAAAACCCAAACTTTATTGAAAAACACATTGTGGTCCAAAAACACAGAGGGAGCTTGTTCCTAGATTTGAAAATTCAATATGGTAAAAGCTCAGTTCTCTACGAACTGATATGTAAATTCTATGAAATCTCCATCAATATGTCAACCTTAAATAAGATGAGGAGAGACTTGATAAGCTGATTCCAATATTTTCATGTAAATGCAAAGGCCTACTGATAATTAAGATGTTGTCAGAGAAGAAAAACTTTGGAAGACCTCAGTTATTCAATATGAAGACAGAGAAGCACAGTTAAGGCAGTGTAATATTCCACCCAGAACTGACAGACTACAAAATACCAGAATGGCTAAACTTGAAAGCTGACAATGCCAAAACCAGAAAAGTTGTAGGCCAAACTCTCTGTCTGGTGAGAGAAAAATGTAGTACAACCATTTTGGAAAACTGTTTGGCATTTTCTACCAAAATTTAAGATATTCATGTCCTATGGTTTATCAATTCCACTGAGACACTCATGCAAAGATGTTAAGAACGTTATAGAACATTGTGTGTAACAGACAAGGGTGGGAGAAGTCTGATAGTAGAACAGATAGACTATAGTGTATTTACATTACACTGGAACACAATACACAAATAAACAGATATTTGAACTACAGCCACTCACAACAGCACAGACGAAACCCACAGGAAATGGTGTGCTAAAGCAGGCAGAGACAAAAAAAGTGACATGCTATGTGATTCCATTTATATAATGTTGAAGAAGAATAAGCCAAAGTAAATCTTAGCATCTGGGGACACAAACATCCTCAGGTACAAGCCATGAGGAAGAACACGGATGCTGACCCCACAGAAGCCAAAGCACGGTCACCTCTGCGGGCAGAAGGGGATGGCGGCTCTGCAGTTATTTGCTTTACTGTAAGTCATGCAGCTGTACTGTCCATCATGTGCAGTTCTTATGTATGTAATGTTCCCCAGCTTGACGATGCTAAATTAACAACAAAACAGACTTCTCTGGGCAGGCTTTGAGTGAGAAATGCCCATAGCAAGAAGCTGCTGACCAGACATCAATGCTCCTGCCACAACTAGATGCACCAGAGAGTTGACTTTACATTGTTTTTTTCACACATGCTGAGAGCTGTCAGGGTCCAAGCCAGGGCAGGAACCCCTGTGTTTTCACCAGTCATCATTCATTCCTACCAGTTCATTCACTAAACACAGTAACACTGAACATCTTCTAGGCCCAGGCGCATGGCAAGGGGAACAGTTTCGGTGGTTAAGAGGTCGCGATCACCGACCTCGTGGCAGTGAGGGTGGAAAGGGTGGGGCAGAGGCCGGCCGAGGAGGGCGGGAGAGAGAACGATGCACAAAGTTAGTGTGAAAACCTGACGTGAACAAACAAATGCTGCTCCTTCTTTGTCAAGAAGATGCTGGGTGAGGATTTTGCAGGAAACATCATCTGAGAAGCCACCTCTATGGAAGGCACCTCTTTGAATTCTTTAACAGAGAGGCTAAACAGCAGCCCAGCAAGATGCTATAAGATGCCCATTCTGGAGAACACAGTGATGCCCACCCTTAGAGTTAGCCCTTTCCAGACGCCTACTCCATGGCCGCACTATTAAAATGCATCAAACAGAAGGAAAGCAGGCGGCTTAGTATGTATTTCAAGAGTGGCTCTTCACAGAAATACATGTTTTCAAGCAGTTGGAACCACTGAAACGTACGTGTTGTCTGCAGCCTCTGCGGGGTTTATCTGGAACAGCACATTTTAGCTGATTTCAACAACTCAATTCATTAAGTAGTCCCCGAGTGCGACCAGGGCAGGACCAGAGCAGAAGGTGCCTCACTGAGATGTGGGTGCTCAGCATTCAAGGACCTCAGGCTTTGGTGGCACGAGGTCTGTTGAGGTGGGAATTTCACACAGAGGATGTGTCTGATTCACACCAGATCACAGACTCATAGGAGTGTGGTGGGTGAGGCAGGTCGGGAAATGCCCGTGACACGTCAGGAGCCCCTCAGCTGGCCTCCTCACAGGGCAGACTCCTCAGACTTATCTTTAATTAAACCAGCACTTGGGGCCAAGGGCACCAGAGCTGTCATCCCAGCGGCTAGGATGAGGACGGCTCCAGTGTGCACTTTCTCCCTTCAGGGTTACAGGTCTTGCTCAAGGTCACACAGTCAGTAAGCGGCAGAGTTCAACAAAGGTGGATGTGCGCATCCACGTCAGTCTTTCTGGGAGAGGCTCCCTCCCCTACGCCTGCACCGCCAGGCCAGCATCTTTCCTCCTGTGCATCCAGGGTGATGGCACTGCTGGTCCTGAGCTCGCCCTGAGCCTCATCTGAGCAAAGAGCCTGGGAGAGAGGCAGGGAGGAGGCTTTCCCACTGGGCGGGGTTGGTCAGACAGTGGACACCATGCAGTCGGCTTCCAATCCCTCCCTGGGGGAAGGCGACCTGCTGGTGGCTCAGCAATCCCACTGTCAAAGAGCCCACTGGGGGTCAATACCAGGTGACAAGCCATCACCAAAGGAATGACCCTTAGCACAAACCACCTAACCTGCTACAGCCACTGACAGCCTTTCCTCTCCAAGTACAAAAGCAGACATCTCTCTCCTTCAAAACCAGAAAGGATGCGTTCCCTCTCCAGGGACCACCCCAGCTGTGCACATGGGGAAGGCCCAGCGCTCAGCCAGCACTGGGCAGCTTATATAACCCAGCCCCAGCTGGAAGAGGCAGACATCTGTCACCACTTCCACCTCAAACCATACTAGACCGCGGCCATCCACATGAGGCATCTCCCTCAGCTGCATAAGGAGGCTCTACCTGCTTATTCTCAGGGAGCCTGAGGGGGCAGGGAGGTGGGAGATTCCAGTCCCTCCAGAGACTGTTTGCTGGGAAGGGAGTAAGTGTGGGCACATGTGAAGCGCGTGTGTGTATAAACAGTCATGCTGCTAAAATTTAGGCACAAGATTTTTTTTTCATTTATTTTAATTAAGTTTTTCTGGCACTTTCCTTTATTCCTTCTTCTACTTTTTTCTCTACATGAGCCAAGAAAGAGAATGGCATTAAGAATGTGTTTGTAGAGAGGTTTCTCTAGCATCTCTACCTCCTTGGAGATGCAGAGGGATGGGAAAGGAAGTTGGTTTACTTCATACTAGACCTTTAAAACGTCTGCTATCTCCGTACATCCTGCACAGATGTGAATGGCAATATGGCCAGCATCCTGGACTCACATCCACCAGTTTCCTCTGAGGCAATCAGGCCCCCACCCCACCCCCACCCCAGCCCCAACTAAAGCAGATCTGAAACTCAGAAAGTATAACTGTCCGTGAATTTAAAAATATACCAGCAAGTCATCCAGGGACTTGACTTCCTTCCTCAAAGAAAGAGCCTCTAGATTTATTCTGAGAAGTTGCAGAGAAAAAGAAGGGTATCTTGCCAGCACTTCTGCAGTCTGTGGGCTGAGCCCAAAACTGAACATACAGGGTCAAACGGTTTGAAAAACTGCACTGCTGCCCTGGAAGGGTGAAAACTCCATTCAGTTCTTTTTTTCCCCTCAGCATGTAAGGAAAATAAATAGTGAGAGTGGCGTTGTGTTGGCTTGTTTAGACACCAGTCTTTCCCTTAAAAATACTCCATTAGTATGAAGTTTTCCTGGCATGATTTTAAGCCCCGCACGTACACTGCTGATTCTGTGTGCCAGCAGGACGGAGTGGATGACAGGAAATGGGGTGGGGGGGGGACTCTGCTTCTCTGCAAGAGGCTGCCCTCCTCGGCCCCGTTTTGGCCTCAGTCCCAGCTGAGGACACAGGACCCCAAGCAGAGCACGTCCCCCAGTCCCACACAGTGGGAGTCAGGGGAGGCCGTGGGGCTCGGGGGGGGCTCGGCAGCATTTGCACTCTGGTGACACAGATGTCACCATGGGAGAAGGGTGGTAAGGAGCATGATGTGCTCACACTGGCTCAAAACGAGGCAGCCTCCAGGGACGCCCCAGCCATGTCCCATAGGCCCCAGAAGCATTGCACCCTGGTGTGCAGGGCAGCGCCATGCTGGTGGGAGCGGACCCGCCCACCCGACAAGCCCAGGCTGCTCTTGCCCATGACACTGGAAAGCAAAGGAAAGGAAACGGTCTTGAGAGGGAAGCAGGTTACTTTCATTCACAGCCTTGATATCTCCGAACAAGGCTAAACTAAGTTGTCTCAAGGTCTTGGATCCAATCTGGCCCTCAGTAACCACATATTTTCAAGAGTTAGTGGATATAAGGGACTGAAAACTGTGATAAAGATACTATCAACATTCAGGCCACATAAAAGGAGTGGAGGGCCAGGACAGTTAGAAAAATATCAAGCTAAATACAGTCAAGCCCTCCTCCTGACCTTTTTCTTTTATTCCTGGTTCAGACGCAGGGAGAGCTGATGCTGACTCTTGGTTTTTCGCTTGCAACGAGCACGTTTCATTCTTGAGCAGGGCTGTGCCAGCCAATGACATAACGTCCAGGCGGTAATGGGATGCGGTAAGCTCAGATGCAGTGCCGAGGCCAGACCGCGGCCTGAGGAAGACAAGGTGTCCATATATCAACGGGAGTGGCCTGGGACTCTGGGAGCGGGTATCTGAAGCGATCGCACATGAACCCACCTTCAGGAGATCAGAGGCGCCTGTCACCAGCAGAGTGAAGTCATCAGAAATGAGCTAAGCCGGTGGGCCGCCGCCAGAGCAAAGCCATGCTGGGCAGGCACAGCTTAACTCCTTCTGGGCTGAGGATTTCTCCTAGGTACTTTCTGCTGAATGTGAGGGCTTTCAACAGAGACAACAGAGCGATCTGACTCCCTCTGTCCTTGACATCAGCTGGTGTTACCGGATGGAAGAGGCTTGAAAATAAATAGGTTCCACAAACCAAACGCCCTAGAGGTAAGCTTTCATCCAAGAGCTTACCCTGTGTGTACAGATCCCCATGGGACTCGTACTAGTGGGCTTTTAATAAATAGCAATTGAATTGGAGTGAACAGAATTGTTAGCAGAGCAGGTCCCCAGAGTGGAATAGGTGGGTCGCTGCATGGTGATGGAATAACACTACAGAACAGCCCCTTTGAGAAGCAGCTGGCTGCCCGAGGCTGTCTGTGCGTCTCAGTGGAGTACTCCTCCAGGAGCCAGCAAGTAAGATGCGGGGACATCCCTGCCTTCAGGGAGCTGCTCAGCAGCCAGGAGCCATCTTCCTCTAGGGTCACCTTCATTCCTGAGAGCCAGTGACACTGCATGATTCCTTCCCTTCCAATACCAATGCCACTTGGCTGTGTGAATGTCATAAGCCGACAACACCTTACTCAGGCCGAGTGACAGCAAGGTGACTCAGAAGTTAACTGCTGTCTTGTCAATGGGTTTCAGCCCTGGGCAAGTACGCTATGGATTCAATGTGACCAAAGAAATTGACAGCAAAACGTTCTTGGGGTGAAAGGGTTATACCCAACTTTATTTCTAGGTGGCAGGTCAGTCACTAAAATCCCATTCACTCAGACCGAGTCTGTATGCAGCAAGCCAGTCTCTGCCTCTGGGCCCCTCTGTCTGCACAGCAGTCCTCTGGGCCTCTCTGCACAGTCATCCCACATGGCTGTCCTCTGGGCCTCTCTGCACAGCCGTCCCGCACAGCCGTCCCCTGGGCCTTTGTCCTTGGCGCTGCCACCACTCCATCCTCTGCTCTCCTGCAGCCTTGCAGCCATACCACCGTGTCACGCACAGAGCACTGAGCGGAGCTCTTCATATAGAGTCAACAGCCATGTATTGCTCATGTGTGCAGTGAGCTAATCAACCAGGGCCAGGTAAGAATCCTGGCCACAAGAACTCTCAATTTATACACAACTGGACATAGGAAATTCCTCCAGATGAATGGGTCCCCTCCTAGGCAGGGGCCAGATCAACATTGAGTCATCAAACCAGGCCACTGAATGTCCTGCTAGAGGCCCTCTGAGGGGCAGGGAGTTGGACTTGGCCTCTCTGCTGGAATGAACCTAGCATCTGAATCTAGAATCCATAACCAAGTGGTATACCATGGACTAAAAGCACCTTAAAAGCTGAGAACTATTATTCACTGAAGTATGTCTCTGATTTCACAATGGTCCTCTACAAATCAGGATACAGGAGCCACTCTAAGAGGTACGACCTTGAGGGGGCAAAGTGGGAGGCTGGCCGCCTACCTGAAGCCGGGTTGTGCTCAGGTCTCCTGTCCCTGTACCTCTCTCTGAACACCTACCCTGGGCCTGGAAGTCCATCATCCTCAAACAATCTGCCTTCAGTCAGTGCTTTTCCCATTTTTCTCACTACAACCCATGTAAAGAATGCGTTTTATAGCACCATTCAGTACTGTCCCATACACATGCACTGAAATACATTTTACAAAACAATACTTTCCCTGCTCCTAACTTCTGCTCTCATAGCTTCTGCTCAGTCTCATTTTATTTCATTTTTCAGTACTGCTTTGACCTTTAATTTAATTTAAAAACCACCCACGGGTCAAGTTTAGCAATTTGAAAAACACTGAGATTTCAGGCTCCTTAGGAACAGAATAGATACAATACGCATTAGGGTGTTGAAGGTAGGGAAAAAGAATCCTTAGGCAGGAATACCACCCAACACTTTAGGGCCAGGTGGGAGCCAGGAACTGGGAGCTGGAGGGAGCAAAACCTACATCCGAGCTCCACAGACCACCTGGGGCTGCCAGGGAAGACCCTCACCACATCCTGTTGACCTCCTGACTATATAACATCCAGACATAGCCACAGTCACGGAAGGACAACACTCCTCCTGGGTAGAACCCAACAGAAATCACTGCTCTGTTTAACTAAGTTGGTTCAAACAGCCAAAAAATGATGAAGGGGACGAGGACCAGCGAATGGTCCATTATGAAGCGAGACTAAAATGGGCCACTTTCTGGACGTGGGTCAAACACACTGGTGTGAGCGCACTCCTGCTCCTAGCTGCACAGTAAATGGAGAAGTTAGCTCCACTTTCTCACGTTAAAGTATCTGTAATAAACCATCCGAGCCCTTGGCTCTGGAAGCCAGGGTGGGCTCTCAGTGCCACGTGAACACCAGGAGACTCAGGCCGACTCTGTCTTGACTGTTGGATAAACTACTAAGACCAAACATTTCCAGACAGAGTCAATTTTTAAAATACATTGAACATTGACCAAGTCCTTACTAGGCTGGGCACTATAGTAAATCCGTGGAGCCGGTCACTTGGTGAACAGTCCAGGTGTCTGATCAAACTAGTAGAAGTCAGAGTCATGGTTACGGTTTTTCCCATGAGCCTGAACCTGATCAGCCTGCAAGACCCTGGCACAATTTGTGGGCTTTTAAAATACTGTTCTGTATTTATTGTACTACAACAAAAGTGTCCTGTTGATCCTCTGGACAGACTTCACTAAAAATACTAACTCTCAAATTAACATCTGAATAAATGCACTGCCTGCTGAGAGAGACAATTCACATATCTTACAAGAGGAAGCCAAGACAGGCCAGTTTCGTTTTCTGTTTCCATTGAGCCTAACTTCTGGCGCACTTGCCTTCAGCTGTAGAATGAGTGAGGAATTTTATCTAATTTTAGAATTCAAGCCCATATTCAGCTGCCTTTGTCGAAGGGCTCAATCAGCCAGCAGGAGAGGTAGTGGGCTGGTGTGACCCCAGCCCTGATGAGGACACCGGGCCCAGGCCGTCCTCCCTCTGCAGAGCACTGCTTACATGCATGTGGGCACTCCTCCAGCACGTTCAGGCTCTGCCCACCTCATCCCACCTCTAAACACAGCCACTGCTCAAACCCAGGTGGGTGCACACCAGGGTAGCCTCAGGCCCAGGGAGGGCTAGGGGCTGGTCTCAGAGCACAGTCTAGATGAGGGCTGTTGGGGTAAAGGTACAGGTTTGGCTAGAGACCGTGCAGGGCAGGCATGGGTCCAGAGAGGGAGCCCTAGGTGTCCAGAACCTCAAGGAGGCAGAGGGATGAGTACTGTGTTGGCATCACACATTCAAAGTAATGCATTCCATGAGCTACCTACCCTCTGCTCGCGTGACACCCACAACCAGCCAATGGGGCCCATCCCTATATCAACAGAACAAACACGAATGCATGTCCACCCTACTCTAGAACCCAAGTTCTAGAATATCATTCTTAGCAAACAAAACAAAAATAAAACCAGACTTCATTGTTTTTACTCAAGCAGCATTTTTTTAAAGCTAATATTTCTCATGTACTCATACTTTTTAAACATGGTGTTTCAATCTGGAACCCATGTTAATATGGGGCCGCTTTGAGGTCTTATACCTGATTGTCTTACACCTAATGGTCTCCTTTGCTGTAGATGTATCCTGTTCATTTTCAGGGAGCATGGAGAGGAGAACTACGGGGAAATGCAGACAGCAGACCTTTTCCAGCAGGTCTATACACAAGAGGAGACGGGGAGGGACAAGACAGGGGCTCCCGACATTAACCAGTACGTCATAATAGCCTGTTTGGTAGACTGTAGGTCCATTCCAGGGGCAGATATTCCACCCCTCCCTCAAGGGACCTCTGTAAAGCCAAAATCAACAATGAAAACCAGCTGCCTTGTTAACGAGGGAGGCCGGTGAGAGTTTGCAGAGAAGACTGCACTTACTTTCTTTGCATTCCTTGCTCCTCTTATGCAATGCATCAGAACTTTCGCCTGCAGGCTGAAGATGCTCCCAAGATTGCTTTTTTATTCGCCAAATGGCCTGAGATATTTCCAAGCCTTATTGACTGTGGCGATGTCTAATCTCCCATTTCACAGAACTGGGGCTCACAGTTTCAAACTGCCACAGGCATAGATTCAAGGATGCAAGGAAATTTTGCTACTTTTGAGTAAGTTCCTTTGGGAAGAGGCCACTAAAATGTGTCATCGGGTCACTGTGGGACCTCTCGAGAGCTAAAGGAAAAACAAGAAACTAAAGCCACGGGCAAAGCCTTATGTGTGGCAAATCTTCTCAAAGAATTTGACCTGCCAACATGTCTGGAAGAAAGGAGGAGCCATAGAAGGTGGTGTGACAGCTCAATGGATGATTAATGGTTCACGGAAGTCTCGGGAGAGCGAACAGGAGGAGGAAAAGGATTTCTGAGCTCTTCCAGGGAGATTCATACAATAAGAAAAGCATCTGAGAAAATGAAAATCATCTGAAGAAACTTGTGGATGCTGACAAGTTTTGTTGGGTCTCTCTTGAAGACTATCTCCTTGAGGGAAATGGCAGGAAAGTCATCAGCTAAATGGTTTATCACACAGAGGGACAAAGACACAGAAAGCAGATCACGGTATACACCCTTCTCCTCACCCAGGCCTTTCAGGCAGAAAAATGTTTAGCTAAGTGAAATCATCTCATGAGCCATCTCATCTCCAACAGCTACATTTCTAAACCCTTTTTGCCTATGGCCCTGCTGCTAATGGAGGTGTTCAGCACATACCCCCGGGATTCACTCAATTTTCACTGAGCTTCTCCATTCCACTTTTAAAAACATTGCATTGCCTTATCAGCATAAATCGGGATTTGGTGGGAAGACAGAAGCGTGAACCCGGGTTGAAGGCCCTTTGCTGTGGGGGTTACTCGCCTGTCCAGGTGACAATTTGGTCAATTTAGTGTTGGTGCCTTCTTGTCACTGCCCATCCTAGGACTTGATAGTGTGACAAATAAAAATAAAACCAGCAGAGAAAAGTTGCCTGTTTTTAAAACAAGAACGTATTCATCTGTGAATCTGTCAACAAGTCATAGGTCAGAGAGCCTGCCCCATATTCGTCTTGCTATGTCATCACATACCGAGTGTCTGACACGAATGTCTTCAGACCTGGGAAGTCAACTTATCTGAAAAGTTTTTGTTTACATTTCTAAGACAGCTACTCATGGCACCTAATCAAAAAGACCCAATATAACTTGAAAAGAAAAGAATTCATAAATCACTCAGCTCCAAGAGTATAGACTTCCTGGCACATGCCATATACCTTATCCCTTCTCTTTCATTTCATGATTATTTCACACCCTTCCTCAAGTCATTCATGTCAAGTTGTTGACCCACTCAGATTTCTATATTTCACAGAAGGAAGGGGCACCCAGCACTCTCTGCTTTCTAGAAAAAACTGATTAAGGTTTTGAGACTGCCATGAGATGCGTCTTGGGGATCTCTAAGTAGAGACCATAACTAGCCAGGTCTGAAGCTGCTGTGCCTGATGTGCACTGTCCCCTCTGTCCAAGGCCACATTTACCACCAGCTGCTCTCAACCAATGACTAGGTGACAGGCTGTCCCAGGAACAGAGGCCTCCCTAATGGCTAGTGTTGGCTGAGGGACTCCCAGTGGCCTTGCTGAACTTTTCCTAAGCTGTGCAGTGACCAAGGACACGTCTGCTGGCCTTCCTTCCTTCTCTCTTCCACCTGGGGTTGGACTCACATCATAATTAATGGCCCTACCAGCCTCTCTCCATTTTTGCTTACACAGGCATCCCCCTAATAGAGTCTTAACCTTGCATACTTAACCCAATCTGGTGCCTGCCGCTCAGAAACCAGACTCAAACAGCACTTTTTCATGTGTGGTCCTTCTCAGTAAAGACAGGAAGGCTGGGATCTTATTGTACAAATATAGGCTGCTTACTTTCTGTTGGGTTGGGTCACAGTCTAGAGGAAAACAGACGAAACCAGTGTAGGAAAGAGCAGATGACCTCACGCTTTCTTTCTTTCGAGGTGCAGGTATACTAGTCCTGTATGCCTGTGTACTAGTCCTTGCTCCCAAGTTCACTAATTACAGCAGACTCATAAGGAGGGACAGCAGGCAGGGAGGATTGGGGTTCATGAGAGGCACCAAAACGTATGCTGCTGAAAATATAAGCAGAGATAATTTGATGCCTTATGGGCTGAGTTTTATGAAGTTATATCCAGCAAGGTGAGTAAGGGCCTATTTCTTGAAGTACTTTTACAATCTGCAAGAGAATAATACTTTTCTCTTACCAGCAGATGAATTGAGCTGGAAGGCCACAGAATCTTTTCTGGGACTTCTAGGTCCATCGAGCTGTATGTGGACTCTAGGTCCATCGAGATTGTGGCAGGAAGTCTTCCTGGCCCGTCCACTTGCAGTGGGAACCAGCATGGGCCAGCCCACAGGCTTCCTAGAAGGGCTTCTGGGGCCTTCATTCCTGTTCAGCCCAAGCCTAACTGACAAGGGAAGCACAGGAGCATCAGGTCCCTGAGCTGCACCCACGTGATTCCAATGTGCTAGCACACGCCTCACCAGCACAGTTTGGATTCTGCTCATCTGATAAGAGTGAGGGCTTAGCTTCTTCTCTTCTCTTCTTCCTTCATCCCCACTAGCTTTGGACGAGGCAACCCAGCCAGAATTTGCTAGTTGCCTACGCTGTGTCCATACTCCCCTTTTCTCTTACTAGGAGAATCCAAATTTTGTTCACAGTACTTGTCCAGCTAAAAATACTACATTTTCCAATCACTCCTACAGTTAATAGATGATCACAGGAAGTCATTGGTTAGAGTTTCTAAGAAATTTCTTTAAAAGAGAGTCAACTAAAGGATTTTGCACGCAGAAAAGGACAAACTGATTCTAAAATAGGTATGTCTTATGTGACAAACCCACAGCTAACATCACACTCAGTGGTGAAAGACTGAAAGCTTTTCCTCTAAGATCAGGACCAAGACAACAGTTCCCACTCTCACTACTCTTACCCAACGTAGAACCGGAGGTTCTAGCCACAGCAATTAGGCAAGACAAATAAATAAAAGGCATCCAAATCAGAAACGAAGAAGTAAAATTGTTATTTGCAGAAGATATGATCTTATATAGAGAAAATTCTAAAGACACAAAAACCTAGTGGAGCGGCGGATATCCGTCCTTCAACCTATGACAAGGAGCAATGGGCATCCTCCATACCCGGCCTACAGCTGCTACTCTGCAAAGGTCTTTAAATTTTCTTAAACCTGCTTTAAGTGTGAAACAGCAAGAAAACAAGAGGAGAAGGTGCAGACCCACGTGGCTCTCCAGCTGTCCTCTGTGATGGCCCCTTGGATGTCTGGGGCACTGGGATCCTGACCACGGCTGTCATCACACCCCTCAGGTAGCCCTGAGCCACACAGGTAACTGCTTCCCAAGGCAGCCACTTCTCAGCTGTATGAGGTTGTGGGCACGTGTGCTGGGTGCCATCTCCAGGAAGCTGAAAGCTGCTCTGTTCCTCACCGCACAGCAGCCACAGAGATGTGGCTCAGGGATTAAACCATCCAGTGTGTGGTCCTACTGGCCAAGATGGCATGGGGCACCTTAATAACACCTGCGCAAGCCTCACTGATGGAGGAACGTTCCAAAGCAGAAGAGGCTCAGAACTCAGGACAGATGAGAAGAGGTGGATGTCCACCACAAGGGGCAGGAAGTGCATTTCTTTACCCTCCAGCCCAATTTTCTGGTTTCTTCTTACATAGTTGCCTAAATAAAAGGGGTCCCAAGGTGAAAGAGAGTATGGAGGAAAGCAGCACGTATATCAATACCTGTGGTCATATCACAAGTGTTATCTCCCTAAGTTCTTACAAATCCATAGATTGGTGTTCTGTTCTATTATACGAGAATGTCCAGATTGAGAAGGGTTCCCTGTGATCTTGGGCAATTTATTCTATATGCCTCCATCTCATGTGTGAATCAGGAAATCCCACCTCAGAGGAGTTATGATGAGGTTAAACTACAGAGTCTCAGGGATGACAGTGTAGTGGAAAGAGAAAACTGGCCACTAGTCCTCTGGGGGCCATGGACCTATCCCTTGACCTCCCTGGGCTTCCAGTTGGTCATTTGTAAAATAAGCATTGAAATAAACATGTCACTAAACTCCCTTCTGTCCCTCAAATTCATCGTCAGTGAGTTCCTCCTATAAATCAGTCCTCAAGCCTGCCAGATTCTGGAGGACAGGCAGTGACCACAGTTCTTACATCCACTTGCCATCCTAGCTCCTAAATGAGAGCCACCCTCTCTGCTCAGCTCCAGGGTAACGGTTTGATATGATGTGTTAACAGTGAAGCAGACGTGTGGTGCACACTACACACAGCACCCCTGGGACCATTTCCACCAGAGGAAAGTATGGCCTGGTCGGAAGGTATTAGTGCAACACGAGGCCACAGGCCAGGGTGCACAGGCATCTGGGCAGGGGTGCGGGCCTCTGCTGAGAAGGCCTCACAAGGAGCAGACAGACTCTGCAGGTTCAGGATGACTGTGCATCTCTTAACATTTGTTTTTACTTTGCCAAGTGTCTTTTTTGCCAACATCACCATGTCACGTTGAAGGAGCTAAAGACATTAAAGTCATGAGTGTGCACCTTCTCAATGAGAGTAAAAGACAGTAGGTGAGTTTGGAATGAGAAAGACGGGACTGGAGGCTCAGAGGGACAGAGAAGAAAACGCTGAAGTTGGCTGGCAGCTTGGGAAAGTCTGTCGGTACCCCAGCTGCACACTGCTCTCAGCTCCCTCATGATCTTGGGAGAATGAAGTGTCACTGACTCCCCCCCACAACCGGGGCTCCTGCAGCACTTAGAGCTTATCTTTAGCCTCCTTGCCCAGCAGGTCCTCTGTAATGTTTACTTTACCAGTGAAGGAATTAATTCCAGCAGAGGGGAGGAGAGTTGGCTAAAGCCCCACAGAGGTCTTAGCCTATGAGCAGGATTTTTTAAAATAAAGATTTTTCCAGATGGGAGGCGCAGGTAGTGTGCTGCCAACAGAGGAACAGAGAGGACACAGCTGGTGGAGAGGCAGGCAATCTCAGGGGCGGGTGGGGCACTCAGTGATCTGGACAAGAAGAGTCAGACAAGGTCAGCGAGGAGCTCACAGAAACCCAGGAAATGTCCCAAAAGGAGGTGGCCGTGCAGGGGCAGGGCTGAAGCCAGGAGTCTGGAGGGCCCAGAGAGGTCACGTCCAGGAGGTGGGGATGAGGGCCAAGGGTGAGGCTCTGAGGGCAGTAGCATCTCAGGAGCCAGGATGAGAAAGCATCGAGGAGACAGAAAGAAGAGAGAGATGGCACAGCCAGGCCATGTGGGAAAGGCTTCAGGATGAGTTTCTGGGAGTCAAAGAGTGTGGGCAGCTGAGCCACCCGTCGGATTCAGCCCAAAGAGCAATTTCAAACCCATGAGCAGCCCTAGTGCCGCAGCTCTACCCCGGGTCCCCAGGCCCCCACCCCTGGCTGTTTCCACGGACACTGTGTAAATCCACTTTGGTACCAATGGATGGTACCCAGATGTGTGCCAGGCTCATTGCAAAAGACTTTTGAGGTTCCCAAACTGGTGTCTTTTGGGGGAAAAAAGAGAAAAAACTAGGACCTTTTCTAATTTGTGACAGGTGATGCACAAGATCATCCCCGGTGCCAGCCTGCGGTGATGAGTGGGTATTTTCCTGTCGTAGCCCCAGTGGAACTACCCCACCAGTCCTTCCCTGAGGGGCAGGGGCTGGCGCAGCTGCCACCGGGGAGGGCACGTGTGGGGGTTGGTGCTGAATGCTGGGCCTGTACATGGCACATGGCAGCTATGCTATCTCAGCACTGTGGCTGCTGCTCACAGATCCCAAAGCCGCACGCACAGAGCCACTAGAATCCTGGCATTTTTTAAATGCCTTAGCCCTGCAATACCTACCCCACTTTTGGTGCTACATAATGTGGACTTTTGTTTCTCTAAAGTGCTTGAATTTTGCATTTTGTGCCGCCGAAGTGAGCCGGCCAGCCCCAGTCATTTCCCAAGAACTCACCCAGATGTCTCACCCAAGGCTGTGACTTAAAGTGGCTTCTTAGATCCATCCTGAATTGAAGACTTCAGGCGGGTTGACAGATAGCCCTGCCTGTCGACTGGTGCCAGAAACTCCTAGACATAAAGCCTCTGAGCACTGTCCTGTGGCACAGAGAAACAGCTCGGGCTTCTGGTTAAGAAGGGAGCAGATAGTTTAAAAACTTCCTCACCAAAATATAAATCAAGAAAAATTAAAAAGTTATGGGAATAAATGTAAGTGGATCATATGCCTGTACTAAAAAGAAAAGACTTTCAGACTGGATAAATAATAATGAGCTACCTCTATTTTATATATTATTTTTTAAGATTGCCAAGGACATATCCAGCCAATGTAATATGCAATTTGAAACAAATTACATTAAATTTAAAAAGAAGCCAAATTAAAAAAATTGATAAATGAAACTCTCCAAGGTAAATATTTTACAATAGAAATCTTTTATACAGCTAAAAATAAGGCACCAATATATAAAGCTAATTCCAAGCTCAGAGACACCAGTGCCCTTCACAGTAATGCTGGGATGTCCATGTCACTGAAGGTCTTGTTTTATAGATAAGGAGACAGATTTAGGAAAGTTAAGTGATTGCCCAGCACAAACAAATAACAAGTGGAAGAGTCCAGACCTGCTACCAGGGCTTCTGACCAGAAATCCGTGACTGTGGCCCCGGTTTCCAGTCATCCATTGATTGCTTAGGTTTCTGCTGGTCCAGTCAGGTATGGGGGTCCTCAGGGCTGTTCACCCACAGCCTGCCTCTCCTTGCACAGGCCAGCTTTCATGCCCACCCACTGAGGTTAGGGGTGGCTGAGTGCCCGTCCAAGCTTCCACAGTCTCTTTCCAGCAGCCTCTGCAGCCAGCACACTCCACACAGTGAGCGTGGCAGCTGTACAGACCGAGGCCCCCAGCCATTGCCCGTCACCTTGGAATAGCCCTGCGTGTGAGAGGGAAGTCAGCCGTTCTTGATTAAGATACTACACTTCGAGAGCTGTTCCTTACTCTAGCATGGCCTAAATCCATCTTGACTGATTTATCATTAATAAATTTTTTTCTCCAATACAGGCTGAGGACAAAACCCAGCGGCATCCCACAGGAAGCAGACTCACAGCCCAAAAGCTGTAAATCAGGGTTTGGGGCCTCAGCCATTTAGCCAGATACTAATCACCTGACTGTCCTGTCAGGGACCAGAAGGCTACAAGAGGAGCTGAGGTCAGTGTGCAAGGGCTTCTTTATCAACATCCATGCAGGTGCCGGTGACCCCTCCTTCCCTAAGTGCTCCCAGACCTTTTCCTCTTAAAAAATCTGTTCTAGGAGATAGAGGCAGGTAACATCTGATCTGAATCTCAAAGGACAAATATAACTTTATAGGCAGAAATTCAGGGGACAGGACATTTCAGGCTGAATGAGTGAGCAAAACTGAAGAGAAATAAAATGCATGGCTCTGAGTCCAACATCCTTTTGATTCTGTTTCAGACCAGGAAACAAAGGTAGAGATGGTGAGTTCATAAAATCTGGAGATGCTTCATGTGTGCAAAGAGTTTTAGGAACAAAAAAGTGAGAGTTTTGAGAAAATTTCATTTTTAGGCTATCAGCAAAATATACTAACTGATACAAACTTTGTCCTTAAATTACCTAGAAGAATTTTAAATATATAAAAACGTAGATATTAACCCAAGACTTCCCTAAAATTGCTTCCTAAAGACACTAATACATTTTCAATGACAACATTTAATTTAAAGCTCCCTCTTAAGATTATAGGATAAATAAAAGGCTTTAAAAAGTTTTCCACTTGAGGAATGAAGTCCCTCTGCTGAGCTCTTCTCCTAAAGTGAGTTCACTTGCTATGTGTGGTGACCACACTCAGAGATTTCGCACAAAACAATAGAAAACATGTGCAGGGAAATTATGGGCTCTTCTTGGCTGACTCCGAGAAGACATTCCTTGTCTTCATGCTGTCACCCCGGAGGTCACAGGTCTTCTGTTAAGTACATAATGCTGGACATTTCCAAATGAGTAGGAAAAAGCACTCACTGCCTTAGACAGCTCTTTTCATTAGTGACGATGCAGCCCATGAGGAGATGGAGATTTTCTGAGGGTAGTGTGATAAGCTTCACGTAAGCAAGACACAGCTAATGGCTCAGGGAGTGGAATTCCCCTGTAGTGCAGCCTCCCTCGGCAAGGTTAAGCTGCTTACAGATTCCCTAGATAAGACTGCAAAGCAGACGGCAGAATGTAGACCCAATTCTAATGCCTCAAACAGAAACGACAGAAAATAGCCAACTAAACACCAAAGAGCCAGGAACTCCTGAAAGGAAAGGTGTTTCTCTTTCTCATCCTTCGGTTTTCCTGCCCCCACTGAAGACTAAAGTGACCCTTTCAGAAAGTCGTTAGCCACAGAGCTGGGCAAGCACTTTCCAACTGAGTGAGTCAAACCTCAAATTTTACCTAAACTGACAATGAATCTGAGCCACGGTATCTGAATTTCCAATAGTTGCATGTTCTTCACTACTTGGCAGTCATTTGTGTCTTCATCTGGGGTTTCTGTCACAAGACAGCGAGAGACAATGGCGATGCCATCTGGGACACACTGCAGAGGTCAGCAGTGGAAAACGTTCTGTGCACCTGCCGTCCATCCTTTAAACAAACTGCTTCACCTCTGGGCTTCACAGAGCTCCGCTGTTAGCTTGCCAGGCGGCAGGTGGCAGCTCTTCCTAACATCTCTGAGTGCTCACCAGCTCAAATTTTACAAAAACAGGAAGTAAAAATCCTAGAAAAGTACCAGTTCCTGTTTTCACAAGATTTCTCAGGCTACTTTGTAGTTTCAAAACACTAATCTGGAGCCTACAACCATGAGAACAGAATTGTTAAAGCTGTGAGAGACTTCAAAGACCATCTAGTAAAGAAAGTATTTATAAAGATGAAGCCGACATCCTCAGGGGAGAGGCAGCTAGTAAGGATCACGGCACTGATGTCACAGTCAGGTTCCCTGGTTCCCAGCCTGGAAGTTTTCCCTGTAAGCTGTGCTGTCTTCTTGTCTGTGTTTAAAACCAACGACAGGCTACAGTGGGCAGTTTTACCATCTAATTATTTCCCGAGTCTGTTTCTTGCTAGCCCTTCTGATACTATCGTCCACATTTCTGAAATATTGGTGATAAAACTAGCATTTTCCATCCTGATGAATTGCCCAGACTCCAATTTCATCTTTTCCAATCCTTTTCCCTGCTGTTTAGAATAAATGAGAATAATTTACCTAAATTTCCCAACGTCAGTTTGATCAATGTCCCTCTCCTGCTTAAAGTCATGCGATGATTTTCCATCTTTTATAATTTAAGTTTAAATTTCTCAGCACAGCCTGAAAGGCCCTTTACGATCCGACCATGTCTGACTCTCCACCCTCCTTAGCACGCATGCTGAGCTCCAGGGACAGGCTTCCCTTTGTCAGGGCCTTTGCTCGCCTTTGTACCCTCCCCTGTGCTCACCCCTTACCAGGAAGGTCCTTCTCCCTTTTGTTCTACTGGGTAATACTTCCTCCTCTTTCAAAACCTGGCTTAAAGAACAGTGGCCCCAACGACCAGCATCTGTTGAGATCAAGCTATTAGGCAAACATGTAGTGAACACACATTGTGTTCAGAAATGACATATTAGATGCTGTGCCAGTTTGCGAAGTATCTTACGAGCACCACAGTAAAAATTCATCCAGATTTAAAACACATGGACAAAATTTTATCTGGTTAATAGGATAGAAAATCCATAAAGAGGCTTTTAATCTCCAGAATGAAACCCTACTTGGCAAAGTGATGGGTCACCGCGCCTTCTCCCAGCCAGCAAGGCCTGCTCTGCTCTTCTTAAGGGAGAGAGACAGATGCTGCCAGAGACCAAGACAAAGAGACTCTGCAGGGTTTCCAGCCCATCCCCAATGCCCACCCATCCCCTGGCCAGCTTCCTCGTCTCTGAGCGACCGCACCCAGGCCCTCAGCTGCTGTGCATGGCCGCAGGAGCCTCGTGGATTTGGAGCATTTGCTGGAAATACGGTGGATGTTTTGGGAGGCTTGCATGGGTTTCTCGACTCAACAGTTCACTCAAGACAAGCAAACAATAGGCCAAGAGGATCGTAAAGGAAAATGGTGTTGTTTTCTGACTTTGAGACTTAGAAAGGAAGCACGGATTAGTAAACATTTTTTAAACTAGTAAAACACTTTGCTTGTTTATAAGGATTGTGTGATGGATATAAATCACACCACACAGGAATGAATGAAGATTTTCCAAGCATCAAATAATGACTGATTTCCCCTGAGCTTCCAAAGTGTGTGGTTTATTGATACCATCTGGGATTTACATCCAAGAGAAGTGAATTATCTAAAATTTTATGCATCTCATCTTGTTCTCACCTTGCAAAGCACAAAACCACCACCACAAAGCATTCGCTTTTGCAAAGTTGTGTTTGCGACTAGGAGGGTGCTGACTTAACCATCAGACAAATCTGTTTTCCAGTCTGGCACAGACCTGGGCAACGTCTCCGCCACCTCTCCAGGGGACAGGGAGGGCAGCCCCCCCAAAGCAGTGCTGTTTGGATTACACAAAGATGCCTCCCGCTCAATAAATGGTCCATGTCCACATCTGGGCAGGAATAAAGCCATATAACCCAACATTTATCAATAGATACTCCCTTAAGTATGTGTAAACCTTGAACTTAGATTCAAGGTTCCCCTTGCTTGAAGGTAAATTTCAAACAGATCTTTTCAGCTGCACCAACATCTCATTTCACTTCACACTGTGCCTGAGAAATAACAAAACCATTTACTATGATTCCCAATTTGAAGGTGAGAATTTAATGCAGAAATTAAGTGAATTATGTGCTATCATCACCATGGCTAGAAAAAATCAGAAATAAAGTGCAATTCCAGGACTCCTAAGTATTCCTCACACTTTTCTCTTTCCATGCCCCCAAGTAGCACGGTTTCTAGACCAAAAAAAAAAAAAAAAAAAAGTGAGGCGCTCACCAGACCAACACAGGCAACTGAACAGCTAACTTTAGAAAAGCTTCTCCAAACAGATGATAGAGACATAAAGGGCTGTGTTCAACAGGCCATCTAGGAAGAGAAACCCTGCAATCCGTAATAAAGGAAATATTCATATTGGAAAGCTCCCAGCTCAGCAAAGAGCAACTGATAGTAGGATTATAAGTAAAATTAGAGAGTACTATATGGAACTTCCAGATGGAGGAATTACTTTACTTAGAAAGGGTTCTGTAAGCACGTATGTGCCAAAAAAGGACAAAGATTTCCATTGCTGCTGAGCTAGGCTATAAAACAGCATTTTATGCTGAAGTAACATTTTTTCTGATTAACAACACATTTGATACAACTCTCTGAGTGAAGCAAGACGAGGCCAGGTACATAATTCTTTATTAGCAATTCCAAAATCCAAATGCTCTGAAAACCAGAAGTTTCTTCTAAGCTTGGCTCCAAAAACTCATTTGGTTGACTACCTCAGGTCAGTCCACATAGTTGAACGTTCAGATGCTCCACATCAGAATGACTATGCTGGATCAGAGGGTGCTGTCCAACCGTGCCTGGATACTGTGTAATGCAGCCACCATAGCATCTCTCTAATATCTGCAAAAAGTTTTATTCTTAAATAAATCTGGCCCCAACCCCAAATAAGAACCTTTAGACCTAATTATTATCTCCATTTTAAAACTGGAAGTGATTCAGTATACTCAAAAATTAGTAGAGATTTCCGCTAAGCAGAGAACCCATATGACTGTCATTTTAAAAACTCCTTTTGTACCTGGGAAAATAAACAGTAAATGTCTATAAAATGAGGAGAAATTAGTTAAAAGAGGAATTAGATCATGTAATGAGTTCCCAAGGTTACATCTTAATGACTGTAACACGACTGCTAAAGAAAATGTTTTTATCAAACTGTGTTGTTAAAACCATTGAACTCTGACGTCAGAAGACACTTTCAGCCAAGTCATCTGAGTGGTGCTCATAAAGACATCCCAGGCCATTTGCCTGCATTTCCGTCTCTGCCTTGATGTGTGCCCTGGGACCAGCCAAGGACCCCAGACCCCTCCTCTCCTGGGTAACTGCCTAGAGCCCAGGCTTGAAAGGAAAAGGGAAAAGTTACATCCTGACAACAGCAAAATAAAAAGATCAAACAAACCCACAAAATTCCTCTGTTTGAGGAAGATATTTTGAGAAGAGTTATGAGGTCTGTAAGTGCCTCTAAGGTTTGTGTAGCTCTGAGTCATTCTCGGTTGTCACTGAGGTGGGGAGGGGCAGGCGCCCTGTGGTTTGCTGAAAGTCATCTGCTCCCGATCAAATCATTGACTTCAAGCTTAGATGTGAGGAACTAATCCCAAAGTGCACCGAACACGAGAGGAGGTGGATGTGCATCTTGGGGGTCAGGGCGGGAGGCAGGGGCCAACAAGGGACGGAGAACACACCACATCCTGAGCCAGGCTGTCTGTCTTCCAGGAGGCTTCCTATTCCTCTGCCTCCCAGTACCTGGCCTGCCCCAACACCTCCTCCACCTGGAGCATCTCCCCTCCTCTAGATCTCTTAACTCCACTCACCCTTCAGGCCTCAGCCCAACAGTCCTCCGCTGGAGGTCACTGTCCATGGTGTCCCTCCCACATGGTCCTGCACTGTGTTAGGTCTTCTAATATGCCTAAGCTTCTCATACCCCGTCAGAGTGCTTAGTTATTTTGTTAGTTGCCTTTTTCTCTGCCGTCCTGCTAGATAAAACCTCCTTGAGGGTGGGGACTATATTTGTTCTCATCACCACTATAGTCCAGAATCCACAGCAGTGCCCAGTCCACAGTATGTGTCTCATCAATGCCTGTTAAATAAATGAATGAACCAATTAATAAATTGATTCCTAGCAGCTTGAGGCTCATGGTGCATCTAGGAGAGCTCCAAATGGGCAAAAGCAGACTCTTGGAGCCTTCTAAGAACTGGTGAGACAGACTAGCCTGTATAATAATTGGCCTTAGGCAATGCCCAGGATTTAGAGATGCAGAGTGCTTCTCCTGCTACAAGGGGGGAGACACAGAGCAGCAGCAGGAACAGGCCTGGTGTGTTTGAGCAACGTCAAACCTCGTCTGCCTTCAGCAGATGGTCCGTGTGAGGGAGGGAGGAAAATTGCTGGCATGGAAGCACAGGGGGTCACCGAGCATGGCCGCTGACAACTAAGGTGCTGGAACTTCATCCTGGGCTCAGCGTTGGGCCAGAAGTGCGCAGGTGGACAGGAGAGGAACTGGTGGGAGGAATGGGGGCCACTCAGGAGATGGTCTGCTCCTGAGAGTCTGGACAAAAAGGAGAAAAGAATATGGAAAGAGAGAAAGTGATGTGAAGCCTCCAGCTGGGTCATCAGTTGGCCATGTGTGAGAACAAGAGCAGGGCCCACGGAGGAAGAAGGCATGTCAGAAAGAATAACTGCAGCTACCCCTTGCTATGTGTGTGCCACACACTCAGGGCCTCATTCAGAACATGCTTGTCCTAACAACTCTCCTGGGTATTATTTCTGTGTTTCACAGATGAAAACAATCTAAAGCATTTTTAGGAGGCCATTGCAATCACATAGGCTAACGGTTTTCCAACCAAAGCATCTTCTGGGGTGCTCCCAAGACCCCCCCCCCACCTCAGCTAGAGCAGCTCTCCTTCACCCGCCTTATACAGTAATTCTCCATGTAAGAGTTCATCTTTTCAAAGGATTCCCTTTTCTTAAAAAAAAAAAAGAAAGTCTGAGAGCCACAGAACTAGGCAAGGGGTTAGGAACACAGAGATGCACACGGTAGTGGGGGAGGGGGGAACAGGTCACTTGCATCGACAGGATTTAGTGGAAGAAGACAGGAGCTGGGCATGATCTTAGGTCTTTGACCCTCCAAACCGGGTAGCTGAGAGCAGGGGCAGAACATTCAGGGACAAGACCTACTTAGGTTTGAATTGGGTTGAGTAAAGATACCTACAGGACAACTCCATGTAGATAATCGGTGGGAGATTTGGGTCTGGACCAGCATATGGATGACCATGAAGCCATGGCATTGGGTAAGGCCACTGAGGAAAAGAGGGCAGGAGAAAAAGGAAGAAAGGAAGAAAACAATGACAGAGCCCCATGTAAAGCAGACATTCGGTTCATTCATCCAACAGATATTTATTATCTACAATGACATAAACAGAAGGGAAGAAAAGTCAAAGAAGAGAGAAACATACTAATATTAAGAAGAGAGTTCAGTCACAAAGCAGGGAAGGAGGAATTTCAAGGGTGGGGTGGTTCACAGTGTCAAATTTGGCAGAGTTCAAATAGGGTAAGATGAGGGAAAGGGAGGTCTTTAAATGTGACAATTAGGTCACAGGTGACCTCTGAGATGGGAAGAGCAGCTTCTCTTCAGCCAACAATTACTTTCTGAGCATTTCTGAAGTGTGAGACACTGAGCCAGGCTCTGGCATTAAATGCTGAGCACAAGGGAGGTTTTCTGCCTTACAGTCAGTGAGGAAGACAGGCATTGATCAAGCAACCATACAAACTAAATGTAAACGGGCAGTTACTACAAGTGCTAAGGACAAGACACATGTCAGTCCCTGAATCCAAAGTAAAGAACGGGACCTTCTTGGGGAAGGTTTCCTGATAGAGTGAGGCTTGAATTAAATAGTAAAGATGAGGGCCACTTAAGGAGGAGGGAACTGCTCAGGCAAGGCCTTGTGGTAGGAGGAAGCAAGCCCAGGCGGTGTGGGAGCTCGAAAAGCCTGTATGTCTGGAGCAGAGATGGGAGGACCGGGTAAAAGATAAGAATGGAGAGGCAAGCAGAGGCCAGGCTGTGGAGGGCTGAGGAGGTGTCACTGGAGTTCTTCCGCAGGGTATCTAGAGGGTAATAATGTCCCTAAAGAGTTTAGGTGTCTGGGGACAAGAGGCAGACAGGAGAGACCCTCAGATTTGCATTCTGTAAAGATGTGTCCAGCTGTAATGATCGAAGATCTAAAGAGAGGAGGATATATGATCAAAGTTCCCCTGACATAGGAGGACCAGTAGGGCTGAACATGGGTTAGGATAGATTCAGAAAGGGTGTCTCGTCCTGAAAGATGGAAGGACAGAGGTAAAGGTGTGAGCAAATGGACATACTTAGAAGTAAAAAGGATGTTTAGCTGAAGAGTTGAAACCTTTATTTATCTAAGAATAAAGAAAACATGGATAGAAGGAGGGGTCCAGTGCCTGCTCCAGAGGACCCTGCAGCCAGTGCTTGTTGGACACTAATGAAGGTACAGGTTTGGAGCGGCCGCCTGGACAAACCTGAAGGGACCCTCCGGAACGATCCTGCGGCTTGCCTGCGACCCCAGGCCCCACTGTGCCTAACTAACACAGTGAGCACCATCGATGCCTCCTGGCAGAAATGTGCAAACTCCAAGTATCATAAACTTGGAAACACTGTGGACACCTGCACAGGGAACAATCTGAATTGTGGTTTCCTATTGCTTTTAAATGCTCAAATTAGGGGGGAATGTCTTTAACACACTTGATGACCACCCCACAGAGTAACAGATCATCCTGTGATTAGTCAGAGGTGGTTTGAATACTTGGGAAGTGATTTTTGCTGGGCGCATTTTCTAAAGAAGCATAAATTATGACTAGATTTCTCCTGTTTATATGCATTGCCATTTCCTCCCTCATCTTTCATCAACAAATAGCAATCAAAGCCACAGGGCCACGAAGCAATCGCTGTGTCTGGTTCCCAGCACTGTGCCAAGTTAGGGTGCCAGCTACTGTCTATTACCTCTTCTCCCTCCCAAGTCATGGAGAGTCATAGGTAAGACACCCTGGCTGCCACCCTGGAGACCAACATGGTGATCACAGAATGCAACAGAAGTTAGTCGCTGTGATGAGCAGGGTGCAGTTTGCCTCATCCTTTTGTAGCACCTTAGGAGAGAGAGGCATTTTACCAGCTTTCTAGGCATGGAGCAACATTCCCAATATCGACCCACTGAGGTATGGGAGGAAAATATTAGAACTTAATGTTTAATTTATTTTTATTTTTGAAAATACAAAGAATTAAACTCTACTGGCATTGAATTTATTTCTTGGATCAGCACTGACATCTCAGTCTGTACATCAGGTGCCACATGTCCCCCAGGGAACAGGGGGAGTTAGTTCCATGACACAGAGGGTATAGCAGTGGTATTCTCTGTCATGGTGCCTAGTTAAGCAGATTTGCGAACAACCTCAGAAGATGCAACTTTTTTAAGATGTCAGTTCTCTCCTAATAGATTCTATGCAATTCCAATCAAAATCCAATTTTTGTAATAGTTAAAGTAAACATTTCTGTAGAAACTGAGGGTCTAATTCCAAAGCTCATATGGAAAATGCAAAGGATGTGGAATACCAAAGCAACTTGACTGCAAGACTTCTTACAAAGCCACGGCTGCCAGTACAGGGTCGCGCTGGCATAAAGACAGATCAGCACTAGGACAGAACGGGGTCCGGAGGTATGTCTGCACACATAGGAACAACTGACTTTTGACAGACCTGCAAGGGAGAGTCCGTGGAGTAATGACAGACTTTTCCACAGGTGCTGCTGGGTCAATTAGATACCCACATGCAAAACTACAAACTTTTATCCATACTTCACATCATATACAAAATTAACTCAGAATGAAACAGACCTACATGAAACCTAAAACTATAAAACTTCTATCAGAAAACACAGGATGAAATCTTTGTGACACAAGGTCAGGCAAGGATTTCTTTCATTTAACAACAAATGCACAGTCTGTAAAAGAACAAAACTAATACATTAGAATTCATCAAAATGTAAAACTTCTGCTATTCGAAAGACTCAAGGGAATGAAAAGACAAACCACAAGCTGGGTTTTGGGAGAAAATATTTGAAAGTGTCATATTGGATAAGAAACATAAGAAGAACTCAATAATAAGAAAACAAAAAAAATTTTTTAATGGACAAAAGATTTGCACAGACACTCCACCAAAGAAGTTAATAGGCAAATAAGCACATATAAAGATGCTGAACATCATTAGTGATTGGAGAAATGCAAATGAGAATCACAGTGAGGTCACACATCACATCCATTAAAACAGCTAAAACTTAAACGTCTGACCACACCCTCAGGTGGCAAGGAAGTGGGGCTACTGGAACTCTCGTGCACTGTTGGTGTGAATGTAAAATGGTACAATCACTATAGAAAAATCTGGCAATTTCTGAAAAGTTAAACATACATAAGATCTAATAATTCTGTTCATAGGTATTTGCCCAAGAGAAAAAAATAGCATATGTCCATCCAAAGACATACACACAAATGTTTATAGCTGTTCAAATAGCGAAAAACTGGAAACAACTCAAACATCCATCAAGTGAATGGATAATAAATTGTGGTATAACCATACCATGGAATGTTCCTCCACAAAATAAAAGGAACAAACTATTTATACATCAATGACATCAATGAATCTCAAAGTAATTACTCTGAGTGAAAGAAGACAAAAAAAAATACTATATATTATTTGCATAAAATTCTTGAAAGTGTAAATTAATATGTAATGACATAGAAACGTTAGTTGTTATGTGGGGAATGAGGGAAATGAAGGAGAGATTACCAAAAGGTCCCAAGAAAGCTTTTAAGGATAGTGAATTTATTGTCTTGATTGTGATGATAGTTTTAAGATATACACATATGTTTAAACTTATGAAATTGTACACTGTGGAAATGTATACCATGGAATGTACATTATGAAGTTGTATACAAATGAACATTACGAATTACATATGTGCAGTTATTGCATGTTTATTACACCTCAAAAAAGCTGCTAAAAGAAACTATGTCCTGTTCAATTCAGCAAAATATCATGAAAACTACCTTAGTCACAACAGTACTTAAATAGGTAAGAGGTGTCATCTAGTAACCTTGCAGGATTCCAGCCGTCTGTCAAATAAAGACAGTAATTCTTACCTCACTGAAGAATGATGAAAATTATTTACTAGCATTGACTGGGTCCAACAAAAGAGCTAACTGTTGTGCAAACTGCTTTTAGTTATAAAATATGGCAGTTATTTTAGATCTTTGGATCTAAGCATACCACTGTTGGCTGAATTTATCCCTAAATCCTCCTGCATTTTTTTCATTTGTTTCCTATATGTTAGGACCACACAACTTGAATGGATATAACAATGACACACTTTCAAATCCTAGATATACCTCATTTATTTGTCTACCTTGTTGCAATTTCCACAGTCATTTCACCTAATAAGACTAGAAGGAATCTAAGCATGCTTTTAGTGTTTAAGCACTTTTAGCCTGAAGGAGCAATAGTTCAGCCTTATAACTCCAGTTTAAAATTGTTGATTAACTGATTTAGAGTTGTGATTTTTAAATATGAATCTTACTATAATTATGTACCCTCAGAATATTTAAGAGAACTTAAGAATCAGCACAAGTATAAATTTATTTTATAGACTTATAAGCATTACTTAAACCTTCAGAAAAGTTTTGTTAAGTCAGACAACTGAACTACTCTAAAAATTAAATTATTTAGTTTTAAAAATAAGTTAAATACAGGGAGGAGTGCAATTAACCTTGTAAATTAACACGTTATTCAAAGGCCATTTAAGAGTGGTTGTTAAAATTTATTGATGTGGAGTAATAAGGTCTGTAAGCTAAGGTTAAAAATTAAGGGAAGAAGTAGGTTTTCAAATGTAACTTTAAAGTTTTAGTATTAATTTTAAATCTCTTGAATTGCCTTTTGTGGACAAAAAGCCACCTTTAGGGCTACCAAAAAATCTACATTTCATGGTTCTAGTATTTTGGGTCCATCAAACTTGCAAGTAGAGAAGACCAGACAGGCAGAACAGAAGTGCATTTTCATAGGTGCTTAGTAGGGGTTTCATTCCTGATAAAGTGCCTTCCCTGGAGTTAACCTATAACCAAGGGTTATGCTACCTCGGTGCCCAAACCTTTTGCTCCTCAGAGATTGAAAATTCATGAGGAGGAGGAAGAGAAGTAGAGGCTGTTTCTCAACTGTGTGATTTAAAACATCTACAGGAATATTCTACTTGTTAGCAATTAAAGATGAAGCCGTGTCCTTTCAGAAACTTATTTGGGAGCTTTAAATAGAACCTCAGAAACCTCAGCAGCTTAACAGAACATTAGCCCTGCCTCCAAGTGCATCTAACAAGGAACGATACGGTGGATGCCACCAGGCCCAGCCCTCAGCCACAGACTCATTCTCCCTGTGGTCAAAGACGGTTTGTTCCCTGTGCAGGCCTTGTGTGATGGTATGCTCATCAAACACTTCAGCCATTTGGATGAAAAGTACCACACGGGGAGAGGCTATTTTATCTCCATCCTACACAATTCTTTATCAACAAACGTTACATTTCCTAGCAGTGAACAAAAGGCACAAGGAAGAGAACCAGCATGTCAAGTATACATTAAATACCAGGCATTGAGAGAATTACTTCAGTTGATACTCCCAACATCCCTGTAAGGCAGGTATTATCACCCCCACGTAGCTGGGGGTAGAAAATGAAGGTTAGAAAAGTGTAACGTTTGTCCAAGGTCAGGAGGCTGGAAACGGCAGCTCCAAGATGTGAGCTTCCTGAGTACTTGCTCTTCTCCCAACACCGTACAACAGAAATAAAACATAAGCCACAAACGTGAGGCATGTATATAAAGTTTTCTTGTAGCCACATTTAAAAAGCAGAAAGTAAGATGAAATTAATTTTAATAATATATTTGATTTGTCCCAATATAACCAAAATGACTCAAAATTCAACATAAAAATTATCAATGAATAGTTTACATTCCTTTTTCCACACAAGATCTCCAAAATCTTATGTGCTATTCTAGCACACCTCAGTTTGCACAAGCCACATGTCAGGGCTTAGCAGCCCATGTGGCTAGCGGCTCCCATTTGCACAACACAGATCTAACCTCTGTGTCGCCCTATATCATTGTACATCCCTGGACTAGAACCAGCTGTACTATACCTGTGACAAAAGGCAAACACTGCAGATTAAAAAGTCAAACTGCAAGAAAACCACAAATTTTATGCTCAAAAGAAAAGTGAAAGGAAGTAATTCATCAGCTGCATTTCTCTGCACGAGAATCATAAATGCACTAAGTGTGCGAGGCTATTTACCTCAGTGGGACTGTAAACAAATGATCTCAAACTCATAAATCTGCACATTCAGAAAGTGTCGGCTGCCAGGGAGGATATCCTATCTGAATTCTTCTGGGCTGTCCTTTTCATCGATTTTAGAGGCATCCACCTCAAATTATAGTCCTATATGAATTTTATCCATCCTCCCTCCTCATCTAATCTAACAAAACTACCCTACCCCAAGGGGCATAGTTTGGTTTAAGGAATTTCCTTTATTTATTTTCCATTTCCTTCTTGTTGTGTCTGTATTTTTATTTGCCCTGCTTTCCCCCTTTGCTTTCCTCTCTTTTCTAGCTGGTTTCCCAGATTCTCAAATCTGCACTACATTTCTTGTTTTGTGTTTTAACATTAAGCGTATCACTTTGCTGCTGCCTTTCATTGATTGCCTGCCATGCAGATCACGTTTCCTCCTGCCTGCCTGATAGAAGGCAGGGGCAGAGGAATGAGGGAAACTTCTGCAGCACACAGCTTCTAGCGGGGGAGCAGAGTGGAGGCTGCCAGTGAAGCTCCCAGTGAAGTAAAAGTACCTGTAACCTCGCAAAACTCGGTTAATTTGGGTGTTCAGAATTACGTCTACGAAATGGAAAGAACTCCATTTTTTTAGACCTCAAAATAAGAGTGAAAAGGAGAAAGGAAAATCACTGAAATGCCACTAGCAGAGAGAACCATTGTTCACATATCTTCATTTCGTTTTTAACGCTCAGTTTAGTGAGTTGCCCTCCACCCTCACCCTGGGGTAAGAGAGGGAAGAAAGATGGCCTCCCTTAGTTCTGAGCCAGTGAGCTGAGGTTCAAGTCTGAAGTGAGCACTCAGGTTAAGTCATAAATGAGCCGCCTCTCAAGCTGCTGGCAGCCTTTGTCTGAATACATATCCTTCTGAACGTAATTATGAGATAATAATACCCATCACCTGCTGAATACTGTATGCCATGCATTAAACTGGGTGTTTGCCATATGTTTTCCCATTTTAATTCTTCTCACAATCCCATGAGTTATGGAGTACTTTTTCCACCACACAGGTGAAGAAACTGAGCCTCAGAGAGGTTAAGGCCAGCTCCTGAGTGACAGAGTCAGGATCTGAACTTAGACCTGCTCCCGAAGACTGTTCTTTTTGCTACACGACCTGCCATAAAGTTATAAAACCATACCATCCAGAGTTGAATGTTTGTTTGTAAAAAAACAAAACAAAACAGTAAATTATTAAATTTATCTTTACCAACTTTAGGACCTAAAAAGTGAGACCTAAGAACTTGAACTCAAATATGAAGTAATTTACTTCCTGCCAAAGATGTGTAGAATTTCCACCATACAACTTCTCCAGCCTGGAGGAGAGCAGAAGAATTTCCTCACTGCAAGAACTCCAACTTGCACCACTTTGGAAAGAAATGTGTGCCCACTGCCATCTCTTTCAGGGCCAGGAGGGCCTTGAATTCTGGTTGCAAGGCAACCACCCTCATTTTGTACAAAATCAAGAGAAGCCTCTAAAAAAACAACTTGTGGAGAAACATTTTGATTTTGATGAGCAATGACCTTTCACCTGTGAGGACCATGTGGCTTGGGCTGTTTTCCCAGGGATAGAATTGAGATTGGAGTAAATTAAGACATTTATATTTGCTGTCCACAATTGCGTACCCATATGTTTTATACACCTACTTTGATTTACAAGTACTTAAGAGCTTTTGAACAAAATTTCTTCATAATATGAGAAAGAAGCATAAAGGAATCTTGGCCATGGGTTAAGCTGATGGTGGCCAGGTACTAGGCAGCTCACTGGAAGCTCGGGCGCGACAGGAACCAGTGAGTGAGCCCTGCAGGCGGCTGCTTCCCAAGGATGCTGTGCCATGGCATTCAAAGAAAAAAGAAAAGGCAACACTTGTATGGCATAATGGGGTGAAGTGGGGGCAAACTGGGGGAAAACACTGCAGTTTCCTTATATATTTAAGACATTGAAATATAAACTTAAAGTATTAGAGACAATATTGAGTATTGAAATATCTAGAACTTCCAAATAAGATATTTTCATATTTTTAATGAGAAATCTGAGCTTGCTCCATTGAACACAACTTTTCCATACAAAGTTCTACCCATTAATTAGCTACAAGGACTTTGGGACACAAGCATTTTGAAATCATGATCTCATTAAAATTCCTGGTCACCATCAATGAGAAACTGTATAAGAAGGTGAATATTTATAATCAATCAAAAATTTACAACCATTAAAGCTCTTCCTTTTGTTTTTAAATTGAAATGTCTGCTGATAATGTAAACATGTCTCAAAACCAACAAAATTTGTTCCTTTCAAGAATTTCAAAATAATGATTAAATTCTAACTTGCAGAATGCAAACAAGTTACCTTCAGGTCCACTGAAGAGAGCATGGACACCAGGAGGGCATGCTAGCATTGTGCAAACGGAATTACCAGTACGTGGAGGAAGGGGTGTGGTGGACACATGGAGTGCAAGTTCCACCAGACCCACAGTTCATACTTTCATCCATTCACAGCACACCCACTGGGAAGTTCTGCCCTGGATGAAGGTCACAAACCTGCATGGACCTCTTTCCAAAGTTCAGTCTCTGGTTTCCTTCACTATACACATTCTAGTTCCTACATTCAAAACAACTTTTCCCTCTTTGCCTATTTGGAGTCACCTCCTAACCTCCCACTGCCTGGATGCCTCCACTTCACTGAGGTCGCCTTACAGAGGGCATGCTTAGACTTTCCTTTTTCACACCATACAAGAATCATCAAGGGATTTCAAAATGAAACTCCTCTAGTGGATTTCACATATTCTGAATTAACTGCAACTTTTTAAAAGCCTTTATATTTTTACTTTGCAATACATTTTTATAGGCCCATAGGGAGTTTCATATATATCTTCCAGATCCTTGGGCTGCTCCTTTAGAAAGACTGGGCCAGCTTTATTTTTCCCACTTCATATGAGAAGCTGATACAGAGACTTAAGTAACTGGCCCAGAAAATTGTACTAGTCAGCAGGGAGCTCCTGTCCCCTGAGCCATGCCAGCGCTCTCACACTCTTTCCCACTTGAAGTTAACTCCCCACACTCTGTGAGTTCTCAGCCCGAGACCGGATGGTCATGGTACAAGAAAGAGCAGAAGATTGGCTGTCACTTTCTGTCTCCAAGGTCTCAGTCCCTCACGCATTATGGCCCAAAGTAGGTAGACTTCAAATGTGCTCAGGACTTCCAAGAGAGATCTTGCTAAAAATGGTCTGGAGCCAGGACTGGGTGGAGAAAATCACCCCCTTCATTCTCCTTAGCTCCTTTTCCAGCCCAGTTTCCCTACCCTTCAGCCTTATCACCACCCTGCACTTGCCTTTGTTCAATGAGAATAAACCAGTCAAAATAAACTTGATTGAAGGTGACTGCATGGAGAAGGTACAGAGAAAGCAGCCTCTGTGCAGGCCAGCCAGAGCCTTCAAGCACCTCCAACAGGCCGCCTCCTTCACCCTGACTTCCTCCAGGGCCTATGACTCACTGGGCCCCCGTCAGGGAAACGCTGCACCCCAGACATGACTATGCAGCCAGCTTTCTCTGTTGTGGCCAAATGGGCCTGCATGCTCAGGAGGTGATAAATTCTTAATGTGGGGGGACCAGGCAACTGCATGGAGAAGGGGAGGGTGGAGACGACGCTATGCAACCATATGACTCCAGGGCAGCTTTTCTTACACATCACATGGCAAAATATCAGCAAAAAGATCACAGGCCAGAGTGAGCTTGTTCCCAGCCATGTCTCGGCAGATGCACTCTGCTTCATAGCACTGCACATCCATCCAGTTAGAGTCCACCTTTCTAAGTGATTGCCAAATTCCTCTGCGATTTTATCTTTAGCAACTCTCCTTGGCAACCTGTGCCTCTGGATTTCCCCCTCTGTGAGGGAAGAAGGCAAATCATGCTCACTGGCCGGTATCTACCTTCCTTAGAGCCAGCTCTCACCAAGCCCTCTTTATGTCCCTCACACCCCAAAGTCCTAGTTGAACCAAAGACCTTATAAATCCAGATTACTGTCAAGGTTGTTTACACTGCATTACTATTTAAATCCTTCTCTTTGCAAGTCAGAATGGAAAAACACCACTGTTTTAATTTAACATTTCCCATGAAGGGCTGAGGGCTGGTACCTCAGGTGAAAACCCGACATTGTAACCAATTCATGTAACTCAACTGTCACACAAATTCATCATGGTTTTCCACTTAGGTGATATAAGGGTGTTTCACACCTTCATTGTATTGGTCAGCTGGAAATCTCGGAAATCCTTTAGCCATGAACATTAAGATTTGTAGCAACAAGACGTATAATGGTGTACAATTAAAATTTCAGCAAAGATGGTGACAGAGTTAAAAGGTAATAATATAACTTAATAACTTTCAGACTCAGCAATATGTCAAAACGATCTACAATAAACTATCCTTTATTTATGTATTTAAAATTTATTTTTAAGGTATTGTTTCCAATTTCATAATCCTCGAAGAAACTCACTAACTCAGGAATAAGTCAGACAAAATTCATTAGGGGTCAGCAAGGTCTTGTATGGTTCCTACTTGCGTTACATCTTTCCGACTCCCGCAGTTCTGGAAGCTGTTGCACCCTCAGCTTACCTGGGGCTCAGTAAGACAGCGCAGGCGGCCTCTCCATTCCTCCTGAAGCTCTTTCCTTCCCGGCTTCCCTGACGCCCATTCTCCTGGATCTCCTTCAGCCCGGCTCACTGCTCCTCTGACCGGCTCTGCAGCTCCACCTCCTACTGTCGCCTTGGAGCCCATGGTGCTGCTCAGAACGCAGCCTCAGACTCTCTCTTTCTCTCACCTTTTCCATAGGTAAGTACGACCAGCCCTGAGATTCTGAAGGCTGTTTCCCACCTGAAATGCAATGCTGTGTCTCTGGCTTAGGCTTCTCCACCCTCAGCTCCTGGGCTTGCGTGGGTTACGGAAAGCTTAAAGTAATATGAATGATAGAAAAGGCTTTAATGCAAGTGTTCAAAGAATAGAGTCCAGAATAACAACATATTTCTGTTGGTCTTTTGCCGCAATATATCTCCAATAGTTTGTCTTTAATTTCACTGGGGTATAATTCGAATACAGTAAACTGTACATATTCAAAGTGTATAATTTGATTAGTTTTGACAAATATATATACTTGTAAACAATCACAAAGCTAACAGATATTTCATCACCCCACAAGTGTTGCCATGTCCTTTGGCAGTCCCTTCCTTACTTCACCCCGCAACGATCCATCCACTTTCTGTCACCAGAGTTTGCATTCTCCAGAATTACATATAAATGGACTCCCATGGTATATATTTTTTCGTGCCTGGATTCTTTCACCCACCACAGTGATTTGGGAATTCATCCGTGTTCCTATGTGTACCCATAGTTCATCTGTTTTTATTGATGAGTGTTACCCCTGTGCGGCCACACCACAGCTTGTTCACCATCCTCCTGTTCTGTTCACTGGGGCCGCTGCATATCAACCCGCTATGATCACGTTTTTGTGTACAAATCTCTTTTGTGAATGGACTCAAGCTCCTTTTCTTCCCTCTTGGGTAAACACCAAGAGAAGAATGGCAGGACCATATAGTCTGTGTTCTTTAAATCTTCAAGAAACTGCTAGTTTCTGTTCAAGATGCTGCTGTGAGAGGCTCTTGAACTCATTCCTCCAAGGACACAGCAACTCTACAGTCGTGTTAATTTTGGCATAATTAACTCTGAAGGAAATCCAGACACTAGCTGAGCAACTCTACACATCAGGCAACCAAGAACACCCACAGTGAAATGAGCAGGAGAGGCTGAGACACAGTCTCACCATAAACCCAACCCTGGTGTGGTGACACCAACCAAGAGGTAATTCCCCACTCCCACCTTCTCCCTGAGAAGTCATGAGTTTCCACCCCAAATATGAAGCCCCAACTTTTAAGACTTCCACCTAGATATGAGCCTCCAGAGCATCTCACTTTGAAAGTCAACAAGGCTCGTACCCGTCTGACCCCCACGGCTGCAGCGGACTCAGAGCCATTCCTACAGGGCTCCTGGGGAGCGCCACGGCAGTGCCCGGGGACCCGAGCAGAGGCGGCAGACTAAAATTCATCTGGTCTTTTTGTGAAAGAGGCCTATTTGCTTATCTTAAAAGCTGCAGCCTGAGAAGCAGGCTTCTAATTTAAATCACATCCAGGGGCCCACTGCCATTCTCTCCAGAGAGGGGGAGGCAGCAGGCCCACCTTCCCGCTGCCCCCACTCCAAGTCCGCAGGACCTCCTGGAAGGAGCCGGTGCACATGTCGGGTACCTGGCTTTTGGGGCGGCAACCCAGAGGACACGTCCTCATCCCGCTCTGGTGGCCAGTGGGGCTTGTGTTTATGGACTCAACAGGATGACAGCAAACAAAGAACAGTTCTTAACTGGCTGTCACCCCCCAAAGCTCAGTGCAGAGGGAGCAGACACAGAAGCCATTGGCCAGTCTTTTCCAGAGAAGGGTATGCGTACCCCGTACAAAGCTCCCGTTTCTGATCACCCTCCATCGGTGCCAGGGAGACCCTGTCCCTTTTGGGACCGACAGGTCTTGGCACACCCCCAACTACTGAGAGACTTTAAGAGATAAGAAGGCTGCTGGGACAATCACTAAAGCTTGAAACAACCAGGAGCTAGGGCAGGAGGGAACAAAAAGGCTCATCTCCATGAGACCACTCCTTCAAGACTGGGAGAGGTGGCGTTTGATCTCAGGCATAGTCACACAGAGTCAAGGAAAATGAAGAAACAGAGGACTATGTTCCAAATGAAAGAACAGTAGAAAACCTCAGAGAAAGACCTTAATAAAAGGAGATAAGTGATTTTTCTGAGAAAGAGCTCAAAATAATAGTCAAAGAGATGCTTCCTGTGGTCAGGAAAATAGTACGTGAACACAGTGAGAATTTCAGCAAAGAGAAAATAAACTACCAAAAAGAAATCATACAGCTGAAGAATACAATAACTGAACTAAAAATTCAATAGAGGAGTTCAACAGCCAAATAGGTGAAACAGAAGAAAGGATCAGAGAAAACAAAGATCAAAGACAGGGCAGTGGAACTCGTCCAGCCACAGCAGCAAAGGTAAAAGGATGAAAACACAGCTTAGGGAACAATAATCGCATTATGGAGACCCCAGAGGTGAGCGTGGAAAACTTCCCTAAGCCAGGGAAGAAACAGACATGCAGATGTGCAGCCTTGCGGTGATCATCTGAGATATGTACACCTGCAGTGTACCCCTTAAACTCACACAACACTAGAAACATCAATCATACCTCAGTAAAGCTGGGGAAAAAATTCCTGAAAATACTTTTATTTAAAATAAGTAAATAACAATGGTATTCCCAGTAATACCATGCCATAAAATGTCTAGGAATAAGTTTTACAAAAGATGTCTACAATGTCTACCCCCTTCTTTTGGAGATTTCTTAATAACAAAAACAATTTCCTTAATAATTACATTTTTCAAGAAAGTTATCTATTTAAGTTGTCAAATTTGATGGCATAAAGTTAGTCATAGTCCTTATTATCCTATTGTTGTTTATAGAACCTGTGGTTCTTAATTTTACTTCTGATATTGGTTATTTGTTTCGCCTCTCATTTTAATTTGACGAGTTCAGGTAGAGATTTGTCAGCTGTGTTCACCGTTTCGAAAAACCAGCTTTGGGCCTTTTTGATTTTCCCTTTTGCTTGTCTGTTATTTATGTGTTTATTTATTTTATCTTTATGATTCTGTTCCTTCTACTTTGGGTAAGCTTTACTCTTGTTTAGTTTCTTTAAAGGGGGAACTTGGTTTGATTTTAAATCTTTCTTCTTCTGTAACACAAACGTTCACAGCCATGGTTTTCACTCTGAGCATATTAGCTCCATGTCCCAAAGCATGTGTATTTGCACCGTCACCCAGTTAAAGTGTCTTCTAATTCCTCTTGTCATGTCTTTGACTTGTGGAGCATTCAGTATGCTCTCAAGGTACATTGATATTGACTTCTATTTAATTCTGTTGTGCTCTTAAGGTTCCAAGACCTGTTTTGCAGCCCGTCACCTGGTTGGGGGCATTATTGCTTCATGCCGGTGAACGTTATGTGCACTTGAAAGGGACGTAATTCTGTGGTTGCTGGACAGAGTGTTTTATGATTATCCATTAAATCGAGAAGGTTGACAGTGTTGTTAAATTAGCCATATCTTTACTGATTTTGTGTAGCTATTCTACCAGATGCTGAGAGAGAATATTAAAATCTTCTTTCCTAGTTGTGGAATTTCTATTCCTCCCTATAATTTGGCCAGTCTTTACTGTACATATTTTGGGCTTTCCTAGAGTGCATACACACATACACTTGAATCTTCCTCATGAAATGGCACTTTTACCATGTGATAATTGCCCCTTTATCCCTAGGAATATTCTTTGTCTTGAAGTTTATTTTACCTGATATTAAAAATGCCACTCCAACCTTCCCAGGCATAATATTTGTATGTGCCTTTTTCCATCTATTTACTTTCAGCTGTTTTGTGTCTTTACATTTAAAGTGTATTTCTTAAAAGTAGCATATAGTCCTGCTTTTTTATTCTCTCTGCCGATTTCCTCTTAATGGAGTATTAAGAGCATTAACATTTAATGTAATTATTGCCATGGTTGAATTTAGGTCTGCCATCTTTTAATTTGTTTCCTGTTTGTCACTGGTTTTTTTTTTTTTGCCCTCTTTGGGATTATTTGAATATGTTTTAGTATTCTATTTTAATCTATCTTTGGCTTTGTGTTCTGTTTTGGAATTTTTGTTTTGCTCTTTTGCTCGTAGTGATTTACCTAGCGACTACAATATACATACCTGATCCTCACATTCTACACAGAGTTAACATACGGCCACACACACATCCTTATCCCTTCATTGACCCTTATGATAAAGTTGTCATATGTACTGTATCTGCATATAAGTATAAATCCCTTCAAAATTTTATATTTGTCTCCAGTGGCCATACATAAATACACGGGGGAAAGACACTGACCATTCCTGCTGCTTTTTCATCATTCCTGAAAAGCCAAGCTTCCCTCTGGCACCACCCTCCTTGACTTGAAGAGCTGGCTTTAGTCTTGCAATGCTCATTAATTCTCTTGAATTTTCTTCACCTGAGAATGCCTTCAGTTAGCTTTCAGTCCTGAAAGATATTTTCACTGGAGGGTGAATTCTGGGTCGACAGTCCTCCCCCATGCTGTCCCACTGTCCTCTCACTTTCCATAGCTTCCGATGAGAAATCCAGTCATTCGAATTGCTGGCCTCCTGTAAGTGCTGTGTGCTATTTTTCTCTAGTTTCTTTCAAGACATTGCTTATTTATCATTGGCTTTTTTTAATTAATTGATTTTTAATTGAGGTAGATACAATTTATTATTGGTTTTTAGAAGTTTGATTTTGATGAGTTCTAGGCATATATTTTTTAAACTTTTATCCTTTTTGGGATTCACTGAGCTTCTTGAACCCATCAGTTAATGTCTTCCACCAAATTTGGGGAATATTTTGGCCATTATTTCTTTAAATATATTTTTCTGCCCTTGTCTCTTTATTCTTGCCTCTGGGACCCCAACCACACCTACTGACATTACCCCACAGACCCGTGAGCTTCTGTTCATTCTGTCAATCCTTTCTCCATTCTTCAGACTCAATGACGCATTGATCTACCTCAAGTTCACAGACTTCTTTTCTTTATTATTTCCATTTTGCTACTGAGCACATCCAGTTTTCAGATATTGCGTGTTTTTAGTTATTAATTTCCTATTTTATTCTTTTTCAGTTCTAAAATATCCATCTGGTTCCTTATTTCTCTGCTAAGAGCTTCTATCTTTCCATACATTTAAAGTGTTTTCTCCTTACCTCATGGTGCATGATTATAATAGCTGTTTTAAAGTTTGTGTATGATGGTCCCAACATCTGGCTGAGTTGGGCATATGTTGACTGTCTTTTCTGTTAGGGTAAAGATGTGAACACATTTTCTTGTTTTTTTTTAAATATGTCATGTAACTTTTGAAATATGTGGGGGCATTATGAATGTCATATTTTTTTAGACACTGAGTCCTTTTACAATCTTTTGGAGAAGTTGATGTTCTTCTTTTAGTGGCCATCAGCTACTGAGGCTCAGACTGCAAGCTCTATCTTGCCACCCATGGGCACTGGTTCAAACTTCAGTTCAGTTGTCAAAGCTAGTGTGACACTGGTTAAATGTGACTCCTATTTGTACTTGAAGAATGAGCCTGACATGTGCAGATACATGGACAGAACTGGGGATCCTTTCTCCTGTTCTTTCCACTCTGGTACTGTCCCACCACACCCCGGCTCCCAGGGGCCCCTCCTGGTTCCTCTGACCAGAAAACTATCTGCCCACACCGCCACCACCTCCCTGTCTTATGATGGGTTCCTGCCCTTGGGCTACAGCTGTCAGAAATAGGAAAAATGGGAATCTCACCACCATATGGCCTCTTGTCCAAGTTTTGTCTCACCAAAAATCTGCCTGCTTTTCTTTAGTTTTCATAATCTTCAAATAGTGTTTAGTTTTGTTTGTATTCTGCCCAGTGTTTAGGTGTAGTCAGTGAAACAAATGGCTTGTATGGGTTTGGTTTGTCACGCCAGAACTAAAATCTCCAGTAGCTTTATAGGCTGGGGATTGGAGCTATTTTCACTGCCATCCCAGTTTTTTTAATTGAAAAATTCCAACAGGGTTGCAGTACATGTATGTGTGCCTATGTATGTACATGTGTGCATGTGTGCACATGTAAGCACTTGATCTGTGTCCCACAGACCAGAATATGCTTATCTCAAAGTGTCACTGCAGGGCTTAAATGCAGTGATGGAAATAAAGTACAGAGTCTGGTAAAGTGCAGACATGGACAGATATTAGTTCCCTTTCCCACTACTGAGTAAAAAGTACACTGAACTGCAATCACTAGTTTTTTAAAACGAAATAACTATGGTGGAAAGTTGAAATGCCTAGACAAGTTCTTGGCATCTAATTACCACAGACACTGTTTCTTTTTCTTTTTAACCACATGCTCCTCCTTCATTCCCTCTTGGTACTCTTTCTCCTTGCTGACAACGATCAGCTGTGTCACTGGGATGACACTGAAGTCAGGCACGTCTATAGCATTATGCAGAGAAGAGTTCTGTTTCCATAGCTCCTGCCCATCCTGCCAGCTCTGCCTGTTTTGCATCATTATCACACACAACACAATTGCCTGAAAGGAAACCACAGAAAAACAAAAATCTTCTAAATCCAAATGCATTTCAAAGTGAAGACGTTCTCACATGTGGCTGGAAAGACAGAGGCACAGTACATGAGTGACAAATAATAGCTCATGACAATTAATAAAAGATCAGCGAGACACGGCCTCCAAAAATGGATCTGGAGAAGTACGAGAGGGCTGGATAAGGGAAACCAAGGCGAGATTGGAGAAAGACAGAAACTCAAGTTTCCTGTTCCTTAAAAGTGTAGGAAGAATTCTAGTCAAAATATAATCATTCAAATTCTTTTTAGTCTTGCAGCTGTAACAATATGACCCAGTCTCACAGATGTCAAAGCCATTTGCCATAAATAGAGGGGTCCCATCGCCCCAGGTCACGCACAGGACTGCATTCCTGAGGACCTTGTTTCCAGTACTCAGAGCAAAAAAACCCAGAGCATTCTAAAACAGAGAGCTGAAATGCAGTCAGAGCAGAATTTAAACTCCTGTCATTAGCCCTCTAAACAGCCCTCTAAACATCACCATGTCCACCAGCTTTTCTGGGGGTCTTGGCAAGGCAAGTGTGGACTCCAGAACCTACTATCCTCAGCCTATTTCATCCACATATTCAATAAAAATAAACATATAGTATCAACCGGGGAAAAGTCTGTTTCCACAGCTTTGCCCCATACTAAAGCTTCAAGCCACCTCCTTGCCTGCTTTGCATCATGGCTCTGTGCAATGGACATGCCGGAGAGAGAACCCCAAGAAAAACAATCACCTTCGAAGTCCATACTCACTTCAAAGTGAAGACGTTCTCCATATGAAGCCAGGAATATCAGGGTGCCACAGGAGTGACAACAATATTCATAGATATTTAATGAAAGACTCATACAGCACAGTCTCTAAGCCATGGCCTTGGCGAGGGCAGCAGGGGGCAGGGCAAGGGTGGGGCGGCTCCCTGCACTCCAGGCATCAGCCTCTGAGAGCAAAAGCAACCTCCTCTCCCAGGTATTCTCCAATCCTATAGGATCTCAAAAGAGAATAACAGGGTTGAGAAGCAAAAGTAGCAGCCTCCTGACATTTGCAGCAGAATGCAGCTGGAGTGGGGCTGGAGCACTTGTGACCCTGGGGCTGGTATCACTGCATGCAGCTCAGCTTTTCAACTGGGCCAGAGGGCTGGAGCTCCCAGAGCATGGACCCACAGCAGCAGGCCTCTGAAAAGAATCATATTTTGGGTAATGGAATCCATTTTGCTCTTTAGCCATTCAGAAAATGGATGGAAGCAGGCCTGAATGATTGCTGACTGCCACCCATCATAGAGCAGTTCATGGCATATGTAACTTCATAAAGATGCAATTCTCCCTCTAGTGTCTTAAGGGGCAAAATGGCAAGTGAAGATGGTGTAAAGGAGGGTGTCAAGGACACTGTTCAGCCAGCCCAAAGAACAATGCTCAGAGCACAGCTGCACTATTTTTTTTAAAGCATTGAGTTACATTATTGAAGCATTTAGTCAGCTCCTCTATTTCATTTTGTTGCAAGAAACTAAAAGGAAAAGAGAAGTTTTCAGAAAGTTAAAAAAAATAAAACCCTTCTTGGAAATTTTGATCGTTCATGAATAATAGTGTGGCAGAAAAACCATGCATGGGAGGAAGGAAAGGTAACATATGTATCTAGCGACAGACAGCTCTGGACAAGTGCCTGCCCGTGGCTCTTCCAGGGACAGTGTTCAGTCTCACTGACCCTGTAAAGTTTATGTCCACTTTAGAGATGAGGAAACTGAGATTCAGAGATAATGAGTGACTCACCCGAAGTCACAGGTCACATCAACAGTGGAGCTGGGTTAACCTGGGCTCCCTGATCGCAAATGCCCTTCCAATCATGCAGGGCAGGAAGTGTCTGGAAGTAACTGAGTTTTGGTGCTGGGCACTCACCGACTCGCTGAGTAACCAGACAGCCCCCGTTTCTCTGGGACTTGGTTCCCTCATGCAGCTCAGCTCCCTTCAGCTTCACCTTGTGTATTCCCACTGCTCAGGAGCTCAACCCTTCCACCACAAGGACTTTTTCTTCTTTTTCATATTTTTCCTCTTGGAAGCCATCTTTAGAAGGATAGTATCTACCCAAATATATATCTATCAGGTAATAACTCATTTAGTTTTCCCATCATCATTAATTTTTTTTTATTCTGTGTTAAGGTCCAGTGAGGAGAACAGAAATGACTCTAGGCATTCCAGAGAGGACTCTGTACGAGGACCTCACTGCGCGGTGGCAGGAGAGCTGAGAGCGCACCCGGGGAACAAGTCAACCCAGAGCACAGCAAGAGCAGGAAGCCGCTCCGTGCCTGTGGCCAAGGAAGCAGAGAGGAGATGCTGTCAGAATCCAAAGCAGAACTAGAGCCACAGTGCAGGTTGCCTGGTGGGATGGGACCTGGGAGGGAGGGGCTGTCCAGTGGAAGTTAGAGCTACTGAGGAAACACAGCCGATGAAGGAGTCACAGCCCAAGGCAGAGCAGAAGTGTCTCCCCCTCTCCCAGCCTCTAGTCTTCCTCTGATGTCTCCCACTGGCTGAACCTACTCAGAGGTCAATTGGCAAGTGAACCTGGGAAATGTAGGTCCCTTTGATACAGAGCAGGGCAAGGGAAAGTGGGCAATGGATTTGATGCAAATAGTAGATGACCACAGCCCCATCTGGCTGACAGTCAGGGCTTCCGATACCAGCACATGACGACTCGGAACTCTGGCCGAAAGCAAAGCAACTTAACATCTTATTTAGCCCATGAAACTTCGCCTCAGATTAAATGTACACATTTCTTTAGGTTCCTTGAAATAGTTTTATACTCTTTGGAACTCCCAGTTTGGGAATTACAATTCACAGTTCACCACCCATGTGCTTTGCATGTGATCTTAAAAAATGGAGAGATCTAGAGTCAAGAACAATGAGGCAGGAAACTGGACCCTAATTCCAGCCCTGCCTGACAAGACCCTCAGAATGACTTCCCTTTCTTTGCATCTCAGACTCCCTGTCTGCAAACCAGTAGTTAAAATCACTGCTAATCAACCAGAAATCATTATAGGGCCACAAAAGCCCCTCTAATCTCCAGAATTACTATATGAAGTTATGTTGACAAGAGCTCTATATGTACTCACACTATACCCAGAAAACGTACCACATTCCACAGTTTGAGACGTACTGTTCTTTACACTTCAGCATCTCTGAAACTGACACGTTACATAGAGTAACTGGCAGCTGCGATGGTCAGCTTCACTAGGCTACAACCCCAGGGAGTCAATCAAACAGCAACCTAGGTGTTACCGTGCAGGTATTTCACAGATGTGATCAGAGTACATCACAGTAAAGCAGATTATCCTAGATAATCTGAGCGGGCCTGATTCATGCTGTTGAAAAGCCTTTAGAGCAAAGCTGAGCCTTCCTGGTGAGGAGGGGGTCCCGCCTACGGGTAGCTGGCCCAGGAGGCAACCCCTCGCTCTTCCTCACGACTGGCATAAGCACTCTAGGCCTGCCCAGCTGGCCCCCACAATCATGTAAGCCAGCTCTGTGTGAATCTTTTAATACACATCTCCTACCAGTTTTCTCTCTCTAGTTGAACCCTGACTGATAGAGTAGCTTTTTTCTCTCTCAGTAATTCATAAAATAATGATTCTTCTAATAATCGATGGCATCTTAGCTTTGATAAAATACAGGAATTTCTTTCCCTCTGTAGCCCATAGGACTATTCTCACAAGCCCCATGCTCTGGGCCAGACCTGGAGAAAGATGGGAAAGCCCTTCCAATCCAGCAAACAGTCTACTGCAACAAGTGGCAGCCCCTGGATCTTTCAGGGCGAAGCCCCCTCCCTCTCTGGCCTCAGTCTGAGGCGGTGGCTGGCTGGAGAGGACGGCAAGGGAAGAGCCTGAGCTCGCCTCCTCCCAGACACACCAGACCTACAGCTTCATGTAGGTCATTTCCCTCTGAAAAGGAGCTGAAAACTAGATACACTCCTCCCCACCACAAAGGGTGAAGTCCACACTGAGACAGGGAGGAGAGGCAGACACAGGCTCTCACAAAAACAGGCCCTGGCCCAGGGACACACGGCAGGGAGGGATCTTGCCAGTTGGCACCTTCCCAGAGGAGCAGGGGGCCAGCACCCCCCCACTGTGTACCCCAACCCCTGGGATCCGCAGTGGACAGATAAAGCCCAGGAGACCTGGCTTGGAAAACTAGAGGGACTGATACCCAGGGCCACAGAGTGCTGCAGGAAATTGAGATTTCCCCCCTGGAGGGCTCTCATGTGGTCTCACTAGCCCCAGGACCCAGAAGAAAACAAAAACAAAAACAAACAAAAAACCCAGCAATTTGAGAAGCACCTGGACTGTATGTGAAGGAGATTGATCTGCTGATCTGGAGGCATCAGTTCAAGGGCCAGGTGACCCTCGAGAGCTCCCCACATACAGACTCTGGCAGACTCCACTCTGTGCTCTCCACGGCCCTGCTGGCTAGGTTCCATTTGCAGAGTTTAGGTTTTAATATATTTTTTAGCTGTAAACATGGCATTTCAGGTAATCACTGAAAATTGTCTCAATTGAACTTTTTCTAAGGCAATTAATATAAGTTTAAGATTATGAGCTATACGGATGATAAAGTATGACATAATTTACATAAAATGTATATGAATATATAAACAATACCTATAGTCTAAAGTTTTAAAGCTTAAGAGAGCATATATTTTAAAATAGTGTAATTCACCTTACAATCTAATTTTCTCATTTCATATTTCCTGGATCAAAGATATGGAATTAAGAACCATGATTTTTACATAACTACATATAATATTTTGCAACATATGTAGTAAATTGCAGTTTTGTTTTATTATACATAACATACTGTGCACGCTTAATGATATAGTCAGTCCCCATTCGTTGATTCCATATGCAAATTCCCCTACTTGTTAAAATGTATTGATCATCCCAAAAGCAACACTCACAGGACTCTCATGGTCCTTTGCAGATGTGAGGAGCAGTCAGCACTTTGCATTGCCTAATGCGCACACTCCCAGCTGGGTTCAGACTAGGCAAAACTCTGCCTTTCTGTTTCAACTCAGAGTATAAACAAATGTCTTTATTTATCATTACTTAGTGCCACGTTTTTTGCATTGTTATGCTTTTTGTTGGTAATTTCCTTGTTTAAATGACCCCCAAACCCAGTGCTGAGATGCTGTCCAATGTTGCTAAGTGCAGGAGAACATACCTGTGTTAGATAAGCTTCACTCAGGCATGAGTTAAGCACTGTAGTCTGGGAGCTCAATGTTATTGAATCAACTGTGTATCATATAAGGCATCTAACTAGAAACACATAAAACAAGGTTAAGAACTGGTCAATGACAAAAATGTTATGACCAGGGGCTGGCAGGAAATGAACTTGTATTTCCTGTAGGAACAATATTCAGTATTCATTAATTCAGTGTTTGCAGTGACTTTACAGAACAGAACTCCCATGAATAATGAGAATCAACTGTATTATGTAAAATATGTTCATTTGTTACCACAATTGCTCTCCAAGCGTTCCATGATTCCCACCTCAAAAGTTCAAGGACTGTGACTTCAGAGCTCTCCCCACAGACCCAAGCTTAGTGCTATTCTTTAAGCTGCTTATCAAACAGTGCTTCCCAGAAGGTGAGGGGCCACAAGGAGAGCAGTGCCCAGCAATCTGGGGGCCTAACCAGGTCTCCTGCAGAGGGAAGCCCTCTCACTCCAGGTGTCATGGGAGACACCTAAGACAGCTCCCAGAGGCTGCGTCCCACAAGGAGCACCTGGGGGCAGAGGTGTGCATCCCAGGGTTGTTACTGCACCTGCAGGGCAGGATGAGAAAGGAGAGTCAGGAGAACCCACGGAAGTGAGCTGGGCAGAGGTTTAGAGGAACGACCAGTAGGCAGGGTCTGCAGGGACAACAGTGTCAGGACAGAGGAGTGTGTGGAGAAGTCAGATGTGGGGTCACGAGCTCTGGCCTGGAGCAAGAGGAGCTGCCGGCAGGTAGTGGGTGACACTGGCAGCTGACTGAGCTGCCAAGCCGCCCCTGGAAGAGGTGGACAGATTCCCCTCCAAGGTTCCCCAGGCTCTGGGTGTGTGATGACAGGGTGATGATACAGAAGAACAGTGCTGGGTGGCACATCAGCTGTACTGATTCTTGGAATTCTTGCTTGCCTTCTGAGTCCTTAAAAGAGAAGCAAATGTCTTTTGGGGACCAGGTCACCAATCTCACTGTAGCAGTGTTTAGTAACATAAGATGTCTTTTCACTTTCTTAAGCCTTAACAAAAAGGGATAAAAAGATTTTTTTAATCCCTAGTTATCTCCAATGATTATATCAATATAGCCTTTTTCTAATCTTTTATTATAACAACTTCCCAGTCATATAAAAAAGTAGAGAGGCTCAGCTAATAGACTTCCATGCACCTGCCACCCAGCTTTAATAACTGTCAAAACTTTATCCCAGCTTTTTCATCCTCCTATTTGTCTAACAGAACTGTCATATATTTTTTCACTCAACAGGTATTTACTGAGCAACTGCCATCCAGGCATTTTTCAAGTACTGCAGATACATGAGTAAAAACAAGAACATCGGAGAAAAGTACCTGCGGTAAAGGAGCACCTCATAGTGAGATAAATAATATAACTCTGTTGAGAGCCATTGGCCATTGTTCTGGACACTTCACTTCCATTACTTCATTTAATCCTCACAACAGCCCCATGAGATAAGTGCTCTTATCATCCTCTGTTTAGTGATGAGGAAGGGGTAACACAGAGGGTTCAGGTAACCTGCTCAAAGGCACACAGTTACGCCCCCACCTCAGCCTTAAAGGAATTCTCTGCACTATAAAATCCAGAGCTCTTTTGATGGTTTGGCAAAAATATTTTACATGTATCATATACTAATGTTTTTCGAACCAAAGATGTTCAGCTTTGTATCATCCACTCTGTATTTCAAATTTCATTAAAAACTTAAGTTCTCTGAAGGACCCTCAAAGTATTAATCATTCTGATTCATTATCTCATCCTATTTTCTCATTCAAGGCTGGGTAAAATAATACGTATGGGGTTTTTATGACCAGGCCAAGCTGTCATATTAAAGGTATCTGAAGAGACAGCAAAGGGACCCAGAACCACGAGGGAAATTTCACACTAAGGAAAATGTGAAATAATATAGATCTATTTCAAGCCATCAATCACCAAATACAGACTAGTAAAGCGCCGGCACATAGAAAGGGCTTGCCAGCTTTGGTTTAATTAATTAACTTTAAAGTCATGTGTGACTAAATCAGACTCTCCTTTTGAAAACTAGTCTTGAAATCCCATAACAACCTATTTATATTCCTGGGAAGCTGGGGTTGTTTAAAATATTTTTGTGGGTAATAGAAACCTCCCTGCCTCCACTCCAGGTCAGGTGCACCTGCTGGATGCTCCCATCCCTCTCTGCACACCTTGCACACCTCCGCACAGTGTAATAATTGTGCACCTGCCTTCCCAAGCAAAGATGGCTCCGTGCAGGTCGATCCCTGAGCCATGTTCACTGCTGTTTCTGGTGCTGCACCATACAAAGCAGATCGACTAAGCTCCATCGGGATGTGGTAATTACTGAGTAAATAAATGAAGGAATGAACTAAACAGGCACTCCAATACCAGACAGGACAAGGAGAGCTCCCCATCTAACCTGGAGCCATCTCGCCTCAGGCTACCAGGATGTTTAAGAGCTGATATTCATTCTGTCTGTTTGTCCTCACTGCTGTTCTAGTACCTTCTCCTTTTTCCTTTTTTCTTTCTGGTGTTTAACTGAGTTCATCTGTTTTGGTTTTGGTGTGTTTGTGTTCTTACCTAAACCACCTTAATCCTTCTTCATTTAAAAAAAATAGATAAATTAATAAAATATAAATACTCCAATTACCCTTTGATAGCTAACACGAACCCAAGTTTCCCTACTAGAGATTCTCTGTGCATAAAGAAATGTTCCAAATTTTTACTTCTGGTCAAAGACCTGTGTATCTCTTTTTTTTACTTTCCCAGAGAATTGCCTTTATTGTTATGAATTTTCACACATGGTCAGATGACATGTATGCTGATGATTTGGGAATTACACTGACCCCAAGTAAACCCTTTTATGTGTACAGTTGAATTTTGCAGCTACCCAAAAACATTAGGAAATCCAATAGGGCTTTGTAGTTAAAAATCACGACATGAAGGCTTAACACCTTATAGAATCCCCCTCTGATTTCCTGGAATTATTTTGTATCAAGAAAATGAGCAAAACGAGGGAGGGAATTGGGAAGGTGATAGAAAGGCCTCAGCATCACATTTTCCCACCATTTCTCACTGGCTACACTGGCATCTCCTCTCCCTTTCAGAGCAGCCACTGGGCTCGGGAGTCAGGCGGAGGTGCTGTTAGGCAAGACTCCAGGCTAGAGGTGGGCTCCCTGCCAGTGATCTGGAAGAAACCTCCGTCCACAGCCAGGAAGTGAAAAGCGGCCCTTGTCTGTCAGTCACATTTCCCCTGCTGCCTTCAGGGTGCCCATAAGGCTCGCCAGTAGGGACCCAGGTTACCTCACACAAACCTGAGAAAGTTGCCTAATAAAGAGGGTGACGTGCTCAGGGTCCAGGATGTGGGTCTTTTCCCACTTGTACCCTAACCTGTGTGGCAAAGATGAGCTACTCTACCTGCCTGCCTTCCAGTTTCCTTACCTGTAGGAGAGGGAAACCTCCCCTGCCAATTTCACCCACATAGCATATTGTGGAAACAAATGTAGGTGACTTAGTGCTTTGCAAAACTAAAGCACCCAGCAAGTGAACACAGCATGTGCAGCCTCCCACTCCCCAGTCAGCATCTCGCTGGGGGTCTTTCTTGATGAGCCCCTCCAAGAAGCCCTCTTAGTCCGTGAAGCCCCAAGCTTTCCTTCAGAGCAGCTGGGAAGGGAAAAGTCCACTGCATTAAAGGCCTGTGCCCTACCTCGTCCTCCTGACAGAAGAAGTGACAACAACGCCACCACCGCCACTGGGCATCACGCCAAGCCTCTGGCTGGCAAGGTCTCATTCGGTCCCACAGACTCCCTTCGGTGACTACCAGCAGCCCCAGCTTATGCATCGGTAGGTACCATTTACCTGTACCGATCATTCTGCTCATTACCGAGCATTATCAATAGCCCCACTTTATCCACAAGATCAAAGTGAGTTTGACTGACTGGCCCCACTAACATACCCTAGGGATTCAAATCCCAGTGTCAGGGAGGAAGAAACACCTTCTGGGCAGAATTTCAGGCATTGTGGCAAACAGTGGGAGGGAGGATTTTTGTCTGGGGTTCAGAGCCTGCTTTTCTAAATTACCCTACAAAGCTCCCTTTGCCAAACATCTAGTAAAAATAAGTCAGCTCCAGAGTTCTCACCCAAATCACTCTCCAGTTAGAGAGCCCTGGACTCCAAATATCCATGTGGTTTGAAACGAGGAGAGGCATACAAGAAAGAAGTATGTGGGGCACAAGCAAGTTTCCTCCACAAAGCATATTTACAAGTAGCCATGTAGAATGCAATTCAACAGTCCAGCATGTGGTGCAAAATGTCAGCAACTTTCGCAGTTTTGAAAACTGTGTGAAAAGAGAGGCAGAGGGACACGCCTACTCTTTACACCCACACAGAACAAACCCTTGACTTGAGTGCCCCAAAAATTCCCCTGAGCATTTCTACCGCTATGTATTGCTTGTATCACACCACAGTTCAGTCAGCCAAACCATAGCCTTCTCCAGTTTTGGATAAATTGCCTTCTGACAAATGGCACACAGGCAAAATATCACAACGTCCCCAAGTGGTAATCTCTACTCTATTTTTCTACCAAGATGAGTAAGAATTTCCTATTTAGTTTTTTTAAGTACATAAGCAGCAGATGTATTTGACCTAAGAATGTCTACTCACTCCTTCTTGCTATGTCTCTGACTTTTATCAGTACTTTTGCCCAGATTATGACACTTGCAAAATGTAATAAAGAAAATTACTGTGCAAGGGCATACTGGTTTAAAACAGAGGTAGTCATTTGCCCTCTCATTATTATGGATAAAGCTGTATTTGGGGGAAAATCAACATAATCAAAAACTGAAAGATGCTCATCATTTTCACCAAATTTATGGTCAATGTTTCTCTAACACACTACAGAGAAGCCAAACTTTATAAACCACTACAAGATGTTTAAGCATGATTCATTTCAGCCAAAGTCAAATTAAGAGGTCAGTTTACCTTTCTGTACTGTAAAAAGACTATGCATTTTGAAGAGAATACAGTAACTAAAACTTTATTCACCCACATGAAATTAAACTTATGTCCAATGGCTATTCAAGAATATACAACAGACAAGGATTAGATATAGGAAAACAGGTACATAGCTCCTGGTGACCCTATATATGTTAAGACTATTAACACATCAACAGACATTTGTCATATAAGTAAGTATACACTTTGCCACACTAGTGGGATAGGAAAGACACACTTGCATGCACATGCACACACACACACACACACACCCCTGGAGTGACTAGTAGCCACAAGCCAAATAAACCAACGATCACTCTAAGAACAGCAGAGAAACATACCCCTGGTACCTGGTGCCTAACAGTACCTGGCACATGGCAGGAACTCAGTATTTGTTCATGGATACCGATGGGTTCTAACAGTTTTACAAATTTCTTAGGGAGAATTGTAAAAATGTTGGGTTTTGGGAATAAGCCAGAGGCAACAATTGAATGTTTTTCACATCTCAATTTTAATTTTCTTTTTTTTTTCAAATTTACTACTTGAAATTAGTGTTACACAAGTTGCTGAGCTTATTTTTACATCCTAAAGTATGTTTTACTTTCAGGTTTTGCCTAATGAGACACACGTCTTGATCAATATACATTAATTCATACGATCCTCTACAAAACCACGTGCTTTCAAAATGATTGTTCTCTGCATTTGTAGCACCACAGAGTTTTCAATCACTTTCGTGCCCTTTATCTCATTTAATGCAAACAATAGCCACTGGAATGGGAAAGTCGGCTTCACCGTCCCTGCTTTACAAGCAGGAGATGAGCCGAAGGAAGCCGTGTCTGGGCAGGTATCACAGAGCCACGGAGTGACAACATGGGGCTGAATCCTGGCCTCCCAGGTTTCCCTTCAACACATCACCCACACACAGTCAGTGCAGCAAACATACAGCCACTCAATCACTCACACAGGAGCTATTTCTGATGCGTCTTCGTCCATTCAACTACCTCTACATGACAGACACTGAACTAGACAGAGAGCAGAAAGCTCGGCACTGTGGTTCCCTGTCTGTCCCAGATGGGTCGGAGTTTCCAGGAATGGGCCATGCTTTCCTCCATACACTGTCCACAATAAACAGGTGGTGGCATGAAGTCACAGCCCACACTGGCAGACATAGGGACGACGGCATCTCCGAGTCCACTATGGGGAAAGTTCTGAGAGTTCCCTGGAACTCTCCATCTACTGAATACTGCCGTGTGAACGAGGGAGGCATGGCTCGGTTTTGATTAGAAAACATGACTCAGTGATACACGAAGATGACGCACTTAGTGTCTCTTTTGTGACATCTCATGACCGCCACAAGCCACATGTGGCCTGTCCCTGGTGCCCATTCACTGTCTGGGTGCACATGAGCCACTGAGTTGCATCTCATGTTGGGTCTCAACATGCCACCAGGACTGTGTGCAGAAGTGCTTCTCAGAGACCCAAGATGATCAGCCTTTCTCATCCAAACTTTCTCCTTCCTGAAATATTATCATTCAAGGTTTATTCTTCTTTGTTAAATACTGTTCTGTTCATTCAGTTTGTTTAAAAAATTTGAAAAGCTACCACGGGAAGTTTCTGTTGCCTTCTTGTAGAATGTCGGGGCAAACTGGGCAGCCACGCGGTGGGGGGCCTGAGAAAGCAGGCGGAGGGCTGCCTCACGCCCACTCCCCACATCACAGCTGTGCCACAAGTCTGAAATGGTGGGCAAATCACTGGCTCCTGAAGATGTAAAATCCACTGGGCAAGTTTTCTGCTTTTGCTCTTATTTAAAAAGCAGTTCCAATGGAACTCTGACTTCTATGGGAGAAATGGATGAATTCTTTTGAATATGAAAATTTTCAGCTGCGTCTGAGAAATTTATACCCAACTACATTACCAAATCATCAAGTAAATCACCCCAAACACCTCCCCATAAATATTCTACTTTCCACAAATCCACAGTGTAGCAAGACCCCAGGAACCTCTTTGATTCATCCTTTATCTTCTTACCTATATCTCGGCTAAGACTGAACCCTGACATTTCTCCCCTCAAACCATCCACCCAATCTGTTTAATCCCTGTGACTCCCTCCCTTCTCACTGCGCCCCGGATTACAGCAGCGACCTCGGGATGGGGTTGCCTGCCTTCAGTCCCGCACTTCTCCACCTTGGTTCCACCTGGGGAAATTGTTTAGACACAGATATGTGGAGGCTCACCCAAAGATTCTAATTTACTTGGTCTGCGGTACAGCCTGGGCTTTAGAGTTTGTTTCTTTATTTTTAGTTGTGGTAAAATACACATTATATAAAACCTACCATCTTAACTATTTTAAATATACAGTTCAGTAGTATTAAGTATATTTACATCATGTGCCACCAATATCCAGAATTCTTTTCATCTTGCAAAACTGAAATTCTCTACCCATTAAACAGTAATGTCCCATTCTCCACCCACCACCCTGCTCCTGCCACCCACCATTCAATGTTCTGTCTCTATGATGTCTATTCTCGATTTCTCATATGAGAGGAATTACAAAGTATTTGATTTTTTTGCGACTGGCTTATTTCACTCAGCATAATGTTCTGGAGACTCATCCATGTTGCAGGCTGAATAATATTCCTTTATATGTGTACATGTTCACCCCATTTTACTTATCCATTCATCTACCCATGGACATTTAGTTTGTCTCCACCTCCACTGTGGCTACTGTGAATAATGCTGCTGTGCATGAGTGTGGAAATACCTCTTTGAGCTGTTCTTTGGAGGTATATGCCCAGAAGGGAATTTAATGCCCATAAAAGGTGGCAATAATTTGCTCTGCTGTCAATAAGCAAGTTGAGACCCTCTACTCCAGTAGGCAAGCATTCCCTTCCCATAGCTTCTGCATCAAGCATCGCCCTTTCTTGAGCGTGGACAGTGTCCCAGTGGTGGCTGGGGGGCTGTGCTGGGCTGGGACACTCATGCATCTTCACCACCATAGAAAACAAAGAGAGGGTAGGGACAGACCAGAAGGGGCAGCAGGCACGCCTCTGGGCGGAGGGCAGAGGGCCAACTCCCACATCAGTAACTGAAGGACTTCAAGGCCTTGAGCAAAGAAGAGAGTGTTGTGCCCATTCCCTAGGTGTAACTGAAATTACACACAAGTCTTAAACCCTAAAATGAGTATAATGAAATCCCACCAAGTTTTGAGGTTCCATCATACATGTCAACCCCTGTGCTGTTATATACACATGCACTTACATATGTGTATCAGCTATCGTACATATATCTAATATTAAAACTTTTTCAAGACTTTTTTTTGTTTTCTTATTGGAGGGCCTCCTCTCCAGTGCCTGTGCTCTGTCATCAGGGTCGCCCAGCACTGTCTGTACCTCTGGCGAGGAGCAGGACTGGACCCAGCGAGTCAGGGTCTGACCCAACTCAGTAAAGCCTGAGGGACATTTCCTGGCCTCCACTTACTTGGCAGGTCTGAGAGCAGGACACTAGGATGTACCCTAATGACCCACACTGCTCAGGCCCCGCCCCAGATATCACCCCACCAGATCCTGAGTGAGGAGGCACTGTGCCTCCAGCCAGTACAGACCAAACCCCTCCTAGAGCCGCACAGCAGAGCAGCATCTCCACCACCTCAGATGACGGCTCTTGTCCCCTGTGCTCCTGGCACGGAGCCTCCCCTCCTGGTCTCCCCACTGCCTTTGAGGTGCCAGGGTCCTGCCTGCCCAACCATTAGCCAACTGAGCTCTCAGTAATCTAAGCCCTATGGGAAATAGGAGTCCCAAGCCCTCTTTTCAGGACATTTGTGACCCAGAGGAGAAGAGAGGCTGCACATAATGAAAAAGACAGGAACACAAAATGTTTTGACTATATAGCTGTGTGCAGCTATACACAAGGGGTGGGGCCTGCCAGAGGTCGGGGTGCTGCTGGCCAGGAGGAGGAGGAGGGCTTGGAGCAGAAACGGGTAGAGGAGTGTGACTCCAGGCAAGGCACGGGGCACTGCCTCCCAGCAAGGAGAATGGCTGTCACGTGGAAAGTTCCAGAGCTCGAGACACAGAACATGGAGAAAAGGGGGCTGTGGGTCCCGGAAGGGCCATCATGCCAGGACACCTGATTGTAGCCTAGGCAAACACAGGCCATCAGCAAGTGTCACAAACCCGAGTGGAGTTTTTGCCATTTTTCTAGAGAAAACCAGAAGCTATGGAGACAGCGGCTCTCCCTCAGGGGCTTGGAGCCCTCTGTTCCCCTGCGATCCCTGAGAACCGGCCCACACCTGCCTCAGTGTCTCCCAGAGTGGCGGAGCCATACTTTGAGCAGATGTTTCAGTGCAGTAACAGAATAATGATAGAAATATCTTAAAAGCACCAAAACAACCTTTCTTGAAAGATAATTTTTTAATTGATCCAAATTGCTAAATAGGATAAGAAAGCAGATCACCTCAGAGGTATCTTTGTCTGGCTTTGACCTCTCCACCAACATCCCAAGGGCCAGGTTAAGTTTGCCAGCAGGACCCTGCACCTCCTGGGCGTGCCTGCCACTGTGACTTCCTCCCCATTCGGCCTGCTATGGGACAGAGGTTCTCTGGGTAAGAACCACATCTCATTCCTGCTCAAAGCCTCAGCAGCATTCATGCACCTGCTTGATAAATATTGTTATTGGCTTCCTGACTTGCTGTTGAAACTTGAGCAAGTTACACCCCCTCTCTGAGCCTCAATTTCCTTATCAACTCAGTTTCGAGCTACCTCATGGCCAAACCAACCACATTTGTGGCTAGCGTTTCCCAAGAGAATGGACTGAGAGGAGGCATGCCAGAGACACGCTGAGTCAGACTTTCCCCAACTTTACCAGCAGCTGGAGGGGAAGCAAGGCGAGAGCTGAAGGACAGGTAGAGGACGTGGGAGGGGGCAGGAACCCCTGGGAAAAGATGCAGTGGAGAATCGGGAAACCTGGCTCTGCTGGTGTCATCTTGACTACGATAAAGTTGCTATGGGCCTCATATTTTCTAATCCATAACAGGACTGGGCAAGCACTAAGGGAAGTTCCCTGCAGATCTAAGTTTTTTTTCTCTTCAGAGCCTAAAGTTGCTCAGAGCTGTGCTGACTGTAAGACACTTGAGCCCAGCATTACTGCTGGTATTCCCATTCTGCGTAGTCTCCTTAGCCCCAGATCTGCATGTTTTCTGGGGCTACTGATGGAGACTGATCAGCCAGAAGGAAGGAGAACTCAGTTTCCTCTAACCTAAGCCATATTAAAATGCAAGGCCTCTCAGTAGGAAAAATGTGGACAATATAACCCATCCCCAAGCTGGAGTAACTGCCCTTCTCAGTCTGTTCATTTGTGTTGTCACTGGGGAGTTATCTGGCTGTGTCTGTGTTTTAACATCTGTCAGCTAAATCAGACTTAACTACAAAATTGTAGGGCTCAGAAGCACCATGTGGTTTTTGACACTCCCTGAATGACACAAGGTCAAGAAAGTAATAAATGAATTATCATGAGACACAATATAACATTTTTATCAGTAACACGGTCCTTGTTCCAAAAACCCTTTGCTCCAAAAAGAAAGAACATGTACCCATTTTCTCCAGAACCATATGTGGACATTTCAGAGGCGCAGACAACAACAGCTAGAAATCACTGGGATGAACAATCTATTTCAAGACTGTTGTGTCCCTAAGCATACAGAACCGGCATTGCCCGTCAGCACCTTCTCCGGGTATGAGTACCACCATGAAGTCAGACACACGTACCTAGCATCTCTGCACAGCACCCCAGGTATCTTAGCTATGTGGCCCACTCGTGTGGAACCGCTTCCCAGGGGTGTCCTGCTCCAACCAGCTTTCTCTGTTTTGCAGGTAAAGAAACTGAACTGGAAGGTAATGGAGTGACGTGTCAGTTTGAACAACTGGATTTACATTAACACCAGGATTGGAAATCACAGAACTCCAAGGTTTCATACAAAAACAATCACGGAGTCACTCTCGTCCGTGCAAGGCGGAGGCGTAGTATCAAACACCTCCTGGCCCACCAGCAAATCCACACAGCAAGCCTTCCACAGCAGCAAGGGCAGCCAAATTTTTCATAATATCTACTAATTCCTAGTAGGACCTCTGGTCTATACACATCCTGCAGGAAGGAGCCAGTCGATTTCTATACATTTCCACATAGGCATCTATTTCAAAGGCTAAGGCTCACTTAAAAGGTGGCTTCTGGTCCCTGTGCTTCTCACAGGTTCTGAAGCCCACACCCAGCAGCCACCTGCAGCAGAGGGCCTCACACGAACACCTGCCCCATGCTAACCAGAAGTGTGGATGCCTGTTAGCTCTGCCCAGTCCCTGTGAAATAGCCAGAGCTCAGGTGATGGCGTTGCTAACGTTTTGTCCTGACTAGACTCCATCTACCATCGTAAGGTCTTGGAATGTATTGCCCCATTTAAACCTCAGAACCACCTCAGAAAGGAGGTACAATTTTGTCACCCCACTTTACAGAAATAGAAACTAAAGATACAGAGAGATTAACTGATTCAAGTCTTCATAACACAGCAGGCTAAAAACTGGTGGAGTTGGGTTTGAACTCAAGCTTTGGCCACTAGTAAACAGGCTCCTTGAGAACAGAGACTTTTTTTCATTCACTGCTGTATCCTCAGCCATCTACACAGTACCTGGAATTACTATGTGCTTAATAAGCACTGACTGAATGAACACCCTGTACGTCCCCCTCAAACCGAGAGAAGGACCCAGCGTCACAGGAAACTACTTGGGCAAGAGTGAGCTGCTTAGAGGGGCGTTTGGGGTAAATTCTTGCTGCAGCCCGTGGGCTTTGCACAAAGAATGCAAAGGTCCGTTGTGTCTGCCACAGAAGAGCTGGGAAATCCTTCTGACCTATTTCTTCCAAGCTGCTCCCCAACCCCCTTCCCCCAGGCCACCCTGATTAGGTCAGTGCTGAAACTGGGTCAGTGTTTAAACACCACAGTCAGCTTATGCTTTAATCCTTAAAATTTGCTTATCATCTGCATGTTAGAGAAGGAACCGCCAGCCCAATCACAACACTTGGCAGCTCTTTAGATCAGCTACAGAAGCCTGGGAAGACATGGACTCAAGAGTTCTCGCCCCTTTGTCACAAAGCAACTCTTGGAGCACAGGAGGCCCCACGCCTCCCCACCCTTCACCAGAGGGCCACCCAGCTCCTGTCGTTTGCCATTCCCCCACACTCCTCCTGAAATTAAAATTTCGGATTACCAAGACTCCAATGCCTATTTAAAATAAAACCTAAATTACTTCTTTGTGTTTGGGCAAGTCAACACTCCATCTGGCAGCTCTCATTTCTGCATGAGATTTGAACAGACCTACCTGGCACAAGTGGAAAGCTGGTCTTGCACCACATCTCTGTTGGGATCACCACATTTAGAATTCCATTTTATTCTCCCACAGAGTCAAATTTAGCCAAACCCTAGAGAACAGCTCTGTGCACTCTGACATCCAAAATAGTATTTGCTGGAAAGCGTGGGGGTTTGCAGGCAACTTGAGCTCAGCAAGAAGCGTGTTACTGACTCCACGCCTACGCACTGCCTCCTGCTCATCAGGCACGTGGGCAACGGGGAGCTTGGTCCACGCCTCCCCCTTTTCTCCCATGCAAGCCAAAGAGGGCAAAGGTGGGCTTGTTCTGTCTGTGGCCAAAGAAACAGCTGCAATGGTTATAGTATTTTCTTTTAAGGAAATCTCACTGTGGATGAGACACATCTTTTCCACAGGCAAGTATGCCCTGGAGAAACAGAAGTAATGTCGGTGGCCTCAAATAGCCAGGACTGAACAAGGAAGTAGTAATAATGTTTTAAATGCTCCAGTTTTAAAGCCAAATTTCATAACTAACCATGATTCGCAGTGGCATGGGGTCTTGCCAGTGGGTTTCAGCCCCAGGCAAGTTCATTCTGTATTAAATGAGACTGAAAGATGACAATGGAAGGTTCTTGGGGTGAAAGGGTTTATACCCACCTTTACTCCCACGGTGGCAGGTCAGTCACTAGAATCCCGTCCACTCAGCGCGAGTCTGCATGCAGCCAGCCAGTCTCTGCCTCTGGGCCTCTCCGCCCACACAGCCGTCTCAGTCTCTGCCCTCGGCACTGCCACCACTCCAGTTTCTGCTCTGCTCTCCTGCAGCCTTGCAGCCGTGCCACCGTGTTGCCCAGAGCACTGGGCGGGGCTCTTTATTATATAGAGTCAATAACAATGCATTGGCCACACATGTGTAGTGAGCTAGCCAACCAGGGCCAGGTGAGAATCCTGGCCACAGGAACCTTCACTTTATCCAGAGGGGTCTCTCCTGCTGCCGGTGTTAATCACCCATCAACCAGAGGCAGATGTCGGAGACAAGGACCATTCTTGCATTGAGCCGCATTCAGGTTAGCTCAGGGAAAAGGTGGGTTTCTGTTAAAGATAAATGGGCTGGACCTGGCTCAGAAACTACCACGATTTGAGGTGCTGCTCTCTCCCTTCTGTCTTCACATCTCTCCTCCCGTTTCACTCTTTCCTTAGCAAAGGGCCTCCTTCTCGCTTCAGCTGGCACCTGACCAAAGCAGCTGCCTCAACCCCACATCTGCCCTGTGAGTCTTAAGCTGACTGGGGCTCTGCTCTCCATCTCCTGGTCCTAAGGCCCATAATGCCAGTGCCCACACGTCCTGGTGACTGGCCAGCCGACACTGGAGACATGCCTGGGTGTGAAGTGAAGAGCCCCACAGAGTCCAGATAGTCTATTTAAGGGCTGTGGGCACCCAAGCAATGCCTGGCATCTCCACTATGAACCTTTTTAAATATTTGTCTCATTGAGGGCAAATTTGCTGACAGCCACCATTTAAAATTAAGGTTTTATATATTTAACATGCCTACAATTTTTAATCCTTCCTCACTCCTTTTTATTTTCCTGAAGTATAATTGACATATAATCCTCCCTCACTCTTAAGAGTAAAACTGGACAAACTGGACAAAAACTTTAAGTGTTAAATGTGATCATAATTTGAAAGGCTCTGAGTCTTTTATCCTTGTGGAGTAATATATGAACTCCTGACTCTCACAAGGCTATTTGTCAGAGAACATTTTTATGTCCTCTCAAATTTATCCCATCATCAAGAGACTAAAACATGTAGGATGCACACAGTTTGCAGAAAAATTGATACACTTCATGAATGTTTCTCATCACCTCTGCTTTTTATAAGCTGCACCGACCTCCTATAGCTCATGAATGTTCAGAAAATACTAAGACTGTCCCGTGACAATTCTATCAGTTTTGCATGCCAATCCTTGGCTCTCCCCCCAGTCTTCTTTCTGATATTAATAATGTTTACAATGTGGTAACAGCACGCTCCCAGTGTGTGGCCATCAGTCACGAAAGCACATGGCTAGGGCATCTCTGTCAAATGTGCACACTGGTCCCCACGGGCTGGAGCCAGGGCTTGGTGAGCAACTGTAGCCTAACTATGCTCTGACCTGCAGCTGAACTTACCACTTGCTGTTTTCTCCTAGAATCTAAATCTGGTAATGTGCAGTCAGGTCAGCAGCGCATTACCAAGTCATTCAGCAAAATGCTCCAGATGCCATAAAAGTGTGCTTGTGTGTTAGAGAATGCACTTGTAAATAGAATCTAAGGGTTGTGTGGAGGCCGTACTCCAGGCAGCCCAAATGCTTCGGCCGAGACACCTCTGTAAGGCAGCCAGCCAGGAGCTGTGTGGATCGCAGACCCTTCCCCTGGCCTCCCTCGTCACTGAACGCCTCACTGGGATAGCATCCTGAATCCTCTCCCCGGGCACCCACAACAGAACCAGGCCCGCCTCTGAAAGTTCCTTTCAAACCACACTCTTTCCTCTAACTCCTAAGACATGTCACTATCTCCAGCCCCTGGCAACGTGGGAAACAGACACAAATCTTATGTGACGAATCTTATATAATTTGATAAGGAGCAAGCCAACTTTTTGAAAAACACTATCATGACAGTTTTGGAGGAATAAGTGCTTTTAAAAGAACACCAGGAATTCCTGACTGTAGCCGGCCTTTGTTTCACACTGCAGTCTTGTTTTAGGTGATCACTGCACCCACTGCTCAGACCATGTTCTGTCGTTCACTTTCTAACATATATTTTGTGTGGATTATTTTTAGTAAAGCTACCTGTGTGTTCTTATCGGCGTCTGTAAGTTATTTCATTTATCACTTCAGAAGCGTTTTTGTTGATTTCTCTCCACTCAGTTGACTCCCTTCATCAGCCGCCCCGTCTAAGCCCCATCACCTTGGCCTCCAGCATCGGCCTGACTGGCCTCCCCTGGGCTCCCGGCCCCCATCTGTGTGGCACTGCACTCCCAGTGTTCCTCTTTAAGATCCCTCCGGGCTTAGCCCTTCTCGGTGGCTCCCTCGTGCCTTCTTCCTCCAGCTTGACCTCATGGCAATCCTTGCCCTCTACCCTCCACCCAGCACCTGCTGCCACACCTCAGGGCTCCAGGTTCCCCTCAAGTCCTTACCCCCGTCAGACAGTCCTTCCCGATGCCATTCCCCCCACCAGATATGCCCTTCCCGCTCTTCACCTGAAGTCCCTCCTCTCAGCTGAAACTGCACTCCTTCCAGAACCTTTTCCAGTTGCCAGCCCGGGTGAGATTCTGTGGTTTGCCCTGCAAGCACCCCATTCTTTACGAGGCTGCCATCACAACTGTACTTAACTATGTGTGCAGGGAGCTCTTGGGGCCTGTGTTCTGGTTTCTCCCAGATGCCTGACATCATGGGCACTCAGCAAATCCCTGATCACCGTGCCATGGCCTGGGAATAGTCCAAATGGACAACAGAAGTTGCACGCAAGGCAGATTGAGGGGAGGGCCTGAGAGGGGGGCTTTCCCCTGACAGCAACACCTCCCCTCCGTGCTTCCTGTTGTCCTGGAGTTCACAGATGGTTGGCTTGGGGCTGCCTGAGAAACTGCCTGGTGAAACTTACAGCCCAAAACTCCACTGGCCAGACTGTACAGGAAGTCATGTTTCTAAAGTTAGAAAGAGGCTTTTTAACTTTACCTTAGGTCATCCAAGGTTCACCCATATTGTAGAGCATCTATCAGTACTAGTGTATTTTATTAGCTGCATATTTCATTGTATGGATATAAGCATTTTATTTATCTGTTCAACAGTTGATGGACAATTGTTGGTTTCCACTTTTTAGCATTTGAATGATGCTGTTGTAAACATTCATGTACAAGTTTTTGTGTGGACATGTGCTTTCAGTTCTCTTGGGTATATACCTGGGAGTGGAATTGCTGAGTTGTATATAGTAACTCTGTTTATATTTTTGAGGAACCACCAGACTGTTTTCCAAAGTGGCCACAACAATTACATTCCCAGCCTCTCACATCCTCACCAACACTTGTCTTTTTTATTTTAACCATTCCATTGGGTATTAGGTGGTATTACACTGTAGTTTTGATTTGCATTTTCCTAATGTCTATGATTTTAAACATCTTTTTATGTGCTCATTGGTCATTTGTATACTTCTTTGGAGAAATGTCTATTCAAATGTTTCACCCATTTTTTAATGAGGTTGTCTCTTTATTATTAAATTGTCACAGCTCTACCTATACTCTGGCTACACCTTTATCAGAAGTTTGATTTGCAAATATTTTTTCCCAGGGTGTGAGTTTGTTTTCACTTTCTTGATAGTGTCTTTTGAAATTCAAAATTTTTATTTTGATAATCCAATTCACCTAGTTTTCTTCGTTTGCTTGTGTTTTGAGTGTTGTTTCTAAGAAACCATTGCAGAACCTAAGGTCACAGAGAGGGCACCTCTTCTTCCCTAAGCACCTTATGCCTTCAGGCTCTCACATTTGGTTGTTTTGTTGTTGGTCTGTTTCAGTATGTTGATTAGAGAATAAAACTTGCAATGAGGAACTGTATTTCATATAAACAACTACAGTGATGTGAATAGGAAGATCTATATTACATGCATTACAGGTCCTGCTGTGCCTCTTAACTGTGCCTGTGGAGGAAGCGCTTGGCCTCTCTGGACCTCACATGGGCTAATGAAATGCTTGGTCTAAGGGATCTGTCAGCCCTAGTAATTCATAAAACTATGAAAGCAGGTGGAACAAAATATATTGTTTTTAGAAGAAAATACTGACTATGAATTTAGACATAAGAATGTTAATGGATATATCCATTAAATCGTGTCAACAAGAGTCCTTCAATTGGTGCTCATACTTGTTGAGAACCCAAGGTGTAAAGAGATCAGGAAATACCACAAGAAGAAAACAAAAATTCCAAGTCTTTAACTTTGGATTATTTATCTGGACATTTAGATTACTTCAGTTACTTTTTTTTTGTTAATTTTTGTACGTAGTACAAGGCAGGGGTCTAAGGTCACTCTTTTGCATGTTGATATCCAGTTGTCCCAGCACCATTTGTTAAAAAGATGTCTTTTTCCCCACTGAACTGTCTTGGCACCCTTGTTAAAAACCAATTGACCATAAATGTATGGATTTATTCCTCAATTCTAAAGTTTATTTCATTGATCTATTGTTATTGTCTATTGTTATACCATATAATCTTGATTACTATAATTTTGTATTAATTTTCTAAATAGAGAAGTGTAAATACTTTTTCTTTTTTAAGATTTTTCTGGCTATCCTGGATCCCTTGCATTTTTGTATAAATTATAGAATTAGCTTAGTCAATTTCTGCAAAAAAGCAGCCAAGATTTTTATAAGGGTTGCATAAAAACTGTAGATCAATTTGGAAAGAATCACCATCTTAAAAATGTTTAATTTGCCAATCCATAAACATGAGATATCATTCCATCATTTAAGCCTCCCTTAATTTATTGCAACATTTTGTAATTTTCAATGTACAGGTCTTACACTTCCTTTGCAAAATTTATTCCCAAGTATTTTACTCTTTTGATCCTCTTTCACACTGAATTGTTTTATTAATTTATTTTTTGGATTGTTCATGATTAGTGCATAGAATACAATTGATTTTTGTATATTCATCCTGTACCTATATATTTTCTGAGCTGCTGTATTAATTCTAATAATCTTTTGTAGATTTCATTGGATTTTCAATGTACAAAATCATGCAATCTACAATAGAGATCATTTTAATTCTTTCCTCTCAATCTGGACACCAGATTTATTTTTCTCACCTACTTACCCTGGTTAGAACTTCCAGGATAATGTTGAATTAAAGCAGTGAGAGCAGATATCCTTGTCTTATTCCTGATATTATGGGAAATATTTCAGTCTTCCACTAGAAAGTATAGTGTTGGTTTTAGGCTTTTAGTAGATGCTCCTTATCATACTGAGAAAATTCCCTTCTATTCCTAGCTTAAGTGTTTTTATCACGACTTGGTATTATATTTTGTTCAGCACTTTTCCTGCATCTATTAAGATGATCATGTAATTTTTTACTGTATTCTATTAATATGGTATATTTTGTTGATTGATTTTCATACATTCAACCAACCTGTCATTCTTAGGAGACATGACATCTGCTAATGGTGTGTAACACTTTTTATCTGTTGCTGAATTTGGTTTGAATTTTGTTGAAGATTTTTGCATTCATTTTCATAAGGTCTAGTTTTTTTTTCTTGTGATGACTTTGTCTGATTTTGGTACCAGGGTAATATTGGCCTACAGTAATGTTTCATTTTTTTCTTTTCTTTTTTGAAAGTTTTTGTGAAGAACTAGTGGTAATTCTTTAAATATGAGCTGGAATTCCCCAATGAAACCATCTGGGTATAGGATTTTCTTTGTGGGAAATTTTCTAGTTACTAACTCAAACTATTTGTTATAGATCTATTCAGATTTTCTATTTTTTTTTAGCCCAGTTCAGTAGTTTTTGTCTTTCTAAGAATTTTTCCAATTTATCTAGATTATCTAACTTGTTAGCATACAATTATTTCTGTTAGGTTCTTTTAGTCCTTATTTTAGCAATTTGGGTCTTCTCTCTTTTTCTTAGTTAAACAAAAGTTCATAAATTTTACTGATCTTTCAAAGAATCAATTTTTGCTTTTGTTGATTTTCTCTATCATTTTTCTAGTCTCTGTTTCCATTTTTTCCACTCTAATCTTTATTATTACTTCTTTCTACTTACTTTGGGTTTACTTTGATGTGATCTTCCTTCTCTAGTTTCTTGAGGAATTTACAGCACTTCAATTAGGTTATTGTTTTGAGATTTTTTTTAAATAGGCATTTATAGCTATAAATTTCCCTCTAAGCACTATTTTAGTTGCATCCCATGAGTTTTGGTATACTGCATACTTATTTTCATTTATTTCAAAGTATATTCTAATTTCTCTTCTGATTTCTTCTTTTACCCACAGGATATTTAGTAATGTGTTGTTTAATTTCTACATATGTATGAGTTTTACATGTCTTTCTGTTGATTTATAATTGCATTCCTTTATGGCTAAAAAACCTACTTTGTGTAATTTTAAGCCTTTTTAAGTTTATTGAGACTTGTTTTGTTACATGGTCTATCTTGGAGAATGTTCCATGTGTCCTTAAAAAGAGTGTGCATTCTGCTGTTTTTGGGTGGAATAGTCTATAGATGTGTTAGATCTGATTGGCTTATAGCATTGTTCAAGTCTTCTCTTTCTTTACTGACCTTCTGTCTCTTTGTTCTCCCAGTCTCAAAAGTATTGCAGTCTCTGATTATATTATCAGATTTTCCAATTCTCCCTTCAGTTCCATCACATTTTGCTTCATGTATTTCAGGGCTCTGTTGTTAGGTTCATATATGTTTATAATTCTTGAATCTTCTTGATGTGCTGATCTTTATCATTACAAAATGTCCTTTTTTATGTCTAGCAGAAATTTTTGTCTCAAAGTCTACTTTGTCTGATATAAGTATAGCCACTCTAGCTTTCTCTGATTTAATGTTTGCATGATATAGCTCTTTCTATCTTTTATTTTGAACCTGTTTGTGTCTTTGAATCTAGAGTATGCCTCTTGTAGATGCCATATAGTTGAGTAATGGATTTTATCCTTTTACCAAAGTCTGCCTTTTAATTGGAGTGCTTAGTTCATTTTCATTTAATGTACTTACTAAGGTAAAATTTCACTATTTTCTACAAGAAATATTATGTCATTTTTGTTACTCTATACTTGTATACTGCCTTCTTTTGTACTGAATAGATATTTTCTACTGTGTTTCAATTCCTTGTCCTTTCTTTGACTGTATTTTTTGCTATTTTCTTAGTGGTTGCCCCAGGGATTACCGCTAATACCTTAATTTATAACCATATTGTTCTGTTTAATATCAACTTAATTTCAATAACATACAAAACGTGCTCCTATATAGTTCTGTTTTCTATCCCCCACTTTTGTTTTGTTATTGTCATACAAATTGCATGTTTATATATGTTACAGCTTTATAATTATTGCCTTATGCATTTGCTCTTTAAATCAGATAGAGAGAAAAGAGTTATAAACAAAAACTCTATTTATACATTCACATTAACCTATTGTTAACTTTACCAGTGCTCTTTATTTCTTTATATGAATTTAAATTATTATCTAGTGTCTTTTCACTTCAGCTGGAAGGACTCCCTTTAGCATTTCTTTGTGGGGCAGAATATTAGCAACAAATTCTCCCAGTTTTCCTTAATTTGCCCTTAATTTTTGAAAGAGAATTTTGCTGGAAATAGAGCTCTTGTTTGATGGTGTTCTTTTCATACTTTAAGTATGTCATCCTACTGCCTTCTGGGATCAGTGCTTTCTAATAAGAAATCATCTGTTGACCCTAAAAACCCTTGTATGTGATGAGTCACTTCTTTCTTGCTGCTTTCAAGATTCTCTTTGTCTCTAGCTTTGACAGTTTATGATCTCTCTAGGTGTGACCTTCCTTTGGTATTTATCCCACCTGGAATTAATTGAGTCTTTTGGATATATAGATTTAGATTAATGTTTTCCTCAAATTTAGGAAGTTTTTGGTCATTATTTGTTATTATAATATTCTTTCTACCCCTTTCTCTCCTGTGTTTTTCTGGGATTCCTATCATGCATCTTGGTACTCAATGGTGTGTCACAAGTCTCTGAAGCACTGTTCATTTTTCATCATTTATTTTCTTTCTTTACCTCAAACCAGATTATCTCAAATGATATCTTCAAATTTTTTGGTTTTCCTCTTGCTCACTCAAATCTCCTGCTTAGCCCCTGTGGTGAATTTTTTATTTCATGTATTGTAATTTTCAATTCAATAATTTCCATTTGGTTCTTTTTTTATAATTTCTGATATCCTCTGTTTGGTGAGATATCATTCTTATATGTTCCTTTAGTTTCTTGACCATATTTAAAATAGCTTCTTTTGAGTCTTTTTATAGAAAGTCCTTCTGGGCTTCCTCAGGGACAGTTTCTGTTAACTGCTTTTTTTTCCTGTGCATGGCTATACATTCTTATTTTTTTCTACATTTTATAATACTCTGTTGAATATTTTAGATAATATCATTGTGGCAACTCCAGAATACAGATTCTCCCCCTTCCCAAGGGCTTGTTTTTAATCCTCTTTGGTGGTGGTTCTGGTTGTGGTTTAATGACTTTCCTGAACTAATTCTGTAAGGATGTATTCTTTTTCACATGTGACCAATAAAATCTCTGCTCAATTAGGTGTTCAGCTAATAATTAGAGATTTCCTTAGATATCTGGAATAAATAAGATTCCCAGTCTTTGCTGAGGGACCCTGTGTACATGTTTGGGCATGATTTAAACATTCAGGCAGGTAGTTTACAACTCCACCTCAGCCTCCACTTCTTGTTTGTGCAAAGCCTCAAAACTAGCCAGAATTGAGAGCTTAGAACAGAGGTGAGAGCTTATGGGGTCTTTACTGAATAAGTGCACAATCTTAGGCATGCATACAACCCATACATTTTGATTTTGTGACTTTTTCTATTCCTGGGAATATATCATAGCTTTTCAAAGCCCCCTATGAACATCTCATTCCCCAAATTTTCCTTTCAAGCCTTTTTGGTTAGCCCACTGTTTGCCACAACTGTTACTCACTGGTTCAGTCATCTGAGATTTCAACATTTGCCTCTCATAGTTTTTAACAAACATCCCTAGTGAAAGGCTGTTCACATGAGGTGACCTCTGAGATCAAACAAAGACAGTCCTGCAAGTGGGGTCTTCCAATGAACCACCAGATAACTTGAATAATGACAGTTCTCTGGGAATGGGGATTTTAAGGAACTTCAAACCCCTTCTGCCCTCTCCAATGACTACCAGGCTGCTGGATTTTGCTGTAATTTACAGGTTGTTACTTTTCATGGCTTTTGTGAAGTTGGCAAAGGGAGGGAGTTGAATGGATAAGTTGAGCACCACAAATATCTCCCTTCTAACAAATTCATTTTTCTTGAATAAAAACTTTCTAGATTGCTGCAAGCCCTTAGAATCAAGAAGTTCAAAGAACCACAAGTAAACTAAATAGTCTTATATAAACACCAATGCACATTAAAATCAGGTTGCTGAGACCAATGATAAAAAGAAAACTCTTTAAAGCAACCAGAGAAAAGAGACATATCACAGATAGGAGAGTAATAATTAAAAATATCATGGACCTTTTACTAGAAACAATGCAAACCAAAAGACCAGCGCATATCATATTTAAAGTGCTAAGAGGAAAAGCTAAAACTTAGAATTCTATACCCAGCAAAAACATCCTTCAAAGCTGCAAGTGAGATAAAGGCATGTTCAGACAAAATTAAGCTGAGAAAATTCACTGCCAACAGACCTTTGCGTGGAAGATAAATATGTGATAATATAAATGACTTTTCCTTGATTTATTAATTTATTAAAAGATAATTTCTTGTTTAAAGAAAACAGAATTACAATGTGGTGTGTGATTCATAATGTAAGTCTTCTGGTCTCAGGGCTCCCTCTGTCTATGTATTTCTTTTAATCCAGCAGGGCATGATAAACTGACATACACTGTTTGCCACAAGTGTTACTCAGTGGTTCATGCATCTGAGATTTCAAAATTTGCCTCTCATAGTTTTTAACAAACATCCCTAGTGAAAGGCTGTTCACATTAGGTGACCTCTGAGATCAAACAAAGACAGTCCTGCAAGTGGGTAAGATCACAGAAGAGATTAGAGACATCAGGCATTCATTTCAAAAAAATTTGTAAGAAAATTTGTAACCAAGCAAATCTAAGAACACCACTTTGGCCAGAGAACTCAAGTTATTCTTGTGGGTCGGGCACAAGCTGCGCCTTTCCACTATGCCTCACAGGAGACGCTGAGTGGAGCTCTGGGCTCAGCCACCTTGATCACAGCATCAAGGGGCCTCGTCTTCCCACTACCTCTGGAGCATCCCCAGCGGCAGCCCAAATGGCCTGTCTGAGCCGTCACTCTCAGATTTTATTTCCACACCGAACAGAAGAAAAAATATTCCCAAATGTCTGCTCTCCTTGCAGGGTTTAAAAGGCCTGATGCAAGAAAGTAAAAATAACAAAATAAAATGTGTGAAATTCTAGTGAATAAAGTGCCTCCGAGAGTTTGTTTTCTGTAACTCTTAGCCTGCCTGTGCCTTTTGCCCCACTACAGACAATGGCTGAACATAAGTATGGCTGTCATACAGGCTGTGGTTTCAGAATATAAATCTGAGCTTCTGATGGTTTTTAGTTTTATTCTTCAAAAACAGGGCAGCTCTATGACTTGCACATGGATGCACACACACACACAACACATGCTTCTCTCCCAGAGTGAAACAGTGAGGGCCAACTAACTACCGTGCCATGCCGCATCATGTCTGCCAGGACAGGGTGGCTCAGCTGCCCTCAGCACTCCTCTATGCCTGTGCAGGCCCCAAGGACAAAGGGACCACTGATCCCCATTTCTGGGGCCCCGCAAGCATCCCACTGCAGCAAGGCCTGGAGCCCATCCCCCACCAGCAGCCTGCAGCCTGGGAAGCACAGCCCTTCCCCCAGAGGGCGCAAACAGCTTCCTAAGAGAAGGACAGAGGGCTTGAAAGGGTGGTGGAGGGAGGAGAGTAGAGAAGTAGGTGGGACAGAACACAGGGCAGGCTTGAGGGTGCCTGCTGGAGCCAAGAGGAGTGGTGTCTGTTCCCTGTGGGAACAAGGCAAGTCGTAAACTTTGATCCTTCCTCTACACTGAGAAGGTGAACCAACTGCCCAGATCCATAACAGTCCTGGGTGATCTTGCCTGGGGAGGACCAGGACGGAGAGAGGCCCTCGAGGAAGGAGCCCAGGTCCTCACGTGGGGTCCTGCAGAGGCTGGACTGAAGGAGGGCACTCTGGCCTGGGGCTCACTGGCTGCAGGGTCCTCAGCAGCACGGCAGCCGACCCCGCCTGAGGCAAAGATGGGAAGGCTGCCTTCCCTTCCAGCCCTGGCAGCGGATGGCCTGTAGTGACAGGGCTGTGGAGGCACTGCTGCGGAAGGTGCACTGCCAGCTTTCCATCTTCAGTGACTCCTTTGCAGTGAAGACCTCCACAGCCCTCAAAGCAGAATGTATTTGCTGATGTGTGGAGGGAGAAAGCAGGGGCTGGGAGAAGGGGTGGGTGGGGAAACTGTTTAGTGAGCACTGAGCATTGGCTATGCAAGGTGAGAATTATGGCGATGGATGGTGGGGGTGGTAGTATACAGTGTGAATATGCTTAAGGCCCCTGAATTGAGCACTTCAAGAAGGTTAAGATGGAAAATTTTATATTGTGTTTTACCATAAGTTAAAAAAACTTTTAATGTTATTTGCTAATCTTTGGGTCAACAGAGAAAAGGGAAATGTAACTAGGTGAATGTGTCCCCCTTCATAACTGATTTTGAGATCAGAAACCTAAAGGAGTGTCAGCAACTACTGAAAGGAAAGATGCAAATGCCCAGGAGCCTGCAGAGGAGGAAGGAGAGGAGGCGAGGGGGTGGGAGGAGGAGGGGAGGGGGAGGGAGAAGAGGGGGCAGGAGGGACAAGGAAGGCAGGGTGCTGGAGGGGGGTGGGGAGGAGGAGGGCAGGAGAAGGGGAGGAGGGAAGAGGAAAAGAAGGAGAGGAATTATCAAGAGGCAGGATGAGCATCTGAGCTGGCCCTGGGGTGGGGCAGTGGAAGAACCTCTGAGGGCCTGGGAGGTAGCACACTCCTCTAGGCTCACCCATGGGAAGGCCAACCTCTGTCCTCATTGTCTTTTCCAAACTACTGCTGCTCTCCTTCCTGGCGAGTCTCCCCTCCGAAGACGTGCATCCTGTAATGCCACCCTCTCGGCCCCGTCCTGTGGTGCTAAGGCCTTGGTGTCTGGCTCAGCGGCTCCTCTCTCCTGGGCTCCAGCATCTGGCAGCTTCGGTGTTCATGCCGATGACCTCGCCAGTCTGACTTCTCAGTCCTCCCAAGTACCCACACCATGTCAGTAACTTTGCATCCTTATCTGTAACCCTCACAACAAACCTCAAGTGTGGCTGGAACACCCCTATTCAGACCACAGGGCCTGGGACTCTAAACCACACCGGTCAGAACCCCCAGTTCACGCTCTCCTCTCAGCACTGCCTCAGAAGCATCTAAACGTGACCTCTGACCATACCCTTTACTTTGCCACCTCTCCCACTAAGTCTCTTCCTCCACTTCAGCAGGTGTCCAGCCTGCCTTTGCTCCCAGGGTATCAGCCCTTCCCGATGCGGCTTCCCGCCATACCTGTGGCTGGAGGAAATGCCGGGAAATCCCTCTGGAGACTGTTTCTTTGGCTCAGAGCCCATGTAATGGGCCCCCTCCCTTTGATCACCAGACTACTGCTTAAGTTAGTAAAATCCTCTATGCCTAGAACTGTAAGCAATGTTATGATGGTGATGTAAGTGCTGGTTTGAACTTTTAATGTGTGTTAGATTGGCTGGAACCAGGTGGAGAGAACAGTTGATGGCAGGTGGCAACTGATAAGAACCACAGCTTCTCCCAGCAAGCCCCATAAAGTGAGGCCCGGGGCTCCCCTGTGGGGCTCTTGAGCTAGCAGGATGATGTCACCACTGGCTTCCCTAGCAGACATGCTGTCTCTCCATCCTGAACACAATGGGTCCCACGGCTGGCTGAAGAAGCCCTCATTCCATCACCTTCCATCAGCATGTGCCCACAACCACTGAAAGAGAGGGACCTTCCCCAGGGGCCTCCCTCCCTCTTCCAGAGCCCAGGTCTGCAGCAAGGGTTGGAGAGGGACTGAAGTGGACTTCCACAGTTGAATGTGAGGGCGAGCACATGCCTGCATGTTCTTTGTCCTCAGGTACGACAGAAACATAAAAGCACTTAGGATCCGTCTGGAACAAGCCTTGAGCCCTTGGCCATCAGCTCAGCAACATTCCCATAGGCATCTCCATCCTGCTGCTCTGTGGTCCTGTCCTGTCCTTGCTCCCTGACAGTCCCCAGCAACTCTGAGTGCCCCAGTGCTGAGAGTTCTGGTGCCTGGAGAGAATCACCAAACCATTCTTCACAAACTGAGGAGCTCCACTCTGTCCTCTGTTGTGTGTCCACGGAGGCACTGCAGAGCAGGTCACATTCTTCATCTCCCCCTTCACCCTGGCCCCTTGAGCCTCACAAGACAACGTGGCTTCCCAATTTTCAGAAACACCAAACATTGTCCACAACCTCCATTTCTTCCACCTTTCAGGTTCTGTTTCCACTCACCTTCTCCATTTCCTCCTGGTCCAAAACAAAGCATCCGACTCCTTTCTCCGCCTGAGCTTTGATCCCCTCCTTGACTTCCTCCGTTGAGTCTTCTCCACCCAATCGATTGGTAAAGCTTCCCCTTGATTCCACCTGGTCCTCAGACCACCAGCCTGTGCCTGTGGCACTGACACCCCCCTTCTGGGAGTTACAGTTCAGCTCCCAGTCCTGCTCCCTTGACCAAGTCTCTCTGGAAAAAGTAAAAAATGCCCAGTTTGTCAAGTCCAGCCTTTTGTTCTCACCTAACTCTCTTTCCTGAAGTTGCAGTGGCTGTACCTTGGTCCAACATGGGGTCTAAGGCAGAGGCCCGGGGACAGCAGTTTCTGCCCAGTCATGGACTGTTTGACTGTGAGCTGAATTAGTCAAACTGCAGCTCAGTTTCCTCACCCTCAAACGGGGACCATGCTGTACTAGCGATGACTCTGCCATGTGCCCCTTACCTGCTGGCATCCTAAGGGGAGAGGCGGAATCAGATGTGGAAAGCTGGACTGGGAGTCAGGGCAACACGGACTCAATCCCAGCTGCAGAATCTTTGTAATAACCAGATCTGGGCCTTGTTTGCTGAATACACTCGGCGATCATGAACATCCTTTCTGGCCCTAAACACTCCTATGAGACACTGAACAGTGTGGGGACAACCTGAGAAAATGTCCAAACAGTGGCTAAATGAGCAGCACATGCAGTAAGAGCTTCAGGGAAAGGGAAGAGTGCTGTGAGCAGGAAACGTAAAGGCTGAGCAAAACTTCAGAGGAGCCTGAACAGGAGGATTTGGGCTGATGTAAAAGACGGGGAAGATTTCCAAGTTAGAGAAACCAGATGACAAAGGCATGGAGTGATTAAGTCCCCCTGACAGAATATTCTCCCCTTCACTTGTCGGTAGGTCCTGAATGCCAATAAGTGGTTTTGAAATTAACGTTAAACCCCAAGTTATTTGTAATTGATAAAAATGAGCATGACCCATACTCTGCTGCCACTTAATCTGCAGAAGAATGGGCAATGAAGGGTGCACACCAAGGCACCCATGGTGGACTAATGGCGGTTCTCTCTAGGCAATGGTTGTCACTTTCATTTTTTTCTCTGTATTTTCCCAAATGAACATGAATTGTTATTTCAACTAGAAAAAAAAGCATATTTAAAACTTTAAATGCAGTTAAGGAGTAACGTCTCAAGCCATTAACAATAGTGGGAAGGATCGGCTGAGGGATGGCTGGGACTCCGCTGAAGGCAGAGATGAGGGGGGACTGAGCTGTCCCGGCAGAGAAGCAAAGCGCTGGCCACACGGTTTGCAGTGCTGCACTCCACCGTGCAGCAGTGCACCGCAGCCTTTTAAAGGCCATTTTATTCTTTTACCCCACCTTTATTTCTGGTACCCAAAAGGGTTCAAAGTTTTACTAGTTGCAAAAGATCTCTTTTTAAACTGATGTACAGGGTGATGCATCTGCTTATCCTTTCTCAGGGCTTCCTCAGCAACTTACTCCCAGTCCTTACTATGAGTTTGGCAGGGCCAAGGAGCAGTTTACGGAGTTCTGAGGCGTGAAAGACTGGGCAGGGTAACTCATATGAATAAGCATAATGGGAATAATTTTTTCTACATTAACATGTATTTTTAATTCATTCTTTCCCATAAATCAGGTTTTCTGCAGCCTGAACACTGTTATGGCCTCAGAGAAAGGGGAATCCTTCCTCAGGAAGGAGGACAGGATTTAGAAAAATTACCTACCAACCAGAAGGGGAAGTTAAAGAAAACTTTCCAGAATTGTGGCCCCAAATGTGAGATACAAGCAGGGAGGTAACTATGGTATGGTTTCTTCACCTTGAGGCGTAACATGACAGGTCATTAGGAAAAGGCTGAAGGAGAAGTCAGGAGTAGAGGGGCTTCTATCACCTCTTCCTATTAGGATTCCAGGAGGACACTTTCTCCCAGAATGACTCCACACCAATATGGAGGAGTCTATCAAGAGGAAAAATGGTATGATTAGAATAAAGAAGGTGCCAGGTAGCACCCCGAAGTCTTTCTTAGCTAGCGTGTGCCACGGAAGGATTCCCGTGTGCCCCGTGGAAGGATTCAGCTGATTCCCAAGGAGGTTGCCAGGACAGCGGCCAGGAGACCCTGTGGCCAAGGAGCACGAGCAAACCACCTCATCTGGGAATAAGAGGGACCCAAGGGACCTCAGGAGCCCGTGAGGCCCAGCGAGAGATGAGGTGGGTCCGCTGACATAGGGAAGACCGGCCACAGCCAGCGCCAGCCAGGTTCGCGGAAGCAGAACCTAGCAGACTGCTCGTGACCCACGGACAAGCGGCTCCAGTGTGGAGAAACCTCCCCCAGGCCCATACCTCACTGTCTCCTAAGGCCAGTGGGACTCCAGTAAATGTCAACAGGGACCCTCCAGAGAGAAAAAGTCCCGGTTTGTAGCATCTGGGGATTTCTGTGGTGTGACTACTCCCCCCAAGGCCAACTTCAAGCTACCAGCCCAGCGCTGCGGAGCTGGGGGGCGGTGACCTAAGGGGAATGACGATGTACAGGGAGTGAGGACGTATGGGGAGCGATGAAGTACGTAGCACCATCACATACCTTCCCCACATAAAGATTCCATAGACGTAAGTGACTGCAATTGTACAGCTAATAGAAAAATGTAGTCCAATAATCAGGAAGTGATGAGTTCTGAGCCTATTTTCTTTTTAATGTTACTTATTTAATTTTATAAGTTAAATCTATTAAATTATGTAAGTTTATATTAATCATTAATAAAGATTGTGTTTCAAAACTGATTTGCAGAATACCCAAAAATTTAACAGTGCAAGCCAGCCAGAGCATACCAGGGCTTAATAATCCCTACCCATTTTCCCCAAATGTCATCTTGGAGAGGTACAGGGTGAGTGGAAGGAAAACTGAACAACTGGGTCACTTACACCAAATAAATTACCATTAATTGATAAATGTAAGTCTCTACTACCACCTCCACCACCATCATTTCCAACCTTAAAGACTCAGAAAGAAGATAAAATCAGTTACAAAAAAATTTTAATTAACTGCATTTTCTTTGCACATTTGAATTTTAGTGTGTATCAGTGGGAAATTCCGTGCCCAGTAGTGGATCCTCCAATGACAGTGGTTTTGTGGGTGGGGGTTTATTGTTCTCACATAACAAGAAGTCAGGCTTGTACTTCATGGTAACAAAATGGCTGTCTCAGCTCCAGGGAATACATTTGCATTTGGCCATGATGAAGGGGCAAAAAACCCAGCAGTCTCTGTATGCTTTTACCAGGAGCACAAAAGCTTCCCTGAGATCTGCCCTCTCTTGCCCTACCCATTTCCTTCCTGCAGTGAATTTCGCCTACCTAAATCCTACCGATCAGAACTAGGTTACTCAGCCATTTCCAGCTACAAGGGAGACTGAAAGAGATATGCTAGGTGGTTTAGACTAGTCAGGACCCACTGCCCAGGGCTGGGTATGCTGTCACCAATGTATGAACAAAAGCAGGTTCTGTTAGCAAGAGGTATGTAATGGAGAACAGGCAAGCTGGGCACGACAGAAGCCAGTATTTCTAACCCTAATTCACACATCAAAGCAGAAGGACTATTTTAAACAGAAAGGAGCCAAGATTGGCATTTGTTTGCCGAATACAATGGAAATTCAGTAAGAGCCGGAAAGCATCTCTCATACCTAAAGCACAGGTATTAGGGGTGCAAACAGAGGCTGGCAGGTCTTAACTGCTGCCCGAGCAGTGGACCCCTCATACCGCAGGAGGAAGGCATTTCTTTCAGCCACTTCAAGTCCAATGTTAAAGAGGCTCCCATCAGGGAAAATTAGGGAGTAACAGACTCTTGCTGCTTTAACACTTCAGGTAGTCCAGAACTTTTACCAAGCAGGGCTCTCTAGGCCCTGAGTCCCACTTGCTCTCTGCTTAGTGCACACTTGAGTGCCGTTCATAGAGCTGCAGGGGAGCAGTAGGGCAGAGAAGGAAAGTGAACAGAAGCCCTTCCTTCCCTGCCTCTGAGGAGCCTCTAGGCCAGCAAATGTAGGAAAGGAGCCGAATGGCTACAGCCTGCCAGCAAATGGAGCCTGCCCTTCCACCCCCAGGCGTGCAACCAGCATTTGGCCAATGAACTAACTAGAGTCCCACCAGACCCAGGAAAAGGCAAGACGCAGATGCTCTGGAGACAGGGTTGGGGGGCTGGGAGGAGGAGATGAGCTACTAGACAGAGATTAAATGTTAAATTAAAAATTCCACACTAGCTTTTCTGAAATAAAATATAGGGCCTTTAATTGAATAAGTTCAATAAATGTAGATTATTTCAAAGAAAAAATTTTTGAAATTCATCCGTCCACAATGCAGAAATTACATATGTGAATTGTTTATTTTCCAGCAAAACATTTCCAATGCTTTTCCCCATCATATAATATTAACTTGTTTAAAGAACATTTACATAATGCCATTTGGATTTTTCATTTTCCATGTTTCTCAACCATAGTTCTCTCCTTGAAGTCTATTTTGGGGGCTGGCAGGGGTTGGTGGGGAGTTGCTGCATCTTTAAACGTATTTTCAGACTTGAAAATGTTAACTAATTTCATTTTCTTGGTAAAGTTTGTCTGCAATCAGAACTGAGTCATACCAAAAATACTTCTATAAGATTTGACCTTTTACTTAAATCCCACATTGAGATAATATACTTAAAATGGTTATCAGTAAGACCTTTGTTTTTAAAAGCACATTTGAAATAAATCACTTTTTAAAAGCAGAACACTGCTTTCAATTAAGTTCTTTACAGACAATCAGGCTGAAACTTATGTTTGCTCTTTATTTTCCTTATATATAAATTATGCCCAAGAGTGCCATGGCAGCCACACTCTTCAGGCTGCACTTTACCTTCGTATTTACTTCTTGTCAAAATAAGCTCTACCAATCAGTTTGCTTTTAGAGTGCTTTGTGACCAACAAGCCCCGGGGCAAAAACAATGTGAGTGACAACCAATTGTTATTGTTGATGAAAAAACTACTCCAGTTATAGAGGACAATTAATTCTTAACTCCTTCTGATGAAGACTTTTCTTGTAGCAGAAAAATTTCACTCAATTCTAACAGTGTTTTATCACTAGGAAAAGTTCTGAAGACAAATTTTTGCTTGCACCCTGAGCAAGGCGACACTTGAATGGTACATGAATATGATGGACTGCTAGGCTGGGCCTCCTGTGTGTCTTAAACCACCTGACACTTCTGCTGTCAAACTCCTACTTGCCCCATAAAATGCGGGGATCTTACTAGATAGATATATAATCTAAAAGGTAGCCATTCCAAAACAGATATTTCTCTTATTTCTCAAATTTCCTAGTTTTTCCCCCTTCATGTGGCCACCCGATCATGTTAGGGGTTGTTTTCTGAGTGGCAGATGTTGTGTTTTCCTTAGAGATGTGCTCTGAATGGCCCAGAGGAACAAACTCTGACCTGAGCAAGCAGAAGTCTGGAAGGAAAATAATCTGGGAATGGAAATAATTTTAAATATGTACATTCATTTACATAAAATTATTTGATATATAAATTTAATTCAAATCACTGTAAAATGAGCTTGGTACTTCAAAATTAGCTGTGGTAAGTGCAAGATTTTTAAAAATTGGATCTCACAGAGTACTTGTATTCCTCCTTCTTTACCTCTCCCACCATTGCCATAAGCTAGCACAGGGGGAAACCCCAGAGCCCAGAGTGGGGTTGGAAGGATGTTTATTCCTTGGACCTAAACATGAGAAGAGTTAAAGAGGAGTCAGGGAATGAAGAAGCTGAAAATCTCATCAAATCAAAAGGGCAAGTGCAATGCTGGGAAGGAAAGACTAGGTCAGGCTGCTGCGTTGGACAGATGGGGGCAGAGAGCAGTCCAGGGTAGGGCCTGGGACAACTGGGTCCTCTTGTACCAGCCTCAGACCACACCGAGGAAGGGATGTGGATGGGAGGGCGTGGGGTGACGAAGCAGGGAGTCTGGTTTGAAGGCACAGAGGACAGTGTTAGAATGACCATTGATTTCAAGTAAAGCCAATATTTCTCTTGAGTCTTTCTTTGGGGCCAGGTACTGGTCCAAAATTGTCCGAGAAGTTTGACCACAGATGTAACACCATTACAGCCTATTTTGCCTCCCAGTAAATTGGATTAAGAAAGTTAGGAGATACATTTCCACCCCTCTTGTATACAGCCTCTTACCCAGAGGCCCATCGCACACAGCAGGCACCTCCCTGTGTTGTGGCCCAACAAACCACGAGCAAGATCAAGCTGCAGCCTGTAGGCAGATGTCTCACAGTCAGATTCTCAGATGAAGAAAGCTGATAATACAAAATATAGCAGTCATCAGACTGAGGTCAGCCACTCAAGCAGCCTTCTTTGAGACAACCCAATTTAGCCAAAGGTGATGAAAGAAACCCCACAGGATTTCTGTAAACTGTCATTCAGTCAGAAACTCTAGCCTAACTGCGCCCTTTGAGGTAAGCAGATTGTGCAGACAATCTAAGGAGTAGACATGAACACCTTCTATGGAAAAAAGACTTTTTATAGAGAAAAGTCATTTTTCATAGGACAGAGAAGGAGCTATCCCATCATCTCCTGACTCCAAAGACAGAAATGTAAATATAGACCCTAAGATGTTAAATGGAGTGGAATAAAGGAGATCTGTGAATAGTATAACTCTTTGAGAAAGGCCCTGGAAATAAACAATCTTACTACAATTTTCTCTTGCCTTTCCTCTAAAAGCATATCCATCAAGTGCTATTCATACATGGCAATGGAAATGGAACTGTAAATTATTTTCCTACACTTCTCACAGATAGTATAGATAAATTTCTGTGTCAACTTAATTGGGCCACAGGGTGCCCAAGTAGTTGACCAAAGATTATTCTGAGTGTGTCTGTGAGGGTGTGTCTGGATGAGATCAATATTTGAATATGAGGACATAGTATGTGGATTGTCCTCCCCGTGTGGTGCTTGCTACTGCAACCAGCACAGGCTGGAGTCAAACAAAAGGGCAGAGTGAGAGAGCATTCCTTCTGCCTGATGGCCTTCAAGCTGGGACATCAGTTTGTTCCTCACCTTCGGACCTGAGCTAAAACGTGAGCTCTTGGTTGGTTTGATGCCTGCTGGCCTTCAGACTGGAATACACCCATGGCTCTCCTGGTTTTCCACTCACCCTGCAGACACTGGGACTTGTCAGCCTTGACAATCACATGAGCTAATACTTATAATAAATCTCTTTATATGTACATACACATCCTATTGGTTCTGTTTCTCTGCTGAACTGGGCTAACACAGATGCTTGTATAAATCTCATAGCAAAGCTGTGTACAGAATAAAGATGCATCTAGCAGTCTTAGTCGGCTTCTTCTCCTCTAGAGGCACTGCCACGTGCCCTCGCTCCAGCAGCTCAAAGAATGGTTTGAGGAAGAAGTCACACCCAGACTAAAACGAAACCAGCCATAGCCCCCACCACTGTTGCCACATTCAGAGCTGACACACTCAGCCAGGGCCAATAGCACCTAAATCCACCACCTTTGCTGGCCTTCTGGAAGCAGGCCGTTTTAAACCACTTCATTTCTAAGGAGAGACCCAAAGGGGAAGTGAGGGGGTTTACTTTGCACCTGCCATCCAGCACACACCCTAACTTAGCTGTATGCCTCCCCTCACACTGCCTCACTGACTTAATGAAAGAGTGAAGGCAGGTCAGTCTAACTCGTAGAGTCCTAGACAACTTGACTGAACATGTTACATCAACGTGAGGGCAAGCAATACATTTCAAGCCAAGATCAGGGAGTAAGTAAGAGTAAAACTTCCATACTTACGTGAAAATTGTATTCACCAGAATTCTGGGGCAAGGGCAGCCTCTACCTTCAGGAACACCAGCACAGCTAGACAATGCGTGTTCCAGAGGACTGCACACACCAGAGGTCAGTGTGTGGTGTGTGAGGCACAACAGTGAGCCTCCCAGAAATGCACTCTATAAAGGACAGTTGTTTGAGTGAGAAGCTGGCAGGAAAGAAGGAGGAGCAAAGGGAATTTTAGGAAGTTTTTTGTAATTTCACTCTATGAAATTCCTATACTTAAATCCCTGCAAACTAAAACAAGTAACATTTACATTATTCTTCAAGGTTTCTCAAGTTAGACTGTTGTTGAATGTTTCACTTAAAAGAGATTGGACACCAAGGAGGCCTGGCTTTGATGAGCTCCATTTCATTTAGGCAAAGCCTGTCTCTAGAGGCCAACATCTACCTAATTCCCAGGCAGTGCAGACCTTTCCTGCACAACAACTCAGGATCCCCATCAACCGTGGGCATCATCAGGAATGGTGGAAGGACTGAACTTCAGCATTTACCTTCAGAAGTCTTAGCTTATTTTTATGATACTTAGTATCCTGTGGCATACAGCATCCATCAATCAACTCAGAAAAAAGCAAATTGGGGTGTGTTCAACAGTTTGGCTTCAGGCATGGCTGTAAGTTTGCTCCATGATGTCTCAGATCAACAGAGAGATTACACAGACCCTATAGAGAAAACCTAGAGAAGCAACAAATTATAACTCAAACTGTATTCTCATCACCTAAGAAGAGTAGAAAATATTTTAGATTAAAAAAGAATGAATACAGAAGGTCACCCACCTGTGAATTAGCTGTCACAAACAGCACCATAAAGAGAAACAGGCACTGTTGTGTTGTATCATCTTAGGAGACAGATTCTAAAGTCAGCATTTAGGGCTAAAATTCCATGGCATTAAAATTACCCTTGAAAAGCCCTAAGAAATGCACCAGGTTGGAGACACAGTCCAACACATCCAGGTTTTCCTCCAATGGTGGATCGGTGACCATGGCTTTGGCTGGGACCAGACAGGGAGCTCTGTCTAGAGACATGTGTGACACAATGTGTGTGCCATCAGCACAAGGGGCATGCCCCGCACATGGGGAGTTCACACCACGTGCTGCACACTTAAATGAAGACATCCAGAGGAGGGGCAGGCTCTCCTCCCTCACCGTCTGTGAGCTCCACAGCAAACACTCACAGGTTAGAGTAGGAAGCAAAACTATCTAAATACAACTGTATTTGTTTAAGCTAAGCATATGTTTGACAGGGCTCCACTCTCTTCGAAAGCAAAAACAGGATGGGAGAAAAGGCACATCAACATGGAGCACTTGCCCTGGATTATTCTGAATCTGTTTGATGGCTTAGCCTCCCTGCAGATACACTGGGCTCAAAGTCCAAACGACACCGTTTTTCTGAGATTCTCAGACTTATCCAGAAAGTAGAGGAACACAAAACTGCCTCCAAAGTTGCACCACTCCAGAGGAGTTTAAGAAAATACCTAAGAAGAGCCACAGCCTGTTTTCCACCACCTTCACAGGTAGTTGTGACCAGAAATTACCATGTTAACAGACACCAACTGTGTCCGGGAAAACTGAGGCCTCAGAGGAGGACACTCCCAGTTCCAGAGTCAAGAGATGCTATCCACCCAAAGGATGCTGGGGTAAGATGTGGTGCCCACACAGCTCATTTTACCCCTTAGCTTACAAAGCATCAGAAACCCAACTTGGATACTGACCAGTCATTCTCCAGCAGAAGCCTTTTGGCCTCCAGTGACCATCTCCTCTACCCCAGCATGGCTCAGGACAGCCCACAGAAGACAGAAGCTATGTAGGGTTCTGTTCCAGAGCATTTTTGTTCCATGTCCTCTAACTGCCATCAGCCCATCCTGCTAAGAACGTGATTCCTGACTAGCCCTTGTCTTTTCTCCTGGGTTAGACAGGGAATGGCGGAGCGACAGTGGGACAGGGATGATGAGAGGACAAGGAAAGGCGGATTTAGGTCTGAGAGAGCCAGAGCATCTGAGCTGGGCCAGCACAAGTGCCATCCTCCTGCACTCCTCGCTTCTAGCAAATGCTGACTGAGCGTCAGATACATGCGCAGAATTCTGTGGACATTTCTCACATTGGCTGTCTTAAAGGGGAACTGCTTCTGGCGCTTTCATGGAAGCTCACTGCTTCACTGGGTGAGTGAGCATTGGCTCTTTCTTATAGCGGGTCACACCTTCACGCAGTCAGAGGCTCCTGACCCTGGAGGCAAGAAAAGAAGAGGAGAATTTGGCCATAGCTGTAGGCCAGGAGATTGCCTCCGATACGGTCAGCTTCCAAAATCAGAGCAGGAAGAGAGTTCATGCAGTGTTCAAACAGCAGAGAACAATGTTTGGTTCTCACTGGAGATCCCTGGAGGGACATTTTTAGAACAGAAACTTGAGAACACTTGAATTATTCACTAGAGTTAAAAAAGGAAGTCAGTGAGGGTAATTTATAGTATTACAAGAAACTTTTGAGTTCAGAGATCAAGGACAGAGTCTATAGGAGTTCATTTGTGGTGAGGCTGACTGAGGGTCCGTGGCATCGCCTGAGGGCGAGTAATGCCTCCAGTCCACTTCCTAGTTCTCAGAAGGCTTTATTCTGCCTGTAGTTCAGCAATTGAAGAAAATGTTCTTCCAAAGCCACAGAACCCATCTGTTCCCTGACCCAGCAAACACGGGTCGAGGCAGATGGGCGGTTAGAAAGAAAGCAAGTCCAGAGATGAGGGAATCCCAGCCTCTGTTTTCTGGAAGCTATCCTCAAGACTGAGATGTGGGTCTTCGCGCTCCTTGACACTGTTTATTGATCTGCTTTTCTTTTCTGTCAAAAACTCTATTTATTCAAAGAAAATAAGTGCCAGGGAGCACCGACAAGCTAATGTCCCAATGCGTTTGCACCTGCACGGGAACCCAGACAAGGTCTGCACACAGGGAGAGCAGAAGGCAAGAGAGCCCTTTCTCTTGTTAATGTTTTGTTCTGAAACACCCCTCTCAGGCAGTCTGGCTATTTTCATGTTAAATGAAGCCATAAACCACGCTAACACCATAAGCAGAGCACAGAATAAGGTGCGTTATTGTTGTTCCATCCCTTTGAGTCTGGTTAGGAAGAATAGCCTTTAAGGATGTGAAAACGGGTGAGAAACACGGAAGCGCTGGTTGCCATCTGCCGTCTGACTGTGGGAGAGGAAACCTGCTCGGGCAGTCGGAGAGCCCAAAGGGCAGAGTTTGAGGCCAAGAGGAAGGGGCTTTGGATAAAACACTACAGGTTTCTGACTCCTCCGGTGTGGGTTTCCATGGAAACGACAAAGGGAAAAAGAAAGCAGGGAGAGCGCGCATCAGCACAGGAGACTGGGGAGCGTACGCTGCGAGGAGTTCCCGGTGGGGGCACAGCGCTGGCACAAGGCCTGCACCCTGCCTCCCAGCCCCACACCATTCCTTCCCACTCACGGACAGCAGCAGGCGGAGGCCCTGACCGAAGCACTCGCACAGCTGTGCTGGAGGGCGAGGCAGGCCCAACGGTGGGCAGACACACCCTACGCTGACGGCTCCCTTCCAGGCTGACGCTAGGCTACGCCTGCACGTGGGCAGACGGGCTCCTGGAAGAGACGGCCGTGTGGGAAACTTCATCTGCTCAGATGTAAAGCGGCAGCTGGGACAGTCTACACCCCGCTCTCCACCCTCACTCCCCGGGGCTGGGCCTCCCTTGCAACACGGTAACTGCGTCAAATGTAAGTCTCCTGTTCCTGTCATTTGCACCTGAAAGATCTGTGTAGTTCGCCAGACCAATCTGTGATAGATCCCGCCATGGCTCCTGCTTCATTATAGATTATAATCACACAAACCCCTTTGTCTATAAGGGTGAGCAAGTCCTCCAGCCAATATGCACTGAAGGCTGCACGTGTAACCAGGCTCCCCCGCCCCATCCTCAAGGATGCAGACCGCTGGTACCACCGCATGCAGTGGAGGCAGGATTTCCAAGGGTCAATTAGTAGTAAAGTTGTGCCGCTTCTATTTAGTATTATAATTATATAATTCAACTATTATGTTATCTGATGAAATATGACAGTGAAAAAGAGTGTTTTACTTCCTTGAAAAAGCAAATCTAATTTATTTAAAGATCAATAAAGATGAGTTGCTAAGAAAATCTGCTCTTACATTCAGTGTGAGACAACAGCTAATGACACAGAAGAATAATAGAAATACACAAGGATTCCACCCATTTCATCAAAAATTTTTTTTTAAGATCTGGCTCCTATTTAAAGAAAATGAAACTGAAAATCGTAGGTGATGCATGATGAGTATGGTTTAGGTCAGACATGATATGAACAGCCATGTTCAGGCAAAATGCACTAGAAGGTTGGCTAACAGAATGTACACTGGTATGCTTTATTTTAAAAGATTTATCTGTATCATTTTATATGATTCCCACTTCTCATGATTAACCAACAAACTACTGGTTCTGATCACAACATAAAATAAGGCTACAGAGCTATTAAAAGGTATTATGGTTCAAACAGAGAGGACAGACCTGAAAATAAAAGTAAATGGTTCTCTTTAATTTACCATAAGGGAGAGAATACATTTCAAAATATTTTGGTAACGGATTTGCCAAATGATCAGTCCCTAAGGACTAATTCAATGAATGACCACTTTGCTGAGCAATCATCAGACAAATACAAAGTCAATATTAAATAGCAGTTGACCAGAAAAGGTACAGTGGCACCAGGGCAAAAAATACAGTTTTTCAAACTCAGTTTTTTAGAAAATTCATCATAAATTTTCATAAATGATCATTAGAGAATCAGCTTTTGGCAACATTTTCTGGCGATTTCATGGTGGGTGAAGCAGCCAGCTTCCAGGGTGAAAGAGGAGAGCATTCTGGCCCGGATAAAAGAGTCTCTTGGCTTCGAAGTCAGTGCCATGAGGTGAGAGGCCAGATCCATTTGGCTGCCTGCTGCATCAGCTCACCACATCCCAGGCTTTCAAAAAATACTTGTTTCATGAATAAATGTTGGAGATTAATGATGGACAATAATATTCTCCACTTAGGTCAGGACCCAGGCAGTGCAGAGCCACGGGGATTAGGCTGTGAACACTGTCAGATCCTGTTTGTAAGAAGGAACCTGATGAACCCTTCTGAGCCATCCAGTAATATGACTGAAGTAAGGTGTAGGAAGATGAATCTCTTTACCATTAGTAGGGTATATAGAAGAGAAGCTACAATCCAAGTGTCCCTTGATAGATGAATACATAACCAAAATGTGGTGTACACATCAGTGGAGTATTACTCAGGCTTAAAAAGGAAGAAATTCTGACACATGCTACAACATGGATGAAACTAAGTGAAATAAGCCAGTCACAAAAGGACACATGCAGTGATTCCACGTATGTGAGGTCCCTGAAGTAGTCATCGTCATAGAGAAGGGCGGCTGTCAGGCGGGGGAAGGGGACAGAGTTATTGTTTAGAGTCCCAGTTTGGGAAATTAGAATTTCTAAAGATGGGTGGTGATGATGTTTGCACATGAATGTGCTAATGCCACTGAGCTGTACAATTTTTATAAAAATTTATCAGAATTTTTATCCAAATTATTAAAATGGTAAGTTTTATGTTATGCATATTTTGCCACAATCTAGAAATCAAAGGGAGAAAGGCTAGACTTGGAATTTGCATTTTTCTATATGACTGAGCAAAGCATTTGAAGTGTGCAAGATTTGAGTTAGAGGGGTGATCATACAGTATTTCATGAGACAATCTCATAAGAGTTTGGACTTGGTACTAATGTTTGAATGATTTTAACTAAAATGTTTATGGTCATTCATGGAGAAAAAGAGAAGGAGACTCTGAGAGCAGATGGTCCAGGAGTCTGTTTCATCATGCATGTTCTAACCCAGGGTCCTGGTAATAGTAACATGAAAGAAGAAAAGAATTTATATCAAAACTCAGAACAGAAGTATAAATGAATTGTTAATTGATTTTTATGGAGAAATGGGCTAAGAAAAAGAAAATACCAAAGTTCTTAGCCTAGGGTCTAGAAAAATAATGGTACCATTAAGAAGAAAGTGGCATAAGGCTTAAACAATGATTTCCCTTCTTGATATATTAAGCTGGAGGTGACAACAGAAATGGAGAAGTCCAGTATGCAGCTGGAGATAAAAGTAAGTGATGAATAAGGGTGGTTTGCTCAGCCTACAAAAGGCAGGCTGAGGACACCTGCCTCCCCATGCAGCAGCCAATGAGTTAAAAATGGCCTGCCACTAATCAAAAAACTACCCAAGAACAAAACCCCCAGACCAGATGGATTCACCTCTGAATTCTACCAGACATATAGAGAAGAAATAACACCCATTCTCCTTAAAGATTTCCAAAAAGTAGAAGAGGAGGGAATACTTCCAAACTCATTCTATGAAGCCAGCATCACTCTAATACCAAAACCAGGCAAAGACCTCACCAAGAAAGAAAATAATAGACCAATATCCCTGATGAATGTAGATGCAAAAATACTCAACAAAATATTAGCAAACTGAATTCAAAAATATATCAAGGGGATCATACACCATGATCAAGTGGGATTCATCCCAGGGATGCAAGGATGGTACAACATTTGAAAATCCATCAACATCATCCACCACATCAACAAAAAGAAGAACAAAAACCACATGATTATCTCCATAGATGCTGAAAAAGCATTTGACAAAATTCAGCATCCATTCATGATTAAAACTCTCAACAACATGGGTATCGAGGGCAAGTACCTCAACATCATAAAGGCCAAATATGACAAACCCACAGATAACATCATACTTAACAGCGAGAAGCTGAAAGCTTTTCATCTAAGATCAGGAACAAGACAGGGATGCCCACTCTCTCCACTGTTATTCAACATAGTACTGGAGGTCCTAGCCACAGCAATCAGACAAAACAAAGAAATACAAGGCATCCAGATTGGTAAAGAAGAAGTCAAATTGTCACTATTTGCAGATGACATGATATTGTACATAAAAAACCCTAAAGACTCCACTCCAAAACTACTAGAACTAATATCTGAATTCAGCAAAGTTGCAGGATACAAAATTAACACACAGAAATCTGTTGCTTTCCTATACACTAACGATGAACTAACAGAAAAAGAAATCAGAAAACAATTCCATTCACAATTGCATCAAAAAGAATAAAATACCTAGGAATAAACCTAATGAAGGAAGTGAAAGACCTGTACTCTGAAAACTATAAGACACTCCTAGGAAAAATTAAAGAGGACACTAACAAATGTAAATGCATCCCATGCTTTTGGCTAGGTAGAATAAATATTGTCAAAATGGCTATACTACCTAAAGCAATCTACAGATTCAACGCAATCCCTATCAAAATGCCAATAGCTTCCTTCAATGAACTGGAACAAATAATTCTAAAATTCATATGGAACCACAAAAGACGACAAATAGCCAAAGCAATCCTGAGAAGGAGGAATAAAACAGGGGGAATTATTCTCCCTGACTTCAAGCTCTACTACAAAGCCACAGTAATGAAGACAATTTGGTATTGGCACAAAAACAGACCCACAGACCAGTGGAACAGAATAGAAAATCCAAACATTACCCCAAACATAATACAGTCAATTAATATTTGATAAAGGAGCCTTGGATATACAATGGGGAGATGACAGCCTCTTCAGCAGCTGGTGTTGGAAAAACTGGACAGCTACATGTAAGAGAATGAAACTGGACTACGTCTAACCCCATACACAAAAGTAAACTCAAAATGGATCAGAGACCTGAATGTAAGTCATGAAACCATAAAACTCTTAGAAAAAAACATAGGCAAAAATCTCTTGGACATAAACATGAGCGACTTCTTCATGAACATATCTCCCCGGGCAAGGGAAACAAATCAAAAATGAACAAGTGGGACTATATCAAGCTGAAAAGTTTCTGTACTGCAAAGGACACCATCAGTAGAACAAAAAGACACCCTACAGTATGGGAGAATATATTCATAAATGACATATCTGATAAGGGGTTGACATCCAAAATATACAAAGAACTCACACACCTTAACAAACAAAAAGCAAATAATCCAATTAATAAATGGGCAGAGGACATGAATAGACACTTCTCTAAAGAAGAAATTCAGATGGCCAACAGGCACATGAAAAGATGCTCTACATCGCTAATCATCAGAGAAATGCAGATTAAAATCACAATGAGATATCACCTCACACCAGTGAAGATGGCCAACATCCAAAACACAAACAACAACAAATGTTGGCGAGGATGTGGAGAAAAGGGAACCCTCCTACACTGCTGGTGGGAATGCAAATTAGTTCAACCATTGTGGAAAGCAGTATGGAGGTTCCTCAAAAAACTCAAAATAGAAATACCATTTGACCCAGGAATCCCACTCTTAGGAATTTACCCTAAGAATGCAGCAGCTGAATTTGAAAAAGACAGATGCACCCCTATGATTATTGCAGCACTATTTACAATAGCCAAGAAATGGAAGCAACCTAAGTGTCCATCAGTAGATGAATGGATAAAGAAGAACTGGTACATATACACAATGGAATATTATTCAGCCATAAGAAGAAAACAAATCCTACCATTTGCAACAACATGGATGGAGCTAGAGGGTATTATGCTCAGTGAAATAAGCCAAGCCGAAAAAGACAAGGATCAAATGATTTCACTCATATGTGGAGTATAAGAACAAAGAAAAAAACTGAAGGAACAAAACAGCAGCAGACTCACAGAACCCAAGAACGGACTAATAGTTACCAAAGGGAAAGGGACTGGGGAAGATGGGTGGAAGGGAGGGATAAGGGGGAAAAAGGGGCATTACGATTAGCAGATGTAATGTTGGGGGAGCACGGGGAGGGCTGTACAACTCAGAGAAGACAAGTAGTGATTCTATAGCATCTCACTACACTGATGGACAGTGACTGTAATGGGGTTGGTGGGGGGGACCTGATGAAGGGGGTAGTTTAATAACCATAATATTGCACATGTAATTATAGATTAATGATACCAAAATAAATTATAAAAAAAATGGCCTGCCAATAAAAAGAGTCAGTATGAGTGTCAGTGAATAAACTGTCTTCAGAAAAAGGTTGATTGCTCCCGAGAGGCAAGTTATTGGAAAGGTATGGAAATCAAGGATAGTATACACATCCTTTGGTCTAATGTTAAGCACATTCTATGGAGCTGAACTATAATGTCTTTCATAGAGCATGTTGAAATAATTTCTGAGACGAATTTTCTTGTAGGGACTAATGGAATCAAAGGAAAATGTTAGGGTCTTTCAATTTTTCAATCTGGTTTTCTGAAACATTCGACCTGAAATTTCCTAGTCTGATATCAGCATGCATTCTAACCACAAAATGTATGAAGGGCTGCCAGTACCCACCCTTTGGTGACAGCATCATTCACCCAGCCAGTCAGTACACACATCCTAAGAGCCCACAGAAGATCCAGACTTGGAATTAGAGTGGCGGGCATCCAGAGAGGAATGTCATGTCCCTGCCTCGGAAGCAGAGTATGGGGAGAGAATCACTGACCCTCTTGTCCAGGCTTCTGATGTAAGTCTCCTAGCAAAATACCCACTGGCAGGGTCTACTTAGTTCTTAGGAAAACTCAATGACAGTATCAGTTGATTTTAGCAAATTGTGACACACAGTTGTTACATCCTTGGTTGACTAATATGTAACTGTTACAATTACTAATTTAGAAGTATGGGGAAAGATAGGTGATCCCAGCAAGTAAGAAGAGAATGAGCTGCCACAAAACCAGATTTTTGTGAGTTTCGTTTCTGTTAAATGTGTAAAAAGTATATTTGGATTAACCCAGAATCAGCAAGACTACACAGCCCCTCCAGCTGGAACTTTTACTATTTTAATGCCTGTGCACTTCAATCTGGCATGTTAAGAAGGACTAATCACTCTGTTAACTAATTATTTCATGGATGTATCCTCTACTCCCCAAATATCATGCCAGCTCCTTAAGGATAAGAATTATATCTTATTTCTCTGTTGAGACTCCTATGAGCCTAGAGTGGATTTTAATAATTTGCTTAATCCTAATTGAAATAAGTTTGTGTCTTGAAATCCTGTGTCACTTATAGTCTATTGTAAAACATTGTTAAATCAGTAATTAAACATGCTGTTCTTGGTTAGCACCCAATGATTTATTTACTTTTTGCTGTTTTTTAGCAACCCAAGTGCTACTTCTCTTTCACACAGCCAGTTCCTACAACTTTGGAATTTACAGAATTTTCATATTTCCATAATGACACCTGCTGGTAGGAGAAGAGGGGACGAACTGCAAGAATTTTACTCTATGAGCTATAGCCAGTCACTGTCCAGTCTTAAACAACTGATGTTCAGGAACATGTAAAGGCTAAATCTCAATGCCTTTAAATATCCAGGAACTAAAAATTTGACAAAATAAGAAAAGCACTATTTCAATCCCATTTTCCAAACAGAATTAAATCTGTGTCCAAACTGCTGCAATTAAGGGTAGTTATTATTTAGGACCTTAAAATTATCTCAATTATGTTACACATTTTACTCCATTTGAGAGTTAGCATTTAAAATATGACTAAGAAATTATCATTATCTTAAGCTTTTTCTTTTCTTTCATATGTTTAATCAACATGTCAAGGTTTACATGGCCCACAAGACAATGAATGGGCTACCTGTCTCAGTGGAACCCTGCATGCCTTACTCTTTGGGAGAGCAGTGGCCACCTCTGGAAACACAGCTGGGAATGTAGTATAAGCCACAGGTCTCCTGCAAAACCCAAATAAGAGACAGCTGCTCTGCTCATCTGTTCTGAACTGTAGGATTCAGAGGGATAGCCCTGCACTGGCTCTCTCCTTAGTGGCCAGCGCACTCCCTGGCACACAGTGGACATTGGTGAATATTTTTAAACAAACACGTATGTGTATGTGTGTGTGTTCAGCAGCCTAAACTAGATAGACTAGATCCTGGGTAGATCTCATATGGACACCAGGATGTTAATGAGATTAGGCAGATTCACTTTCACATCACCTTAATGAGTTTATTTAACTCAATAGTTTAGAATGCAGGAAAATTAATCAAGATGGCCTCAAATAAAATGTGGGCAAGCTGTATGCACCCAGGTTTCTTGATTAGTAGGGAAACGCATAACCATAATACATATCACACAGACTCTTAACCAAGAACTCCTCCTCATCAGAAGCCAGGCACGTACCCCAGTGGCAGGCACAGAGGCGATCTCAGAGGCATCCACACTGACCTGCACTCAGCTGGCAGTCTGACTGTGGCTGTTGGTCTTTACAAGCAGGCTGACTTCTCAGACTTCCCTGGACTTGCTAAGTTTGGTTTCTTTCACACAGAGAAGGAATAGTGTATTGGGAAACAGTGTGAAGTAAACCATTACTGAATTCCCATTTCAAAACATTCCCTTTCTTCCAAAACACCAGGGCAAGAAGCATCATTACCAGGCTTATTAATTAAAAGCCCTAGTTTTCTTTCAAAAAGGAAAACCCTTTAGGGACTATTAGAAGTCTTTCTTTTTACCCCTGGTGAATGTAGAATATAAGTCAATTCAATAAGTACTACAAACTCCTACTATGTAATAGCCCTGGTAGACACTGTGAAAAAATAGCTTCTTGGATTTTACTCTCAAAGAAAAGAGTCCATTATCTGCCACCATAGGCAGTACCCTAGTCTGATATGAGGACTGCCTCATCCCCGGACAGCATGTCAGTATTTTGCTAACTTTGTGTTTCCAGCTTCCAGACCCACCTCACAGAGGCCATCCATGTGCATGTGGCTGAAGCAAACATATCAGAAAGACTGCACTGTTCCAGGGTACACGGCTCATTAGGACACCCCATGAACGGCAAACCATAGTTCCTGGATTCCTACAGGTCATGAGAATCTAGCACCTAGCCTGGGCATTATGCATCAATTTTCTTTGATGGAAAGATGAAGCTTTGTAACAAACCACAGTGACTAAAAATAATCTAGTCCTTGGGCCATATCAAATAAATGTGAAAAGGTATGTGTGTGTATGTGTGACACTGAAATGGAACTGCTGGCCCACTGCTCTACACAACTGACAACAGCCCTGCATTCTTTGCTTTATATCCAGAGAAAACACCACTGTGGTTCATTTTGTCAAGAGATTTTTAAAAACAAGAATCACAGGAGAAACCCCAGCTCTCCTTTCACACCCTTACACTAAAATTCATTTTGAAAAGACAGATTTCCTTATGGCTCCATGATCTAAGATAAACCATTCGTGAGAATGGTCAAGGGGAAAAGGGAAATATTTGAGAGCTTATCACATGCCAAGCACTATGCTGTCTCCTTCAGGTCTCAGGACAACCTATGAAGAATCATCTATCATCCAAACTTGACAGCCAAGGAGACTAAAGCGCACAGAGGCTGATACACTTGCTGAAGCCACACAGCTCGTAGGCGGCAGAACCAAGGTCTCTCCCTGGGTCAGAACGTGCCTCTTGCCCTTGCACATGTACTTGCAGCTGTTGCTCAACATTTCCAACATTGCGAGAATGAAGCTATGCAACAAGCTGGATCTGGGTTTTTACAGAGCCTGAAGCTGATGCAAATTTTGTTACCCTCTTAAGGAAAATAAAACACAAAATTAGATACAAAAGTGAAAATTTATTGAGAATGAGTAATGAAATTACACAAATGACAAATTCTTTTAAAGACAACAAATATCACAAATACTTGCTTTCAATTTACATTCTGGCTTTCAGTAGGGTTATGTCCTGCTATCATATCTGAATTTTGATATGAACAATGATTCTGGAAAAAACATACAAAATTACCCTGAAATTAAGGCATACCGTAAGAACAATCCAAATGTTCCTACATTGCTTTGAGCTACATAATTGAATTCCTCTTACACTATATACTGTAACTTACTGATGAATATACATGAGAGTTTGTCACCAGAACACTTATTTCTCAGGGTGTTTCTCTTGCTTGGGTGGCAGGTTTGCACATCCTTTCCTCTGAAACCAGCAAACTGCTGGGACAAGACGCAGCAGGAGAAGACAGGACCCAGAATGGCCCTCAGACCATGTGATTTCGCACACAGATGCTCTTGCTGTACTGCCTGTCGGCTGTGCCCTCAAACACAAGAATTCTGATAAAAATCTATTCTATGCTCTTCACATGGAGAAAAGAAAAATATCCTGGTGAGCTTGCAATTGCATACTCAGGATTATCAAGCAAATTCCAGAAAGGAGAGGATACGGCATCATCTTCTGCTCATAATTTTATATCTGCTGAAGATGAGAATTGTCCACAGCTGAGCTCCTCAAACCTTACTGCAAAAACCCTTTTTTCTTTCTCCACCACCCACACTTCCAGTAATGAGGGCCATGAAACCAGCTCATACCTCAAGACCCCCAGCCCTCACCTTGCTCACCACCCATGCTGGGTGAGTCATCCAGTGGGTGGCAGGAGTGTTCCCAGAAGTCATCCCTTGCCAGATGTTCACTGCAAACTACATAAAAAATATCCCACTGAACTACATGTATCCCCAGTTCAACTTCCTCTTGGCCAGATCCAAAATATGCTCCCCACTTAGATGCCAGCTGACAGATTGTGATGGCGAAGAAGTCAGGGCGGAAATAGCGACTGCATTTGAAACTGCATCTTGCTGTTGCAAAGTCTAGAAACACAAGACCACACGAACACACTGGTTGTCAGATCCTTCGTCAGCTTGCTGGAGATGGGCCGCTGGTGCGGAGTATATAGCGCTCTAGGAAAACAGAATTGGAAGAGAACCAGCCAAAGGCTAAGAGGCGTTGGGGTCCCCTCTCTATCAGACAAGACTCAGTTCAACATAGACCCAGGACAAGGGAAGAAAAGTAAAGACCAGCAGGTGCTGTGTGCCAGCCAGCAAGCCAGGGTCCCCCCAACGTTGCCTCCTCGATCCACAGGAAAGAACTTCAGCTCAATCACTAAGGTCGGCCTCTCGGCCTTGTTTTCTCCCACAGTGGTAGTTTCCCATCTTCCTCATGTGCCTGTAATGGGCTGCCTTGTAGAAGGACCAGCAATGTATTTATTCTCCCATTAATTAGTTTTAAGAGCCGGGAATGTGGCTATTATCTTTCCTCCCCTCTTAGCTCATCAAAGCTTATACATCTAGTTTTAGGGAAGGCAAATTGTTTTTCACCAAGGATTGCAAAATTAATATGATCCCTAACAAAACAACAAGTGAGGGCCCTTTATGCCATTGGATATTGCCTCTTGAGTTGATCCTTCAAAGGAAAGTATCCACTAATTTCAGCTTCACAGAACAGACAAAATTGACCCCTCGGGATATGAGGCCTTCATTTACACATCTTATACAGACAAGGGCCTCTTTCCCCTCCTGTGGCTACCAGAGTCCGGTGTGAGAGGCCAGGGAGCTTGAGAATGCCTCTCTTCCCAGACACAGATATTCTGCACACAAATCCCTCCACCATCTCCTAAGCCCAAATGCTTAGCTAAGGTTTTTCTGACAGTTGTGAGGTTGAAAAGCACAATGCCTCACTGTGCTCACTCAGGGTCTACAACAAAGCCACATCATATTCTCTTGCCATAATGCAGGTTCACAAAAGGATGGACACACAAAATTTCTTGCTGGCTTCTTTACCAGGAACTTTCAAACATGCTTCATATATACCCTTTGGAAGGAAATACCACTTCATATTATATCCATAATATACCCATACTTTATAAATAAAGAAACTAAGGCTCAGAGAGATTAAGACATTTTCTCCAAGATCTTGCAGCAGAAAGGGGGCCCGGGACAGTATTCAAACGGAAGACCTCTGTCTGACATCTTCTGACATGGTACTTACAAGGTAAAGAGGGGAGGCTGTGGCTTTGGGCTTAGCTCCTGACTCAGCACGGCAGAGCAATGTGACCTAAGACGATGGCGCTCCCTCTAAATAAGGTAAGAATGTCATCTGCCCCAGAGGCATTGCAAAGGCTGAATGAGTCACACATGTGAAAGCCCAGCACTTGAAAGATACTCAGTAATTTTTGTTACTCTTCCTTCCTCTCCAGCTTTGTGGAGGCACAGGCTTACATCTTTCTTCTCATCTTGCACACACTTAGCCCGTCGCACATATCTCTGTGATGAGCCCTGCACATCCAGTGCCTTTTGGTGATAGCTGACATGGTGTTTCCCAAAGCAACAGTGGCATCCTTGTGCCCCCAACATAAAATACTCATTTTGACAGAGTGATTGGATGATATACCCCACAGGACAATACAAGTGGGAAATGGTTGGGGAAAGCATTTTGCAATGTATTGGACCATCAGTTCCAGCATCTCTTTCCATTAAAAAATATCTTAAACCAGTGAAATACAAGGTGAATCAGTAATCAAACTGTCAAGCAACATGCTGAGCAGCATCATGCCTCTAAGACAGGCATGAGCCACAGGCCCAGCACAACGTGTGACCTGACAAGGCGACCCATCGATGCCTCGCTTCTGCGGTTCCAAGCCAGCTGCTCAGACACAGACCTAAGCACGCGAAGCCAGCTCCGGCTGTAAATGAGGGCTTCACTAGCATAAGAAATAGGGTTCAGCCTACAAATACACATTTTGGCAAGAACTGGTCCACTTCTTCCACTTCAAACATTTAGTCTAAGCCACCACTATCTCCATCCTGGAGTTCTGCGATAGCTTCTCTAACTGGTCACCTGCTCCCACCCTTGACGTCTTTCATCCACTGTCACACTGCAGCCAGAACATTAAAAAACACGGATCAAACCATGACAGTCCTATGGTCTCCCACAGTTCTTAAAATCAAAGCTAAGCTCTTCATTATGGGCTGGAAGGCCTACTGGCATCTGGCTCCCACTTAACTTTTTGTTCAGTGCATCAGTGAAGGAATCCATGAGTGAATGTGAGCGACAGAGCAATGCCCCACCCCTCTAGAGGGGCTCAGGAAGTCCTGCATAACAAGGGGATTCTGTTGCTCCACGTCATCTTGATGAGACATCCTGAGCACACTGGGCAATTCAACAAATATAATTCAACTCCTGCACTTCAAGAGCTATATTCCAGGAGGTAGTTTCCCAAAGACAGAAGGAAGGGAAGGTTTTGCTTAGCAACACCTGGTTCATACTTTTTCTTTCTTTGGGCTTAGAGATCATGATGTGTAGAGGGCCATGAACAGCTGAGAGAAGGAAACTAGGAATACTAGGAGGTAGCAGTATTGCTAGGAGGAAGGGAGAGAGAGAGATCAGTTAAAAGGTAAGGAATGGAGATGGAGCACGGAGGTCAGAGAAGGGAGGAAGCAATGAAGAAGAAACAGCCATTAGTGATTGATCTGAGCAAACAGGAATCCAGGTGAGTCTCTGTGATCCCAGACAGACCCATGACATCCAGGAGTCCAGCGAGAAGATGACACACATACATCCAGCTCTCCGGGTGGGTGGACAGAAGGCAAGAGCTACAGTTGGATAATATTCTTCCATTGCTGCCTCAACCTCCATTTCTGAAAATCATTTTACCATCAGTTCCCAAATTTCCACAAACACTGATTCTTCAGTAGCAACACCACATGAACAAGGAAGTATGGTGAGAGTAATAAGTCTTCTTCCATCCTCCCCACCCTCTTTCTCACAGGGTTTGTGGGTCCTTGCCCACTAAAGTGAGAGAAGATGACTGTGGGTATTTTTGCCCTTTAATCCCACTGTTCCCTCCTTTTTCTAAACTACTAAATCATTGTATGTATATGTGTTATATGTACTATCTTATTTCATTATTTACCTGTTTCAAGAATGCCTTGTCTCTCTTAATAAATTACAAGTTCCTTCAGGACAGAAACCCTGTATTCCCTCTTCATTTGTATCCCCCACAGGACTCAGCACAGTGTCAAAAATGGAGCAAGCATTCAAGAAAAACTCATTACAGTAAAGATAATTCAATGCTTTTTGTCTTCAGAACTTCTCTCTCCAGGACATGAGAATTTAGTTTGATTTGGAGAAGAAATCGAGGAAGAACCACAGCTACAGTGTCAACTGTGACTCAGTGTGCTCAACTCTCTCACCTGGTCCACTACAGTGAATGACATTCTGATACCCTGTAATGTGAGCAGCATGAGTAACAGCTGTCCATTGCATGTAAATACTGAGGAGCCAGCCCTAGATACATGTGCTGAAATGCTGATCCAGTTCTAAACATCTCACTTCCTTTTCTCTTCAAAAACCAATTTTCCAGGTCAATACCAACATGCAAAGAGAATCCTGTGGCCGGTAGAGGCTGCCTGGAATTGCAGACTTGTTGGCTGGATGGCCCAGGCTTTTCTGACACTTGTGAGGACTGGAGCCTGTTGTTTCTGCCATCATGGACTGCTAAGCCCTGGAGTTACCCCATTGTTTCTATCATCCCCACCACAGCAGAACCCTCATTTTGCAATGTTTGTGCTAAATCCAGCTGCTCAATTCCATTCTACATACCTGGCCTGCCTTCCACAGGTGCTACATACCCTTAGGGCCTTTCTTCCTCCAGCTTCTTCTCTGTTAACACCTGAATGTCTGTCATACTCTGCCTGGACCTTTCTTTCTTAGTTCCACAGGTAACTGCTTGGGTAGCCGGACACTGTGCCAGTGCTTCAGAGGAAAATACTTGAATCTGAGCTGGCCCTTTTGGAAACAACGGCCTGAATGACACTAATGGGGACATTTCAGACTTGGTGTTAACTGGTTAGAAGACAGACTTGGGGGCCTGAGACAGAAACTGCTCCCTGTTACGCTCCCTTGATTTTCTCTGCCCATGCAGCAACTTTTTCCATTAGTCGCTGGCCTGGGTCTTTCTAGATCTATCACAGCAAGCCAGCTTAACCAGCTAACCACTAAACAAAAACACATCCCACAGAACACCTAAAATTCCCAAGAAAATCTAAGGAAATTGAAAAAAAGAAGTCCCCAATTTCTGTGCACCTTCAGGCACATGCTAACTGGAAGAGTTTGCTAGAAGTACCCCCACCGATCACAACTGGGAATCCTGCGTCTATAAGCAGTAGCCTGGTCCTTCCAGAAGCTGAGGAATTAGCTATCCTATACCCCTCAGGTTCAGCAACTTCATGGCTTCACCAGGTCTGGGTAGGCCCAGGACATAAGGAGTAGGTGAGAGTGAGTGTGCGTTTTCATTTCCTTCATGAGCCCTCTTCTCTGGGGACTGAAAAAAACTACACACAATAAAAGCTTTAACTGCATGAGTAATTTTTGTTCTGTGGTACATTATTTTTCACTTTCAATCATGCAACTCAAAAATGACTTACAGGATTACGAGAGTATAGTACAAAGTTTCTAATACAATCCAATGGCCCTTATGTAAAAACATGAGCACCTTCAACTGTGTTCCTCCGCACCAGTGGAAACCTGTCAAGCCCAATTACGTGAAGAATCAAGACAACTGTTTAGACAAGCTCCTCACCAAGCCTTCCCTGCTCGTGCAGCAGAGGATGCTGAGGGCCGAAACTCTAGTGACACTAACTCAGTTCTCTGATTATAAAACTTGCTTTTAGTCTCACATAGCATTCTCTGTCTAGCACTTATGTTGGGGTAAACATCACAGTGCTTATTTGCAGGAAAGCTCACAAAAGTCATTGCCATTTAATACTTGTATGTTTCAGTTCAAGCTAGAGAAAATTCTTAAAGCAAATTTACTCATGACGAGTGAATGGCAAAAATACTTGAGCGATACACTCCCACCCCCAGTTGTGGGTCCTGATTCTAAATGTGATCCATTTCCTTATGTACTTATGTAATTGAAGTTTTGGAAAACTATTAGATTAACATTGGGCACATCATAAGTACACAAAAAAATGTTTGATGAATGAATGAATGAATTCTTAGATATGCTAACAAGCTCCAATAAAATGCAGAAAATTTAGAAGCATAGCATGTAGAACCACCTCACTTTCTTAAAAAATGCTGTTGCTACTCTGCTTTTTAATTACTCTCCCTAGGGAAGCTTCTCTTTTTGAAATGTCTTAAGGCATTTATTTTCCTAGCAATGAATTAAGTGTTGGCTCATCTATACTATTTACATAAAGCATGCATTTTTTTCTATTTCATAGATTTCATAATATGCAAAGATTGAATAATCTTGCCAGTGTTGTCATTAGCAGACAAAGATAAAAACTTTTGAGCTTTCTGTTTTAGCTTATCTCATATTCTGCTTCTTAGCCCAACCAGGTTTCATAATGAAATTTTCCCTCAGTTGGTACCTCAAATACTTTAGTTTTTAAATATAAATGATTTGACAAATATCCTTGTAGTTTAGAAATGTTTTCCTTCCTGTTGTTCTCTGCTATAATTTCCTCTGAATATAGTTTAATTCAATGCCTCCCCACTTTTTCACAAGTAGCCTGTTTTTATAAAAGTTTGAACAACTTTGAAAAAGAGCTATAAAACATTTTCACTGTCAATAGAAAAAAAATGGATTGCTTGAGCCAGACACAGCTCCCCATAGAGGTAACCTTTTGATACTGGGATCCTTTCATGCACTTAACTCTATGCTGGAGTCAGTGGGAGCGCTGTGTATGCAAGGATCGAGTTCAGTCAGTTCTCCCTCTTCCTTAGGACTCTATAGCCAAGTGTGGTAGCCAGCTGAATCTGGTTTAGTTAAAAAAAAAACTTTCCTGATGCTTTGAAGTTTTGGCAGCAGTGTAATAATATCAGGATTTGTAGGAGGTTATTTTGCATAATCCTTAATAAGATATTCTTAGGGCTTCAAAAACTTAGTAGGATAAGAAAAGCAAGAAGTACTTTTTAAAGTTCTGTGCAGAAATGACCCAAAATGCATTTCAGAAAGATATATAATTACAGGACTGTCCAACTGTGTGTCCAGGCAGGAATGCAACTAAAACCACTCCTGGTAGACTGATTTCTACCCTAATTTTAAAAGAAAGAGATATGATACCCCTCAAAAGAGCCTCCACAGAAACTGGAATGGTGTTGCCAGGGGCTGGGAGGAGGAAGGATGAGGAGTCAGTGCTCAGCGAGTGCAGGGTCTTGGTTTTACAAGTTGAGAAGAGTTCTGGGGGTGGACAGAGGGATGGCAGCAAAATGTGAGTCACTGACCTAGACACTCAAAAATAGTTAAAATGGTAATTTTATGTTATGTCTAATTTAATCACAATTTAGAAATATATTAAAAAGTAGATTTTTTAAAGTTTCCAAATGCTTACGCTATTCAGAATCAGGAAAATTAGAACTCTGTTAACTGGACAATTCCTGCACAGTTTGCATTTGCTTGTTGGTTTTTTTCCTTTAGATGAGTACAAAATACTCTGATGAACACAAACTTGGAGGATTCTACTATTTGTAAGTGGATTCAGTATGCCCATAACTAATCCAACTATTAGAACTGAAACAGGCTCTCTTTCCTTTAGAACTGTCACCGCCCTAACCCACTGCCCCAGGTGAGGCCGAGGGCTGAGCAAGGTGACTCTGCAGGTGGAAAAGGGGACTGGAGAAGGGGGAGGAGGGAGAAGTACAGAGGCACCTCACAGAAGCCACAAAATCTCTCCACTGGAAGCCAGCTCACTTTATTATTACAAAACATAGGTTCATTTTCTGGCATTTTTACCTGGACATTAAGAATCTAAACTAACACCATAGGACACAACCTACTGTTTTTAAAAATAAGCATTTTATTATCATTTTGTGGAAGGGCACCAAAATCCCTGTAATTTACTCAGATTGGGAATTCTGAAGCAAAATAGGTCTGGAAAAAATATGGTCTCACTAAATAAGTGACGGTCTCAACACTAAATATGAGGTTGGGAATGACTTTCTCTGGTTAGATAACACACACACACACATATGCACATTTCAGAAGCATGCTGAAGCTGAAACAGAATAATGGTGAACACTGTATTTAGCAGTTGGAAATGAAGTGTGTCCTTTTAATATATATGAATAATTAACTTACTTTCCCCACTTTTTGGAATCCAGATAGTGGAAAGCCTAATCTTTGCTCCAAACAACTATTTCCTCTTTTAAAAATCTCTGAAAACTTTACTAGTGGTCCTCAGACAAAAAGACACTGCACTGACGTAAAACCTCCAAATTCTCTTCTTTGCCGTCTCTGACAAATGAGAACTATGGCTCCACATGTTCCCTTACCAGTGTATCCAGCTAAAGGAAATACTCTGCTACCTGCTCAGAGTATGTTTCAGGATTACCAAATTGAATGACTTCAGCAGGATAAAACAGGTCTCTGATATTTCAAAAGAAACCAATGGACAAAGAACAAGAAATTCATGAAATACACAATCACCAAAAAATACAGGAAGAGATATTTGCCTTTGCTCGTAATATAAGCTATGCAAATATCAACAAGTACAGCAGTTTTTCTACCAGAACAGCAAATTCTAAGACTGACAACAATGAGAGTATAGGGAGAACGTGTGGAAACAGATGATTTTGTATACCATAGAGAGTGTAAAATGGTAAAACTTGAGTGTAAATTTAGCAACTTGGCAATTTTATCACTGTCAAACTGTTAAATATTTCTATATTTTGACCCAGAAATTCCACTTCTAAGAAGTTTCCTCAAACAAGTCATTGTACATGTGAACAAAGAAGATGCAAAAGGATATTCACTGCAGTGTAATTTACAGTACTGAAAAGTCAGAAACAAACCATGTCCATTAATAGGAGATCAGTTAAGCAAATTATTGCTTGTTCATTCATCAACTACTGGCTGATGGCCTACAAAATGCCAGGTAGTATTCTATACACAATTTACATAACACATCCATTAAAGTAATGATGTAGCACTATAGTTATTAGGTTACAAGGTAGTTCATATAGTGTTATTTATGTAAAAGTGCATGTGTATTTACTTGTATATATTTATATGTGATACATATATACTAAGAGACACCTGTAAGGTTAATCACCAAGGTATTTTATCACCAGTGTTTATCTCTGGGATATTTATGTTGTTAATTTCCATACAGATTATTCCTGCTATCCAAAAATAGAACATTCCTATGAAATATTTCATAAGCTGAATTGCCATAAAGCAGAAAAGCAATTAACATTAATTTACATGGAAAATTTTTTTATATTCCCAGACACAAAAAATAACCCCCTTTAGACTTTTCCAATACCTCAGGACACATCTTGTTAACGGATGTACAAAATAAATTGAGATAAAGCACAGATGCTCAGAGACACAGTCCAAAGCTGTGGCAACTGGATCCTGAGATGCTCGGTCTAGTTCTCTGGACAGGAGCCTGGCAGGGCCCCTCTTGCCGCTCAGGGTGCACCGTGCCCCTATAGTGGCTCGCTGCAAATCAAATGCTGAATACTATTTTCACTTTTCCTCTTTTTTCATAAATGTGAAAATCCTCTTTGGATTTGTCTCAGCGAAAAGAGGTACTAGGTTTTTCATACAATAGAAGTGGCACAAAACATGAATTTTCAAAAAGCAAGGAATACTCCTACTTTTCTATACTCATTGAATACATTTATAATATATCATTTTTATCATCTAAAAATATTAGGAGTATATTCATTTTGAAGGGATAAAAATAGAACTATTGGTTCAATTTAATCATATTAATATGCAGAAGAAAATACCAGTCAGCCAGATTCCAGAAATCCAGCTGCAGTTTTAAGAATCAAGACACAAAAGCAGACACTTGCCCACAAAGATGAGGTAAATAGGGATGAGGCACAGTGGTTCCACGGAGCTCCAGTGGGCAGTGTGGCTGAATGTGGTCCACTACACTAGGAACCGGGGCCAGCAAAGTCCCCAGAGCTTGCCAAGCCTAGAACAGAAACAATGAGCACACCGTGCACAGGGCTTTTACAAAACTTGGGTGTTACCTGCATTGAGACGCTGGTCTTTTAATAGTTTATGTTGTTGTTTTTTAACTCTAAATGTAATCATTCCTTTTTCCTTTAAAAATGATTTCCCATGAATCTCCCCATCCCTTCAATCGTACAAGAGAGTTTTTTGTCTGAGGAGGTGGCAGATGTACAGGTTGGTTAAAAAACCGAAGTCCTCTTGACTTTGCCTGATTCATGATCCTCCTAGCCAAAGCATCAGATGCATATCAATCACACAATCATAATTCAAAAGACTTCCTTTTTCTGTCACCTGTCACCATAATGAGTAGCATCAACGGGAAGTGCATCATGAAGACAGAGAAGCTGTAACAGTACATATGATACACCAGAGATCAAGCAGACATTCTTGCATGAATCTGCGGAATCAAAACACATGAACAGCTGCCAACAGGAACAAGAGGACAAAAACATAGGCCACATCAGCTCTTTCAACTGTTAGGAATGAACATTCACAGATTTCTTGTGTGAAATGCATGGAGCAATTACTTAAAAGTTTGAATTTCTATTGTGAGAGGTATACTAAGTATTCCACTTTGAAATTTTCTAAGTTTTTGTTGTTCTGTAGTTTACTCTTACTAGATTACTTTACACTTTTATGCCTTCTGCTATGTATGCATCATAAAACATCAACTGTCTCAGACCCGTACAAAACTTTTGTTCCAGGTCGTTAAGATGGAATCAATCCCGGCTGTAAGCAAATATTTTGCTTTCACAGTTTCTACGATAAAAATTGAAAATGAAACTTAAAGACATTTGGTTCAGTCAAACAGAACAAACAAAGCGAGCACTGTTGTCTGGTGCCTTTTATTAGGGCAACTTAGGGTTCTGAACAGCAAGCACCCTTGACCACATTAGAAGTCTTAAGAGCAAGCGCGTCTGTGCCCACATGCACTGAACTCTGTCTACTATGGACCCGTAAGATGCATCATACAGTCTAGCTTTGCTCCTTCCAAAAATTGTTTCAAGGAATCAGGATACCTCCAGTAAATTTTAAAAGCTGACAAAATATTCTGTGGCAGATGACCCTCCTGCCTGGAGAGAGGGCACAGACTCCTGAGCAAGCCCGAGCTCAAGGCCTCCACCTCAGCAAAGCTGAAGACTCTCTGCCTTGACTTACCTGTAGTTTAGTTGGGCCGGAAGCATAGAACTCTCTTGATTTCTCTCCCATAGTCCCCCATTTGTTATATTTTCTAGATGAAAAGTTCCACCTCAAGCACTCTGGTGGTGTCCCTAAGGATAAATCAGGTTTAACAGACCTGAATATCTCTTAAGAACAAAGAAAATTTAGGAAGCCCTAAAAATATCAGACTGACTCATTAATTTCTGGACATTCATTGGTTTAATATGAATAGGTCCGGTTACCCCTGTCAGAAGGGAAAGGTAAGAGTTCATGTTTCTGGGCTTTACAGTAATAGTCCAAAGCCAGACAGTGGGGTGGGAGATGGAGTACAAGTCACCCCCTGCCTGCCTCTTTGAATGGGACATTACAGAGAAAGAATACGCCATACTCGTGCCATGCTCGTGAGCCGGATGCTCACAATGAAATGTTACTTTCATTTTCTTTAATGACATTTTTGTAGAATGATGTCAGAAGTAAAGTTAAAAACAGTTTTAATATCAAAACTGAAAGGGAAAAATCTCTAGGCTAAAAACTGCAAAGGTTTAATCTTTCATCTCAACTCTTCAGAAACAAAAGGTTTACATTTTGCTGTGTGTGTGTGTGTGTGTGTGTGTGTGTTTTCATAATTAACAATTAGTATTCAATCAATCCCTTCTTGTAGTTCTATTGTATTAATCATGTTTGAAGCAATCAAGAACATTTTATTAGCCAGTGTTCAAGTTTTTAATACTTAAAACTGAGTAAATACTGTTAATCTCTTAGGTTGTGTCTAAATGATGAACTAATTTTTGTTTTTTTTTAAGTAAAGTTCAATTCGAAACAGCAGTAGACTCACATACACTGAGAAGTGACTGGCGGTTACCATTGGGAAGGGTGAGTGGGAGGGTGAGGGGAATGAAGGGGCACAAAAATTCTCAAACATAAGTCAGTCACAGGGATGGTGGTACTGCACGGAGAACACAGCCAGTGGTTCTGTAACATCTCTCTATACTGACAGTAACCACACTAGAGGGGGTGAGGATTTAATAATGTGAGTAACTGCTGAGCCACTGTGCTGTGTACTTGGAACCAATACAAGATTATATGTCAACGATACTTCAATTAAAAAAAATTAAGTAATTCAGTAGAAAGTATTGTATTAACAGCTTATTAACAAAAATAACACACTGAGTTGTTTGTTACATGATTTTGCTTGAATTCTTGTGGTAATATTTGTACTACTCTATTTATTCCTGTCAAGGCAATACATTTGGAGGATTATTAATAAGGCTAGAAAAACTCTTCTACTGTGTTAAGTTAATGGTCTCTCCAAGATTCCAATCAAGTAGAAAAACTCTTCTACTGTGTTAATGGTCTCTCCAAGATTCCAATCAAGTCTAAAAACCTTGGTTTTACTAATTAATTTATTAATAAGAACTAAACAGAATACTTCTTCAGAGACATACATACTTTTATATCTCACAAGCTTAAAGAACGAGTAGTTTTTATGAACACATAGAAGCTATACCATTGAGAAAAAAGTACTTGGGGCTTTAAAAAAAAGAAAGAAATTACAAGGGCCCTTCACCTTTCATAGACTTTACCCTTACTCAGAATTAGGCATAAACTAGCCTGGCACCTTTCCATACCGTGTGGAGGTGCGGCCCAGATGGCTTGGTGTAGGTGCCAAGTCCCTCACAGGTCATCTGGTTGATTCTCCAGGGCCTGGGCTACTCCACCCATCTAAGCCATTCCTCCCACATAAGTTTCTGTCTTATTTCCAAACATCTCCAGAAAAAGAGATTCCACAGTAATCCATTCCAATGATCAACAAATTTCACTTTGGGGAAATTCTTCCAAATGTCCAACTCCTGCCCAAGTTAAAGACCATTTCCTCTTGTTTTCTCAGCAGCAAGTAGAACAGCTGGTCACCAGTCTCCATACAACAACCCTTCATATATTTGAAAAGTTTTATTAATCCACCCAACAGTTTCTCTCTTCCAAGCTGAATAATCCTAGGTGCTTTAACCTGCGTAAATCCTATTTTTCCAAGCTTTGATCAATTTTTTCTTTCCTCTGTATTCTCTTCTGTCTCTGTATAATAGCCCTGTACTCCTGAACATAAAATCTGGGGTGTGAAGCATTAAAGTGGACTGGAGAGGGGATTTGAGGACTGTTACTGGGGTCTAGGGATGGCAAGATGGGGTGACAGGAAACTGTAGAAAGATATACTGGAATTTAACTCATAAAGTCTAAGTAGTCTTGGACAGTGAAGTTTTAGTCATTCTAAGTTTTCTGCAATTTCTTGCAGAGTCATTGTATTTTCAAGATCAGCATTGGAAAACATTACATTCAGCTCCAAGTTTTGCAAATGTCAGTCCTGTCCAACACTTGAACACTATTCAAGGCACCCTTCAGGACAACTTCAGACCTCAGTGAAACAGCTGTGTGATACTGGCTTATTCTGAAGAATACAAATATTCAGTCACTGTCAGCTAATAAATGCTGAATGCAAACGTTAAAGTCACACACCAAGACTTGTGGTTCAACTCTATCCCAACTTTATCAAGACATACAGCAAATCAATGCCTGAGATGAGCATTCTTTGTCCTGAGACAGTCAGATGTGCCTTGTCACATAGTCCTGAAAAATCTCAGTGGCCTCCTGTACCTCAAAGAATATGCCACACAGAATACACCAAGAGTTTTCTTTACAAGTGTTTTTTTTGTATCAAATAAGAATCCAAGAATGCATTCAGATGTAAAAAGTTAAACTTTTTACTGTTGATTATGATAGGAAACTTTAAAAAAAACAAAGAAAGAAAAAAGATTTCGCAAGATTGAAGATGTACCTTGTGCCTCCATAACGTCAAATACTGATTAGAGACTTGTTGGCAAGATGCTGCTTCTTTTATCACACATAATGGTTCTACAAGTTCTTGATTCTCAAATACCACATTTCTGCCTCAGAACTTGTTTCTCTTGAGGCATAATTTTTCCCCAAATATATGTGGTGTGTATTTCTCAACTGTCAGTCAAATTCTATTCTTAAGGACCAAGGCAGGGTCCTGACATCTGTACGCATGTTCCTGCACACATTTGTGACTAGTGCATATGAAAGTGTATTTGAAATGTGTCTTTAATTTACCATCAGTTTTGTGGACAAGTTGATCTTTTGCTGGCTGAAAAGGTATTGAGCTACTTATCAAAAAAACGAATTGCTGCCATATGTAAAATAAATGACTAAAAATATTAGTACCATAAGTAAGTTCAGGAATCAAGATCCATGAGGAGATGGATTATTTCAATATCCAAATTTTGCTTTCTTCCCCCTTCCAACCTCTGCATTCTGGAAGAAGGTTCTGGCACCAATGACTGGAAGATGCACCCTTTCTCCTGCTGTGAGGTTTGGGGATCTGCAGGCAGTGCAGAACCCAGGGATGCCAGAGTGGGGGCTCCTTGTTTGTGTCTTCCAGCCTGACTCCCTGACTATACCACTGTAAGTTTATGCAGGTAGCAGAGGACCCAGCACATGGTCATATTGGACAAAAATTTTCTGAACAAATAAATGAAGAGAAAAAGTCATATATTCTAGGTCATACCACATTGGTACCAACATTTTGCTATAGCTGGAGAAACTCAGGCATAGAGGAATAAAAGCCCCTTCTGTATGGCACAGACCAAACTTGGCAGCCAGGTGCCGCTTTTATCCAGTAGTATTTGACCACCTGATTTAATGAAGTTATCATGCAGGTTAGGACCCTAAACTGTTTGGGGCACCACTATTTATTAGATGCCTGTATTGTCATGGTCTACACTGCTTGTCCAGAATAATCCAGGCTATGTCCAGAATAATCCAGGCTACTAATTCAGGGCAAGGGATCAAGCACAGCATCCTAGCTTAGGGCTGAATCTGCTCCCCGTTACACCATGATCTCAGTTCCTTTGTGACAAGTCATTGCATTCTGTCGTCATACACTGAACACCCATAGCAGAGAGCTGTATCCAAATGGTGTTGGCTGTATTTCAAAACATCCCCTATATGGGAACTCCCTGTCCTAGGAAAAAAGGCATGGCGGAGCTGCCCTGTATCTCCAGAGTTACCAAATCTAAAGATCAGGAAAACATTCAACTAAAATATGCCACATGACTTTTCTTTAACGATTGAGTAAAACTGAGGTTTGCCTCTAATGGTTAAAATTCACTAAAATCAAAGAGCTAAAGTATGTTATTCAATGCAGATAAAATATGGATACCTTTATTGTTATATGCCTGAGAAAAGGCTTTGAACCTTAGTCATTTTAAACTCCAGTGTATTTAAACTGCCACTTATTACACCAAATCTCCATTCTTCCCTTTTCCTCCCCTTTAACAATAACTCTTCCCCTAAGGTAAGGGGCCCTACAACCTACCTTGGGCTCTCTTTCGCTCCCTCACTAAAAAGGATTTTTAGAGGCTCAATCAAACAAGATTCCAGTAAGTAGATGATGGTGTCCTTTAATATGTTATCATCCCCAAAGGACTCTGTATTTTAGTAGAAGAAGAAATCTAGGCCTGTCAGTTTCAAATTTTAAAAGAAGGAATAAATTGTTAATTATTACTATTAATCTATGAGTTTATAACACTTAATAAAAATAGAAGGATAATGTACTGGAACTTAAAATTCCCAAGGATCCTTTACAAAGTTCCACCAGAGGAATAAAAGATGATCAAGACATCAAAGAATCTGAATGAAACATTTTCTCTCTACTTTGAAGGTAATGTCTTGCACTAATTGAGGCAAAAACTGGAGCAGTGATGATGACAGATTTGTCTTACATTTTGACCAGTTTAGAGTCGGACAAGGACAGGACAGAGTTCCTCTTACATGGCTTGAGGGATGTAAACTAGGATGACCTTTCTGCAGGAAAACTGGCAATACTCTCGAAAGTCACATGTTTATAGCACTTGACCCATTTTATACCTAGGAATTTATCCAAGGGAAATAATGAAACATGCCCCCAAAGATTTGGATACAAGATACTTAGGCAATACATTTAAAAGCAAAATAAAATAACTTCGAATCAACCACAACATCCAGCAATAGGAGGCTGGTTAAATAAAAATGAGTGTCCATGGAGGGAACACTGTGTGTCCACAATGCCTAGGCAGCCCTAGCTGCATGCACTGAGCAGAAAATATCCATGCCACGCTGCTGCCTGAAAACCCAGAATATAAGGTGGCATGGGTGGGACACCTTATTTAAGGAAAAAGCTCTCACAAGCACAGACACACATATTCATTTATATATTCACCTTTCTGTTAATGACCATAAGGATATACCACCAGCTTTCAATGGTGCTACCTCCACAGAGTGTGAATGAGAAAAAGAGAGTGAGTTGTCACAGTGTGGAGAGAAAGTTTAATTTTTTCCTTTATAAAACTAGGTATTGCTTCAGTCTTTAGGTACAGTGAGTATCTGTTTTACAGGTCAAAAACAAAAAATAAAAAGTAAAAAAAAATCATATTTCAGAATAAGGACATGGGAACCAACTCATGTTTCTCCAGTGAAAACTAACAAGGTACAAAATAGCACAAAAAATATGATCCCATCTTCGTAAAAGTAAATCATATATATCACATAAACTATAAGAGAAATATACCAAGTCAGAAGGAATGAAGACATGTCAAAATACTGCTGGTTAGTTCTGAGTGGTGAGACCAAGATTAATTTTTTTTCTGAATTTCATATATTTTCTGCAATGAGCACGGATAACTAGCATAACAAAGAAAACATTAAACGTTATTCTTAATACATTTAAATTTTTTTGAATTGTCAGTTCAATAAGTTACTGGTGTTTGCTCACTAACGCTGACTTACCCCTCCTGCCAGTGCTGGCGTCCACTCTAGATGCTAAATGATACATGAGCAGCGTTATGCTGAACCTTATATGTCAGATTTCATCCTCTGAGCTCACATGATGTGTGTTCTCTACTAAAGACTCAAAATGTTAGATGAAAGAAGGGACATTCTGTAGCTGACCTACTCACCGATGAAACTGAGGTCCAAAGAGTTAAAGTGGTTTTCCAAAAGCTCAGATCTTTTCATTTAATACAAGAGCTGAGACGGGAATTGATTCTCCCAGTATTTTTCCATGACACAATGCCACTATGTTCTGGAAGAGGCTCACTGAAACCACAACAAAAATAGCACTTTAACAAATGTACAGCAAATGAAAAATGGACAAAATTTGTATGTAGCTCATGGAGAACTGTTAAATCCACCAAAACACCAGGTTCTGCTCTCAAAATCCCATTGGCCTTCCTGAGAATTCTATCTAGAGAAATGATTAGATTGGACCTAGAAGGATACTTACAGAAACTTGATTTTCATTTTAGTAGTAATACAATGCAAAGCTTAAATGAAAACATCTGTTTTCACTTTCTTTGCTGATTAGGGTAGCTAGAGAGCCTGAGACATTAAGCATGATCTGTCATTTATTTGATATGCAAATAAAGTTCTTGGCTTGAGTGTAAATCTTATACTTTCAATTGTGCCCCTTGCAGCTAATTATTTTTTATATCCCCTCCTGGGTCCAAAAACCTTGAGGCTGAGTTATTCATTAAGAAATGCATTCTTCCCACAGACTGCCTAAAGGCCCAACATTCCCAAAACAAGAAGGAAAACAGACCCTAATCAATTTGACCCAGATCACTGGGATAGGTGCTGGTCCCACTTTTTTCCACCCTTCCTCAAGGCTGTGACCCAAACCCAAGGATGAATGGCCCAGTAAGGGGTGGGGGAAAGCAGGCCACCACGTGGCAGAGGGATCAGTTTCTATGCAGCTGTGAAGTGACCCATTTCTTAAGAGTCATGACTGTGCTAGTAAACAACCAAAGACACCAGGATCAGATGAGAGACTTGGGGCTGTTCCCAATGAGGTCAGACCCCCAGAAGTGTTCTCACACACACCCTCTGCACACACACAGATGCACCAAAACACAACCCTCAGCACTCCCACTGGTCAAGGGAGTTTGACCCACGAGCAGTAGGCACTTTCCTTCCTGGTGACGAAGCCCTTCCTGTATGTAGCTCTGTGTCACAACACCAGATGTGGAATTCCGGGTCTCCGCCATGAACTGCTTCTGGGACTTGTCTGTGACACTCCCTCACACCTACCAGGCTTGGGCCATCTTCCTCACAGGGCATCCTTCCCAGTCGGGCACTGTGCATATGCTCACAGATGCACAGGGAACCAAAGTGTGGCTGAGATTCATTCCTGTCAGGCAATAGAACGTTTCAGAAAAGGTGACTGGGAGGCCCTTCTCCCTCAGTTTTTATTTCACTGGACCTAGATGTAAAGTTGATGATTCCATCCGAACCAAAGAGAGGGCACCCAGGTACTGGGGCACAAACACATACCTTCCTTCAGTCTTGTGTCATGGTCTCACTTCACAACATTCCTAAATTTGAGGTGGAGGAAGCAAAATCCAGAATATTCCTTCATTTATTGAAGCAAGCAAAGATTAAATCAATGGGGAAAAGGAAGTGACCCACCAATCACAATTAACTACTGTTTAAAATAAACCAGCCAGTTCATACAGCTAGAATTTTTTTAAATATCTTCTGCAACCTACTTTAATGAGATAAGGGCAAATGAATAGCATTCAGACTTGCAGCAGGATATTCAAATAGGCAACTGCCAGATTATACCACCAAATCCATTAAGTATTTGTAAAGCCAGCCCTATGTTTTCATATCCAGGGCTGCACAGCAACAACTGTGGCTTACAACCCACTGAAGTTCACAGTATTAACTGTGGTATCTCAGATGCCTGCTAAATAAGTCAACTAGATTACATTCTATGTAATCTATGTTCTAAGGGCAGAAGTCAAGCTGGTTTCTCTCATCCTCCCTGACTAGATATTCTGACTCCTGCCCTCTTACCGTGTCCCCCCACTCACACATTCTCACCATTGGAGACCTTGCAGGCTGAGGGAGAGAAAGGACGAAGAAAGAGACCTGAGTCCTGAAAAGAAGAAAGAGGATGGTCCTTTTGCCCAATCCTACTACTGAGTAAATACTGTTGCTTAACTATTGTTTAAAACATACAATAGCTTTTGTAGCCATTTGTTTTATTTACTCTATAAGAAGAGAAACTGCAATGTGATGAACACACAGCAATCACTTTGCCCTTCACACCTGACATCGTAGCTTATGCAGTAGGGCCTTACCTTGGGTCCTTAAAAACCAAGCAACCTAAATGCTAAAATGAGAACCCAACACGGTTGAACTGGGAAAAACACAAAGTACAAATTTATTCCCCTTGGAAAAGTAAGTAGAATAATTTTAAGGAAATGGGAATCCAGGGAACAGGAATATTTAAATAAGTTCCCAGATGTTTGTACCACTGCCTGAACATTCTAAAAGCAAACAGCTCTTCATGGCTTCATGAATCCTCCTTCACTGCGAAGACAATTTCAGAGCCCCCACGTTCAAAAGAGAGCACCACAGAGCTGTCAGATTTCCACTGTCTCAGGCACCACGAATGTTCCAAGAACCCGCGAAAAAAGCTCAGGCCAGAAAACATGTCTGATTTTGACCTCCCCACTCTTGAGCTCTGTTATGTAATTCATGATTAAGATGGAGTCATGAAGTGCAGATAAAATCACATTTTATATTTCCCTAATCAATATTTCAAAACAATTATACCACCAGTCCTTTCAACATCAACAACGTGGATTAGGGCCATAAACCCCACACCTTCCCAGAGTTTACAAGCCTCACTGGGGAGCTTCACCTCTGGTGTCAACGAAAATGGTTAAAATCAAGCAGAAAACATCCAAATGGGCACACTCAGCTTCATGATTTTCACTAAGATTCAAAAATTTTTCAAACCATTTCACCCAATTTGGCTTGCTTTTCTTGCGTGTAAATCACCAATACCGCCAAGTTACAAGCTAAAGATTCTGCCAATTTTTCAGTTTTGTGAGCAAAGAAAGAAAGGAAAGTGTACTTTCCCTAAATGGGTAAAGGATGTGTGTGTGTGTGTGTGTGTGTGTGTGTACATGCGCATGCACACCAACACTCAGTTATAGCGATATACTATAACAATATGAAACTCTTATGCAAAATTTCCAAATACACACATATACATACACACTCTTTTTGTAGAAATCATGGGGGGAATTGTCAAGTCCAGATTGAACTGAGAGGGACTAAAAGAGACAGTGTTTGTAGCTATAAATGCTGATATCCACAGCCATTACTGCTGTAATTTAAGCAGAACAACTTACCACCTTCTAGATATTTATTCTAATGTGACTCATATCACAAATGTGGTCAAGTGAATCATTTCAGCCTCCACACAAATAAGCTGGACTTCTAGAAAAGTCCCCGAAGCAAATGTGAGACTCTGTCCAGAAGTGGGGGAGGTTCTTCTAAGATAGTCTCATTTGGGCTCAAGAACGAGGCTCTTACGTCCAGAAGGAAATAGAATGCTCCTCGGAAACAGCAGCAGCCAACAGGCCAGTTAATCAGCCTTCCTCCGACGTTGCTGCTTTTCAGAACAACTACATACTGAGATAGATTTTTAATTGTAAATTCTGGAAAATATCTATACCCGGGCCTTTATTACCCTCTCTTTTTCCCCCAAAGTTCAGTACACCATGCCAGAGGGCACTTGGGCCACGTGCACCAAAACTAGATGCTCCAGAATTGGCTAGCATCCGTTAACACTTCCAAATGAGCTCACAGGTAAAGCTATCAGCCAAAATGCTCTCCCTGGAAAATGTGTTACAATTTGTGTCATCTCTTCCTGCTTCGAAGACTTCCTACCAACAGTTTCCACCCTTAGCAGACACACTCCATAAGTGGGTTTGGAATCCTCACTTCTGCTGGTAGGGTATAACCACATCTCACTCCACACTATCAGAGGCTGGGGGTTGTTTTTCTTTGGCTATGTGGCCATAATCAATTGGTCCAACTCTTTTTCCCAAATGCTGGTCTAGTCAGGCTTCATAAAACTATTGGAGAATTTTTTTTAAATGGAGAGCCAGGCCCCACCTCCAGGAAATCTGACTCTACAATAGTGAAGTGCGATTCTGTTTCTAACCAGGTGCCCAGGTGCCTTCTAGCTTGAGAAACAATAGTTAGGAGATAAAGTTTCTAGCCTGCGCAAGGGAGGCTCAGAATGCTGGTTAGATCTCAAGAGTCCTCGGACTTCTGTCAGAGCAAATCTTCATAATTTACCTATTCATATGTCTCTTTCACCCACTTGATTTGAAGCTCCTTTTGGTCAAGGAACTCACTCTAATCTATATATACACTACAGGCTGCGTGCAATTCTACTGTGTCCAATTAGTGTTTGGCATTAAGTTAATTAATAAAACAAAGGACAACAATAACTCATTAAAATCTGATCCTACTGGCCTAGTATTTTCTTCCATTGAGAGATAATTATAATTACCTTTTATTAGAGTTCATATGCTTTTTATATATTTTTATTGAAGTATAGTTGATACACAATATTATATTGGTTTCAAGTATACAACATAGTGATTTGAATTATCTACATTATTAAATCATCACCCCAACTAGTGTGGTTACTATCTGTAAACATAGGAAGATATTACATAACTACTGACTATATTATCTATGCTGTACTTTTATCCCCATGATGCTGCAAATGGCAGCATTTCTTTATTTTTTATGGCTGAATAATGTTCCATTGTGTATATGTACCACCTGTTCTTTATCCATTCACTTATTGATGGACACTTTGGTTGCTTCATATTGTGGCTATTGTATCTAATGAAGCAATAAACATGGGGGTGCATATATCTTTTTGAATCAGAGATTTTGTTTCCTTTGGTTAAATTCCTAGGAGTGGAATTACTGGGTGATATGGTATTTCTATTTTTAGTTTTTTGAGGAACCTCCATACTGCTTTCCACAATGGCTGTACCAATTCACATTCCCACCAGCAGTGTAGAAGGGTTCCCCTTTTTCCACATCCTCACCAACACTTGTTCTTTCTTGTCTTTGGCAAGTGTCCATTCTGACTGGACTGCTTTTATTTTCCTTGCCCAAAGAGATGAGCCCAGAAAAAAATTACTCATGCTTTTTTAAAAAAATTACTCATGTTCATGAGATTTTTGCCTATGTTTTCCTCTAAATGTTTTATGGTTTTATGTCTTATATTTAGGTCTTTCATCCATTTAGAGTTTACTTTTGCATATGGTGTTAGGGAGTAATTCTGTTTCATTCTCTTGCATGTATGTCTTAGAGTTCATATATTTTTTCTCCAATTATGAACAGCTTTTTTTTCATTAATTTTTTTACAAAATAATAAATTAATTAATTTTTTAATTAATAATTTTAAGAGTGTTCCATAAAGTAAGCAGGGTAAGAATAGTTATCCAGCTGTTTTTTTTTTTAGGAAAAAGACCAAGGAAGGGTAAAATAAGTAGCAAATACAATATTTTTAGTGCTTGCATAGTCAAAGATGCAGTGTGGCATAGTGAAAAAGCAAAGTCTTTAGTGCTGGGTTTCAAGTGGAGCTCTGCCTCTTACTAGCTGTGTCATCTTGAACAAGTTGTTTAAATTTTCTGAGCCTCCCTTTTTGGTGTATGTACTGAATAGACAGAGACAGGCAGCAGGCTTGTCTGAAGCATTAAATGAGTCCAGGATACTGTTTAGCCACAGCAGAAGCTGAGCAAGTGTGGTTTCCCTTCCTTCCTGATAGAGCTGCCACAGCAAGGACTCAGTGTGTCTCATTAATGTTATAGTCTCAGTACACAGCACAGTACTGGGCAAGGAGTATGTGTTCAACAGATATTTACTGAACTGACTGATTGATTAATATAATCCTAGGATTTTTTTAAAGCTTTTTATTTTACCTATCAAATGTTATCAATCTATAAAATTATAATATTGCCATAATCCTTCCCCCAGTCACAAACCTCAGATGGTCAACATACTAATGAGCCACCTTTAGTCACAATCCAAAGTGACCTAGAGACTATAAATTAGAAAAGCAAAAGAAAATCTCCATTTACATAAGACTAAACACATGTTTCTCTGTGTAATAAAACAAAACTAATGTATAAGCATCTCTTCATTCTGAAAATTTTCTAGAAAGCAAAAAATGGTGAAGAAAAATTAATCATGTGTGAATTCAATTTGTATAAAGCATTCCTGGTGTTCTATTTGTTGAGATCTCCTTAATTTTTATATTGGCAACCCTAAATATAATTTATAGGGATTCACCCAATCTTATTTTTTCCACAGGGATTTAATGTCTGAAATGTGAATTACATTTATTTTTAGGACCATAACCCTCTGGTTTGGGAAGAGACTCAATAAGAAGAGTGAAGAGAACACAGACTTGAAGTCAAATAGCTCTGCCACTTACTGGCCAAGTGACCTCACATAAATTCAGTGAGCCTCAGTTTCCTAACCTATACAATGGAAATAAAAAAACACCTACTTCATGAAGATAAGAGTGTTAGAAAAGGCAGTGTATACGCAGTGCCTGTGAACACAGCATCTGTGAACACAGCTGGCACTCACTGAATCATTCCTTCCTGCCCCTACCAACAACACTACCACAGGATCCAGTAGCTCTAATTAAAGGCACCACATCTAGGTATTTTCATAATGAATAACTGACACCAAACTGACACTTTTTCATAGTTAGTTTCAAGACCTTTATCTCTAGAACAGAGTCATTAGCTTATAGCAGTCCTAAGACCCACAAATGTTGTAAAGGCTCTAACATTTCCAGAGGACAGAGGCTGGGTTAACCCTTGAAAGGTTTCTCTATCCTATGAATATTCTCCCAAATTTACCCATGGGACTTCCTGAGCCACTGGGGCTAAATGCCCCCACCTCCATGAGCTGACTTTCTGGCTTGAAGTCTGCCCTTCTCTGCTGCCCTTTAAATTCCAGGAGTGTTGAATACTTTTAATTTATTTCTCTGTATCTTCTGTTGGGTTGTAAACTCTATGAGGACAGGACAATGTCTTCTGCACTATAAGGCTTAATCTCAAATATAATTCTCTAGCTGCAATATTTTCACAAAATATTCTGCTAGATGGGTTCTCTTAAAATCAGTTTTTAATTTTTTTCTTTCAAGGTCTGAAATATTAACCATGTAGGTAGAGCAGAGATAGATGAGTTTTATTTATCTGTATGTGCCTCAATGGGTCCTGGCCTCGAAGTACCAACTCCTTTAGTAAAATAAAAGGGAATCCTTTGAATCTTAGCACATAGGCAAACGCAGGGGGCACCTGACCCAGCGAAGCACCAATGCCCCTCGGCTTTATTTTCTGGGTTCCCACCATGAAGGCCCCACGGTACACTGCTCACCCTTTAAACTCCTCCCTTGGGTCCAGGCTAGTTACCTGAGGTTGTCTATCTGCCCTCCCACCCAGTCCTCTGCCCTCTATTGTTCCACGGGTGTTGAAATTGTAAATAAATGTTGAACTTCACCATGGACGGAAGTACCCCTGTAACCCTTTCCATGGGTATTTTAACTGCCTGGTAAAAACGGGATTGTAAGCTCTGCGAGGACAGGAAGTGTCTTGTTCACCCTCCATTCCCGTGCTTGGCACATGGTAGGCTCTCTATAAATATCCGTTAACTGAATGACTTCCTTTTGCAAACTTTAAAAAACACTTGACTAAAGAGTAAAAGGAAATAAATGGGGAAAATCTTAAACTACAACAAGCTCAGCCAGGAGAATCCAGATTTCTGACCCCACCTTGGTCTCAGGCCTCGTCCCATCCACCTCTAGCCTGGGCCGTCCACCCTGTCTCTCAGTCAAGCAGCAGAGCTGCCAAGGCCTCCTCGTGGCGAAGGGGCTATCCTGACCACCCCCGTCCCCACACATGCTCAGGCTCCTCCCTGCGTCCCTCCCGCGCTGCCCCACAGACGCCTCGGCGGCGTCGGACGGCCGCAGGCAGTCCCCTCCCTGGCTCACGGGCGGGCCCGGGGGTGCGGGGCGCCCGCAGTGTCCCGAGAACAAGGAGGGACGGTCTTTCCCAGGCCTGGAGTCCACCTGCTTGTGGTGGAGAGAAGAGAGTCCCAAATTCTCTTCTACAGGCAAAAATACCTACAGGATCCCAAGACAGAAGCCAGCCTTGAGTTCACAGACGGCAGACTTGAGTTCTTCTTCTGTCAAAAAAGAAACCTGACTCTGAGTTAACCACTGCCCAGAGCTCGCTGCGGCCTGGAAACACCCTCCTGAATTCTCCGTGTCTGCGCCGGAGTCCGGGCCCTGCCGTCGGCCACCCTCGGGGCTCACCCTGAGGGCCAGACCGGCCGCTGCCGGACCGCCTGTGGCTGGAGGGTGCGAGGCACAGGAGGCCGCGGCCGCGGGCGCGCAGGCCAGGCCCAGCCTCCCTGCTCAGAGCCGCCGGACTCCGTGCCACTCGCCCCGGCGTTCCCGCTGACCGGCGCATTCCCGCAGGGCCCGCGACGCGAGGCGCTTCTCTCCCTCCGCTCTCCCTCCCGCAAGACTCGCCTGCGCCTGACGAGGACTCGTGCTGGCGCGCCGCCCACTCCAGGAGGGCCCGGGAGGCCTCTGCCCGCGCTCCGCTCGCTGTGGCTCCTCAGGCCTGGCTGGGGCCCGGCGCCGTCCCACCTCTCGGCGGGACACCAGGGCCCCGGGGACAGCCACGTGGGGCGGCCCTAGTCAGTCCTTCAAGTCTCAGTTTGCAAAAATAATGACGAGCCCTGGTCCCGTCGATGCCAGGACCCCACGGAAGGCCAGCGAGAGGCTGCGCCGGCCCCTCGGTGGGCGTCCGGTTGAGCAAAGCACAGGACCCACAACTTCAGCGCTCTGAGGACTCGGAGGGGGCGCCGGCTGCACCCCGGACAGCGGCTCTGGGCAGCGCTTGGGCTAACTGTTCTCCACTCCGGCCTCCCTGCGATCCCGGCGATCCTGGGCTCTGCCCGGGCCTCTCAGGGCAGGGCAAGGCGGCACTTACGTGCTCGCGTGGAAAGAGCTCAGTGGATCCAAAAGCGAAAAGTCCTGGTGGCAAGCCACTAGCGCGCCCCTCGGCCTCTCCACAGGCGCCCCAAGACCGCCCGTCTAAGCAGAGGACGTCGGCGCCCCGAGTTTTCCTCGCGCGGCCTCGAGGCCTGGGGTGTGCGGGCTGGGGTGGGGGGAGAGGGCGTTGGGCCAAGGCGTCCGCGCGCGCTCACGCGCTCGCCTCTGTGGGCCGCTGGTGGGAGCGTGAAGGCTCACCCGCAGGGCATCTCCCCGAGGGCATCTCCGAGGGTATCTTCCCAGGGCATCCCGCTCACCCCGCGGGGCAGCCGCGCTCGCGCAGGCTGAGATCCGCCGTAGGCGCCGAGGTCACCCGCCGCAACCGGCCTCGCATTTAGGAGAAATAAAAAGGCCGCGAGTTACCCTCTTAATACTCAACAATTTGAGGCAGGAAAGCCTGTAAGCGGAGGCGAATGCGCGGGAATTCTCTTCTGCTCAGAGCGCAGCGCTGAGTTGCCAGGAAAGTCACTGCGACGGGACTGTTACTCTCCGCAAACGCGACAGAAAACCTGGCCGACCGCGCTGCGGGTCCGCAGAGCGGCTGTGGCTGCCCCGCCGATCCGGATCTGCGGGCAGGTGGGTTTTCTCCACCCGCGAGTGCTGCAACCTCCTTCTCTATTTTCTCATTGTAACTTGAAAAGAAAAAAATGAACACGTCTCAAAAGAGGATAGCCGAACAGTGTCCAGATAAAATTTGCGCTATGAAAAATATGAGGTCGAGATAGATCAGTTGGTGGATGAAGCCTGCTCTCGCAGAAACGCGAGAACCCAGTACCAGCCTACAATTTTCGTTTTTACCGCAGAAATCAGTAAATGAAATAAAATGGGAGTAGTTACCAACGGCAACCACTGAAAAGCTGTAAATAATTTAATGTGTTTTGGATTTGTATGTAAATAATCACCACACTTTTTATTTTGTCTACTATTTCCATTAAGTTTTCATAAGCTATTTAAGTTCCCTGGACAAATTTTGTGAGGGATTTTTTTTAAGTGAGTGAAGATTACATGAACCAGAAGCGAAGTTGGAGCATAATTTCCTTAGCCACCGTGAAGTCTGTATCTCCTGCCGAAACTTCCAAGGATGAGGAGGAGAGAGGGATACTAAATACTCTTTGAATACCTACTATGTGCAAAGCACCCTGATAAGGTTAACTTTACCCACTTTATTTCTTAATTTTTAGACATAAGATCTCTATTTAGAAAGACGGAAACCTTCTGCTTCCGGACCTCAGATAAATAGCTTCCATAATTTTATTTATTCGCAAGAATTTCGTTTTTATTACTTCCTTCTTCGAAGCAACACAATTGGCCAAGGTTAATGGAGAGATCTATGGTTAATGATTAAAGTCTGTCTTGTTTAACTGATTACATGATTAGTGTTACTCCTGTTTGGGAGGAAAAAAGTGAAGGTGAACCAGCAAACGCTGAATTTTTTCCAACTATATAGGTCCCTGTAAAAATACAGCAATCCTGAACTGTTTGGGGTGAGAGGGAACTTGTAACTGGGAGAACACCGTCACTGAACGCGACGTGGGGAAAACAAAAAACAAAAACATGCAAAGCAAAACTTTTCTGTCACTGTGGATCAAAGGAACCGAAAACGTGAGCAGTTTTGTGAGGGCTGTGCAAATGCTGTGGCTTATATTGACCACTGATAAAGACTGTTGGACTGGCGGCTGTATATGTTACAGGGGCTACGATGGAATTGAGTGTCCGGAGATTTTAAAAAGAAAGAGAAAGGAGTTGACAGCCAGAGGAGGTGGGAAAGAAGCGGGAGGGAATACACCCAGGAAGGTAAATTATAAAAAATTCAGTTCCTGCAACTAATGAAAAAACCAATCTCTCCATAGTCCAGGGGAAATGGTTCTCTGACGCAAGCCTGGTGGTTAATCTATTTGTCGTGTTTCTTTTCCGGGCTATCAAAAAAGTTATTTCGAGATTCAGCCAAATGTTTTGACTGGGAGACCAAAAACGGGACGAAGCACTTCCTGCTGTAACGCCCGGGCCGCAGGGGGCCAGCGCCGAGCGCGCCCCGAGTTGTGAGCTCCGCACCCGGGTGGCTCCGACAAGGCGCTCCCCGTGGCTCTGGCAGCCTCCAGCCTGGGGCGCCGGCGGGGTCTACGCATCGGCTTCCTTCGGAGGGACGCTCCTTGGGGTCTGTCCCGGGAGGGGAAATGGGCACCTCCTCCAGAGCTACCAAGATCCACAGTCACTGGGCAAACTTGGTAACCCGGGGACATTCTGACCTGAGCCCCTTTCTACTTTACCAGGGTTCGGGGCTGTTTGCCAAGGGGATGCTCTTTGAGATGATGTTTTTTCACGCGCACGGAAGATGAGCCGCGCGCTCCGAAAGCGCCTTGCCGACCTCAGCGCCCTGGGCTCTGCGCGCCGCGCCGCCGCCCCTCCGTGCCGCCCAGTGCCGCGCGCGGAGAGAGCCCGAGCGGGAATATTTCCCTGGGCCGGAGCTCGATCCAAGGCACGATCCTGATCCAATCCTGTCAGGTGGGGGGGCCGAGACGGGCACAAACCCTTGCTTGGCTCCTGCTGCGGGCTCGATCCCCTTAACCGCTGGCATCTTCCCGGGAACCAGCCCACAATAGCAGAAACTCTCGCTTCAGTTCTCCCTTGGTCCCCCCCTTTCCCCGCCCTGTCTGGGATCCCACACCCCACCCCGCCTCTCCTGCCCGTCGGGGCCGAGCGCGGGCACCACTCCCCACGCCCACCCCACCGGTTACTTTAACCCCTTACAGGTTTCCGTGCCGAGGGGCGAGAAACGGAAGGTCCACCCTCTCCACCTCTCCTCATCCGTCCCTCCACCCTCCGGGGAACTCCCCGAATGCAGCCTGGAGGGGATTGTGAAATAATCAGGCAGTGGGCGGGGGTGGGGAACACGCTACCTCCGGACTCGGACAACTTTGGCAGTCTTGGGAACACTTCTGCTACCCCAGGACAGTTTTCTTGACCTTGCGTGGAGCGCGGGGGTGTCCGAATTTCCTGGCACTAACTGCGAAGAGCCTCTTTCTTTCCCCAGCCCCTTTAAGGACATCTGATCTTCAGCCTCAAAATTTCTCCTCTAGCCTAAAGGCTTCGTAGGCCGCGGAGAGCGAGCCCAGGCGAGGCCAAGAAGGGAGAACGCTAGTATGGGGTTACCCAAATTAGCTGCGGCCCTGCGGGTCCAGACACTTGTGCGCTGTTCGCAGGAGGGAGCCCCCGGGGTTATGAGCGGGGCATGTTGCCGCGCCTTAAGCAGGCGTTCCCTTTTCCAGATCATATTCCCATAAAATCTAAAGCCAGATGCATCGCTTGGGCAAATTCCCATCTCACCGCGAAACGCACAGATTTGTTTCCGAAATGGACTCCAAATCGAGGTTTCTGGTGCAGGTTCCAGTGTCGTGCGCAAGGCTGGGCTTTCGAGGCTCAGGGGACTGCCTGGTGGTGGGGTCGGGTAACGTTCAGGCACTAAAGTGGGAACCTGGCCCACGCAAAACATCATTTGCGAATGCGGAGGTTAAAAAAGAGTAGGGTGCGGAATAAAGACAACTACAGGTTTTCAAAGCCGTGTGTGTGTGTGTGTGTGTGTGTGTGTGTGTCCTTTTTGTTTACGTGGGTTGGAGGAGAAAAGACCAACTTCATAACTGTAAGACGCCCAGTTTAGCAAGATAACCTGACAGAACCTCTGTTCCACAAAAGTACGTAACAAGGGGGAAAAACTTGCAAGAGAGTGACAACAGCGGCCACATGTGAAACCTAAGGGCGAGCATAAGCAGGCTTTTTCACGTCTGTTGGATCAAAACAGCTTTTGCTGAGTAGCATTTTAAAGAAATAGAGGTTCTTTCCAAAAAAGAATATATACCCTAAGGGTCTATTTCACCTGTAGTTCTCCTCTTACCACTATATAAAGAAATTTGGGTGGAGTGGACCATCTCTTTTACAGTTAGAACTTTCTGGTGCTTGCAGTTGTGGTGAAGAGAGAAGAAATTGAAAACGAACAAAGGTGGTCCGGGATTGAGGGCCGCCTGTTACCAGCAAAACATTAGCAGGAAACCAAGCCTGCCTTCCCTGGTCCCTGGTTCGCCTGAGCGAGCTCAATTTGCATCTTGTAAAATGATGTCCGCTTTTGAGTACTGATGGTGAAATGAATAACCTACCAATGGCGCAGAATCTAAACAACGCAAGCAAGTGCACAATTCCAGTTCTCCCTCTTTAAAGAGCGAGAGGGTAGGGTGCGAAAGCCCCTCTGAACAGCCAGAGATGGATCAGCTGTGAGCGGCGCACTAGAGGTGCCAGTAAGAGAAAGCAGAGTCAGCCACTCGCACGGAAAGCTAGGCTTCCACATACGACTCATATAGGATCAAATGATTTTTAACACTTGACAAAAAACACAGATACCGCTTCAACAAAGATGTCATTAAATAGAATAAAGTTAGCTGTTTATTAGGGTACGATGGGGCTTTTCGGGCATTTGGCTACATACATGTACTGGAGAGACAGCGCAAGCCTCAGGCAGGCCGGTCTCCTAGGGATGGCTCCCTGCGGGGCTGGGTGGGTCAGCTCATTTTAGCTGACCAGTCTCTACTGGCTGCGACCCCCCGAGGTGGTCGTGGGGGTTATCCTCACCTCGTGAAGATACTGTCGTGCCTCCCCCTAACTGAAAAACAAGCAGCCGGTCCGGCAGCCCGCGTGGCCGCGCCTGCTCCAAATCTGCGCAGACCCTGTGTCCCCGCGGTGACTACAGCGCGGAAGGAGGGCGGGCGCGGAGGTTGTCACCAAAGTTTCCCGACTTCTTTAAACCGCGGCGAACTCCGGCTTTTGAGGGAAGGCGGGACGCTTCTCCAGCCCTAGTGCACAGTTGCGCGGGCCTCTAATCCTTGGCGGCCTCTGCGCGCCCTTGCCGCGCTCCCGCGCCCCGGCCTCTCCCGGGAATCCGCCGCCGGGGCCAACGCTGGCCCCCGCGCAGTTACCCCTGTCCCCTCTGCAAGGTCCTCATCAGTCTCGAATTTCAACTCCGGACCCAGTCCAAACTCTCCCTCGGGGCTGGCGCACTGTCGTGGGCGCTCGCCTTTCCCCGGGGGAGGAGGAGCAACAGGGCTCCTGGCAGCCCCAGGGCGCCCTCCGGGACAGATCCCTCTCGGTTTCCACGCAGCTCCGGCGCCCACCCTCGCCTCGCTATTCAGACCCTGGTCTTTCGCGGCCGCGCCGCAGGGAACCACTGGACCGAGGCCCCCGGGCGCTTTCGTTTTACTTTCGCTGCCTCTGCTCCGCAACTGGGAAACTGCGGCGGAACAAAGTGGGGGGAAGGCGCATGTTCACAAGCTGGGGGGTGGTCACCGCGGTTCCTCCCCACGTGCCTCTGGGGAGGGAGCCTAATGCTGAGGCCTGGGCGCCCCAGTCCCGTGTAGGGGCGGTGCAAGCCCGAGGCCCTGGCTTGTTCTCTTCAAGCAAAGAAACGTGGTTTATAGATGTTTATACAACCGGACTGGCTCGGAAACGAATTCGCCCTTTTAGGCGGGCTGGGTCTTTCGAATACAGACAAGGCAGGTGGAACGGTGGGAAGAGGGGAGGCCATGGCCTTTCATCAAACTGTTAGGAAACCGAGAGAGAAGGCACGAGAGCCGGGACAAGAGCTGGCTCCCACCGAAGGTCTGAACACCTCAGGCGTGAGGATCCAATGCGCCGTCCAACTTGCTGCAGGTCCCCTCGGCTCCGCGCTTCGGATAACCAGCAGCCTCTACATAGGTTCTCTTTCCTACTTCGCGCCTCTCTTTAGGGCAAGGAAGCACACGTTGCTAAATTGATGAACATATGGCCTAAGGTCTACACTGGAAAAAAAAAAAGGCCCAAATCTAGGTAGGGTTCTCAAATAGAGGCACGCTTACTGCTGCCTGCGTGGCCCGGGCTAGAGCGCTCATAGGCCTGCACCAGCCCAGTGGGGGGCCCGGGCGCGCAGCTCGGGGGGCGCGCAGTCCCGCCCGCTCCTCAGGCCTGCACTCGAGCCCCAGCGAGAGCAAGAGCACCGGGACCTCCCTCCCGACTCCTCAGAAAATAGCGTAGCCCTTCCAGACTGTTTACCATACCGTCCCGCTGCCCGGAAAGCTCCGACGCGTTTCCTGCGCCCGTCCCGATTCCGCCCGGGCTTTCCTCTGCCCGTGGTTTCATGGGCTAATGATTTTATTCCGACTCTGGAAAGTTAAACTGAGATCTAAATAAGCCCCTTCAGGAAAGGACCGGAATCCGCCAAGGTGAAGTACACTCGGACCATTCCGTGACTCGGTTTTGTTACAAGGCCCGCTCTCGTGTTTGCCGCTCCTCTTGTGTACATCTACTTCAGGAACAGAGACTAGAGGCCGGCAGAGAGCTCAGTTTCATTTCGGGGGATGGCAGGGCCTATTATTTCGTCATCGGGTTTTGAAGGAAATTTCGAATGTTTTTGACTCAGGTCTAACTCCCAGTAACTCCTGAGAAACTGTATTCCACCCACTGCGGCTAGGCTCTGCAAGTTCTCTGGTCCGCAACTGTCTCGGGAGCGGTAAGTAAGCGCGCGCAACGCCTCGCTGCACCTGCGTTGGAGGGAAAGCGTTCCGGCGCGCCTTGGAGCCGCCTGCCGACCCAGAGCGACTGCGAGCCACCGCGCCGCCGTAAGTCGTGCCTGGCCAGGGGCACTGGCATCCCCACTTCTGAGGGAGCGGCCAAATCAGGCCCCCGGCTGCTAGGCGAGGCCCGGACGCGCGCGCACTCCGCTCCCGGGGCGGAGGCGCTCCCGAAGCGGGAGGAGGGGAGAGGGAAAGGGCGGAGGCGCAGAACGCCCGCGAGCACCCGCGCGAGCCGCGGGCCCACGGGTCCCCGCTGGGTGGCCAGGGCGCGGGTGTCCACACTGTGCGCCACGCCCGAGCCGCGGCCGGAGCCCACGAGCTAGGCGCACATTTGAGCCAGGCAGCCGGGCGGACGGCGCAAGAGCCCCGGAGAGCTGGTTCTCCCTGGCGCTCACATGACGGGGTTGGCAGCTCTGGCCCGCGCGGGGGGAAGCGGAGAGCCAGGAGAAGCGGAGAGTCAGGGGCGGGCGGGCGGCCGGGCGGCGGGCGCGCTGTGTACTCAGGTCGTGTGTTGGGGCTTTTCTCTCTCAGGAGCTGGCGGGGGAGGGGGAGGGGCCACCGCTCCGCCTTCTCCTTTTCGCAATGTTGACGCAATCTATAAATAGTGGAACAAAAGGACCAACTTCCTCGGAGCTTTGCTGAAACTGCACAAAAAATCGAGCCGGGGGGTTCCCTGGTCCCTGGCGATGGGCGGGGAGCGCGGCTCCAGGGCAAGGGGAGGGCGCGGCAGCGCGGGCCCCGCCAAAGGGGGACACCTGGCTGAGGCACAGCTGCCGCGGCGCCGCGCGCACCGAGGGCTTCGGCCCCTGCGCGGGCTCGAGAGTTCGCCCCGACTGGGGGGGTCTTCCTCCTCCGCCGCTGACAGGTCAGTCCGTACCTCCCCTTTCTACACTGGGCTTTCTTTTCCCTCCCCTAGGCCTCTACTTTTAGAAGGGAGTTGAAGGCAAAAAATAGAACGAGACAGAGCATGACAACCACCAAATCTGCAACCCCAGGAGCCCACGGCGGGGTGACCAAAGGGGCTCAAGAAGGAGGTTCGCGCCTGGACCCGTCGCACGGCCGAGGCCCGCAGCGCGGCCGGAAACGAAGGCAGGACTAGCGTGCGCTGGCCCGGCGGGAGCGCGGGAGGCCGGGCGCGGGTAGTGGACGGGCTCCCGGCTGCGGCCCCGGCCCGGTCGCCGATCCCCGGCGACGAAGCGCCCAGGCCCAGATGCCACCGAGCACATCTCGCGCCTATGCGCACGGACCTGGCGTCTCCGCCTCGTCCGGGTCTGGTGTGGGAAGGCAGAGCACGCCAACGCGCACCGAGCGCGCCGAGAACCGGGAGGCAAGGTGGGGACGGGGCACGCTGTCCTGCAAGAGCCCGGGCCTGCGCGCGAAAACCCGCCGCGCCGCGGTGGCCGTTACGCAGGGCGCGGGGGAGGGGCGGGGCTGGCGCTGTTGACAGAAGGGCTGGGGCGGGGGGAGGGGCAGGGGGGGAGGACGAGGCGCGCGCGGGACCCGCGGGGGGGCGGGGTCACGTGACGGAAGACGCCCAGCTACGGGCCCGCGCGCCGGTGACGTTGCCGCCCTCCCGTGGCGCCGCTTCCGCCCTGCAGTCCTGGTCCCCGGGCCTCCACCGCGACGGTCCTGGAGCCTGCGAGCCGGCGGAGGGCCCCACAGCTCCGGTCCCAGCCGCTGCCGCCCCCAGCCCGCGGCGCCCCTCAGCGGGCGGAGGCCGAAGCGGGACCCTACGGTCCCCGGCTGGGCGTCCGGAGCGGGACGAGACGGGACGGGGCCGGGCCGGGCGCGGCGCCGGGGGCCGTTGGAAGCCGAGGAGACTCGGGGTTCGGGAGGCCGGCGCAGTGAGCGCCGCAGCGACGCGCGCTGCTCAGACCCAAGAAGGGCCGGCGGTGCGGAGGCGACCGGGGAGCGAGCTGCGGCGGCTGAGGCGGGCTGGAAGGGAGCGGGCCCGCAGATCATCAGAACGCGTTTCTCTTAAGCTGGACCATATTCCAGGGCATACGGAGAATGTTAGGGAAGCAACGTGATGCTAGACTGCCTTTTAGGATGGTGGTGCGGGCACCAGGGCCAATAATCCTGATAAATGACCCAGCGTCCGGGTGTGTGGCAGGGCCTCAGAACTGCGTTGTTCCTTAGTTACAGTATTAGTTAAGTACACCTTTACATTTCATCTTCAAGTCTCCAGAACTAGTGGTGGCTAGGCATCAAATAAGGGAAAACCGATAATATTGAAATTCCTATACATTACTCTGTAACAGGAAGGTTAGTGTGGTATTGATCATCGGAAATCTGTTGGCAACTATAAACTACACGTTTACCTTCCAATTTCTCCCAAGAAAGCGCTGTCAAATTTTCTCACCTGGCCTGGAGTTCTACAGTGTGCGCGTCGCCCAGACCGTTGTCAGCCACTGCTTGTTTACAGGCTTTATGGTTCTTTCCCACCCCCACCCTAGTTCGGAAATCCAGGGGGCAGATGCCAAGAGAAAGAGCAAATGCTAGGCTGGCTTCAGGAAGGCAGAGGTTCACACCCAGCGTGTGTACCCTGCCCTGCGTTCTGTAGGTGACCTGAGGCATTTCTGGGAAGAAAAAAGGTGCTTTCCTGGATGGCAGAAGGTAGGCCAGCTGAAAAAGAGCTTCCCAAGCTGAGCAAGCCAAGGAGCGTACAGAAAGGCCTGAGGTGAGAAACCACAGCGAGATATGCATGGGTGGGCCGTGAGGAGGCAAGAGAGGTGAGAGAGGCAGCTGGACACGGCCGTGTCATGTGGGGCGTTGTATCCCATGCTGAGGACTTAAGACTTTAGCCAGAGACCTACAAGGTTTTAGCCTTTGGGGGACCACATACCCTGTTGAGAACCTATGGAAAGCAATGTGTTCTCTCTCCAGAAAAATGCAGGTCCTATGGACCTATACTATAATTTTGCTTTCAATTTCAAAGGGTTTATTCTTCTTTGAGTATATGACTGGGGCATCAGGATTAAAACCTACAGGAATGGTAGAACCATGAGGGTTTTTTAATGTAAATATATAGTCAGATGTGGAAAGACTACACATCTTTGACAAGATTACACTGGCTGGGGTCCTGGAGACTTGAAGATGGAATGTAAAACGGCCTGTGATCTAAGTAAGAATCGACTAGAGAACCACAGCCTTGTACCTAGAAGCAGTGGAGACAGAGAAGAGGGATTCCAGGAACATTAAGGAGTCGGAGTGGGAAACTACTTGGCTGTGTTGCAAAGGCAAGGGGTCCCCAGGTTTCTGGCTTAGTGTGTGCACTGGGAGGAGGAGTGGCCTCAGGTCCAGGAGGAGGAACTCTGTGTTTTGTTCCTGTGGAATCTGAGTCATCAGGGAACTATCCCAGAAAGGTTGCAAGTAAGGTCTGGCTCTCTGGAGTCATTAACATGTAGGTGGCAACTAAAGCCCTGGGAGTGGATAAGATGCCCCAGAAAGCATATCACCAGAAGAGAAGGGAAGCCTGGGGAATGCACACATTTAGGGGAAGGGGAAGAGGCCAGAGGAACCCGTAATGGACAATAAGGAGTGACTGAAGACAGAATGGTGTCCCAGTGCATAACTTAGATTAGTAATTCCTGCTTCTTTGATAAGGAGTGAAAACGTGTTGCTGGTTTGGTCCAATGGCATGTATTCTTTCAGTGAAAAAGTAAGCACATTTCCAAAGATTCTAATTCAGAAGGAAGGCAAGGGAAGGAAAGGATTAAATCTTGTTTTTCCCTCATTCTTGAAACTAGGGCTACCTAGGGAAGAGGAAAAGAAGAAATGGAGGGAATCAAGCCTTCTCTTTTCCCTGCCCAGCCACTAAGTGTCCTTGGAAAAGAAGTTTGGAAAGACTGGGTCTCCACCATGGTGTTTTTTTGTTCCTAATGGCACCTGAGATGCACACTTAATCGCCAACAATACCAGGATGTGCCAAAATCTCAGTCTGGCCAAGGAAACAAGGAAAAGTAGAGGAAAAGGGCTTTCTTTGCATCCTTCTTCTTCCTACTTGAGCTAGAGATTTTTTGGAAATAGGGACTCAGGTACCTAACAAACCACCACAGATGTTTTAAAACATTACTTTACTTATGAATATGCAATTTGGGTAGGGCTCTGCAGGGACCACTTGTTTCTAATCCACTTGGTATCAGTTGGGGCAGCTCCCAGGCTGGAGACTTGCACATCTGAAGGCTTGTTCACTTGCAAGCTTTGTCTAGGATTACTGCTGACTGATGGCTGGAACCTTAGCTGGGGTTATCAGTCAGAACATCTACAGATGGCTTCTGCCTGTGGTCTGGGCTTCCTCACAACAGAGTTGCTGGGTTCCAAAGGTCCCAAGAATGAGAGCCAGGAGAAGCTGTATCACTTGATATAACTAATCAGAAGTTATGCAGCATCATATCCACATTCTGTTCATTGAGGCAAATTACTAATGCCATACATGTTCTAGGGAAATTAAACTCTACCTTGTAACAGAAGTATCAAAGAACTTACAATGTGTTTAAAATCACCACACATTAACTTCAAATACAGAGATTTATAAATAATATGTATGTTAAAAATGTTTAAATACAAGAAATCAAATAAATATACTCTTCTTGATACTAGAATGAAATATAAAAGCCCAAACATTTCACATCATAGCAAAACTAATCCTGAGCCAATATACATAGACAGTTAGTCCCGTATCTTCCCTCCTTCTCCCTCAGGACAATTTTGTCCCCTCCAGGTCATGCCTGCTCTACAGACACTCTCTTTTCCAAGTTCGGTAGAACTCCTACAGTGGCTATAATCACTGATGATCAGGTCCTATAACTTCTTTCTTTCCTTTCTTGAATCGTCCCTAACTTTGGACCTCACTAAATCATTGGCAAGACCATCGATGACATTTTCTTACTTCTCTAATTTAAAAAGCAAAATGCTATGGAGGTTATTCTAATAAGCAACTTTGTAATGAATTCATGTTACATAATTAAAATAACATACCTAAAAAAGGGGCCATATGTTTTTAGATGTCAGGATCTTGATTTAGGCTTGTTTACTCATAAAACTCAGCTAATTCTAAAGGATGGCTGAGAGTTTAGGTATTTTATAAAAATTTGCATGTTTACTTGAAGGTGATACAGTATTATTACAATACAAAGTTTAAACGATTCTTCACCCACTTTTATGATGTATATTGTATTATTATTCTTTAAAGCCAGTATACATAGTTATTTGGTTGGTGAAGGAGTTCAAGAGCTGTATCTCTAAGGAACTGAAAATACTATCTTTCTCTGAGTAATCAAGATTAAATAATCTTTTCTTACATATTTGAATATCTTTAAAAATTCTCCTAAAGCTGATATTATTATAATTTATCCATCTTTCATGTTCTGTTAGAAAGACTTCCTTTTATGACTTAAGAGACAGAAATAGTGCTAAGGCCTGTTTTCATAGTTCATACTCTCCTAAAGGCTGTTTAATACCTCTATACATTTTGGTAATTTTGCACAATTATTGATAGCTATGTTGACTCAAAAACACTGAATTCATACTACATAATAAAGCTTTTGAAAATATGTTCCTCTAAATAATGAGCAAATGTATATTTAGGAACAATTTATTTTTGTGTATTAATGTTTTTTGAAGTAATTTTTAATAAAATGAATTCAGTATGCAATTGTTTTTAAAGTTTCTTATAAGGCAGTGATGAAAAAAAACTGAAAGTATTCACATTAAGCTAATAGACTTTGTTATCAGGCCCCAAACTGTTCCTAATTCTCTGTGACTTCACAGCTACCATGGAGGCAGCCCAAAGGAGCTTAAGTAAACACTTTTAAATTACGTAATGCAATTCTCAAGGAGGAACAACACCAATCAACTGTGCCATATAATTTTACAGATGTTGTTTTTCTGTGTGCCAGAATGTTTATTACCCTATCTATAGAATGATTTCATAGTAATAACATGAAAGAAAACTGGAAGTGGGCCAGTCTGTTTGTTAGGCATCTTGAATGAAGGGAGGGTTGAAATTATTTCAAAGTAGTTAGTGAATGTTTTTCTTAACCTTATGAATTAAGTATTTAGAAGCATTTTGGAAAGTGCTATAGTGAAAATGGCACAGTAAGCAAATTCAATATGATTTCAACAAACAAATTCAATAAATAAAATACAGTATTGCTAACTCATAGTAATAATGCTCTGTTAATACATTGAGAATTAAATACAATCTTAAGTTGTAGCAAGTAAAATAGTTTGGATCCTTCCTTAAAAATATCCTTATGCTATTTTTCTTCAACTTCCTATGTGTTCAAAGTATAATTTATTTTGAAAGATATTGCCAAAGTCAATAAAAACCCGTATCTTCAACATCTGGGCAAGTTAAGCATCATAGAGAAGACAAATTTTAAGTCCTTGAGGTAATAATAATAAAGCTATTAATGAGTAATGAGCAAAACTGCAACTTTATCAAATTAAATTACAAGAGTCTTTTCATCAAATTGACAAAGATTGAAAATAAGTGCTAACATAAAATAAGCGCCAATATAAAATAAGCATTGGTAAGAATGCAATGAAATTTACAGTGTCATCTGTTACTATATTATCTTTCTGGAGTCTTAAAAATGTCCAAATCTTTGATACAGTGGTTCCATTTCTAGGAACCTATCCTAATGTAACAATCAAATGTGAAGTCAAAGATTTATATATAGTCACTACAGCATCTATACATAGGAAATTATCTGAATATCCAACAGTAAAGGAGAGATTAAACAAACTTATGGTATGGCAATCTAACGGACTATTATATAACCATTAAAAATATTTAACACCACAGAGAAATACTAATATTTAATTTAATGTTTAAAGTTTTTAGGTTATATAACTGTTTCTTCTCATTTACTTAAAGATGCATTTATTCATATACATACAAAAAGGGTAGGGAAAATAATACCAAAGTGTGTTATATAATTATTTAAATTTTTACCCTTTCATATTTTCCAAAATGAGCACAAATTATTTTAACAATCAGAAAAACATCAAAATTAAGACTTTCTCCCAAATATGTAAATCAAATGACATACATTTACATTCTTTCAACACTAGGATATTTAATAAATATATTAGTTTTTATAAGTGCCTTCTCATTTTGCATATTGTATGTAATAGTATTTTAAGGATAGTTTTTATTGGTTTCATAAAAACAATCATGTTCACTTATAAATAACTCAAACAACAGAATGTTATAGGGAAGTTTTTATCCCAGATTTTACCATTACTATTAAATGAATATCATGGGAGGCATATTTTGATATGGCTCAAAATAATACCAAAAATCATACCAAAGTGTGTTTGTTACATAATTATTAAAATTTTTACTTTTTCATATTTTCCAAAATATGCACAAAATTTTCCAAAGTATGTAAATAAAATGACATACATTTATATTCTTTCAACACTAGGATATTTAATAAAGTAATACACTAGTTACTTTTTATAAGTGCCTTCTCATTTTGCATACTTCTAACAATGCCTGCCAGTGAATCTCTGCTTTCTAAAATTAGATAAAATACTACTTTTAAGGTATTAAATTTAAAGATGTTTGGATTTGTTAGCAGTAAGATAAGCTGAAGTAGTTGCTGAACATGTAGAAAAATGTTTCTTTGCTAGAACAGATTTTTTTTTAAATATTCAAAGCTTAAAAAATTAAGTTTGGAGACTTTCAAATTTAGAAATACTAACAGACTGCTATAAAAAACATTTCTATTGGTTATGTCATTTTTATGAGGTCATGTCATTTTTATGAGGTCAAGGTTTTAATGTGTATTCAGTTTTATAACCCAAATTCCTTGGGTCATTTGGTCTTGATCTGTATTTTAAAATCCAGTGTTCATAGCACACCTTGTTTCTCAATATCATAGTTAGCTGATTTTGATTCATCACTTAAGTAGTTTTTTTTTTCCTACATGGACTCATAGATATTTGTCTTTTTCATCAATTCTTGAATGGCATTTAAGATATAATAGTTTGGGACCATGCTGGCTTTGCCTTAAAACTATACAGACATTTTTCCTTTGATTTCTGGCTTTGAATATTGCTTAGAGGAAGTCTAAGGGCAGAATGATTTCCACCTCTCGTAAGTTTAGTTTTCTGCCAGGAGATCTGAAAAGTCTTTTGGTTAATAGCTTAACCAGGATATGCCTCGATATTAAATATTATGTATCCAGTTTTCTTTGAACATGTTACTCTGCAGATTCAGTTCTTTATTGTATGGAAATTCTCTTCTGTTACATCTTTAAATGCTTTTTCGGGTTCATTTGTTGCATTGTTTACTCAGAGAGATGAATCAGGCTGTATTACCTTGCATATTATCTTCCCATTTACTTTGGTCTATTCTTCTGTATTCACTGCAATTTGTTTATTAAATTCATATGCCAACTGGAATTTACTGAGTGCCAGCACCAATAAATCACATCCCTGCCTTTATGTAGCTGTGAAGCTTTTAGTTGAGAGGAGAGGGAGATATGGACAAACTTACATCAAGTAATATTAATAAGGAACCTACATATAATAACTGGAAGGGTGGGGAAGGAAGTGCATTTTAGGTAGAGTGGTGATAGCAGGCTCTGTGAGAGGACATTTGAAAAGACACCTAAATGAAGTAAGACAGTGGCTGGCAAAGACGTAAGCAATCCAGATGTAGAGAAGAGCACATACAAAGGCCTGCAGGGAGCAAGTGGTATGTTCCAGACACAGTGATTAGAGCCAAATGAGTGACCAGAAAATGGTGAGAGAGGAGACTAGAGAAGTGCAGAGGCCATGTCACAACAGGGTTCTTAGGCCCTAGTGAGGAGGCAATATTTTTTTTAAGTGTGATGAGAAGCAAGGAAATGCTGTATGTTTTAGAGGAGTTACTCTGGCTGCTGCTAAGTATTCAACTGCTCTGTTTGGGAAGCAGCTACCACCTCTAGCAGCAGAACAAGGGGAAGACCTGAAGTTATCAGAACCCAGAGTGGAGGAGAGGAGACTGGTAGAGCTCGAGGCTTGACCTGAGAGGAGGGGTGTTGCCCATTTGCTGCTGGTCCCTTAGAGGGTATGTGGAAAATAGTTGAGAATAGTTGGAAAGTAGCTGAAATTTGGAGCTAACCGCCACTGCCACGTTTAAGGTCCCTAAGTGGGGCAACCCTGACAGGTACAGAAAGCCAACAAGGAGGAACACATTTTTCCCCCTCTTTTTGACTTTTAGTCTTTCTCTTATGCCCCCTATTGACAGAATGCAGCAGGGGTTCAGCTGGCAAAGTAGAAACGTACTTTGTGTGTCACAGCATCACAAAGCAGAAAATAGAAGGGCTTATTGCTAAGAAAAAAACAGATTAATAACTGGCACAAAGAGTGAATTACAGCTTTTGCCTTGAGGAACTGGATGAAAATAATGTTATTTGTTTACATGCGGGAAGATTTGGGAAGAAGTAAATTGGAGAGAAGAAAATCAGAGATTTGAGTGTGTTAACTTTGAAATCCTTATTCCTGGGAAGGCAATTGGATATGAGTTTGGAGCTCAACAGAGTTATCAGGGATCAAATGCAAATTTTTATAACGCTAAGAACATAGACAACGTTTAAAACAAACAAAAAAACTGGATGAGATGGCCTAGGGGGAAATGAATGTTGATGAAGAAAAAAAGGGTGAGGAATACGACTGGGGGGGGGTCCCAAACATTTGGAAAAAAGAAAATGATATGGCAAGAAAGTAGTTCAATCTTAGTACTAGCAGTTGAGGTGGAGCTGTGGAAATGATAACCGTAGTTGGAATGGACAGAAGATACAAAGAAGTGGGAACTGTAAGCAGACAATCTGAACAGCTGTAAAGGGAGCAGAAAATGGGCTCCAGTTACCCTGTAAGTAGAGGGGGATATGGGGTCTATGGTGATGGTATTTTTAGGATAGGAAATATTACAGTATGTTTACTGGCTAGAATAATCCAGTAAAGAGGGGGAAATTGAGGATGTGGGAAATGGAAAAGATAATGACAGAACAGAATCCTTGACTGTACAAGAAAAGCAGACACAGGGCACAAGCAGAAGGGCCTTAAGATAAAAGCGATAAAAGCAAGGGTAGCTGATACTCTGTAAAGGGAGAGAATGTGAGTACAGATGAAGGCAGGTCAGTACAGAGTGGGGGAAAGATGAGTTTCTCTCATGACGGCTTCTATTTATCAATAAAGAAAGCGCTCGAAGTGAGGAGCTGGAGATGTGGGACATATAGGAGAGAAGAGGTGACCCCGATCATCTGTGAGAATAGAAGAACAAGCTGCCTAGGGAATCTCTGGGGATGCCAGTCTTTGCTTGTGGTGAGAATTTGATTTCCAGCCATATCTTTTTCATTTCTTGTCTGAATTTATTTATTTTGAAATAATAGTGTTGTATTGGCCTTCACTGGCTTGGGTTGTGGGCATTTTCTTCTTCTGGCTGCTGCTGGTAACATTTTAAAGGAGCACTTACTGTATATTTTTCCTGTTTTGTGAGGTACTTGGGCAGGAAAATTTTGTGCTTGACTCCACTCCCCATCTTTAACTGCAAGTCTAGAATAATGTTTTTAAATACACAGCACTTCACATTTTTTCATTGCACCCCACATATAAAAAAATAAGAAGTCATAGTAATGTCATATAATAGCCAACATTTACTGAATGCCTATGTGCAGTGCAGTATGATAGGCACTTACCATGGTCTATAAAACTTACAGCCACCCTACAAGGAAAATAGTGTCGCCAGTTATTTCCACAAGAAACCTTTACTGGTGAACTCAGATCACAGAATTTTACCTGAAGCTCACAGCTGGCCAAAACAAACAAGGTAAGAACAAATTTTTCTCTTTTGTGTTTGTCAAATATTAGCACATAAGAGACAAAAGAAGTACAAAATACTTCACAACTATTTGCAAAAGTGCACCACACAAACTAAGCGCAATTTTATGGACAGCTTTTTGACATTACATGTCATTAACCTCAGTGGGGAAGTTGCTAACTGACAGATTCAAGCAACCTGGTAAATTAATTGAGGTATCCTTTCTCTTACCATCTCCATCATCAATTAATGAGGAGGACATTGAGGGCTGGCTATGTCAAAATAATTAGTAAATTATATTAAAACATTATATTTTCACAAGTTATAGGATATATATCAGTGTTTGTTTTGGAAATACCATTATTTGGACTTAAGTAATACCAAATTTTTCTCTTGGTCCACAATATTTATATGTTCACCTGATGACACTGAAAACATATCATTGGGATGTAAAATATATCTATGACAAGTGACCAATTATTTTTCTGATTATAAAAGCAGTACATGTAGGTGAAAATAAATTTGAAAAAATGCTTAAAAATAAAGAAGAAATATTTCTTAAAAGGACAGCAGGAAAAAGTAATTCCCTTACAGATAACTATTACAGCTGACACACTTCTAGGCAGTTCCTAAAGCTTATTAAATCTAAGCTGTTTGCTGATTTAAGCACACTGCCTTTTTCATAACAATGTGTCAAATGTTTCCTCAAGAGATATAAAGCTCTGCAAGTACATGTTCACTGGCTGCATCATGTTCCTTGTATGGAATAGGATTTATTTCCTTAAGTGGTCATTTAAACTACTTTCCTTAGTTTCTTTTTATTTTTTTTAATTTTTTAATTTAAAAAAAAATTTATTTTGGTATCATTAATCTACAATTACATGTGCAATATTATGGTGATTAAACTACCTCCTTCCTCAGGTCCCCCCACCAACCCCATTACAGTCAGGGTCCATCAGCATAGTGAGATGCTATAGAATCACTACTTGTCTTCTCTGAGTTGTACAGCCCTCCCCGTGTCCCCCCTACCTTACATCTGCTAATCGTAATGCCCCTTTTACCCTCTTATCCCTCCCTTCCCACCCATCTTCCCCAGTCCCTTTCCCTTTGGTAACTATTAGTCCGTTCTTGGGTTCTGTGAGTCTGCTGCTGTTTTGTTCCTTCAGTTTTTTTCTTTGTTCTTATACTCCACATATGAGTGAAATCATTTGATACTTGTCTCTTTTGGCTTGGCTTATTTCACTGAGCATAATACCCTCTAGCTCCATCCATGTTGTTGCAAATGGTAGGATTTGTTTTCTTCTTAGGGCTGAATAATATTCCATTGTGTATATGTACCACATCTTCTTAATCTATTCATCTACTGATGGACACGTAGGTTGCTTCCATTTCTTGGCTATTGTAAATAGTGCTGCAATAAACATAGGGGTGCATCTGTCTTTTTCAAATTCAGCTGCTGCATTCTTAGGGTAAATTCCTAGGAGTGGGATTCCTGGGTCAAATGGTATTTCTATTTTGAGTTTTTTGAGGAACCTCCATACTGCTTTCCACAATGGTTGAACTAATTTGCATTCCCACCAGCAGTGTAGGAGGGTTCCCTTTTCTCCACATCCTCGCCAACATTTGTTGTTGTTTGTGTTTTGGATGTTGGCCATCCTCACTGGTGTGAGGTGATATCTCCTTGTGGTTTTAATCTGCATTTCTCTGATGATTAGCGATGTGGAGCATCTTTTCATGTGCCTGTTGGCCATCTGAATTTCTTCTTTAGAGAATTGCCTATTCATGTCCTCTGCCCATTTCTTAATTGGATTATTTGCTTTTTGTTTGTTAAGGTGCGTGAGTTCTTTGTATATTTTGGATGTCAACCCCTTATCAGATATATCATTTATGAATATATTTTCCCATACTGTAGGATGTCTTTTTGTTCTACTGAGGTGTCCTTTGCTGTACAGAAGCTTTTCAACTTGATATAGTCCCACTTGTTCATTTTTGCTTTTGTTTCCCTTGCCCAGGGAGATATGTTCATGAAGAAGCCACTCATGTTTATGTCCAAGAGATTTTTGCCTATGTTTTTTTCTAAGAGTTTTATGGTTTCATGACTTACATTCAGGTCTTTGATCCACCTTGAGTTTACCTTTGTGTATGGGGCTAGACAGTAGTCCAATTTCATTCTCTTACATATAGCTGTCCAGTTTTTCCAACACCAGCTGCTGAAGAGGCTGTCATCTCCCCATTGTATATCCAAGGCTCCTTTATCAAATATTAATTGACTGTAGGTGTTTGGGTTAATGTTTGGATTTTCTATTCTGTTCCACTGGTCTGTGGGTCTGTTTTTGTGCCAGTACCAAATTGTCTTGATTACTGTGGCTTTGATTTAGTAGAGCTTGAAGTCAGGGAGTGTAATTCCCCCTGTTTGATTCCTCCTTCTCAGGATTGCTATGGCTATTCGGGGTCTTTTGTGGTTCCATATGAATTTTAGAATTATTTGTTCCAGTTCATTGAAGAAAGCTGTTGGTAGTTTGATAGGGATTGCATTGAATCTGTAGATTGCTTTAGGTAGTATAGCCATTTTGACAATATTTACTCTTCCTAGCCAAGAGCATGGGATGCATTTCCATTTGTTAGTGTCCTCTTTAATTTCTCCTAGGAGTGTCTTGTAGTTTTCAGAGTACAGGTCTTTCACTTCCTTGGTTAGGTTTATTCCTAGGTATTTTATTCTTTTTGATGCAATTGTGAATGGAATTGTTTTTCTGATTTCTTTTTCTGTTAGTTCATCGTTAGTGTATAGGAAAGCAACAGATTTCTGTGTGTTAATTTTGTATCCTGCAACTTTGCTGAATTCAGATATTAGTTCTACTAGTTTTGGAGTGGAGTCTTTAGGGTTTTTTATGTACAGTATCATGTCATCTGCAAATAGTGACAATTTGACTTCTTCTTTACCAATCTGGATGCCTCGTATGTCTTTGTTTTGTCTGATTGCTATGGCTAGGAACTCCAGTACTATGTTGAATAACAGTGGAGAGAGTGGGCATCCCTGTCTTGTTCCCGATCTTAGTTGAAAAGGTTTCAGCTTCTCGCTGTTAAGTATGATGTTAGCTGTGGGTCTGTCATATATAGCCTTTATGATGTTGAGGTACTTGCCGTCTATATCCATTTTGTTGAGGGTTTTAATCATGAATGGATGCTGAATTTTGTCAAATGCTTTTTCAACATCTATGGAGATGATCATGTGGTTTTTGTTCTTCTTTTTGTTGATGTGGTGGATGATGTTGGTGGATTTTCGAATGTTGTACCATCCTTGCATCCCTGGGATGAATCCCACTTGATCATGGTGTATGATCCTCTTGATGTATTTTTGAATTCAGTTTGCTAATATTTTGTTGAGTATTTTTGCATCTACGTTCATCAGGGATATTGGTCTGTATTTTTCTTTTTTGGTGAGGTCTTTGCCCGGTTATGCTATTAGAGTGACGCTGGCTTCATAGAATGAGTTTGGAAGTATTCCCTCCTCTTCTACTTTTTTGGAAAACTTTAAGGAAAATGGGTGTTATTTCTTCTCGATATGTCTGGTAGAATTCAGAGGTGAATCAATCAGGTCCAGGGGTTTTGTTCTTGGGTAGTTTTTTCATTACTGATTCAATTTCGTTGCTGTTGATTGGTCTGTTTATTTTTTCTGTTTCTTGCTTGGTCAGTCTTGGAAGGTTGTATTTTTATAAGAAGTTGTCCATTTATTCTATGTTTTGCAGCTTGTTAGCATATAGATGCTCATAATATTCTCTTATAATTCTTTGTATTTCTGTGGGGTCCGTTGTTATTTTTCCTTTCTCATTTCTGATTCTGTTTATGTGTGTAGATTCTCTTTTTCCTTTAATGAGTCTGGCTAGGGGTTTATCTATTTTGTTTATTTTTTCAAAGAACCATCTCTTGGTTTCATTGATTTTTTTCTATTGTTTTATTCTTCTCAATTTTATTTATTTCTTCTCTGATCTTTATTATGTCCCTCCTTCTGGTGACTTTGGGCCTCATTTGTTCTTCTTTTTCCAATTTCAATAATTGTGTCTTTAGATTGTTCATTTGGGAATGTTCTTCCTTCTTTAAATAGGCCTGGACTGCAATATTTTCCTCTTAGAACTGCCTTTGCTGCGTCCCACAGAAGTTGTGGCTTTGTGTTGTTGTTGTCATTAGTCTCCATATATTCTTTGATTTCTGTTTTGATTTGGTTGTTAACCCATTGATTAATTAGGAGAATGTTGTTAAGTCTCCATGTATTTGTGAGCCTTTCTGTTTTCTTTCTAAAATTTATTTCTAGTTTTATACCTTTGTGATTTGAGAAGTTGGTTGGTAGGATTTCAATATATTTGAATTTACTGAGGTTCTTTTTGTGGCCTAGTATGTGGTCTATTCTGGAAAAATGTTCCATGTGCATTTGAGAAGAATGTGTATCCTGCTGCTTTTGGGTGCAGAGTTCTGTAGATATCTGTTAGGTCCATCTGTTCTAGTGTGTTGTTCAGTGCCTCTGTGTCTTTACTTATTCTCTGTCTGGTTGATCTGTCGTTTTGAGTGAGTGGTGTGTTGAAGTCTCCTAAAATGAATGCATTGCTGCCTATTTCCTTCTTCAATTCTGTTAGTATTTGTTTCGCATATGCTGGCGCTCCTGTGTTGGGTGCATATATATTTATAATGGTTATATCTTCTTGTTGGACTGACCCCTTTATCATTATGTACTGTCCTTCTTTATGTCTTGCTACTTTCTTAGTTTTGAAGTCTATTTTGTCTGATACAAGTACTGCAACACCTGCTTTTTTCTCTTTGTTGTTTGCATGAAATATCTTTTTCCATCCCTTCACTTTTAGTCTGTGTATATCTTTGGGTTTGAGGTGAGTCTCTTGTAAGCAGCATATAGATAGGTCTTGCTTTTTTATCCACTCTGTTACTCTGTGTCTTTTGATTGGTGCATTCAGTCCATTTACATTTAGGGTGATTATCGATAGATATGTACTTATTGCCATTGCTGGCTTTAGATTCATGGTTACCAAAGATTCAAGGGTTGCTTCTTTACTATCTAACAATCTAACTTAACTTTCTTGTTAAGTTATTGTGAACGCCATCTGATGTTTCTTTATCTCTCCGTTCCTATTCTTCCTCCTCCATTCTTTATATATTGGGTGTTTTATTCTTTGCCTTTAGTTAGTATTTGGATGGTCTGCTTTCTTTGCTATGATTTTATTTTCTCTGGTGACATCTTTTTAGCCTTAGGGGTGCTTCCCTCTAGAGCAGTCCATTTAAGATATCCTGTAGTGGTGGTTTATGAGAGGCAAACTCTCTCAACTTTCGTTTGTCTGGAAATTGTTTAATCCCTCCATCATATTTAAATGATAATCATGCTGGATACAATATTCTTGGTTCAAGGCCCTTTTGTTTCATTACGTTAAATATATCATGCCATTCTCTTCTGGCCTGTAAGGTTTCTGTTGAGAATTCTGATGATAGTCTGATAGGTTTTCCTTTGTAGGTGATCTTTTTTCTCTCTCTAGCTGCCTTTAATACTCTGTCTTTATATTTGACCTTTGCCATCTTAATTATTATGTGCCTTGGTGTTGTCTTCCTTGGGTGCCTTGTGTTGGGAGATCTGTGGGCTTCCGTGGACTGCAAGACTATTTCCTTCCCCAGCGTGGGAAAGTTTTCAGCAATTATTTCTTCAAAGACACTTTCTATCCCTTTTTCTCTCTCTTCTTCCTCTGGTACTCCTATAATGCGAATATTGTTCCGTTTGGATTGGTCACACAGTTCTCTTAATATTCTTTCATTCCTAGAGATCCTTTTATCTCTCTCTGCCTCAGTGTCTCTGTATTCCTGTTCTCTGTTTTCTATTCCATTAACAGTCTCTTGCACCTCATCCAGTCTGCTGTTAAGCTTGTCGATGGCTTGTCTGATTCTGCATAGTCTTTCCTCACTTCCCTCACTTCCTCCCTCAGCTCTTGCACATTTCTCTGTAGATCCATCAGCATGGTTATGACTTTTATTCTGAATTCTTTTTGAGGAAGACTGTGCATGTCCATCCCTTCAGGTTCCCTCTCTGGGGTTGTCTGAGTCTGAAACTTTGTCTGTACCATATCCCTCTGTCTTTTCATGGCTATAGAATTGGTTGCTGGTAGTTGACACGTATGTCAGCTGGGCTCTCTATGACTGCCTCGCCGGGTGCCAAGTCCTCTCAGGTGTAGCTGCACGCTGTGTGCTTTCCTGTGTATTCTGGTCTCTCTTTTAGGAAAAGTTGTATTTGCTGTGTTTCCGTGGATAAATATAATGTTGGGAGGAGATTTCTGCCGCTCCGCTCACATCGCCATCTTCCTGGAAGTCCTTTTTCCTTAGTTTCTTATAAATAATGTTGGTATGAACTTTTTTATGTATAAATATGTTTTAGCTTTTCAGATAGTTTTCTAAATTAGGATAAATTCCTAGAAATGGCCTAAAAAGCCAACAATTTAAAGCTTCTTCATCTGGTAAAAATTTTGCTATAAAACATCCTCTTTTAATTCTCCACATATTTGTACATTGAAAATCTAAGGAGAAAAATTTATGTTGAGTATCTTTAAATTGAGATTAAATTTAGGCTCAGTGGTTTTGTTTTATTTTGTTCTAAAATCTCACCTTTAAGGAAAAATTCACTGTTCAAAATGTTACTCTTAGTTTTTTTTTTTACACGTAATTTGCAGATGTAAGTTTACATGGATACTTGCTTCAGCCTAATGCTTCTGTTTTTCAAGGTATCACCATCTCATTTTTCCTATTTCCAAATATACTCACTGAACAGAGTTGCCTCTTGGCTCATCACTGGTTTAATTTCACAGGTACACCTGCAGTTCACGATAATGCACACAGTCATCTGTGGATGAAAATCTAAATAGAATTACAGGCCAAGGTCATTCCCAAACTTAGCATGAGGTTGAAGAGTGCCCAAATTAATATCACAGAACAGTTCTATTATGCTAGATTGAAGTGCAAAGCATATGAATAGGGCGGGTCTGCCGATTCTAAAATTAAGACTGCTGATGGAATTACAAAACTTGGGAAAATATCCAGAAGAAATCCAGTCAAAGTAAACAGAGGATTACAGCCTTTGAGTCACTATTACTTATTAATTTACTCACCAAATACTTATTGAACATCTTCTATGTGTCAAACTCTAGCTAGGCCCCCTGGAGTCAACGAGAAAAGAGATAGGCCTGTCCTTCTGGAGGATATATTCCAGTGGAAGAGAAGATAAAAGCAAATGGAGAAATAGTTATAAACTGCAATAGGCACCTCCATTATTCAGTAATATTTTAGGGAGACAAAGAAATGATTTCGGTTTTCCCCCCAAGAAATTTTAAGGTTGTACAGAGTAAGAAAAAAAGGTAAAAGATTTAGAATTATTAGGAAATACAGACACTCTCTACAGGTCTTCTATGGCTGATCCTTGTCATGCCCTGCACCCTGCACCCCCTCCACCCATCCAGAGAAAAAAGATGACTAGGAAAAAGTGCACACTGTTTGGCCCAGCCCTCAGTGCTCTCTATAGTCTGGTCTGCCCCAGCTTCAGATACAACACGTTATAGAAGAAGGTAAAATGGGCTGAACTTGGGGAGTAAGGAAACCTAGGTTTTGGCAAGTGGCAATGCTGGGATTGAGAGTTTAGGTGAGGCATTTATTTTCCAGAGTGTCAGTTTCCTTTGTAAAATGATGGCTTTTGACTAAATGAACTCTAAAATCACTTCAAGCTTTAAAATTAACTGTCTGTGCATCTCTCATTAAAACAATTCCTCCATTATACTCCTATGTATAATGGGGGTAGGGAAGAAGTAACCTGAGGAAGAGTACAGAGGTTGGAAATAGTGACATTCATTCCCATTTGATAGGAATAAAGGATTTATAGTTTATAATGATCATTTTTCCATGTTAGTGAATATCTTTGAAAACATGTTTTTAACATCTGCATATCATTATGCATGGATATACCATGATGTATTTATCCATGACCTCATTATAAAAACGATTTCCCAATTTCTACAATTACATAAGGATATTTTAGAATTTATACTTATCTACTAGTAGTCAAAAATACTACTGCAGGCTCTGTCTTCTTACTTGTTCCTTGTGTGGGAAAAAAAAAATTTCACTGTGATTCCTTCTTATGTATTTCAGCCTAAGCATGGCTTTCCATTAACATAAAAACCCCATTTGGGACAATGTTACAGAGCCTGTCTTTCTCCTTTCTAAAACAATACCATCCCTTTCTAAAACTCACGTCCCTAGAGTGAGGTCCACATTTCTGCAGCATTCCTGCAGAATGTGAATTAAAGATGTGAATTAAAGAATGTGAATTAAAGCCAATTGCATGCCTGCATCATGTCTGGATAATATATATTTCAGCTTGTAACCAAAGTTGAGACTGACAAACAGGTAAAGATTCATTCTGTTAGCAATACAAAAATTGTGACTGAGCACTGAGTCATAAATATATATGAATTATGACAAAGATAAGTGTAAATCTGGTGATTTTGCCATGATCCTGAACTTGCTATTGTGTTTAACTGTTATTACTTTGAAACATTAAGGCATATACAATTAGGAGGAGTAAAATTTAAGGTTTTAACTGCTAAATTCAGTGAACAACTATACGATCTATTTAGTTTTTTACTTTTTTGTAATATGAAATATTATTTCAGAAAAAAATTATTTCAATAGATGCCACATTCTGCATTTGCTTTGATAACCCCCAACAACCAAGTAAAATAAAGAAATCAGAGAGGTGACACACTATTTTTAAATTACTCTAAAAAATATCCTCAGATAAAAACCTTTTCAATTTATTAGTTTTTGTTTGGGAGTAGAACCTCTGTTGTGCCTCTTTGATTGTGAATTGGTACAAGTTAAATATCTTTTCTTAAAACGTCAAGTTAGTGTACATCATCTCTGTAGTATCAATTTAGAATCTGAAGGAATGCTCACATTAACAATTGTTTCTATCAATAGCTAAGGACATCATAGTCAGACATAAGAATTTTAATGAAAGGATCTTGGAGGTCATATAATCCAGCTCTCATTTTGCAGATGAGGAAGGTGAAGCCCCAAAATTTTTATTACTCATAGCAGTCAGTGTGTGGGGGAGGGGGAGAGGTCCTAACACTCTTTTAGTCCAGTGCATGCCAGAGGGCAGCAGGATGTAAGAGTATGTAGCTAACACATTTGAATTAATTCCAAAAAACCTAATTTGGATTTACGGATGTATTTTTCCCTTAAGACTTTGTTGGATGATCCATTCCACCGTGATCTAGTACTGCAGACATAAAAGGCAAGTGCCTTTACACAAATTGATGCTCATACACAATAAAGCCCAAGACAGAAACTGGACTTAGCTTGGCACGGCTGTCACATGGCCCGGGGAGAACATTCATATATATCCATATATACATACATGTAACCTCTTAATTGTGCTTCAGGAAATGTCATTTATATACATTCCAATGTAAATAGTGCCCCTGGATTTGTGCATCATAGGGACACTGCAGATACAAGCTTTGTACATTGAATTAATTAGGATAAGCTAATTGCCATAACAGATAAACCCCAAAATGTGTAATGGCTTAAATTTGTTTCTTGTTAAAATAAACAAGTAGTTCAGTTCCAAAGTGTTCATGGGGGTTGTCTCTATTTTAGTCTGCAGAAGAGTGAGATTTTTTTAGGAGACTCAAAGTAGCACATGGAACTGCCATTCTCATTCCATCGGCCATAACATGGCAACATGCCCACACCTAACTGCAAGGGAGGCTGGGAGTAAGTCTGTTACATGGCCAAGGAGAAGTGAGAACATGATTTTGATGTCTAGTTAGCAGTGTTCTCTGTACACACACATACACACACACAGATTCTGAAGTCATCACCAAAAATAAATTAACTTGCATAAATTATGCTTCAAATAGAACCAGTTAACAGTGAAAGGGGCTTTTATTTAAGAATGCATTTACCTCTCTGTCCTTTCCTCCTTAAGGCCGAATTAATTATTAATAAATGCATAACAAGTCACCTGGTAACTGAACTCTAAAAAGGAAAAAAAGCAAATTTTTGCAAGCATCACTCTTATGTATTTAAAAGTAGGAAGATGCTTTGGCTTTCTTACTCCATTAACTAGTCATTTCAGAGCTCAGACTCATCTCTGGTTGCTATACAGGCCACCAAACTCCCTTTTAACTATACTATCACTAAATTGTGTTTGAAAAATACTCAATAAAGATAGCAATTCCGCAAATGAAGCAGCAATAAATTTAATGTTTTTTCCCCCCTTTGGGTAAGCTGTCATTGTGATCCTCAAACTCTTCTCAATTACTCAGGTTTTAATAGAAGCACTGCATGGTTGCACTTTTGAAATCATAAGCAGGAAGTGTGACCTAAATGTCAGTAAAACATTTAATTCTATGGTTTGATGTTTTTCTTCACTAATATTTTGATGTTAATATCTGCTTTTATATGTACTTAGGATGACTACATGAAGGCAAATATTACCTGATCAGTTTTCTTTGGCAAACTTAATACTTTGGGACATGGGGGAAATATGTGGAGTAAACCTAAATATTGTACACTTTCATGGAGAAGGGAACAGAAATGACCTAGAAACTGCTGTTGATTTGGTGTCACTGGGAATTGCTTTTGTGTGTGGGTTGCCCAACTCTATTTTTGCCAGAAGACAGTATAGATGGAGAAAGTTGCCAGAAAGTGAATGACTTAATTTAACTGTTTGAAAATCCATTATAGAAAACACTTGTACACTTTGTACAGTCTCATTCTGATACCTCAGCAATTCCTGGAATGTGTGCCACTCTGTTATTTCCTTCAGGAGACAATTAAGGAGTAAGTTAACTACTGCAAAAGTCTAGGCTATCATCTGCTTCTTCTCGATGAAGAAATTGGGAGTCTTTTTATAGTTAGTAATAGCTTCTATGTAACACTATGCAGTTTCTCTGTTACATGGACGTTTGTATGGAAATTCCAAGAAAAGATTCAAACTGACCAGTGCAGAACTTCTATATTCCATTAGATATTTCTGGAGCATTGTTACCAACATACAGATGCTTCTGTAACTTTGAAGTGTTTTTCTTTAGGAAACTTTCCTTTCTTAATTTGTTTAAGTTGAACGCTGAAGAAACAGTTTATTCAAAATCACACAATGTATGAGAGAAATAGAAACCCCCCCCCCCACATATCTAAACCCCCTTTCAAAGTGATCACACTGATCCAGAGAGTGTCCTAAAAGGAGGTGGCTGGCCATCTATCTGGTGAATGTCTACTTTCCTGCAGTGCATGAAGAACTGTTGAGCAGCACACACAATATGTAACATTTGTGGATTCCTTTTAGTTGAAAATACAACATATATAGAAAAGATGGGGGAGTATGTTAAAAAGTGGCATAAGAGTACATTAATCAAGTGTAAACTAAGTAATTGCTAAGGGGATGTGGAAAAGTGATTTAAAACTAGATTGACAGCTTGTTTACTCTAATAGGCAAATCTTACATAGTGTTTTTTAACTGGTGATAGATTTGGACTGTTAGAAAAAATAACCATTCATTCATTTATCAAATATTTATTGAGTGCTAACCATGTGCTATGTGCTTGGGACCATTCAAAACTCCAGATATACAGAACTAATGCAGAGTAGAAACAGGCAGGTCATCTCTCAGACATGATACTTTGATAGGAAGAGAAGCCACAGATGTAGGAGTAGGGAGACATGACATAGAAAGGAAAGAACTAGTACTGGGCTTCCCTTAACAGGCTCTTCTCAAGGGAAGAAAGGTGTTGGGTGTGAACTGAGCTCCCTCTGTCACTACAGTTGGAACAGCCTGCTTGCCCTTTCCTGTTGGCCAGCTCTCCTGGCCTCCTGGACAACTTTATAGTGACAGAGGAACACAGATGAGCAAATACCGGCACTGAAGGTTCCCTGCTGAGGTATATGTGGGAGACGGAGGGAAAGAATGGTAGCCAAAGTTGAACTCTGTGTGTCCTTTTATCTTTCCAATGGTGTCATCATGTAATACCAGTCGGTAGTTGTCTAAATTGGGATTCAATTCCTGAAGGTTCTGCTCTTCCCCTTTCCTTCCAAGGAGAAAGAAAAGGAGATTCTATTTAAGGTACCCTTTTCTAGTCATCCAAGTTTTCCTTATTTGCCCAGCTATATATACTCCTCTACAGAGTCTGATGGAAAGTGTTTTACGTTTTGTACAGGCTAGTAGGGTGGGGGTGAGGGAGAATACCAGAGGCCACAATGCAATATAGTGTAATATAATAAACAAGAGAAAAATGCAAGAGTGTGGATTAAACGGTTAGTTCTAAAAATAAAAAGGGACATATCTGAAGTCTTTTATAAGAAAGAACAAGTTTAGCAATTATTTACCTGAGGCAAAGAAAATAAGGAATGACCCTAAGATTGTAAATTTGAGAGCCCCAAAATTTGTGTTGCTACCAACAATAGTCAAGAAATTTGGAAGCAATGGTTTGAAGGGAAAAAATGAACTTAATGTCAGATCTGAGTGCAATGTCACTGGAAAACAGGACTCAAGCTTTCTGATGAACTGTCAGGCCTGTTGGCTGTTCACGTGGAGGTCACTGTCTCACAGAGATTTACTGAAATCCTGTGGACTGATGAGGGAATGCAACGCAGAAGATCAAATGTGTGTGAACTTTGATTATAAGATGACGTATCAGTTTCCAAGCAATTTCAAAGGCAGTAATCCAAATTTGGCACTCTTTCCTTTAGGTCAGCCAAAGCTATCCTTTCAGTAAACATTCTCTCTTCATGTTGGCCTAACCCCTTAGTGGGTAAGAATAACACACTGAATGAAATAAAGTGCAAGACTTGGTCCTTCTGGATTACCTTACTCAATGTTCTGAAGTTTTAACTGAATGTCCTCCTTACACAAATTGTACCTTAAAATAAAACACACTAATAAATACCTGCAACTTTTTTTTACTTGATACTTCTGTATAAAGACTGTAACTTTCAAAAGTATAGAATATAAGATACATTAGCATAAGTCATTCAAACTACTTAGCTCTTAAATATGGAGTTTGTTTTAATGTAAAACTGTCAGAGTGAATATGAATTTCCATCCCCAAAGTAATGAGGAATTCTTGGCTGGGGAATTGTGTAAATAGAAACCCACCTTTAAGGAGGATTTTAGAATGTGGTATAGTGTGTATTTCCTTAAATAGAAAAGGATCAAGTTTTATACTTTCTGAACTAAGAGTTTTTGGAATCTGTATGTGATACATTTTCTGTAAACAGTACATTATATCTTAAAATACCTTTAGCATTTCATATTTTCTAATCTAATCTACTGTGGTTTGGGATTCCTACATTTATGGAGAAATATCTTTATAGTAACCAGCAATTTAACATTTATTGAGTACTTACTGTATGTTGGACACTTAAGTGCTCAAATATTTATATCTCTTTAATATTCATAACAGCTCTATGAGGTATTACCCATTTCACAGATGGGCAAAATTGAGACCCTAGTTAATTACAGCTTCAAGACAACATAGCTGGTACATCAGCAGAACTAGGATTTGAGTCCAGATCTGATTCCAATGTCACTTTTTTTTAACCAATACCCTATTTTGCCTCCAAAGTCACCTAAATCCAATTTTATTGTAAAAGTTTTATGTCTGTTGAACTCTATCCAATATAATGGAATGATTTTTTCAGTTGAGAAATGTTCCTGAGTTTTTGCTTATTCCCTTGACTTGAAGCAAGAAAATAACTTTAGGGCAAATTTGATCACATACCAAACCATCTATTTCAGACTAGTAACCACAATTTTAAAAAACACACACACAGAAAATTTCCTGCACTTCTGTTTTAGGGATACAGGAACATACCTATTTAATTCTACTTAGAGAGGTTATACATTATACACAGTACTTGCCACTTAGCATGTTCCTAATAAATGTAACTTCCTTTTACATTTAAATTGAAATTATTTCCTTTCTTTTCTAGGTACATTTTTAAAATGTACTTACTAAGCTTCATAAAGCTTTATTAAGGTATAATGGACATTCAATGAAATGTACATATTTAAGGTGTACAACTGGTATGTTTTAACATGTGTACATCAAGTATACAATTGGTTAAGTTTTAACATGTACACACCCATGAAACTATCACCAGAATGAGTCAGTGAACATATTCATCATCCCTGAGAGTTTTCCCTCTTTACAATCTCTCCCTTCTCACACCTCTCCCCGAAGGCAAACAATGCTTTGCCTTTTGTCCCTATAGATTAGCTTACATTTTGTAGAATTTTAATATATGGAATCATACAGTTTATTCTCAATTTTTTGTCTCTTTCTTCACTCAGAATGTTGAGATTCATCCATGTATTGCATGTAACAGTAATTCATTCCCTTTTATTACTGAGTAGTATTCCATCATACGAATATATTACAATTTATCTATTCACGTGTTGATGGTCATTTCAATTTGAGACTGTTAAAAATACAGCTATGGGCATTCTTTTACAGATTTTTGTAGGATCTGTCTCTTTCTCTCCTTGGAGAAATAACCTAGAATGGAATGGATAGATTATATGTTGGTATGTATTTAACTTTTTTAAGAAACTGCCTGTTTTTCAAACTGGTTGTATCATTTTACATTCCTACTAGGAGTGTATCAGAGTCCCAAATCCTTCACGCCCTCAACACTTTCATTTGAGCCATTCTAATAGATTTGTATACATTTTTTCGCATATGGGTAACCAGTTTTTCCATCACCGTTTTACTCTGCCTTTCCCTAAAGACTAATGAGGTTAGTAAAGTAGAGCATCTTTTTGTGTATTAATCTGCCATCTGGGTATCTTCTAGGGAAGGTGACTATTCAAGTCTTTTACCATTTTTAATTGAGAGTTTTGTCTTCTCACTGTTGTTTTGAGAGTTCATTGTATTCTTGATGCAAAACCTTTACTATATGCCTTTCAAATATTTCTCTGTGCCTTGTTTTTTTCATCAGTGTATTTCAGAACAATAGAAGTTTTTAAATATTTGATTAAATCCAATTTATCATGTTCATTTGTGGATTATTCACATCTAAGAACTCTTGGTCTAACTCAGAGTCACAAAAATTTTATGTCTTTGTCTAGGAGTCCTATAGGAATTTTAGGTTTTACATTTAATTTAGGTTTATGATCAATTTTGAGTTAACTTTCATATACGGTATAGTATAAATTGACATTCATATTTTTGTACATGGAATTCAGTTTTGTTCATGGATATCATGAATTGAAAAAAGAAATTCTTTCTTCACTGAATTACCTTTGCACTTTGTCAAAAATCTGTTTCTAGAATCTGTATTCTGTTGCATTGATCTGTTTTTATACTAATACAATCTGTTTTGATTACTGAAGATATTTAATAAGTCTTGAAATTAGGTATTGCCAACCCTCTTTGTTCTTTTTGTTGAAGTTGTTTCAGCTCTTATAAATGTTTTGTATTTCTATAGGAATTTTAGAATCAGCTTGTCAATTTCTTTTTAAAAGTCTACTGGAAGTCACCTCAGAAATGCAGTGCAAGGGTCTTTTGTGCTTTTTGTCAAATTTATTCCTAAGTAGTTAATATTTATTATGCTATTGTAAATGCTATATATTTTTTGCATTTCCATTTTCAATTGTTTATTGCTAGAATGCAGAAATATAAATGAGGGTGTTTATTGATCTTGTATCCTGCAATCTTGCTAAACTAATTTATTAGTTTTAGGAGTTTTTTGTAGACTCTACCAAGTGGAATAGATGGGTGATTATGTCATTTTATTTATTTTTTCCAATCTGAATGTTTTCTTTGTTTTCTTGCCTGACTGTACAGAAACTCCAGTGTTGAATAAAAGTGGTGAGAGCAGACATCCTTGTATTGTTCCTGATCTTAAGGGGAAAGCACAGAGTCTTCCACCAGAGAGGTATGATGTTACCTGTAGGTTTTTTTGTAGATGCCCTTTATCTGGCTGAAAAAGTACCCTTTCATTCCTAGTTTGCTTAGAGTTTTTAAATCAGAAATGAATACTGGATTTTGTCAGATGTTTGTTCTGCATCTATGGAGATGATCAGCTTTTCTTTAGTTTTATGTGGTGAATTGCTTTTTAAATGTTAAATGAATCCTGTATCCTTAGGATAAACCCCACCTACTATTAATGTTATGCTTCTTCTATACTGTTGGATTTGATTTGATAAAATTTTGTTTAGAATTCTACATTTATGTTCATGAAAGAAATTGGCTTGAGTTTTCATTTCCTGTAATATTTTTGTGTGGTTTGGTATCAAGATAATGCTGGCCTCAAAGATCAAGTCGGTATTCCCTCCTCTTCACTTTTATAGAAGAGTTTGTGTATAATTCTTACTACTTTTTTTCCTAAATGATTGGAAGGATTCTCCAGTGAAGCCCAGTGGACCAGATGTTTGGTTTGGTTTGGTTTGTGGGAATTTCATTTTTAAAAACTTGATATGTTGTATTTTTATTTTTCTTCAGTTCAAAATACTTTCTAATTTCACTCTAATTTCATGATTATCTTTATAAATATATCACATAGAAGGCATGTTGTTTTTTTCCCAGATATTTGTGGACTTTCCAGTTAGCTTTCTGTTGTGATTTCCATTTAATTCCACTGGGGTCTAAGAGCATACTTTGTATGACATGAATCCTTTTAAATGTATTGAGACAGGTTTTATGGCTTAAAACAGAGTTTGGAAAAGTTTTTCTGAAAATAGTGAGACAGTAAGTATTATAAGCTTTGTGGGTCACATACAGTCTCTGCCACATATTTTCTTTCATAGACCTTATGAAACCAAGCTAGATTTGGCCCCAGGGCCTCAGTTTGCTGACCTTGGACCTAGAATTGGTCTCTCTGGGTAAATGCTTTATATCCACTTTAAAGAGAATGTATATTCTACTATTGCTAGTAGAATGTTCTAGAAAAGTCATTTGGGTAATATTGGTGGATAGCATTGTTTGAGTTTACTATATCCTTGCTACGTTTCAATTTGCTCTAGCAGTTAATGAAGGAGAGGTACTGAAATCTCTAAGTGTAGATCTGTCTGTTTCTCCCTGTAGTTCAGTTTCTGTTTCATGCATTTTCAACCTGTTATTTGGGACATAAACATTTAGGATTGTTATATCTTCCTGATCAACTGGTCTCCTTATTATTATTATGAAATGACCTTCTTTGTCCCTGGCAATATTCTTCGTTCTGAAATCTTACTTTGCTTCTATCGTGTTAATGTAACTACACCAGTCTTCTTTGATGTCCACATCAGCACAGTGTATCTTTTTCTATCTTTTCATTCTTAACGTGTGTCTTTGCATGTAAAGTGTGTTGGGTCTTGCTTTCTATCCAGTGTGACACTATCTACCTTTTAGCTAGGATTTTTAGATCATTTAAATTTAATGTAATTATTGATATAATTAGATTTAAACCTATCATCTTGCTATTACCTATTTTTTCTGTGTGTTCCATATACTCATTGTTCCTTTTTTCCTCTCTTTTGGATTTTTTATTATTCCATTTTTTTCTTTTCTATTTTGTTGGCTTATTGGTTACAACTGTTTTGTTATTATCCTGGTTGCTTATGGTTTATAGACTACATATTTAACCTATAAGCTCCCTTTCAAGTGATACCACACCATCTCACATATAGTAAAAGAACCTTTACAATGCCATATTTCCATCTTTCCCCTCCTGCTCTTTATGTTATTGTCATATATTTTACTTAATGCATGTTGAAACTCCACAATACATTCTTTTAAACAGTTTTTTAAAACTATTTTTGTTTAAATAGTTGATTATCTTGAAAGAGAATTAAATAGAAAAAAAAACCTTACACATTTACCCATGTAGTTACCTTTTCCAATGCTCATCATTCCTTTGTGTAGATCCATATTTCCATCTGGTACTATTTTCCTTCTGTCTGAAGGACATTTTTTTTTTTTAACATTTCTTGTAGTTCAGTCTGTTGGCAATGATACTGAATTTTTACTTTGTGAATTTTCAGAGTCTGCAACTCTCAGGTTCGAAGTGGGTAAACATCATTTAGTATACTATCAGACACTTCTGTAAATAGCCGTGGCTAGACTGTTGAGAAAATTGAAAAAGAGCATATTATACAATATATGAAATATATGTGAAATAGCCTAGGACCTTGCCTCTGAAAGTCCAGCTCGGGGCAAGGGGAATTTGTGGTATGCCGGGGTGTTAAAAGCCACTGAATAAACATGGGATGTTTTCTTAGATATCAGTTTTACTCAGATATTTTGAAAAATTGTATAAGCATTTATACCAAACATAGGACTGTTATGGTATGTAGTGTAACATTTATATTAAATTTAAGACTAAACATGAAACTAAAGAAAATTCTAGCTTGGGACCCAGCTTATAAGGCAATTTATTCACTATTCTGTGCTATTAACTAAGTTTTTTGGAAAAGTTTGAGAGGCAGACCTTGATAATTGCCCATGATTCATTAACACGTCTCCTAAAATTGGATGCTGTCAACAAATGTAGACTATTCATATAGGCTTTCATTCAGTTTGAATATACGTTTCAGAATTGACCACTTTATCCTATGATTCAGCTCAGGAATCATTTCTTACTGTGTTCATGAAAAGTCTACAAGATTCCAAGTTTTTAAAGCACCCATCCTGATTCCCATGAAGGACTGTAATCGCCTGCTCACTTGTGGCTGTCGGCATGCCTGCATCAAATGGCTCCTACAGCACTGCCCAGATTTTCTGACTCCAGCCCAGGGTAGAGTAAGGGTACATACCAACAAGCATGTCAGAAACAGGCCTAAGTTCGATAAACAGGCTCACTATGCAGAGTGAGCCATTTCTAAGACTGTATCCCAAGGAAATAAGTTGAAGGCAAAAATTTAACTATTAGATTGTTCTTTTAGTAGTAGAAAAAATTACTTGGAATCAATACAAATATCCCCAAACAAGAAACTGCTTACAGTACATCTTTATACCCTATAATAGAATACTTATTCAGCCATTAAAGTATATTATAGCTGAATATTTATTGTTGGGAAATATATATAATGTGTACATATATAAATAAATTTATACACACAAACAGGTATGAATATTTAATAATGGGTAAATAGTGGTCATTTCTGGGTGTGGGATTATTCATTTTTTTCTTCATCTTGCTCATTTGTATTTTAAAATATTGCTTGTAATAAAAACACAGTTTCCAGAAATACTTATTCAATATGAATACTTATTCAAATTGGTGAGGTAATTTATTCATTAATTCAACAAATATTTGTAGCATTAAATACAGCATAGTCCTTGCCCTCATGACTCTTAATTTGTGAGGAGAAAAGAAAAGGGCATGATTAACAACCTTGGAAATTTTTGTTCCTCTCTTTCATTCTCATTACTTAACTGCCAGTTACTCCCTCCTTTATTCATACCTTATTCGTCAAGGACTTTGACACTTTGACACCTGGCTTCTGGAAACCCCTTCCCCTGTATTTTCTGCCACCGGGTGCCACTTCAGTGTCTACACAGACAACCCATCTAACAGCCTTGAACTCTAGCCACTTCATTAAGACCCAGAGCCACACCCTCAACCTTTGATCACCAGGAAACTGTTCCACAATTGGAGTCCAATACCAGTATCTTGATCTCCCACTCCAACCCCTTACTGCTCTGGGTTCTTTCACTCCATTACTCCCTTACCTGATCTTACCTCAATTCCTCAACTATTCCCTGTTCTTTCATACCTCAATCTCCCACAGAGCTTCACATCTTTTCCAATCCAGCCTTGACTCCATGGTACATCAGTCTCTCCTGATAATAACCTTGCCCTTGGTTAATTCCCTTTCCCATTCCTTATGGCATCCATTTCATACATCTTCGTTCAACCCAAACTTGCTACTTCACCAATGCCCTTACCTCTTTTGTCTCCTTTACCAGGAAAAATCTAAACTATCAGCTATGAATGTCCTTCACCTTCTTGCTCCACATGTAGAAGTTCTACGTGTAACTATTGTCTTCTCCTTCCTTCTAACCTGGGAGGAAGAAGTATCCTTTCTCTTTTTCCAGGTCACTTCCTTTACCTGCACCCTGATTCCGTATCCCCTCTTCTCCTATAGATGTTGTTGTCCTATCCCTCCTCTTTTTAATCTCTCCTGTCTGCTGATGCTTTCCCCACATTTTGGTGAACTCTCTTCACTGTAGAATCTCCTTGATTCTGTAACCTCCTCCCTAAAATCATCACCCATTATTTCTGTTCCCAGAAGGCTCTTTTGGTCAATAATACTATAATAACTGCATGGTGACAGATGGTAACTACACTTATTGTGGTGAGCATTTTATAATGTACATACATGTCAAATCACTATGTTGTACCTCTTAAACTAACATTATGTCAAGTATACTTCAATAAAAAAGTGAAAAGCCTTGAAATAATAAGTTATTTAATCTTTCTCAATTTTAATATACCTTCAACTCAATGCAAACAGAATTTTGCCACAATCAATGCATTGGAAGTGTTCTGGCAAATATCACGAATGACAAAATTGCCAAATGCATGATCTTTTCCAACTTTCTTTACCTGACTTTCCTTCTGAATCTTTCCCTTAACCTACTTCTGAAACACTGAGCTCACCTGGTACCCCTCCATCCCTGTTTCTCTTCAGCACTTCTGCTGCCTCCTCTAACTTCCCCCATTTACTAGCGTTGCTTCTCATTTTCTCTAACTATAACCAGTCTCTCTGAGCAGTGGCATCCATTTCCCCATAATTTCAACCACCACCTATATAGTCATATCTATTTCCAGCCCAGGCCTTTCTCCTAAGCCTCAGACACCTATTTTGAGCTCGGTACCGAACTTCACTGCATGGATATCCCATTGACACTTAATCTTCCAAATTCAATATGTTCTCATTGAGTTTCTCATCTCTCCCTCCTTTCCCCATTTTCCATCTCAAACCCTTACACACACGCACACACAAACCCATTCTTCCTCTATTTGTCTCTGTCCTAGTTAATTATACCACCACTGTACTCTATAGCCAAGCCAGAGACTAGGGAGTCATTCTAGAGTTCTCTCTCATCTCTATCCTAACCATTACTTCTCTAGCCCCCAAATCTCATTATTTCCCTCCATAACTGTAAAAACATACAAAAATACTTCCCATTTATTTTAAAAAGAATAACAATAATTAAAGCACACTTTAAAACATACCCCCTGTATCTGACCTATGAAATGACAACTGTGTCACCTAATAAGCCATGAAGGTTTGCAGAGAGACACAGTGCACAGGAGTTACATGTGAAGTATTTTTACATCAAATGATTCAAAAAAAGATTTGAACTTCATCACAATTAACAACTGTCATACTAACATTTTTTACATCTAATGCATTAACTGTAGGAATTTAAATTTTATATATCGGTATAGATAAAGATAGATTGGGGGAGGGAGGGAGAAAGGGATTAAGGGGTATTATGATTAGCACACATAATGTAGGGGTGGCACGGGGAAGTCAGTGTACCACAGAGAAGACAGGTAGTGATTCTATGGCATCTTGCGATGCTGATGGACAGTGACTACAATGGGGTAGAGGAGGGGACTTGATAATATGGGTGAATGTAGTAACCACAATGTTGCTCATGTGAAACCTTCATAGACTGTATATCAATAATACCTTAAAAAAAAAGGTAGATTGGAGGAATCATTAGATTTAGTCACATGCTCCAAGAATTTCTTGTTGGGAACAAGTTTCGTATCTACCATGCTGTATTAGTAGCTCTCCAGTTTATTAAAAATATTATAGTTAATCACATCAGCTTTGGGTTGTTTTGCCAATGGCATAAATGTAAATCTAAATGTTAAAAACACATTCTCCAAAAGAGGGAAAGTTCTTTAATTTAGTATGTATGATACTTTTCTACATGGAAAGTTGAAATGAATTTGATCTTCTTCTTCACATGAAACCTCTTATTTTCTTTAATAAGAGTTTCTTTAAAATTAGGTATACAGTCTGTATATACTATCACTGTGTCAGTAGTTAACAGTATGGGGTCATCAAGTAAATTAAATGTTTAACAGTAAAAATTAAAGGACTTAAAATTAAAAACATAGGGTCTAATCGTACGATGAAGAAAAATATGGAAAAAGTGTTCCTCAAGAGCTATAAACTGTTCACCTATTTAAAATAAATTACTTCTTCAGAGCTGCCTTAAAAAGTTCATTTGTTTTAAACACATAAGCATTTCTTTGCCAAAAGAAAATATACTATTTTTATTCTCCTAATTTCCCTATAGATTTGTGTTATAAGAAATAATTTTTTATATATTAAGAATAGAAATTTAGCATGAGGCTCAACTGTCAAAGAGAACTGATCACACATCCTCAGCCACATCTCCTAGAGACCAGACAGTCTCAATTTTATTTGTTTCTAAAAATAAATAAGAAATAAAGTTAACAGATTCCTTTTTCCCTGTCATCCTCAACTTCCCGGACAAGGCTAATTCCAAGACAATTAAAAGCTTGGGGAAATCATGAGTCATAAATTTGAAAAACTTTTTTTCTTAATGTAAAGTTTATTTTACTAAAACTTCAATTATTTTTGATAAAGAGTCAAGAATAGATCAATTTCTATTACTTATCAATCCATTTTATTTTCTTAAATTGTCCCCAAAGTCAAACATTTTAATGGCTAGAATGAAAAGTTAACCAATCCTTGGTGTATTTCAGAACAAATATGGTATCTGTATTACCAATCTGGGTGTCACTTTTTGAGAAGAGCCCTGTTAGACTGGAGAGTAAACCAAAGAAGGAAGTCAAGATGGTTAAGGGTCCAAAATCAAAAGGCCACTACAGACACTAAGGATGTCTGGGAGGCAGGGATTCAGTTGTCTTCATGGTTGGAAATAATAGTGTCATAGTTAAAGAGTTAGCATAGATAGGTAGGAATAAATTTGTTCTTAGTACTTCCAGGGGGCATTTTGACAATGGGTGGTGGTTATAAAGAGGCATATTTGAACTAACAGTCTAAGATTCCAAACCTAAACAGTCTAAATTTCCCTTACTAAAGAAATTTTATTTTAAAAACAATGTTTCAAAACATCATATTTAGTATTTCATCCTAAGGCCAGCATTTTCACACTCATGTTTTTAAAAGTGGGTAACTGAAACAAATGAGTTTATTCTTCTCCAGATATCCTTACTGATAAAGGGGGGGGGGGAATTCATACTTCTTCAGTAAATAATAACCATTATTAAAAATGAATTTTAGGTCAATCCTAAAATCTGTACCCAAGAATACAGAAGCAGAACAATTTTTCATATAGGAAACAAACTTTATACCTCCATAATCTTAACAGAACCAGAGTTGAAAATGCTATTTGAATCTGTTCTAAGAACTTCCAGAAATTTGGGCTTTAGACCATGCAAAGAAAATTCCCCAAACAGAAATACAACCCCTAATGCATTTATGAAATTTCTCCCATGTAATAAATATGGGTATACTTTAAAAAGCATATAAGGCAAAAAGAAACTTACACGATTTTTAAACAGTCATCTAAAATATTTATGGATAAAAAGTAGTTCTACTGATTTTTCACTGAATCTACCCAACCGCAGAATAAATCTGTTTCTGAACAGTATATTCTCTTAAACTGATACCTAGTTAATTAAAGTACATAATTATGAACCATTTACAAAACCTCTGAGGATTTTATAATTATTTTATTTAATTAGCATCAATTATATACAATTATACTACATAATATGTTACCATAATTCATTTTTAATTACCTGTAAGGAAAAGAAACTATCAAAATTACTTGACAGAACAAAGAAAGTGTTAATATCTAAAATAAACAATGAGGCTTACATTTTAAAAAGGGAATGTGGATGCATATATTTGTAGGAAAAACACATTCATTCTTACCAACAGATTTCAGAAATGTTGCATACGTTTGTGATTTCAGTAGTAGATGAGATGTATCTAAAACTGTTGTCCATCTTGAGGTCTGACACTTCACAGACCTAAAAAAGATAAGAAGTCCTTTTTATGAATATGTTAAACAAAAAAAGTCCACAAAAATGAGATTTGATATTTTTACCAATTTATGCAATATTTTTACCAATACAAAGGGTACATTCAAATATATATATATATATATATGTGTGTGTATATATATATATATACATATACAGTTATTGTAATCAGAAGTTTAACTTGAAAATTTAAGGTAAATATTAAATTTGAAAAATTGAAAATTCATAGAAAAAAATAAATAGCTATGGATATAAGACACAAACTGGAAACATTTTCAATCTAGCCATTATTAAACCTTGTCTTTTTACCTTTATTGTAGTAATCCTTCCAGTTTATTAGTTATAATATTCCTGGAGGGGAAAAACCCTTAGCCTAGCTATTTATAGCATAATGTTCTAAAAATATGATAATAAACAAGTATAAAACAGTCTTAAAACAGAATACCTTGTTTATAGTGGATACTCTGTAAATATAAATTTATTTCAGTTAGAAAATAGCCTTCATGTTCAATATAGAGCAAATATGTAACATTTTATATATTGTACAATTTTAACTCAGATTACAATACACAGAACACAGTACAGTACAATAAGTGATGCTCAAATGTGTTCAGGGGTAGACCAATTGGTGATCCTGTCTGCCTTTTCTGAGTACCATTCATTCCCATTAGATATTTATTGATGCCAGTAACTACAGAAGGACAAACATAGTCCTGGTGATCATGAAACTCTTAGAACCAGGAACTGTATCTGTGTGTGCATGTACGCACATTCACCATCATGGCCAAACATCAACGTGCACATGAAATTGCTGTTTATATACAGTAATTTCTTATTGCTACTATAACAAATTACCATAAACCTAGTGGCTTGAAACAATGGAAATTAATTTTCTTACAGTTCTAGATGTTAGAAGTCCAAGATGGGTCTCAGTGGGCTAAAATCAGACTGTAGGCACAGCTGCATTCCTTTCTCTAGGGAAGAATGTTTTCCTACCTTTTGCAGCTTCTGGAGGCCCCCTCACTCCTTGGCTGGTAGCCCCTTTCTACCTGCAAAACCAGCAACAGCTGCTTCCTTCTCACATCTCATCACTGACATTGACTCTTCTGCTTCCCTCTTCCTGCATTAGAACTTCATGATTTATTTGGCCTACTCATATAATACTGGATAACCTATTTTTAGGTCATTTGAGTAGCAACCTTAGTTCTGTCTGCAACCTGCATACCTGCCCTGCAGCACAGCATAAATGTTCAGACTTCAGGGATAGGACTTGCAAATCTTTGGGAGGACCACTATTCTCCCTACCCATGTTTGAATAGTTTTTCCTTTATTTTTCTTCTGGAATTCCATTATCCATCTTTGAAATTACGTTCATATATGCACATGGAGACTGTCCAGATTGCACATGATTCTAGAGAAAAAGTCTGTACCTTTCAGCAAACAATGTTTTGGAAATCACTGTGCCTGATCACAAAACACCGATGTTCCTTAGAAGCATAGCTCAGCAGTATCAACAATGCCAAACTTTAGATTGGCTTTTTAAAATGTGTATTTTTAACTTTTGCTCAGAAAACCTTGATATGAGTTGAAAGTTTTTTCTTGTATTTTTTCTCTGCATATTTTCAGAATTGGTTCTCATCATCCTAATCACACTTTATGTCTTGCACCTGTAAACATTTTTCCACTTCGGCATGCATCATTCTGTTATGATGCTAATCAGAAAGTCAGTGTATTTTCTACAGTTTACTCTTACTACTATTAGATGTTTCATCCCCTCTCCACTTTTGCTATTATATTTAATATGCTGGAATAAGCATCTTCCTTATAGATCTTTCTCCACATTCTGGATTTAATTTCACCTAGACTAGATTGCCACTAGCCTTTACTTGCTCATACCACCAATGTGAGGTTCCTTTTTCATATCTTTGAGGGCACCCCTTATGTGTCAAATAGACTATTCAGGAGTTATTTAAATTTTAGTCCAAGTTATGAACTAAAAAGTGTAATTGTTTCTCAACTTTTAAATTCAACTTGTAAATCTAGTCACTCTTTGTAAATTTTAACAAGTCACTTTTAAGAGGGCTTTTTAAGTCCCTTAAACATTTAGCATTTACAATTTTGTAAAATTTACTTCCTGAAGTTTTTAATGTTTAATATACAAAACCTCTCTGAGTACTTACACTCTTTTAAATCTAATAAACTTATACAGAGAATTTTAAGTTCTTTTAAATATACTGTTCTTTGAACATCATAGTTTAAGATTTTCTTATACCTTTTAAGATTAATCTGATATATAATCTAATAGGCCTAATTTTCTTAAACATTACAAAAAGTTAAAATACATGTCAACTCTAAGTCATAATAGTATATGCTTACTAAGTCGTTCTACATTTTATTTTACATCTTCCTCCGGTTAAAACTATGACCCACTGGTAATAACCATGTCATCTCAAGCAAAATAAGGTTAATTATGAGAGCCCCCTAGATTAAAATTACACATAACCTAATTCTTCCATCTACCATTAAAACTGTGCCAACTTCACTACTTAGTTTATTTTGCATATCTTTGAATACTTTAAGGCCATTCAATAGGATTTTCCATATCAAGTTCTGTGAAGACAGTCACAACACTAAAGTCTTGCTAACAAATGGGATCTAATTTTTGAAGGAACAAGAGAAGCAAATGCTACAAAAAACATCTGTAAGAATTGTGTGGTCATCAGTCTGATAAACACAGCATCCTCCAACCTCTTAACAGTCCATGTTCTCAATTGTTGATTTAAAAAGAAATTCAATAACAAGATAGGATGGTGAAAACTTACATATCTCTTCTTTACATTCATTTTGAGATTGTACCTTTTAGAATATTTATTAATTCTTTTCCGTGTTTGGTTTTCTTCTTTTGTTAGCTGTATATTTGTTAATTGTTCTATTTACTTACCTTTTTATACATTGAGGATATTAACCCCTTATCTACTTTATATGTTAAAAATATTTTTCAGATGGTCATGCGTCTTTTCTATCTATAGTGAATTTTTTCCTGCATAAACATTTTTTTGTGTAGCTACCAAATATGTTCTCTAAGATTCTGTGTAGCCTTTTTATCTTTCTAAGCACTCCCTCAGTGACCTCATCCAATCCCACATTTTAAACTGCGGACAACATGCAAACCAAACCTTTCCCCTAAATTCCAGACTTCTAAATCAAAAATCCAATCCTAATACTCTGTTTATCTCTAATGTGAAGATGGGGGGTTCTACTTAGGCCCCAGGCACCTCAAAAGCAGTATTTCATATCAAAATTAATCAAGCCTGTTCTATTTTCCATATCTCGGGAAATAGTACAAACAGCCAGCCACTCAGTGCACTCACTAGGAGTCACACTATATACTTCCTCCTCTCTCCTCTCCACATACAAAGGCTCCTAAACCTCTTTGATCTTACCTTTCGACTTTCCTCCATCCTTACATACTCTGCTCTTGCCATATGGGCACTGAATTTATTGGGTTTGCTGTTCAGGACTTTAACATATGCTCTTCCTTTGCCTAGAATGTTCACCCTTTCTTTTGGCCTAGCAAATTCCTAAGTCTCAGCTTAACTGTCCCGCCTCAGGGAAGGCCTTACTTAAACCTCCAGTGTTAGGTCCCCGTGGTGAATGCTTTCACAGCACCCTGTATTTTTCTGTTATAGTATTTATCACAGCTGTAGTTCGTATGATTATTAATTTAATCCCTGTTTCTCTCACTGGACTGCACTATAAGGGGAGGAACTGTGACTGTTTTGTAAACTCCTAGATGCTCCATACCTTGTACAATATATGACAGAGTAGATTCTAAATAGTTACCTGGGAAAACTTACATAATAATATTGAATAAACAAATCCAGTCTCTTTCATATTTCATTTCACCCCATTCCACTTCTTTAGTTCAAGTGCTCTTTATTTCTTGCCTGGATACTACAATGGCCCTTGAAAGACTCCCAGCCACTGCTCTTGCATTTTCTATTATCCAGCCCCTTGTTAAAATGAATCTATAAATATAAATCTGATCATATTATTTATTGGTTTAGGATTTTTCAATTACATCAATATAAAGGTGACATGCAAAGCCCTTCACGGTCAACCTCTATCCACTTGATAAGGCTGACTTTTCTCAACTCCTCCACAGGCACCTAGGCAACAAATCACACAAAATACCTGAATTTTCTTGAACATGCCAGGCTTTTCCTGACTTCTTTATTTTCTTATACACCAGTGATTCTACTTAAAGTGCTTTCAATGGCCTCTTGTCACTCTTTTTTACACTGGGATGACGACTTCACTCCCATAAGACGTCACCAAGGTATCTTCAGGACACAGCTCAATTGTCACCTGCTCCAGAAAAGCTTTCCCGGGCTACCTATTCCTACTCTAGGCTAGATTTTTTTCCTCTTTATTTATCAATTTATAATTTTTAAAGAATTTATCTTTCTACTATTAGCCTTTCAGCTCCTTGCAAATAAGAACTACATATTTTTCATCTCTATGCATCCAGCTCTGTTTTGGACTTTGATAAATGTTTGACTACATCTGTGGGCCAGTACATATTAAACCCATCAAAATATACCTACACTTCTGGAAAATCATACAGTAAGTAAGCACATAAATAATAAAGTCAATTAGGAAAGGTAGATGCATAAAAATGTTCACTTCAGAATTGTTTATAATAACAAAAAAATTGGAAACAACCTAAATGAACAGCAATAGAGGAATGGTAGAATCTGCTAATGATATGTAGGAGAACAATTTAGAATGAAGATTGCAAAAATGATATAGTAATCCAAAAGCTTATGACATGTTAAGTGGTAAAAGACAACTATTTCCGTCTATGACAGTATCAAATTATATGTATAGAATTATCTAAAAGGCAACGTGAAAATTGCCCGAGCTGTTTAGATTGTGATTTCATTGCCTTTATTCAGAGCTTTATAAATGTTGCTATATCTCTCAATTATAACGAAAATAATTTAAAATTAAACCCATGTTATTAACATATATGTAAATATCAGTGTATGCATATTTGTATGTGTGTATATATTTCCTAGATCTCTCTCCTTAGAGGTCCAGGAAGCAGAAACACCTCATTAACAACAAGCATACCTATCCTTGGCCTCTAATACCATTTTCTGCTAACAGGGAACAGGGCTGCTTAGAGAAAAAGCTAATTCTAGGCCTGGGGCAGGGTAAGGACAAGAAAAACACTGGACATCTTACTATACCATAAAGTAAGAAAGTGCTCAAAAAAAAAAATGATGCAAGCATATCACAGACACACAGGACCTAGACTAAAGGCACTCTCACTAACTAAAATCTGGAACAATTTGAACACAAAAATAATTAAACACATACTTAAATATTTAGAGGTGAAAGGTCATGATGTATATAAGTTAACTACAAGTGGTTCAGAAAAAAACTGTACCAAATATACATGTATAAATATAGGTAGAAAGAACACAAAGCATATAGAGAAATGGAGAAACATGGGAATGGATAAGTTAATGCAGATAATAAATAGATAAATAGAGGAGAAGAGAGAGCTCTTTGCAGGAAAGTGCTGTGGGCTGACTGGTAAATGTGGTGGGAGTACTAGATTTGTTGAATCATTTTGCAACCATTGTGGTGAGATTATACCAGCAATAATGGATGCTGAACTTAAATGGGAATTTTTATAAAAAGCAGGATATATCTCCAAATGTTTCCCCATAAATTGCTTATTAATTGCCAAGAAGAAAAAAAACTAGTAACTGTACAGTGGAAAATTGGGGCCACATATGTACCAAGTGATCAAAATTGACATCATCAGTGAGGGCCAGATGGATATGCACTTCCAGAAGTTATACCTGAGGACACAGTGTCACCTGGTCCTCGGTAGTCCAGCTGAGAAGTAGTGCAGCTGAGAATGCACAACCTCAGTTTACTCATGAGGAAGCATCAGGCAAAAACAAAGTAATGTTCTGTTAAAAATGGGGGTGGAGGAAGAAGATGCAGTCTCTAAAAATGTCAAGGTCATAAAAGATTAATAAGAAAGGCTGTAGAAACATTCCCAAAAAATGAAGCTAAAGAGTCATGACAACTAAACGTAGTACCTGACCCCAGACTGGCTCCTGTACTACATGTACTACATGCTACAAGTATCAACCTACACAACTGGAATATGGATGGAGACTGAAGTATTATTTCAATGTAAATTTATGAAGTTGATAGGAAACACACTTTCAAATATTTAAGTGTGAAGGGTCAGGATGTGTATAACTTAACCTCTAAAGGTTTGAAAAAATGTTGAATATAAATATATATGTGTGTGGGGGAAGAGAGAGAGAAACCTTGCACAAGAGCAAACAAATGATATGGGTGTTCTTTGAACTTTCTTTTGCAACTTTTTGTAAATAGGAAATTTTTTCCAAGTAAAAGCGTTTCTTAAAATTAAGTCCACCTCAGAGAAACAAGACCAACGGGAAAATAAAAGGTACTTTTAATATCCCTCTCAGTACATTGTTTTTACAACATTCACCAGTGTACACTAAGTTTTAAGTTACTGTTCAAAATGTTTCTTTTTTGAGTCTTCATTCTTTTTTAAAGGGTAGATATATATCTATAGCTCTCACAGTTCTGTCTCATCCAGATAGTAGGAGGAAGCCAATGTTCCATCAGTTGCAGCTTATGCATGAGACAGCAGGAGGGGAAGCACTGGAGTCACAAGGTCCTATTCCCCACGCTTCCCATTTTCTGCTGGTGATGGCATCCAGGTCCCAAGCAGAACCTCAGATTTTAAATTATGAGCTCAGTCTACTGTATGACAAGAAGAGGATGCAGACAAACTAGGTGGTGGGAAGTGGGGGAGGGATGATGAACTCTTTCATTTTACTTAAGATGAAGAGAACTGAAAACTTCTGCTGCAATTGAGTACCTAGATAATTGAGGTCTTTCTTCTCATAAAGTACATCACTGTGTTGAAGTATTAAAGTTCAGAGAAGGTATTCTTACTAGATTTTACCTGTGAATATGATGATCTGAAGTAAAAACGCTTTTTTTTTCTTTAAAATTCAGCTCAGGAATTCGCACCTCCTTGTGGTCAAACACAAAATTGTTTTAAAAACTTTTTGTTTTTTTCCATTTGGGCTTTTTGTTCAGACATAGGAACCATGTTACTTGATTTTGTTTTCTCCCATTCTAGTGGGAGAAAGAAAGTTTTGATAAAGGGTTTTTGGTTTATTAAATAGGACTTTAAACAAAACAGGATTTAAATCTTCTAAAAGTGACTTCTATGTATACATTAGTCTGCAAAATGGAGATAACTGCATCCACCTCATGAGTTAATATGAAGATTCAAGGGGAAAATGCACATATAATGTGTTTAGCTGACACACGGTAGGTATTCAATAAATGTTACTATTTATCAATATCATCATCACTTTAGAATTCTCTTGACAGACTAGATGAACAATTTAGTAATCGTGAAATTCCAGTAGTCTTGCAAGTTAAGTTCCCCAAATATACACCACTGAGGTAGACTTCCTCTAGCCAGTTCTCCCCACAAGTATATACGAAGTACAAACAAGATGTATTTATATCTAGATGATAGAAATATGATGGCTTTTACTTTATATATTTAGACTAGCCTGATTTTTTTCCTTTTTTCCCCTTTAATAATTAGGAAAAGCAATTAAACTATTCCATTTCCATATATTACTCTTATAGAATGGCAAAACAAATCAGCATCCTATCTGACAAATCACTACTCATATTTGGCAACAGTGATTTGTCAGGCCAATATATCATTTTAAGGATCTCCTGAACACAAATGCTAACTCCTATTGGCCCTTACTGTAGTTTGATTTTTAAATGACTCACAGTAGCTAACATTTATTGATACATCAAGCACTGTTCAAATGTCTTTAATATATTGGCTCATTTACATCCTTAAAACCCAGAGCAGTACTAGCGTTACAAAAGATCAACTAAGAAAAAGTAATTTGTGCAGTCACAAAGCTAGTAAATTGCAGAGCTGATTCCCAGGCTGTTTTGTTCCAGTCCACACACTTAATCTGTGCATATAAGTTCCTTAGAGATGTAAGACAAACGTACCACTTTGCCATGTTACTTATTGGTGATTTCAAATTATTAAAATCTATTTATTTCCCAGTTGTACCTCAATAATGCAAATCATGCTAGACTCCCATTTCCTTATCTCTTGGTACTTCAGGCACTTGCATATCCATTGTTTTATTTAATCCTCACAATGATATGTCTCTATACTCAAATGGTATGGTTCATCACAAGTTGTTTTGCAACATAAACTAGAAAAAAACTTTGCAATACCCCATATTTTAAACTGTTGGATTCTTTAGTAAACTCAATAAAACTTGATGTCAGGAAAAAAGTAACGAGTCAAAAATAATCTTAAAATGTAATCATTTTGGATGAATGGCAGTTGTTTTTTAACTTTGTTTTGTTTCATTTTAACTAATCCGTTGTTGGCAGGATAACTGTCCCAAGCAAATGAATCATTAAAAAAGGTTTCAAGGAAGGTGAAAAATACTGTCAGTCTTATCACTTACTTTCCAATTATAGCGCCCTGTTTTTAAAGGTGGACACAGATTTGCCGAGGTCTTGTGCTTCTACTTACTCGCCCTAAGATTTTGGAGGCAAGTTTCTTAATCTGGTCCCGTATGTCTTCATGTGTGCTACCTACTCCATAGGGCTGTTGCGAGCTAGAAACACGATCCATCCTTAAAAGCGCTTGCTTAGAACAGTGCTCACCCTGGAGTACTGTCAACACTTGGCAATCTGGCTATTATTGCTTTATCCGGGCGTCGCACAACGGAAACCTGTCTTTGCTAGATTCAGTTCCCTTACCATCCATTAAAAAAAAAACACCCTAAGTGACACCCAAAGACGCGGATTCACCCATTCCCCGAAGAGAAGGTGTTAAGGACAAGACGGTGAGAGAAACTGGATGCAATGAAAGCGCCTCGGCAACAGACAGCCTAAAGCCGGGACCTGTGCGACCCTCCGGCAGGCGCTCGCGCTCGCGGGCACACGCCCGTGCGCGCCCCGCCCGCTTCCCCGCGAGGCAGGGCACAGCCTGCACCGGGATCTGGCGGGTTCCCCTGTGCTGCCTTAGGCCAATCACGGAGGTTCTGAGCCATGGTTTCCTGTCTGCAAACTGAGTGTAGTAGGACCTACCTGGCTCGCCTGCGAGCTCCTGTAAGGCGCTGACACCCAGCAGGAGCTCTGGACGCGGGCCGGACTGGTTAAGTACGCGTGTGTCCGTACACGTGGCCTCGCACACGATGTCAGGAATTTAGACACCAGCAGTGAAACGGCTTTTCTTTTCGCCTTATCTGCACCCTTCATTTGCTCTCCTTGAACAGTGGAATAGCTGCCTATCAACTGCTACGTCACTCATGGACCCTGAGACTCGCAGTCCCGGGTCCCTCCGCGCCCGCCACCAAGCAAAGAGCCGCACGCACGCGCAGGAGGTCGGATGACTGAAACTGAGGAAACGCAGGGAGAGCAGCGAACAGCAACTACTCTGCGCATGTTCAGGACGCGGAGGCTCGGCGGCGGGGGAAGGAGGCGGGGAAGAGGGTTAGAACCTTGCGCATGAGCAGAAGTGTCAGGAAAGCTAGAGAAGGGTTGGGACGCGGTATTGACAGCTGTGGAGGCAGCCCGCGTTCCCGGCATGCCCCGGGGCAGCGGGGTTGGCTCTAACGAATTTGAATGAGGAGCCGCAGCGCTTTCGGCGCCATTTTCGAGTGATGCCTGATCTCATCCATCTAGCGGGAGGAACGGAATCACCTGCCCGAGAGTATAGCGCCACTAGGACTTTGCCGAAAAGCCAGTAAAAAATCACTAAAAATTTCTTCGGGTAAGAGGCAATCCTTGGAGCTTCGCCAGGGTTGGCGCAGTCGGTAAGAGCCGGACTGAAGAAGTGGCAGAGCGGGACTCGGGAGGTGGCAGTGGTGGGACGTCAGGCGATGGGAGTGCAGGGAGTGAGCATTGGGTCCGCCCTCGTTTCAGTTGCGAAAAACGTGAGGAGCTGGGGTTGGGGTAATGGGTGTCTGCGAGGGGCGGTGGCGGGCGGGATGTGGCGGGAGCGCCGGGGCCCGGCGTGGGGGAGGGGGTGCGTTTGAGCGGGACGCGGACGGGCTGCGGAGGGGCGGCCGCCGCCCAGAGGGTCTGTCAGCGGGACCCCGCCGGGCCGGGCGCGCGAGCTCCGCAGGCCGCGCGCGGCTCCTGGACGGGAGCGGGACGAGTTTCTCAGTCCCCGCTGCCGAGCCCAGCGCCTTTTACTGCGGTTTCCCGGCCGGCGGATGGCCGCCTTTCCGCGACTAGAACCTTTCGGTCGGCGGAAAGTTGAGAACCCGGGGCGGCGGGCGCCCTCCGCGGGCGCAACCTGTGCTGCCGTCTTACACGCCGAGCGGGAGGCGTCCGCGGGGCAACCCTAACCGCGCCCGGCCTTCCGCGGAGCCGGGGATGGGGGGGTGGGGGCGGGCTCGGGGGAGATGCTGGGCTTTCGCTTCTGGCTCGGGATCTCTGTCGGTGGCTCTCACGGTGTTGTCCTTCGGGCGTGGGGTTCTTCGGTGAGATGAAAGGTGGGGCTTCAGCTGCGCTTTCCTTCTCCGAGTCTCACTTTCCTCAGCATTTCCATTCTCCAGTCTCTGAAAATTATCCCAAGGAAAAAAAGCGGTCTGTGAAACTCTTGCTGTTTTCCTCTCGAAAAGTCTTTTCCTGGACAACCTAACGGTAATTTTGCAGTTCCCACCTTCTCTTGGCATCACTCTTAATTCTGAGGCGGAGGGAAGAGGGCTTTTATTTATTTGTCTTTGTCTTTAGTGATTTTATTTTAGTTGGTAGTTTCCGTCAATTTTAGGAAATACTTCATAGATAAAGGCATTTGTAAAAATTCCTCTTTAAAAATGTTGGCTTTTGAGTCCTGTCCTGCGCTGAAGGCCCCGCTAGATTAACCCCTTGGCGCCGCGCGGCTCTGGGTGGCGAATATGCGGGCGGTGGTGTGTGCGGCGGAACTCAATTGTTCGCCGGGAGGAGGAACGCTTCCCCGGCCAGTGAGCACCGTTCTGCAGAAGCCTGCCGGAGGGCGCTTCCCCCTGGAACTGCTGTAACTCCTGATTGATTGAGTCCTGTAAAGGCTGAGGGACCCGCCCCAGTAGAGTTTCCCCAGGAGAATGCGAGAGCGCGATGTGGTGGTTTTCAAATTGTGTCTAACGGAGCTCCCAAAACCCCGGACTTGTTACCCCCTGATTGGCTGAAAGGAAGCGGGACACGGTGTTTGAATGTTGAACACTAGATTATAATTCTCGACATTCTGAAAAATTGCACTTTTGGAGATCTACGGAAATAGTTGCCAAACGTTAAGTCAGGGAGTTAAAAAAAAAAAACTAGTGTTTAATTTTTTTTTTCACCCATAAAGGACTTTCGGGTGTTTCTGAAATGTAGGTTAAAAGTAAAACCGTGGGGACGATTTTCGCAAAACTGTAATTCTGCTGGCTGAAATTACAAGTGCTTTAATATATTTGACCCGTTCTCTGTTGGCTAAAACCTGACTGTAGGATTTAAGTTTTTCATTACTTTGACAAATTTTTCATCTTAACCTACATATATTTGTTAAATGCAGATTACAGGAGAATTGTTTCTTTTGATGAAAAGAAACTAATTTTCTTTATGTTAAAAATGAACTTTTCCACATTTTCCATAAAAAGTCGATATATTTTTTAAACTTTTCACATATAATTTAAAATATATAGGTTTTGCTAATTCAGGTATTACAGTGAACTTAAAGCTTTATTTACAAGAAATTTATCATGTTTAATTTAGACAACAGGTAAGTGCGCAGGTGCAATATGTGATTTCATCACTTGGATCAATTCATTATGTAGAAATATATTGCATTCAGCAGTGTGGTTGTGGTTTGTTGCTGTTGGTTTTCAGTTGATTTCTATTTAATGTTTTTTGAGACAGCCATCAATGTATTTCTATTTATTACCAAGCTTGTCATTCCGTTTCATTGCATCTTGATAAAAGTCGGGTGTGGTTTTCAAAGAAAATAAGTAAGCGCACTGATAAACAAGACAGCTGTAGATGCTTTTTAAAAGATTTTTTCAATTTAATAAAAATTTATAACGTCTTAAGAATAGCAGTTGAAATTTTGAAACAATAGCTTGTATTCTCACATTAGGTCAAATATGCATTGTTAGAAAATAATTCAAATGAAAAGATCCTACGAGTTTTATAAATCTCTGTAGTACTGTAAATACAATTTGTATCAAGTGGAATAGCTGCTTATAAATCTTACTATTTTGTATTGCCTTTTGTAACAAGAATTGCAATTACAGAACCCATGTTCATTACCTTTTTTCAAAGCTGTTTATTTTGAATCATCTCATGAAAATTTCGTAAGAGGTGCTAATTATCCTGTCTATAAAATTTGATTTAATGAAATAGTAGGAGACTCCATTGGTATTGTAAATTTAATTTTACCTAAGATTCCAGAAACTAGTTTTTTACTGTTGTTTTTTGCGTGTTTTAATTTTCATTCAAATCAAGTGACTTGGAGAGTTTTGAGGGTGAGGTGGGGGAAGGCTTTAAATTCCACCAGAGTAATTAAATTTAACCATACTTTTATAGTGCCTTGGTTAATGGGGTTTTTGTTTGTTTCTAGGGATGATAGGTGAAGGATTCTTTTGTTTAATGAGCCATTTTAAAAGTACTGAAGGATTCCTGTATTTAAAATACTACACTTACAGCTTGAGAACACACTGGCGCCTAAATAAACTCCACAGCATTAAAAATATTTTCCCTTTCATGTGATGCTACATATGAGTAAGACTCTGGTTTTAAATCTGTGGGCATCTAGGTGTGAGTTCCAACAGATGTCCATTGATTAATTATATTATGTATATTTGTCCATATTTCTCTGCAGAAATTAATCTAATTTTTTTTCTATTCTAAGGACTAAAAAATCATATTACCACAGGAAAACAATGGTGGGAAAAGGTGTTGCTACAGTAGCTCAACTCTTCTTAAAGCTTTGATTACATATTGTAGGGGAGAGGGAAGTAGAGAAGGTAAGGACTCAGTCTTCCTTCTTGGTAGCATAGATTTTCATTTTTTTGCCTTCCATACTATTTTTAAAAAGCCAAGTAAAAGTGCAATTTTCGACTTTGTTTTCACTTATCTGATGTTGTGCATTTACAAAATGTAGCCTCAGGGGGTTGTATATAACACTGCATTTTTTTCTAATCAGATTACTATCACTTTTAATGTTTATAGGAACTAGAGCTAAGGATGAAAATTTCAGAATAACTTTCATATTCTGGATCCTTTATTTCATCATACTTTTGGTACTACATTTTGTTTTGTGGAGACTTATTTTTATTTGTTTATTTACTTTTTGGTATTCAGTAACTTGATAATGTCACAAAATTCTTTAATCCAGAAATATTGGACTTGGTTTACAAAAAGAAAAAAAAACTGTACTAGATATTTCTTTACATGATACATAAGCTTTCTGCAATTAAAAATATCAGTATAAATTTTCACATTGTTTTGAAACTTTATTCTATAAAAATGTCTGATTGTAAAAAATTAATTGGCCTAAAATTGGCTGTCTTTTTTTCTCTTGTTTAATGAAGCTTAAAAATATCCACATTGATTTCTTTTTAACCCTTTTTTAGAAGAAACAGATTAACGGTATGACTATAGCTAGAAAATACATCTTAGGAGTTATCATATTAGACGATTTTTGTACTGTAGGTTTGTTCCTTTTTGTTATTTATTCAGCAAACTTAGAAACACTGTGTCAGGCAACTAATTCTGGCATGTAATTGGAAAAACTATGATTAGCTGAAATCTGGTAGCCCCAAATTTCTTAAGACCAAAGGAAATCAGTAATAAACTACCACTTTCTTGCAAATGAGTGTTGAAAATTAAATTTAGCTGTTTTTGCACTTTTTTATGAGTCACAGTATTAGAACATTAAGTTCGTGATTGTGTTAATATTGTAAAAGTAACATCATTTTAGAATAATACATTACTAATATGTGTTTTTGTATTTATTTGATTATTTGCATGTACAAAAGACTAGAGCCTTCCCATAAATACTGCTTTCTGGTAGAGAAATTATTCTCTTTTGCCTTCTCCCCCCCCCCCCCCCTTGCCTGTCTTAGAGATGCTTTAAAGGGTCTTCCTTTTAGAAAGATAAGTTTCAAATACTGGAATTTATATCACTTTTATGTGGAATTTTATTCCATTTCTTATCAAATTATGAGGCGTTTAATATATTTTTGTTCAGTCCTGTCTTATTTCACTAAAAAATCTTTGCACTGAAAAGACTTGTCATGGTCCTAAGTATTAAGCTGTATTCTGTAATAGATTTGAGTTTTACTATTTCAAATTTATTTTTTTATATTTTAAAAATCATACCTTTTTATCATACCCATTTGGTTCAATATTTGTCTTACATCGAAACCGTTTTTGTTCTTTATTATCTAGTTTTTTTTGTTTCCCTTTTATTTAAAAAGTTAACATTTGGCATGGATCACATATTAGTTCCTACTGTTTTCCTTCTGTGACTTTTAACTTAAGACACCTTAATTTCAGAGTGCTCAAACATAGAAAATTTCATCTACATCTTTTGATGAAGGCTATGTAAAAATGATTTAATATGTTTAAATGTCATGGTATTTGGATTGGTGTTTGTGAGTTGTGTGTGTGGTTTTTGCCATTAATCAAATATTTGGCAGCAGAAGAATAAAGGCTTTTTTGGTTTTCATTTCTTTTCCTATGCTGTTCTTAAAAGTGGAAACTCAGAATATTATGGCTCACATATAGTATATTTCAAATTTTTGGTAATTTAACAATTTACTATTTTTATATAGTTGATTTCCATTCAATTAGTAAGACTCAGGTGAAACAAATGAAAAAGCCACTTATATACATTTGGTTATAGCAATTTGTTTAAAAAGTAAATTCTAAATTTTGTCCTGTAATGTCATAAGATCCTTGGAAATACCAACATTATTATCCACTCAGGCATGGCAAAATAATGAAGTTGAAAATAACAGTAACTGTGTCATCATTAAAATGGACAGTTTGGAGAGAAAAATTGTTAAAAATTTGTCTCTATCCCTTTAGAAATTTTAAGCTGTGTGATTTTATGATTTTAGAAGCACAAACTGTATTTCTGATATTTTTCTTATGGAGTTCCCTTTACCAGGCCTCTAACATGTGTGTACGTACACACACACACACACATACACACACACACTCGCCTACACTGCTTTGAAAATGAATGCCACACACACACACACTCTCTCTCTCTCTCTCTCTCTCTCTCTCTCTCTCTCTCTCTCTCTC